>CM042985.1:20959749-22172964 GCA_023678885.1 Pogostemon cablin | reverse complement strand
AATGGAATGCACAGATTTATTCACTATTTTACCAACGAAATTTGTATTAGCAATGAAATGCCAACAGATTTATTATCTATTTTATCAACGGAATTCAATCCATTGATAATTACCAACAGATTACCAAGGGAATCTTTATATAAATTACCAACACAAATAAAATTATTTACCAACGGAATTAATTTTTAGTTGCTAAAAATTTACCAACCACCACTTTACCAACGTGAATTTACCAACAGATTTCATTACTAATCCGTTAATAAACCAATTTAACAATGGAATTAAGATTTTTACCTACGGTATATTTAGTTGGTAAAAAATAATTTTTTTTTTTTTGCTGTGAGGGGAGTATTTGTTTAAAGTTTATTTGGATTTTTAAAACCATGAATAATGATAATCTAGTAAAGGTTGGAATCTTGAACCTTTATTGGCTCTAATACAATATTAAATGATTACCTTATCTAAAAATCTAATCTTATAAAGAGAAGAATCGTTTAATATTTAATTAGGGTACTACTCTAATAATACCACTTTAATTTTATTAAAATATAATATCACTTTTATTCCTGTCATGAATACTTCTCGTGAAATTGTACCACACGAAAGTTTATCAACGATAAAAGGATAAACTTTAAAGTATATCAGTAAAATAATAATACTGCATATGTAGAGTGTATAGATATTTTGGCAACTATAAATACCTACACATCTATGTATTAGAATCTTGAAGAATATTCAACACCAATTTCAGGCCAACTCTTTGCTATGAAGATTCCATTAGGAGTAATACTTTTATTCCAACTTTACCCTCTCCTCCTCCTCCCTCTCCAAACACTTTCATTACAGAAAATACCACGGCTGTCTCGCCATGACAGGGAATTAACACGGACATGGAGATTTTATTACTACAATCAAACACTTGATCATTTCAACTACGCACCGGGGAGTTACGCCACCTTCCAGCAACGATACGTCGTCGTATCGGAGCACTGGGGTGGCACGAGCTCCGACTCTCCGATTTTCGCTTACCTCGGGGCGGAGGGATCAATTGATTACGACGTGGATGTTGAAGATGGAGTTGGTTTTCTCAATGAAAATGCTCCTCGTTTCAACGCTCTTTCAGTTTACATAGAGGTGATAATATTTTCCTTCTAACTATTTATTTCCACATCGATCTTCTCCGCCATTCTTTCACACCATCTTTTGAGCCACGCGTTAAGTGATTGACACGTAAGAGGGGAAATAAATCCAACCATTGTCCCTAGAGTTTAAGCTTTAGGGTATAGTTTCTCTCTCCCCTATGTGTCGTTCATCTAACAGTGTACACAGAAAATGATATACCAAAATGATACAGAGAATCGAAAACTAGTTATTTCTATATCTCTTAATTATAATTTAATTATCGGCACTCATCCAACCGTTAGATGCAGGAAAAGGAAATGACACACAAAGTTGTCATAGAAAATCCGATTGATAACCTAAGCTAATACATGCGTGTAAGACGTACGTATGTAACGTATGGACCTCATGGACCAAACTTACTGATACGGATTTCCTGTTACATTTTGGTATTACATCTCCTATTACAAATCATTGGATGATTGACATGTTGGATAAATTAATCTATACCCTAACATTCAACCATAAGGGGAAAGATTGAGATTTTCTTCTCCACATACGTGTCACTCATCTAACGCGTGTAATAGGAGATGTAACACCAGGAGATCCAGATCCAAACCTAGTCCCTACCTATTTAACTAGCTATTAATTCGAGGAAAAATGAATACTTTTACTCTGTTTTTTTTACAATGATTAATTTTAAATATAATATTTTAATATATATTAAAATAAGAGATATAATATTTTAATGTATAATGTGTAGTTATATTAGTGTTGTGTATGTGTTTTATACAGATATTGTGTAGGTTTACTTACTATAAAGAGAAATGTAAATCTTATGCTGAAACACCCAAAATAGAAATGCGTAAATATTATAGTGTGATGGAGGTAGTAAATATACTTAAAAGTTCAAAATAGCTTAGATTCTTTTTAAAAAATAAAACTATTTCTTATTAACCGTCCCTAAATATTATAACATATAGAATGCTTCTTTATTTTATTTATCATTCTTTAGAAAAATATACATTTACTATTAATAAGTATTTTTTTATTCATATAATAATTATATTTTTATAGACAAAATTATAACACGTCTCACAATTCATCATGAGATAGCTCCGAAGACTTTGTCATAAAGGATAATTAAAGTGATTTATGTCTAAAAATATAATTACGAATAATAATTGGAAGCTCAATTAGTTAGGTATATATTTCATGTTTTGTATAATGAAAGTGATGTTTGCCTAAAAATTACTGATATTGAATAAAACGATAATAACGGACATCATTATTTGTATTCTAGCTCATGATATACATGATATATTTATTTCAGCATAGATTCTATGGGAAGTCAATCCCATTTGGAACAACAATGGAGGAAGCCTTGAAAAACGAGTCAACTCGTGGATACTTCAACTCAGCACAAGCCATAGCTGATTATGCAAAGATTTTATTGCACATAAGACATCAATTTTCAGCATATTATTCTCCCATTATTGTCATTGGAGCCTCATATGGGGGAAGTAAGTAATTTAATTTAAATTAATTTATAGTATATATTTTTTAAAATTAAATAACTAAATGTATTAAATTTATTTCAGTGCTTGCTTCGTGGTTTCGACTGAAGTATCCACACATAGCTCTAGGTGCTCTAGCATCGTCATCCCCCATTCTTTACTTTGACAATATTACCCCTCCGGATGAAGGATATTATTCCATTGTAACTAAAGATTTTAAGGTACCCTTTATTATATTTAATTATTCAATAAATCCCTTAATTAAATCAAATTTTATAATTAATTAAAATTTTGATGCATGCAGGAGGTTAGCCAGAACTGCTTCGACACAATACGAAAATCATGGGATGAAATCGATAAAATAGCATCACAACCTGGAGGCCTCTCCATACTTACACTAAGATTCAAACTTTGCTCGTAATTAAAACAAAACACATAATTAATTAGATCAATTATTATAATAATAATTAAGAGATTGTTGGGCCCGTTGGGCTTTTGGCCCAAATGCCGGTCTTCTTTCTAAAAGTATTGGGCCAAGTTTGTCTTGGCCCATAGCCTTACACTTGTGGCCTATTTAATCGTCCATTTGTGACCCTCTCGGGTAGAACGTGGATTTGAATTCTTGTGTGAGTTCAACGGGAATCTGAGCACTGTGGAGTTCTTCCCTCGACCACCTTCTCCGGCATAGACGACGAACACGGACGACGATGACGATCCTATCCGCCTAACAGTGGTATCAGAGCGGGTTTCGTCGTCCGTCCATCTCCCGAAGCTGCTGACCGTCAGCCGCCGGTGGGAGATCGCCGCCGTCCGGCTGTCGCCGGACTTCCTCGCCGGAATCGCGATCTGAGTCGCGATTTGACCGGATCGGAGCAGCCTCCGCCTCAGCCGCCGGGATCTGCCTGGAACTGCCGCCGCTCGTCTCCGGTGGGAGAGAGAAAGCCACGCGCCGCCGCCCGGAATCGCGATCTGTTCGCGAGGGGAGCACGCTCAGCCGGAATCGCGACCGCCTGCCGCCGCTGAGGAGACGCTCGCTGCTGCTCGCTGCTGGATCTGCTCCGTTACGCGCCGCCGCGCCGCTAGGGTTCTGCCGCTGCGCGCCGCTGCCTCCATCGCGCAGTTCGTCGGGATCGCACCTGGAGTTCGCGCCGCCTCCGCCGCTGCCCAGATCCGTCCACGCGCAGCACCGCCCGCCGCTAGGGTTCCGAGCGCCGCTGCTGTCCAGATCGTGCCGCCGCGCCGCCTCTGCCAGGTCCGTCCGCGCTCAGCAAACCCCGGCCGGAATCGCGACTCCGAATGCCGCCGCGGTTCTGCAGTGCGCCGCTACCATTCTGCCGCCGCCTCTGCCCAGATCTCGACCGCGACTGATCACCGCCGCTAGGGCTCTGCCGCCGGAATCGTGAGCTATCCGATTCTGTCCAGTCGCCCATCGCCTCTGATCGACTACCGCCGCCGCTGCTGACCAGCTGTCCACGCTGACCGCCGGAGACCGGAGACCGCCGCTGTCCAGTTGACCACCGCCGTTGACCACCGGAGTTGACCGCCGGAGCTAGGGTTCCGGTCAGATTGGAGTGCCCATTTTTTGAGGAAGGGAAGTGTCTCTCCTCTTCTCCTTTTATATTGTTCCGAAAAATTTCAGATTTGTTTTGTTATTTTTCCGGATTGTTCCTTTCTGAAAATTTTTCAGATTGTGCCTTCACTAAACCCCAATGTTTCTCACTTTGTGTGTAGGTTGAAACTTGGAGTGGAGGCTGCCTCGTTCGTGTTTGGTACGTGAACAAGACTAGGAGGGATCCGCCCCCGTTAAGTAACGGGCTAGTGGCTCGTAGAGGTGGTATGGTGTTCTCGTCGGAGACACCGCTCTGGTGAAATAGCTTGAGCTTTTCTTATTTTATTTTCTTGTCTGATGCCCTGAGGCGGCTGGCCTTCTTATTTGCTCTTGTGTGATGCCCTGAGGCGGCTGGCCCTCTTATTACTGTTCTTGTTTGTTTCTTTTGTGAAACTGTTATCTTAGTCTTTCAATTTCCGCTGCTGAAAATCTGTCCTTGTGTGTTATACTGCTCCGTTTCTCGCTTTGTGTGTGATTAGAGTAGTGTCAACCTGGTGTGTGACAGATTGTTGCTCTGTATTTCTATATTTTCTCCGTTCAAAGTGTGTTCTACTCAACTTTAAATACCCATGGCTTCGTCTTCGTTTGGACAAGCACCGTTTGATGGTAAGCGAGACTTCAGTATCTGGAAACAGAAAATGAAGTGCATACTCATTCAACAAAGGGTATTCAAAGCTGTAGATCACTCGTATGACAAGGATGATACACCTGCTAAAAAGACTGAGATGAATGAGCTTGCTTTATCTGCGATTATCTTGAATCTTTCTGATCCTGTGCTTAGAAAAGTTGGTGTGCATGAGTCCGCAAAAGTTTTGTGGGAAACGTTTGATAAGCTGTACACTGAAACATCTTTGCCTAGTAAAATGTTTCTTCTGGAAAAATTCTTTCGTTTTAAACTTGATTTAAACAAAGATGTTGAAGAAAATTTGGATGTGTTCACAAAATTGATTCAAGATATTAAGCTAATTGGTGACAAGCATATTGATGAATACACTCCTATTGTGCTTTTAATTGCTATACCTGATTCTTACAATGATGTCAAGTCTGCTATAAAGTATGGTCGTGATGACGTTACTCTTGATATTGTGGTGAATGCCTTAAAAAGCAAAGAGCATGATTTAAAACAAAATAGGGGTGTTAAGAATTCTGGGGAGGTTATGCATGTTAAGGGGAAACCTAACAATCGTAACAAGAACAGGAACAACAATAAGAACAAGGACAAAAATTCTGATGTGAAATCCCAGAATGATCAGAATGGGGACAAGAAAAAGAAGAAATGTTTTAATTGCCATGAAAGGGGACATTTTGTAAACAAGTGTCCTCATCCTAAGAGGAATAATTCTAATGATCATGCTAATGTTGCCTCTGAATCTGTGAATTATGGTGATGTGTTTGCTATTTCTGATAGTTGTGTGAATTCTGTGCATTCATCTCTGTGTGATAGTGAATGGCTTGTGGATTCCGGTTGCACATTTCATATGACACCTTTTAAACATCTTTTCTCTTCATATAAAAATGTTTCTCATGGATCTGTGTCTATGGCTAATGAAAGAAGATGTGATGTGCTTGGTGTGGGTGACATTTGCTTGTGTTTTGAAGATGATTCTATGTTCACTTTGAAAAATGTGCGACATGTGCCTGATTTGTGTAACAATTTCATTTCCTGTGCTGCACTTGAAAATGAGGGGCTTGAGGGTAGGTGGGGAAAGGGTTGCATGTCTATTATAAAGGGTTCTGTGCCCATCTTTAATGCTGAAAAAATGAATAACCTGTATGTTTGTTGTGTTAAATCTGTTGTTATGTCTGCTAACGCGGTTAAAGAAGATAAAACAAATATTTGGCATGGTAGGTTAGGTCACATGAGTGGAAAAGGTCTTGAAATATTGCATAAAGCTGGTTCTTTTGGTAATGATAAGCTTACATGCATTCCTTTCTGTGATTCTTGTGTGCAAGGCAAACATGCGAAGGTGAAATTTCCTATTTCCCCATACCCTAAGACTTCTTCGTGTAGTGATATACTTGAGTACCTGCATGCTGATGTGTGGGGGCCTTCTAGTGAGCCAACTCAAGGTGGCAATGTGTATTTTCTGTCCATTATTGATGATTTTTAAAGAAAAGTGTGGGTAATTTTGCTTAAAAACAAATCTGATGTTTTTGAAAAGTTCAAAAATTGGAAAACTTTGATTGAAAATCAAATGGGTAAAAAGATTAAGTATCTTAGAACTGATAATGGATTGGAATTTTGCAATAATGTCATGGATGATTTATGTGTCAAATCTGGAATTGTGAGACATAAGTCTGCTCCTTACACTCCCCAACAGAATGGGGTTGCTGAGAGGATGAATAGGACTTTGTTAGAAAGGGTGAGGAGCATGTTGGTGTCTTCTGGACTTTCTAAAAAGTTTTGGGGTGAGGCGCTTATTACCGCAGCATTTTTAATAAACAAATCCCCCTCTGTGCCTTTGAAGGGTAAGTGCCCTGACTATGTGTTCTTTGGTAAAAGTATTGATTATTCTGTGCTACGTGTATTTGGCTGTGCTGCGTTTGTGCGTCAGAAACATGACAAATTGGATCCTAGGAGTAGAAAATGTGTTTTTCTTGGTTATCCTGAGGGTGTTAAAGGTTATAGGCTGTGGGATATCTCTGAACCTGGTTTCAAAATCGTGATTAGTAGGGATGTGATCTTTAATGAATCTGAATTTTCTTGCTTATCTGCTCCTTTGCCTGATGTTGTGCCTTTACATGATCCTACCACTTCTTCGAGTGAGGTGGAGTTGTATCATGTGTTATCTGATGTTGAAAACTTGCCTGACACTGTTGTTGATCAAGAACTTGTTGCCAATGAACCTGTTATCAATGATGAAAATGTGCATTATATTCCTGGAGATGATGACTATGTGTTGACTAGGGATAGACCTAGAAGGAATATTAGGCCACCTGCTAGGTATGATGATTTTCATATTGATACTCATGCTTTCAATGCGTTTGAAAATGTTGATAATGAACCTAAGACCTATCAAGAGGCTTTAAAATCTGACGATTCTGTGAAATGGTTAAATGCTATGAAAGATGAAATGAAATCGTTGCATGTTAATCATACTTGGACTCTGGTTCCAAAACCTGCTCATTGCTCTGTTGTTAATTGCAAGTGGCTTTTCAAAGTGAAATATGAGCCTGAAAATGTTAGATTTAAAGCTAGATTGGTAGCAAAAGGTTTTACTCAAAAGGAAGGGGTTGATTATAATGAAATCTTTGCTCCTGTTGTTAAATTCACCACGATTCGTATAATGCTTGCATTAGTTGCTCACTTTGATTGGGAATTAAAGCAAATGGATGTAAAAACGGCTTTTCTTAATGGTGATTTGGACAAAAAGATTTTCATGAAACAACCTGAGGGTTTTGTGGACCCCAAAAATCCTGATCATGTATGTTATTTGAAGAAATCCTTGTATGGCTTGAAACAATCTCCTAGACAGTGGAATAAGAAGTTTGATCAATGCATGACATCGTTGAAGTTTAAGAGAAGCTTGCATGATAATTGCCTTTACTTCAAGATTGATACTTCTGTTCCTGTTTTTCTGCTCATATATGTGGATGATATGCTAATTGTTAGCCCTGATCTTGAGTATGTTGAGCTTGTTCAAAAGAGTCTATGTGATAATTTTGATATGAAAGATCTTGGAGATGCTAAAAGGATTCTTGGAATGAACATTGATAGAGATAGGAAGAACCATGTTCTCTTGCTTAATCAGATTTCATATGTTGAAAAGATTTTGAGTAAATTCTCTATGATGTCTGCTAAAACTGTGAATGTGCCTCTTGCTGCTCACTTTGTGTTAAGTAAGGATCAACCTCCAAAGACTGATTCTGAAATTGCTGAAATGGAAAAGGTTCCTTATTCCAATGCCATTGGGTCTGTTATGTATCTTATGGTTAGCACTAGACCAGATATTGCATATTCTGTTAGTTGCTTGAGTAGGTATATGGCTAATCCAGGTGCGCCTCATTGGGAGGCTTTGAAATGGCTCTTGAGATACCTCAAGGGCTCCATGGAGGTAAGTTTACGCTTTTCCAAATCTGCAAATGGTGTGAGCCTTGTTGGCTATGTTGATTCCAATTATGCAAATGATAAGGATAATAGGAAGTCTACAACTTCTTATGTGTTTACTTTATGTGGCTCTTGCATGAGTTGGAAGTCTCAGTTACAGCATGTAGTTGCTTTATCTACAACTGAATCTGAATACGTGGCTATTACTGATGCTTTAAAGGAAGCTATTTGGCTGCAAGGTCTTCTGAATGAAATAGGTTTTCTTGACAAATGTGCCACTGTGTTTTCTGGTAGTATGTCTACGATTCAGTTGTGTAAAAATCCTATTTTCCATGATAGAACCAAGCATATAGATGTTAGGTATCATTTCATTCGTGATATTGTGGAAAAAGGTATTGTTAACCTGGAAAAGATTGCATCTGAGTTTAATCCTGCTGATATGGGTACTAAATGCTTATCTGTTGAAAAATTTAGGTCTTGCATGAGGACTTTAAATTTCGACTCTCTTGATTGAAGCATGTTGTATGCAGTTCTTTTCGTGGATGTTGTGTCCACTCTTGAGCTTGTGTGCTCCGTTTATTTTGTCCTTGGGATATTTTAAACATTTTGTGACTATGTGTCCGTGATCTTTGCTTCGGCTTAGATTTGTGTATCTTTTGTGATACCTTGACTTTTGTGTCAAATTTCTGGATCTTGCATTTGACTTTGTGTCTTTTCGTTTTGTAGGTGTCCGGGAAAAGTGCAATGATGAATTCCCATTTAGTTATACACAATGGTAGATTATTTGGGCCAAGGTGGAGATTTGTTGGGCCCGTTGGGCTTTTGGCCCAAATGCCGGTCTTCTTTCTCAAAGTATTGGGCAAAGTTTGTCTTGGCCCATAGCCTTACACTTGTGGCCTATTTAATCGCCCATTTGTGACCCTCTCGGGTAGAACGTGGATTTGAATTCTTGTGTGAGTTCAACGAGAATCTGAGCACTGTGGAGTTCTTCCCTCGACCACCTTCTCCGGCGTAGACGACGAACACGGACGATGATGATGACCCTATCCGCCTAACAGAGAGGATTAATAATTAATTAATATTTCAGGCAGCTGAATAATACAGAGGAATTGAAGGAATATTTGGAACTAGTGTATGCGATGGTGGCGCAGCATAACAGACCGCCAAATTATCCCCTAGAGGCGCTGTGCAGGGGAATTGATGAAGCTCCCACGTGGAACGACCTGATTGGCCTGATCATTGCTGGCGTGGCGACTTATCAAGGGAATAGCAGTTGTTGTCAACTGAAGGAGTCTCAAATATCACAAACAGAATTGGGTTGGGAATGGCAAGCGAGTCACTTATTAATTATTATGCTATCTAAATTTCTTCCATCTCATCTTTAATTTACTTTTACCCTTCATTTATATTCGGTTATATTTTCATGTTTCATCTCCTTTTACATCAATGACCGTTACACATATGCGCAACAAAAATCATAGTCATTATTCCTTGAATTGATAATTTTTTTTAGAGTATAGATCGATGCTATTCATGTTAAATCATATTAACATGATATAATAACCATATGATAAGAAAATAAAAATAATTTAATAATAAAGTTTAACACAATATCATATGACATCATGATTTATCAACTTGATAAAGAAAATAAAATTGTAATAGTGTAAGGTACAAAATGACATAATTAAATATGGTATATACAGTTTGTTATTATTTCATCCATAATTTTTTATTTAACAGGTTACAAACAACACACTATATAATATTTTAGTATTTTTATGATGTTGCTTAAACATTAATCCTCAACTTTGAACAGGAAATTTAGCAGTGAATTGATTCTAGTATGATTATAATTATATTTTAGATTGTGGAGTAAGATTATATCAGGCCCACCTATAAATATGTCACAATTAGCTATAATCCTCATTTCTTCGTCTCATCAAAGTTCATAAAAATCTTCACCATGTGTTTGTTTTACAGAATTATTCACCCTTCAAAATGGAAATTACGTTTTTATTCATAAAGTAATTTTTTTAAAACAATACGTAAAAACAGTAAAGGTGGAGCAACAGTATCATTTGACGGAGAGGTATTTAATAAATTAATCTCATTTTTCATAATTATATGTCTGACTTCTTCCTAAGAAAGCCATCAATTTTCCAAAATGCATTATTGTAACACTTACATCATATGAGTTGGAACATATGGAGCCTTACATCATGTGAATTGGATTTTGGGTGACTTGTAAATTAATTAGGACAATGAAGTTGTGGGGTGACTTGTAAATTAATTAGAAAAGACAAAGTATCTTGTGAGACGTTACTTATGTGAGATCATTTGTGAGATTGTTAAATTATGCATATTATATTGATAAAGTATATTTGATGGTTATTAAAATATGTTTTTGTAAAGTATGATGGATGATGAATTAAAATATGATTTTAAGATGTTATAATATGATTCATTATTAATATACTTTAACTACAAATAAACGTATTTTACTTATGTAATAAGCATACTTTAATAATAAATCAACACATCTCATAACTCTCTAAAAAAAATGCGTTTTACAATATAGTGTCTCGTTAGAAAAAGTAGTCATAGAGATACAAATTAATTAATAAACTTAACGGTGGTGGGCAGTCCACTTGATATGAGTGGATAGTGATGCATATTGTGATATGTGACGTATACCGAGATATCCTGTGTTTTCAAAATACTGATTTAATTTTATGCACTCAAATTTTATTTTTTATAATAAAAATCTGTATTAATTTTGATTTAATAATATATTTCTTAATAAATTTATCACTTTTTAATATTCATAGTACTAAAAAACTATATAAATTTTAATAAATTAATGTATATGCATTTTTCTACTACAAATAATATTTTGCCAAATATATGTATAAGATATTAATAAAATAGAATAAATTGATTAAGGTTTTATTGCAGACATGCAGTGAGATGGTGATGCCAATGGGTAAAGAGGAAAATGACATTTTGTTTCCACCATCACCCTTCGATTTGGATCAATTTACCCAAGATTGTACCCACCTATATGGAGTTCAACCTCGTCCTCATTGGATCACCAATTATTATGGAGGTCATGTGAGTATTCCCATTTTACCCTTCATTCAATTCCTTTTTTTTTTTTTCTCATTTTTTATGTCACAATATTTTGTATGGTACGATATAATTTGTATGTCATCTATTACTTTATCAGAGTTTAATGTTTATTAGTATTATTATTATTTTCATTGTATAATAGTATTTTAAATTACGGCTCACATGATATTTTACCTCGTTGTTCGTGTTTAATTTCATATTAAAAAATAATGTGGTTCAATTCGAGGTTAAAAGTTTAACACTTGAAACATAATGTTGATTGTTAATTCATAAATTAATTACTTTATTAAAACTATAAATGATTAAATTGTACTACGTAAATTAAAGAACAATACAAACTGTATGCGGACCAATAAATTATTTATGCATTATTATTATTATTATTAATACTTGTGTACTTGTTAATTAACTTCATACTTATTAGATAACCCCAGCTACTAATTATTTGAGGTCTTTACATGATACAGGATATTAAAATGACCCTTAAGCGGTTTGGGAGTAATATCATTTTTTCCAATGGCCTAAAGGATCCATACAGTGGTGGAGGGTAAATTACTCTATTATTTACCAAATTAAAATACAATTATATATATAAATATAATAATTTGTAGTAATGTATAGTGGCCATCTATTTATTTGATTTGGACTATATATATAATTGATTATAGTTGTATTTATAATGTTTGTGATCTGTCATATCATAGGGTCCTGGAAGACCTATCGGAAAGTATCATCGCAGTCACAACAGCCAATGGTATGTTTCAAATTAACTTAACTTTTCTGAGTTTAATTGCAATTTATATACTATATATAAATAATTAGCTAAGATTAAAAATAAATAAAATTTGATGATAGTGTTGTGGAGGTGGGGAAATCCTATCCAACTAGGACAGATAATACGCAATGATATATCCGGCACAGTGGAAACACAATAAATTTCAAATAATATCAATACACAAATCCTTCCACTCAAATATCGCAAAAACCACAAACTAAATAAATATGCAGGAAAAATATACGCAGAATCAACACAAGTATTTTTAACGTGTAATCAATCTGAGGGAAAAAACAACGGCTCCTCTCGTTCAAGAAACAATCCAGTAATGCACAATAAAGTACACAGTTCAAACTCTCTATCACCAGTAGAGGAATACAATACTATCCATATCACAAGTAGAGGAATACAACTCCTTATCACAAGTAAGGACAAATAGGGGAATACAAGCTCTCTATTACAAATAGATGAACACCACACAATCACCATAATAGTCTTAAGAGAATCCCTCTTGGAATATAAGACAACAAAGTGAGAAGAGAGAATAAAATAGTACAAAGAGAATATGAATCACCCGATTCTCGTTTGCACCCCTCGGAGATGTTTCTTCGAAATTCACTCCGACCAATGTATAGAGAACGTCGCCACGAACTCCCCCTTCAAATTTGAAGTGAAACGGTGAAGAAACGAACACCTAAAGTTAATGGTTTCTGTTGGGTGGATGCGGTCGTCCTCGTCGTCTCTCCGATTGACGTCGTTGGAGCATCGCCGGAGGTGGTGGCGACAGGAGGTGCTCAGATTTCCGTTTTAAACTCACGAAGAGTATTCTGCACCAACCCACCATTGGGCTCACAAATTGGGGTTAATAAGGGTGAGGGTGTGAGACTATGGGCCAAGACACACTTGGCCCAATACTCTGAGGATGAAGGCCAACAATTGGGCCAATAGGCCGGGCCCAACAAATCTCCACCTTGGCCCAATTCAACCACCATTGTGATCAAAAAAATTTAGGAATTCATCATCGCACCTTTCCCCGGACACCTGAAAAACGAAAAAACACAAAGTTAGATGCAAGATCCAGAAAATTTGACAAACACAAAGTTAGTCAAAAAATGACACAAAGTCACAAGAGTTCACATAGTCATGTAATCACATAGATTAGAACTCACAGTTCTCATGACACACGAACAGTTCTCACAGAAACAAAACTAAGCACAAAGCTAACATGAGATCACAAGTATCATGAATACACAATTCATACATATATCACACAGAATAGAATACATAATTCTAAAGACACACAGTCTAGTCACATAGACACACAAGCTATAGTATTTAAAAGTCACACAGGCATAACAGTCACACAGACAAACAACAATCAAATATTACACCACATTCGAATGCACACAACATGATCCACCTCACTAAGAGAAACAAATAAGCATGTAAACTAGGCACAAAAGCATAAAGAAAACACATATGCAAATACTCCACCTCACTAGGAGCAGCCTAAAACCTAGCAAGTTTAACACATAAACAAGCACACAATAAGAAAATACATTTCTAACAAGTTTCTCACAAAGAAAACATAAATTCACAAAGAAGCACATAGATTCAAAGTAAAACAAGATAGAAAAACAAATATCCTAATCAACATGCGGAATTAACTAGCCAATTAAAAAGCACACAAGATTTTTAAAAAGCACCAAATAATTCACGCAAAAAACTATCTCTTAATCATAAGAGTCATTCACAGCTTTGAGCACCCTCTCATACTTCATCTTCTGTTTCAAATAGATATTGAAGTCTCCTTGCCCAAATGTATTAGGAGGAGCCATAGGTGCTTAAAGTTGAGTGAATCGACTAACACAGATTCAAGAAACAACAAAATCACACACACAGGTGAGAAAATACTATCCTAGGCCTGGAAACAAACTCAATTCACACATATAGTAAAAGGAGCAAAAAATTCCAGAAAATCAGATAAGCAGCGAAAGCAAACCAAGAAAAATATCACACAGATATAACCACAAAAGATTTCAAGCAAATAAAACTAGAGATAACAAGAAATTGACCAACCAGGCCACAAATTACAAAAAATCCCTAATTCTATAGCACAGAAATCACCACACAAGAGGACCAGCCGCCTCAGAGCATCACACAGCACAAAGCACAAAGGAGGACCAACCGCATCAGGGTATCACATAGATATAACATAACTGAACAAATCAGAAAAAATACAAAGTTTAAAGGAATAGAAAACTCCCCTGAAGTGGTGGACAAATACCGCACCACCCTTACGAGCCACAAGCACCCCTCGAAGACTTGTTCAAGCGGCAACCGGACGAGCAACTCCCACCTTGGAGCCGCACCCTGCCCACTACCAAGCTTGTACTCACAACAGTCTCTTCGAGTAGCAGCCCACCCTTGCGTCCACTTACTGAATTACACCCCGGAATGGCCACCAAACTTGAACTCAACACACACAAAGTGACAAACAGTAGTGGAAAGTTAAAGGTCCCAATCAGCGAAATAAATCTTTTAAAAATACTGATAGAATTAATCTATAGCATGAAAAGAGAGAGTCTTCCCTTTCTTTCTCCGGTGGGATGAGAAAGACTACCCTGTCACCTAGCTAATCGGAAGGAGGCGGTGGCCGGCGGCGGCCAGGCTGGTGGCAGTCAGCGGCTGAAAGCGGATGGACAACAACAAACAGCAGTTGGGCGGTGACGGACGGGCAGCGGACGGCGAGCAACGGGTAGATCCAGCGACGAAGGCTGGCGGTGGCGGCCGACGGACGGCGGTGTCGCAGGCAATGGGCGGCTGGAGCCCTTCGGTGGCAAGCGGTGGCGATGAGCGGTGGAACCCTATCGCCGGTGCGAACAGATCGCAATTCCGGCTGGAGGTGAGCAGAGGCTGGCGTCGCATTGTCGGCGATTGAGAGCAGATCGGCGACGGTAACTAGACGCGAGCAGCAGCGGCGGCATTGATCTGACTGGGCTGGCAGTGCCGACGAACAGCGACGAGCAGCGGTATCGACGAACAGCAGCGGCGGCGAGCGCTCCTTGCGGCTGCAGATCGCGATTCCGGCGGTCAGCGGTCAGCGGTGGTGGACGGTGACTGGTCTGACCAGGACGGCAGACGCGCGTCCCTCGCGAACAGATCGCATTCCTGGCGGACGGCGGCGGAGCGTCCCTCGGAGGCGAACGACGGGCGGCGACGGCAGAGCCCTAGCGGCGGAGCCCTAGCACCGCGACAGGCAGACGCGATTTCGTGCAGACGACGGAGGCTGAGCGCGGACGATGGACGACCGACCAAGCTCTGATACCACTGTTGGGTGGATGCGGTCGTCCTCGTCGTCTCTTCGGTTGATATCGTCGGAGCATCGCCGGAGGTGGTGGCGACGGGAGGTGCTCAGATTCCCGTTTTAAACTCACGAAGAGTATTTTGCACCAACCCACCATTAGGCTCACAAATTGGGGTTAATAAGGGTGAGGGTGTGAGACTATGGGCCAAGACACACTTGGCCCAATACTCTGAGAATGAAGACCAACAATTGGGCCAACAGGCCCAACGGGCCCAACAGTTTCTCCCAAACCCTTCTCTCTCTCTTCTTCCCCTGTTTCTCCCTCTATTCTGTATACTCCCTCCTGCTTCTGTTCGCTCACCACGTTGAAACAGCAACCGGATGTTTTAATCCATCAACTCAAGTGTCAATTGGGCAAATTTAATTAATGTGGGTCATTAATTGATCATATTGGACTTCTTTAATTTATTTCTTTTGGGCCAACTTTTGGGTGTAACAGGTCATGTACAAAAGTACAAGTACACCTACCTTAGTGTTTATGACTTTAGTTTAAGGTATATTATATAATACTCTATTCGCCTCAAATTTTTTTACACACTTCTTTTGTAAATTACAAAGGAAGTGTGCAAAAAATTATGAGAATAAGGAAGTATTAATTATAATTTAAAGAAATAAAAATTTAAATGAAATTCGAGAAAATGGATTAATTAATTTAAAAATTAATAGTTTATATTTTATAAGTGTATTGGTAACTTAATTAGGTGCACCTCATTACGTCGTCATTAACATTTTCTCTCTTTTTATAACGTAATAAACGCTATGATTGATGCACTATATATGATCAACCAATTATATATTACTTCAAAATTTGAAAAATAATAATAAAATTCAAGGAGAGATTTAGCTACAAAATTTATTAAATAAAGTTTGTAAAATGATTATAAAATCAGTACTCATGGAGTTTGGATTTAAGTAAATAAAAAATGTCAATCAAAATTCATAAACGTATTCACACCATATAGTTTCGATATTATTTTATATAAACCATTATTTGAAAAGAAATGTGGGTCTCACGAGAAGATTAATTACTAGCTATGTTGTGTTTTTAAAATATAGGAATTAAAATAAATAATTAATAAAAAAGAGACTGTATTAAATCGGAAATGGGAATGCAGGTTCACATTGTCTGGATATGTTAATTGCAAAAGAAACAGACCCAGAGTGGCTGATAATGCAAAGGAAAGAAGAGATTTCCATTATTGAAGGATGGCTCTCCAAATATTATGCTGAACTTCATGCTGCTGAATAATTAAGATTATTTGGTTAATGGAATTTTAATTATTGACTTTGTGTTTAAAATTGTGTTTTATTATTATAATAAAGCCCTGTATATATGTAAATATATGATCTAGTTTGAAATTATGTATGTTTTGTTTATTCATTTTTGTTGTAAAATCCTGACGATGGATATGATCAGAGAATTTAGTATATATTGTGAAAAGTTTTCTAAGAGCAGTCGATTTGTACTGTAAAATTATTTTAATTTTTGTTGGTTAGTTATTATTTTTTATTAAGGTTAATTCTTAAAAACTTCACCACCTTATTTGGAGATTTTCAAATCTATCACGATTTTTTATTTTTATCAATTTAATACACAATTTATTTAATATTTTCAATTCTATTATAATCTTTTATTTTTGTCAGTTTAATACGCGATCTATTTAATTTTTTCAATTCTAACACAACTTTAATTTTTATAATTTGATAAACCACTTATTTCATATTTTCATTTCAACTCATTATTATTACTCCCTCCGTCCCGGGTATTTTTACCCGTTTGTACGGGCACGGAGATTAAGACGTTTTATTTTTTTAATATATAATGTAAGAAAAAGTAGGGATAAATTAGTAATTTAAAAAGAAAAAGTGAATAAAGTTGTTGGGAATGATGAATAAAGTGTAAAAAAGTAGTTAAAGTTGTTGGGATTGTAAAAAGTAGGTAATAAAATATTATGTATTTTTGCCAAAAATGGAATGGGTAAAAATACGTGGGATACCCCAAAATAAAAAGTGGGTAAAAATACGTGGGACGGAGGGAGTAATATTATTAAAGAGAAGGACTTGGATTGGAACCGGATCCTTCTTCCAACTCCTATTCAAGTGGGTTAAATTTGAGAGAACGAACAGCCTTCCCAAATTAAAGCTTTCTCAAACTATCTTTTCTTCCAAATTCAAATGGGTTAAATTTGAGATGACGATCAGCATTCCCAAAGTAAAGCTTTCTCAAACTTCCATCTCCCTCAAGCGGACGCTGAAATCGTAGCCGTCTTCTTCGACGGAACCTACGTTGTCCCCGCCAGCCCCACCTTCATCCCCAATCACTTCGCCGCCACCCTCGCCCACCACTATGTTTCCGCTTCTCGTATTCTACTGCACCATTTCACGTTACAAAAGGCTAATGCCCACCAAATTGTGAGTGAATTGTGAATGAACATTTTGGTTTGATAAAATGGATATTTATTATACGTGCATTCTATTAGAACCAGCGTTATAGCAAGTTGAATTCCCTGTTACATTTTCGGTGTTTCATTGGTGTTTCACAATATAAAAAAACTATACCCTACAAATGACCATTAAACCCTTGGGGCAAGTATTGAATTTTGGGCATTGATTATGACACGTGGCAATAATTTAATTATTAGAATAGGTGATGAAACACCATTGTGGAATAGGTGATCCCATTTGATGTTATAGTGCTCACTGTGAATAAGCGCTCGCTCTGAATTCATAGTGATACTTAAATGTTGAATTAAATTAGACGACGGTTAACGTGAATAATGATTAATGAAGTATCGTTCGGCATTTTTATTAGTTCATTTACCTATCCTAATTCTTAAAAAAAGGTTTTTCTGTATTGCAGAATTCCATTAGAGATTGGACATTAGCATATTTAATTAATAAGGTACCTTGGTAAATTAGCATAGGCTACAACCATAGCATGTTTCACCTCATAACAAGAGGGTCAATTTGATTAGAAGTTGCTCTTAGTATATCTCTTCTTAGCCAACCCTACAGTTTTAATTCACACCTTCAAGTAATATAAACCTATAGTGCGGCTTACATGCTCTTTGAAAAAAGTTATTGCTCTTCATGAGGACTCATGTGCTCTCCCTATTAGGAGTGTGAACATGGTAACTTCTACTTGAGTTATAAAGTTGTACCTTTCCATAGACTCCAGCTACTTCCTGTTCACCGATTATCAAGGCCTTGTACCTCTCCATTCTTATGTTAAAATAACATACACTGTCTATAAAAGCCAGGAACAGAAAGTGAAGTGGATTGGATAATCTAAAGGTAGATAAAAATATATTAGATATGCTATTGCATTCTTTCATTCAATTGCTACCGTTTGAGTACAATAATTTATTATTCTTGGTTTTTCCATTATAAATCTGACTCCACGTCCGTGTCTGATAAGAGAAAAATAGACTTGTTAAGTATAGGCGATGCCTGCAAAACTGATTTAATAGAATTTCTGGCAGAAAAAAGAACTCCAGCTCAAATGCTTTAGGTATAAGGTTTTTCTACTTTGACCGTAGGTAAAGTGCCTTATTGTAAGTACTAACTGAACTTGAAATGATTAACTTAAGTTGCTTATATAACATTGACCAGTGTACGCAGCTTGAATGTAAACAAATGTAGTATAAGTACAGTTACCCTTATATGTGATTATAATGAAAACATAATCAAATATCTTAGATATGCATATAGGCTGCATTTCTCCATTGTGTCAATAACTGTCAGCTTCTGCATTATTATGTCATTTGGACAACAACTTTTAAATTGATTCATTCTTTCAACGACATGTGTTGTCTCCCTTGCAGAGTTGTGGTTAATAATATAATTTTTTTTATTTCCTTTCAACAGATCTTGCATTTATTCCCCATGTAATTTTACCAACATTAACGTGTGTTGAAGTGGTTGACCCTAAAGGTTAGCATTTTTCCATTCAATTTTACAATAATTTACTTGGTGTTTACGTTCTTCCATTTTATTAACTTGCCTCCTTTAATGTTATACCTTCTGCTTTTATAATATTGAAAGCCACAGAATTTCTCTATCTTTTTTATTTGACCTGATTCGACCCCTTAGTCATAATACCAAGAAAAGGAACTTCTATACCTACATCACGACAATCAAGAAGTGCTCACAAAAGAAAATACACTTCCTTGGAAGATCGAAATTTAGCTAAAAATGCCCATCGAAAAAAATAAAGTGCAAACTCACATAAAACTACACCTGACATTCCCGTAAATCTTGACCCTTTAAAATGTTTGGCTGAAGTTCCGGACTTGCTACCTGATGCACCAAATTTTAAATATTGTGGCACAAAACGTATTTACATGGAACCACCAATATTTTGTTGATCGTTAGGAGATATAAAATTATCACAATCTGAAATGCCTAGAGTTATTGCATTTATATCTTAATAAAGACAACCTTGCTAAAGAATTTCATAACTATATCCGTAGTTACAATAATATGTTGGCTTCACTTCATTAGGTGAGCATACTGACAAATCTTTGGCTAAAAGAAATGCTGGAATTTATACATTTCGTGTACAGGGACATCTTTACCATTTTTTGAAGTCTTTAATACCATCAGACAATAAGAACCCACAAAACCTGCAACTGTATTTTTTTGATACAGAGCACGAAATTTTGAATCGCATGTTAATTAGCTCAAAATTTAGTGAGCCCCTTGTGGAAAGGTTGCTATACATTTTACAAATAAATCCTTATGCAAATTTCTTCTGCAGCCTTAACAATATTCACAATTTAGATGACTACAAAATTGCTTTACAAGCTGATCCCTTATCTGACCAGAACGTTTTCAATAAACCTTCTGCATCTCAAGTTGCTGGAATATGGCTTGAAGCAAAAAACAATAACCAATGCACAAGCCTACATATTCAGGTTTATCCAAAAAACAGCCAAACAAAAATCATTAAGCAGTACTTTGGTTGTTATGACCCTATGCAATATCCTCTATTATTCCCCAATGGTGAGCCTGGTTGACATTGTGCCATTAAAAAATTAAATCAGCGACAAAAACAAATGGCACCCCATCCAACATGTGACAGGGAATTTATCTGTGATATCCACAGTTGCATAGACGTAGAGGAATTTATACTATCTGAAAATAGAGATAATTTTTTATACTTTTTTCCCTTAATGTAGAAAAGAATTAGCTTAAGCCATTTTCTGCTACATTAAATTTAAACTCCCGTTGTGTAGGTGCTAAAAAAAAGAGTATTGATAGGACAACAGTATCATGTCGTGAATACTACTCTTATAAGCTTCAAATAAGAGCGAATGATACTTCATTTTTGTTACATACTGGTAGACTTCTGCAACAATATTTTGTAGACATGTACATTAATATTGAAACATCAAGGCTAGATTTTTTCAGAAGTGCGGAGATGCAAAAACGTTTAAGAAAATTTGCTTATCGTGGCTTACTAGATGGCATTGAACAAGGATGTGAAATTGGTTCTGATGTTGGTTCGCGTGTCCTATTACCTGCTTCATTCGTTGGTGGTCCTAGAGATATGCGCAAAAGGTATATGGATGCTATAGCTTTGGTACAACGGTATGGAAAATCAGATATATTATTGACAATTACTTCCAATCCAAATTGGCCAGAAATTAAGGCATTATCCTTACCTTCTGATGAAATTCAAAATAGACCTGACTTAGTAGCTAGAATATTTCATGCAAAACTCTAGGTTTTAAAAAAGGAATTATTTGACAAAGAAATTTTTGGTCATATTGTGGCATACACTTACGTGATTGAATTTCAGAAAAGAGGTCTAACTCATGCTCATTTCTTGCTTATCTTAAGTCAAATCATCAAAAATGTTTACTTCTGAGGCATTTGACAGAGTTGTTTCTGCAGAAATACCAGATCCATCTACTAATCCGTATTTATTTTCAAGCTCTATACTCTAATAGAAAGACACACCTTCACAACTCCATAATTTCTTGGGTCTATTTATTCTTCATTTACTTTATTTAAATTTTCATTTGAGGAGAAATTAGACAAGAAGAAGTACGACCATTATTGCATACTACAATTGTTGAGACAGGACATACAAGAATTATTTTGTAAATTTTTTTAATCCAAGAATTTAACAATTTTTTGTCAAAAAAAACTAATCTCATTTGACAGTTGTAGATTTAATCTCACAAGTTGAATATAAGGGTGTCAATTTTGACCTGCCCAGCACGTTTTGGGGCGGCCCAAACCGACCTGTAGGAGAAACGGCCCGGCCCAGCCCAAACCCGTACATATACGGGGTGGGTTCGGATATTAACTTAGACCCGCCCCGGACCCGCCCAGTATATAATATATTAAAAATTATTTTATATTTTATACATATATAATTACATTTTATGTTTATATATATATTTATATATATATATATATATATTATACAATTATTTTATATTTAATACATATAAATTATTTATAAGTATATGATATATATATATAATTTATTAAATTATAATTATATTTAATATTCTTATGGTTTATTTATTTAAATATTTAAATATTTTTTGTATGTGATTACATATTAAATTAATATTTATAAATAAATATATGAATATTTTTTGTATGCGAGTATATGAAAATTTAAATTTATGTGATTGAGGATTAATTTTAAAAGAAATGGGGCGGGACGGGGCGAACCCCCGTATGGGTCTGGGTACAGGTCCTGGGCAGGTCTTTCAGAAACGGGCCGGGTCCAGGTAGTTAACTACCCGACTGTTGACACCCCTAGTTGAATAGTTATTTACGTTTCAATACATTATTTACCTCCTCAACATTTGACTCAATAGGTTTATTACATTAAAAAGGAAGGAGAAATAGAGAAGGGATAAACTGGTAACTCTCTAGAGACATGTGTAACCTTGAATGCTATTGTTAAATCAAAATAAGCATAGAAATTAATAGGAGTCATGTTTAACCTTGAATGCTATTATACATCAAATTAAGCATAGAAATTAATTAGACATGCATATTGCATATGAAAGTAGTTAGATCTACTCCTATATAAACACACCATTGCCAAGAAAACTCAATCGATTCCAACAAAATTAATCAACTATTAGTTATGAGTTGTTACAAAAAGTTAGTGTTTGTTCTCTTCATATTCTCTCTCATCCTATTCTCCCCTTCACAACATCAAACAAGTAAGCATGTTTAATTTCTCTACTCTCTATATCTCTTCCATCATGCTCTCCTCTTCACAACAAGTTGATTAGTTATCATGATATGTTACAAGAAACACAAGTTGATTAATTATCATGAGTTACAAGAAACACAAGTATTATGAATTAATATAGTAACTATTGGCGGGTGAAAGCTAATTAGTCTTTAAAACCTCTTACATGTTTTTTTTTATATTTCTGTTAGCCCAAAAATTGTTTTCACATCACATTCGTGAAAAATTCAAAACAACTAACTTCACTCTTACACTTTATTTACAATAACATCACCTCTAACATACTTTATTTTATTAAATTACAATAAAATTTTAAAAATTTATGTCAATTATGAAATGTAATATTTCTGTCATTAAATTATTTTTAACAGTGTTATAATTTTAAGTTTATTTTTAATGTATTCACACCATAATGAATTAGTTTTAATATCTCTATATATTCACTAACTACACAAATAAACTTTTAGGCCGTAAGAGA
The DNA here is from genome assembly GCA_023678885.1 of Pogostemon cablin. Classification (NCBI taxonomy): domain Eukaryota; kingdom Viridiplantae; phylum Streptophyta; class Magnoliopsida; order Lamiales; family Lamiaceae; genus Pogostemon; species Pogostemon cablin. The sequence continues at coordinate 22,149,691 of CM042985.1, read as the reverse complement.
AATAATTCATTTCATTAGATTTAGTTAATTACAGTGTTCTTCAATCAGGAGTAGTGAAGAAATTCAAAGTCTTCTTGTTTTTCCTAGTTTTTATAATGCACATGAATTCAATATGTGGTATGTTTATTTTTATATCCTCTTGAAGTAAAATATTAAAATATTCATGTCAATTATGAAATGTAATATTTTTGTCATTTAATTATTTTTAACAGTGTTAATATTTTAAGTTTTCTTTTTTTTTTAAATGTATACACACCTTTATAACATTGATTTAATAAACGACAAAAAGGTAATGTTTGAAAATATTAATTTTTTTCTCAATATATTAATATGTATATTTGTAATGAATGCAGGCCCAACAAAGATGAGTCAAGTACAAGCAGCGTATCCACCATGCCATAATAATGCAGATTGCAAAATATATTGTGAATACCTGTCAATTATGTAAATGCGACGTTCCGGGTTGTGTCCATTGATCCATCTGTATAGACTCAATAAATAATAAATCTATATTGAGGAATATATATATTCCCTCCGTTGTTAAGGTTTATATTTTCATATTGAATTGTTCCAAATTAAAATTTACATTTCCTTTTTTATTATGATGGGACACAAAAAAAAAAAAACAATTAATTATTTCATGTATGGGCCACACACAACACTAATACAACTACCACTTTACATTAAATATTATTTCTCTCATCTCACTGCACATTATAATATTATATCTCTTACTTTTCGTGCAAACAGCAAATGTCAATGTTAACGCGGGATGGAGGGAGTATTTATTTATTTATTGTTCCAATTCAATATATATATAAAGTCTCAATCTCACAATTATATTAACATTTTCCTTTTTCATAAAAAAACCCCCTCAATCCAATAAAATTATATTTTATTTTATTTAAAAAATGTTAATTTTGCCAAGCAAATATAATATAATTTACATTTTATATATTATTTAAAAATACAACATTGTTCCCTCAAAGTTAATAAAATTAATTAAAAATACTAGTCAAATATGGAGTTAAAATATAACAATTCATTAGAAATACCTTGTACAATATAGAGTTAATATATATATATATATATATATATATATATATATATATATATATATATATATATATATATATATATATATATATATAGTAATATTCTTTAAATCATAATTGAAAAGTAAAATCATATCAGTAATGTAATAGTCAAATTTGAAGATAATCTTTTATGTTATTCCCTTTTTAAATAGTAAATTGAAATATTTAATTTGCATAAGGAGTGAAATACAATTAAATAAACAATTTAAATTAATATACTAAATTATTTAATATGGGGTAATTTATCTTAAGTTAAAATTATATTCAAACCCTCTAAAAATCTAATATTACAATTTATTAGTAAAGGTATATAAATAAGAAACAATCTTAATTACTTAATTGATAAATCTAACACAAAATTTATTTTTTAGCAAGTAATTGATAAATTATGAATTTATAATTATGATAAAATAATTAGTAAATTATCATTTTACTAATTCATTATTTACTACTATTATTATTATTATTATTATTATTATTATTATTATTATTATTATTATTATCTTCAAATTAATTCAAAATAAAAATATTGTATAAAATTATTTTACTAATAATGATAGGAGTCTATGAATTTCACTATTAAAGATTGAGAAATAATAATTAAGAATTAATATTGAATAATAAAATATAATTTAAAAAATAAAATAAACAAATAACATTATAATTAAGTATAAATTGATTACCAATTTAACATAGACAAAGTAGAAGACAGAAGCCGACACCGATGATAAGGTCAGCCCTCGGTCTCGACCATCGTCCCTTTACCTCGGCCTATTGTCATCGGATTGCAACTGTCAGCCCATTAAGAATTTTCATTGGCCCAATAAGCATGTCCACCCGACCAGAACGCAACATGCATAAAGTATGAAAGCAACATGCCAGACTATCATTGTTCTTGAATGGACCACATGACACTGTTGGTTTTATCAAGAATAAAAGAAGGAATTTTTCTTTTATTTCTTTTGTCCCACATCTGATGAAGAGTAAAAGGGGGTGGATCCTTGGTGCTATTTAAGGAGGCCATTGGTCTTGATATACAGTGCACCAATCAAGTACACTTTAATCTTTGTGTTTGATTTTATTTAAATTCCTTTCTTGTATTCTTGGTTGTGAGAATATGGAGAAATGTGTGAATTAGTCAAAGATTTGTAAGAGTGTAGGGATTGGATCAGGAGAGAGAAATTCTGTGTGATTATAAAAAAATTTCACATAGTGGTATTTTCTCGGTCCATGGTTTTTCTCTGATTTTGGAGTTTTCCACGTAAATTGTTGTGTTGTGCTTTTTATGCTCTTCTTTATTTGTCTCTTAGGAATGAATGAGATTTGCTTATCCCAACAAGTAGTATCAGAGCCAGGTTTGGGCGCTTATAAAGTTCTTAATATACTATGTGGTTGCAGCATAGTCTAACATTCCATATCAGAAAAGACTTTATGAAAGAGATATTCATTAAGCTAAGGGTGGCATGAAAGAAGTGAAAAAAGATAGTGGCACAAGGGGGTCAGAAGATCAGTCGGATGCAGTGGCTGTTGGATTTATACTAAAAGTCTAGCTTTAGTATGAACAATATTTTAACAGTATTTGAAATGAGAATCATTGATAAAATGATTGCGTCTTATAATTTATTTATATGTCGATGCAATAGCCCATTTACTTTATACTGTAGATAGTATGTTGTGCGACAACACGCGAAAGATCATATTATCGGTTTCCTTATAAAGTATAAACAGATGCTCACAACCGAGATAGACGGGGACTCTCTATCGGGAAGGTTGTAGTGTGATTTTGTATTAGTTTGTCTTAATCATAGAATCACATTAGTGCATTTTGTGTGTATTTAGCAGGACCGCTTGAGATCGTTCAACTTATACTGACTATATAAGAGAACTTGATCTCAGTTATTATGGATGTTCGTGCTCTTAATCTCTATACAATAACCTCGACATGTAAGGCAGTATGTATTTCTTTTATTCATCAATGGGTGATATTTACATGTAATTAAATCAATAAACTCGGTGAGTTGGGAAGAAGTGCTGTTTCTATGGTGTGTTGTTGATTATAGAAGGAATTCGTGTCTTATTAAATAGGTTGATGATGTCCCCTTGAGGAGCTCATAAGGATTATCATGTAAATCTTGTAAGTGGATTTATTCCGGCATGATAATGAGGTTGAGTGGTACTACTCTAGGATGAGATATTAATTAATGAAGTTTTCAGTAACTTAATTAATTAATGGACATTGTATATCTTAAACATGGGGAGACTGTCGGGCTCATAATAAGAAGGAGCCCATAACGTAATTATGGAATTAGAGCGGTAGTGCAGTAATAATATTTTAGTATTATATATTATTATTATTGAACTTAAGTATAAGTTTTGGGCTAAACTTGGATACTTAAGCCCAATGGAGGCCCAATTCTAATTTCTCCTCCTGGTCCCTACTGTAGCCTATAAATAAGTCATCTCAGCTGTCCGGTAACCCAAATAATTCATGTCTAACACTGTGAGGAGTGAAAAGGAACAACAGGTTGAGAAGATCTTGAAGATCGTTTCTCACACGACGTCAAGATTGGACTTGAAAATACAGCAGAAGATCAAGAGTTCGTTTGCTGCTGTTGTTTGTCAACTTATATGATTTTTCAAAAATCGTGTGTAACTCCAAATAGTCTGTGTGATATACCGTTAGAAAGTCACGGAAGAAAGGATCATTTTAGCGTAAAGATCACTCAAATCGGAGATCGGATGAGGAAGCTATACCCAAAACTGCTAGGTCGCACATGCTACCGGCGATAATTCATTCTCTTATTCAACATAACCTGGTGAAAGGTAATATGATTTTATGTTCTTACTTTCGCTGATATAAAATTGTATGGAACCCTAATCGTTCACGTTAACCAAATGATCGAACGCCAACAATTGGTATCAGAGCTTCAATTTTGTGGTGAAGCATGACACGTTAGGCTAGGGTTTATGTGATTATGTAATTTTATTCCAGATTAGAATCGCATGAGAATTAGGGTCATGGTGTAATTTTGATTGTGCCTGTATAATCCTGTATCATCGACGGTGAGCGTATCGACGAAACTTATTCGTCAAGTCATGCTTGGAAAGATAATGATGAGTGCTTAGACTAGAATCGGGTGAGGAAGCCCGTTGACGAGTGCAAGTCGGGCAGGATGGCTTGTAGTGCACACGGAGGCCATCTGATTGTCGTGTGCAGACACCGGGCAGAGCAGCGTGGCGTCGAGCATGGCATCAAGTGTGGCATCGAGCGTGGTGTTGAGCGTGGCGTCTAGAAGCCGAACAGAGCGCCCGGTGGCGTGCTCGGAGAGGTGCCTGATGGTGTACGTGTTGGCGTGCATTGGGCGCTCATCGGGCATGTTGTCGTGCATGCTGCCGGGTGAGCAGATTGAAGTCGGGCGACCTGGCAGGAGGTTTCATGTTGGGCTGCAGATGGTTGGGCATGATGCCGTGCGAGGCACACGATGGCCCACGTGGTTGCTGGCGTTTGGCACACGTTTTACGCACGATGCCATGCACGGGAAGCGAGCAGATGGCATGCAATGGGAGGCACGACTCGTGTTGATGCTCTGCACGAGTCATGCTGGTGTTATCTGTGGGCTTGCTGGGCTCGTTTTTGCTATTCGATATTTTCTGCATTTATTTCGTGTTATATAACTGCATTAATTGAATTAATTATCTATTATTGTTATATATGTTGATTCAAGTTCTATTTGATTTACTGCCATTAATAGAAGCATGTTAGGATGCATATTTTATTATTGAATATTATAAGCATGTAAAACTCTCGGTGTTATATAACTAAGCGGGAGAGGGGATTGATAATTAATTCCCGCAGCCTCCATTATTAGTTTATAAGTGATGTGAGTAAACTTGCGCGTTGGCAATAAGCCTTCCTTTATAACGGATGAGTTTATTCATGGATTACTAGTACAAACTTCTTTATGATGATTGTAGAAAGTTATCCGAGCGCGTGTGTACTTCTCCAACTGTAAGGCACACAAGCTTAGGTCGTGGACTTGGGATCAAATAATGATATACACTTAGGTGTAAATAATAAGTATCCTCCCCAACAGAGTCACTGTTGTTATTTGCCTGGCTAAAAAGAAACCGACTATTAAATATTTTGTCATGAAGTTAGATTGACGAATAAAATTAATGGGTAAAATCTTCTCTTGTAAATATTCGGATTTGTATACGTCCACACTAACGTGGCATGCAGACTCACGGTGCTTGAGATGTCGGTGAATTTTTGTTTATATTGTGTTTTGAGGGAATTAATATAAATGGATAAATTTGAAGTATTTAATTGGTGTATTTATTTATGTGATTCTTTATGTTTTCGAATAGTTTATTTCACTTATTGTTAACTAAAAGAAATTATATTTACTCGTCCAAAAATTAGATGATTAGAAAAGAATCTTAGTTTTAATTCTTACTGCTTAGGAAAATAAAAATGTGTTCTCAGTAAAGATGTTCTCTGATGCCTATTTAAGTCTCTAGTGGAGAGGTGAGAGGTTCATAAAAATATGATGGTTTCATGCGACTCTTCAGATACTTGAGTAAGTTAGAAAGGTAAAAGGCCATGGTTAACTTAATGAATGAATTGGAAATTCTTGGAGTAAAATATGAAGGGGAAACCTAGGTCAATTTTATTCTGCATAATTTGCCTAGATGTTTTGAGCAAGTTCCACCAAAATTACAAGAGGCTGTATTCGGTGGGAAACTTCTGACAAAATAAGTGGCGAAAAAAATCAAATTTCATCAAGATGTGAACAAGGTTAGTATCTCATTCACTAGTTATTGAAGCATGATTAGTGATGGCATCCACTGACACGTTGTGTGTAGATACTGGAATCACTAAAAGTGTATAACTAAGTGATGATAAGATTATTGAGTACATGGGTAATCTACGAAAGTAGTGGCTGTTGCAATGGAAGTTGTTTATTTATCTTCTGATAGCAATAAACGTTTGATTATGATAAATTGTCTTTACATACATTTTCATAAAAGAATTTCATTTTAGTTTCTATGCATTTGTGGATACATACTCCATTTCATTTAAAATGACATGTTCATAGTGATGAGGGATGGAGCTATAATCTGTTATGGTATGTTGGTAATAATTTGTACACTCTTCAATCATGTTTCTCCCACAGATGCAACAAATAGTAATTAATAACGCATCTTCTAATCTTAGTAAGAGAAAGGAACCTTCGGATATGAACCAAACATACCTTTTTCATCTGAGACTAGGTTATAATTGTTTTTTGAAGGCAAAGGGGTGTAGAACCAAATATATATTGGAATTGGTCCATTCTGATTTATGCGATCTTAAGATTATCCCTACGAGAGGTGGTGAGATATACTTTGATGCACCACAAGTCTTAGTACTATGATTAATTCAAAAGTGCATGGCTCATGTGGTGAAGAGTCATCGAAAATATATCAAGTACTTTTTAGGATAGTTTAGGAGCTATTTATCAGTGGTTAGGATTGAATTCCAAGTTGTCAACACCGGACAAACCCCAGCCGCTGGTGTGGCGAAAATGAGGAATATGACTCTTATGGAAATGGTTAGATAGATGATGAGTTATTTGAAATTATTAAATTCATTTTATGAGTGTTCCTAGAAACAACATGTCGTAAGTATGTTTGTCTGTTTGTGGGATATCCTAGAATAATGAATGGTTTATTTAATAGTTCTAAAGATTAAAGGATGATTGTTAACACAAACACTAGATTTTTGGAAAAGAACTATATAATAAATCACAAACCCATGTATAAATTATTCTAAAGAATGTAAGAGGGAAAAACACAAAGTATAGTACCAATTATACAAGAGGATATACCACAAGAAAACTGCATCGCGTGATACGTCTGATACACAATTGTGTGTAGCACTTTGTCAGAGTGGGAGGGTTGTTTTACAACCTGAAATATTTATGTTTTGGGAGAGTCGTGAGGCTTGGTCCCTAGTAAACATAAAATCGGCTCATGGGTACTATGAAGCACTACAAGATAGAAATGCGGAATCTTAGTACAATAATTAGGACTATGCATAATACGAAAAAATAAATGAGTAAAATAATTAGGACTATACATAGTACGAGAAAATAAAAAATTATTAATTGTTACCAAAGCGTTGCCAAATGTGTTGAACTAAATCAGCACGAAGTTGGTGATGATCATGATTATCACGCAGCTCCGAATTTCTTCGAAGATATTCTTAGAACTCTCGATTCGAGCCTTTAATAGGTTGTGCAGGATCATCACCTTCGTCATTTGACCAATTTGTGATCATGTCTCCTTCATCTTGGACAATCATGTTGTGTAAAATAATGCAAGTTAACATTATAAGTTTAAATCTCTTTCTATACCAAAAATGAGCTGGTCCTCTCACGATTGCCCATCGAGCTTGGAGAACCCCAAAAGCTCTTTCAACATCTTTCCTCGCAGCTTCTTGTTTTTTCTTAAACAATCTTCATTTTGGATCTTGTGGACATGGAAATGCTTTGACAAAAGTCACCCACTCTGTATAGATTCCATCAGTTAAATAATATCCTTGTGTATATTGCGTTTCATTCACGGTGTATTCAATAGTGGGAGCATTTTCTTGCAAAACATTGTTAAACAGATGAGATTCATACAATACGTTAATATCATTACGCAAACCTGCAACTTAAAAAAATGCATGCCATATCCATAAATCCTGAGACGCGACTTCTTTGAGCACAATTGTAGGTGGGCCATGACCTCTTGTAAACTGACCTTTCTATGCAACAGGACAATTCTTCCACTCCCAATGCATACAATCAAGACTGCCAAAAAAAATCAGGGAACCCATGTTTCTGCTCGTGCATTTGATAAAGACGTTGAATGTCATTATAGGTCGGTCTTCTCAAGTACTGACAAGCAAATATTTCAACCACGTTTTCACAAAATTGAAAAAGACATTTCATTGCGATTGATTCACCCATTCAAAGATACTCATCAAGATGGTCGGCGCAGACTCCATAAGCTAATTGGCGAATAGATGTTGTACATTTCTGTAGTGCTAACAAGCTTTGTCTCTTCGCAGCATCGACCCTCTGTTGAAAATAAGGAGACCGACTCTCGAGTACTTCTACTATATGAATGAACAAAATTTGGGGATTAATTAATTGAACACAACAATCTAAAACTTATTTTGTAATGTTTGACCTTTTTTTTACGGATAGACTAATCACTAACCTATTTCCTATTTTTATGGGGAGATAAATGGTTAACTAATTTTTGAATACATATAAATATATAATAGGGTTAAAGAGGGAATTTGATAGGTCAATTTGTAGTGCGTAATAATCTCATTTGAATATTGTACCTATGAATAATATAGGTAAATGAATTGTACCTATAAGTAATGCACCCTTTAATAATAAAATTAAATATGGAGATATAAATATAATGACTTAAATGTCTTATTTAGAAATTTTTAAAAGAATTAAAACATATTTGAATTGAGTAAATTAAGATTTTTTAATTAACTTAAATAATTATATTTATTATGTTATGACTATTATTTTTTTTATTAACTTAAAATCTTAAATTATTTTTATAAAAACAATAATTAAGTGTAGGGAATCAATTGTAAGTTCACGTGTGACCAAGTAAAAATAATATCGTACCCAAGGGATAATTATAGATCTACTATTTAATCTAATTATTACTATTCTAATTTAAGACAAATCTGTTTTTTCAAGAGAATTACCTAAATTAGCTATGCAAAAAAATAATTACTAAAAATAATAAAATAGAAAATAATTAAGTATGAAAAGTATTCAAGAGAGAAGATAGATAGCACTAGGAAATCCAATTAAATTAGTCAAATCAAATCAATAGACAATCAGCTAGAATCCCTGCAGTTCTTATGAAAGCAATCATTTAATTATGTTAACCCCTTTTTCTAAAGTAAACTTAACACATAAATCTGGTTTAACACCTCAGATGCAGAAGAATAATTCCAACTCACTTTCTAGGTACTTCATGCAAAGGACTAACATATGGACTATCACTAATCGCATATAATTCCAGCATTTAACCACTTTAATACTTCTTTTCTAACCACCTCTTGCATCGCAGGATTTAATCTCCTTTGATACTGCACACACCTTTTACTCTCATATTCCAATCTTATTTTATACATGCAAATAGATGGACTAATATAACAACCTATCAAGCTCACTTTCGGATAAGGAAAAAGATACAATTATCGGAAAAGTTTTATTCTCCCCAAATATGCATACATGAGATGATCAGGCAGCGGCTTCAGTTCCTTCTTTTTCTCTTTAAGTACAGCTCCTTCAGGTTCAAGTGGCAGATATGGCTTCTTCCACTTAGCTTTCTCCACTCTTGCTGCTTCTTTCTTCGAGTCCTTGTTCTCATTCAATGCAAGTAAGCTTTCAAGAAATTCAAGAGATATTTCGTTAGACATATAATCAAGATAATCTAATTCAGTAGTAGGTAAAGTAAGAGATTCGCTTATGCAAGTTTCAAGTGGATCCTTAGACAGGATGAAAGGCAAGCACTCCTCAACGATCTCCTCTACTACTTCAATGCTCTTGCTATCTTCATTCTCCGAAGGCCATCTCATAGCTTTCTCCAAAGAAAGGACTACTTCTTTATCATTGACTCTCAATCTGATTTTCCCTTTCTGAACATCAATCAGAGCTCTTGCAGTTGCTAAGAACAGTCTCCCAAGAATCAAAGGAACTTTGTCTTCATCAACCTCTTCCATGTCAAGCACAAGGTAGTCCACTGAAAATATCAACTTCTCAACTTTCACCAAGACATCCTCAATCACCTCCCTTGGGTATGTTATAGATCTATTAGCCAGCTGCAGTGCCACTGATGTCGGCTTTGCTTCTACCAAACTAAGATTTTTTAATACTGTATAAGGCATCAAATTAATGCTAGCCCCCAAATCACATAGGGCTCTCTTTGATTCCCCTCATCCAATCTCACATGGTATAGTGAAGCTACCTGGATCTTTAAGCTTCGCTGGAAGCTTCTTCTGAATCACTGAACTGCAGCTTTCTGTCAGCTTACCTGTCTCAGATCCTGTTAGACTCCTCTTCTTAGACATGATGTCCTTCAAGAACCTTGCATAGTTGGGCATCTCCTCTAAGGCTTCTGCAAAAGGAATATTGATATTGATTTTCTTGAATATCTCCAAAAACTTTTGAAACTTTTCATCTAATCCTTTCTTAAAGAATTGTTGTGGAAATGGAATTGGATGCTTTGTTTTTGGAATGCCCTAAATATCCTTCTCGAACTCCTCTTCTTTTTCTCTTTCAGCTCTTTCTGCTTTAGCTTTTTGCTACTTTTTCAATTTAACTTCAGGTTCTTTCGATTTTTCTACAGTTTCAGGGACCTGGGGATCATTCTGAACGAGTTTAGTAGTACGAGGATCGAGACAAATTTCAGATGTTTCCGCTGAAAGGGGGAACGAGTCATGTCGTCCCTCTGCATGAGTCGTGCTAGCAGTTTTTGACTCGTGCCGCCACACGCGCGCGGCATTATCGACAGTTGGTTGGCCTTGGCACGAGTCGTGCCGTCCCTCTGCATGAGACATGCAACTTTTTTCCTCGCCTGTTAGTTAGTATGATGCATTGGGTGCGCTGATTTCATGGCTGCACGAGTCGTGCCAATCCTGGCATGAGTCTTGCGGCGTGTCAGCACCAACGTGTTCATTGTCGTCCGATTTTTTTACCTCCTTTTTGACTCCGGCGTATTCCGATGGCATTTTTGGTCCCTTGTAGTGCGTTCCACTCCTCAAGGTGACAGCCATAACCTGTTCTTTTGAATTCGTCACCGTTTGAGATGGAAACTTACCTTGTTGCTCAAGTTTTCCAACTGCAGCGTGTAATTTTTCAAGTGCAATATCAGTCTCCTTGTATTTTCTTTCATTCTCTTTCTATCTGATTTCAAATTGATTAGTCACCATCAATTTAACCATCAAGTTCATCTAGTCCCCTTGCTGCTTCATCCACAGTTTCATCTCATCATCCATGGGTGCTTTTCCTTCAGCTAGTTTATGTGCTAGATCAATTCCTGGAGGAGGCCCAACTACATTATTTGGGTTAGCATATGATAGATTATCATTCCTTCTTTGATTGTTAAAGTTAAAATTTCCTTGGTAACCCCCTTGCTAATTTTGCCGGTTGTTTCCTTGATCATTCCTTCCCCACTACTGATTACTAGGCCTGAAATTCTGTCTACTTCTATAGTCCCCTTGCAAGCTCTGACCCATAGCATAATTTGCATCCTCCATCTAATCTTCATCTCCTTAATTCTCAGCTTCTTCTCCCTTGCTTCCTAGTGCCATACGATCCATATTCTTATGCAGTTCACTGAGTTGACTCTTGAGTTCTGACATCTCACTGCTGTTGACCTGAACTTCTACTTTAGCCACTTTATCAAAAGAGACTCCATCTGATCTCTCCATAGGCCAATCATACGTGTTAGCTGCCATCTTCTGAAAGATCTCTTCTGCTTCTTCTGCTGACTTTTTAAAGACCGATCCACCAGTTGCTGCATCCACCAACACTCTTGATTCACTCCTCAAGCCTTGATAGAAGAAGCCTAAGTAAGTGTCTTTTGTAAATCCATGTTATGGACCACAACGAAATAGGTCCTTGAACCTTTCCCACGCTTCATAGAAACTTTCCAAGGCTCATTATTTATAATTATCTTTTGCTTAACCTTAAAGCTCTTGGAAGGAGGGAAGTACTTGTTCAAGAACTTATCTGCCAATTGCTCCCATGTAGTACAGCATCCTGCAGGAAGGTTGTTGTACCACTCTTTGGCTTTCCCCGTTAGTGAGAATGGAAAAAACCTCATTCCGATAGCATCCTCCGGGACATTCATATGCTTCTGCGTCCTTGCATACTCATCAAATAATTTCAGATGCTCACTAGGACTCTCCAAAGGGTTACCACTGAACTGTTGTGCTTGTACCATCCGGATCAGTCCAAACGGTAGCTCAAAACTCTCCGCAGTGATTGCGGGTCCATTCAATCCAACATTCGTGGTATGCTTCAGCTTATACTAGTCCCGCATGGGAGGCGGGGCCCTTTGTTCATCTTCAACCATCTCTACCGTCTCAGTCTCTTCAACTTCCTCATTTTTTGATGAATATTAAGTATCCGACTCCGAGCTAGGAATAGGTGTGGCTGGATTCTTTCTTTTTCTCCTATTCAATCTGATAAGTGCTTCAAGTTCTAGGTTTAGTGGTTCAATTGAGAGTCCACTTGACCTAGTTATCATACATCTGTTCTTACGCAGCTAATCAGAATAGTTTGGATGCAACTAAAAATAAAAGCAATTAAATTTAACGTCTTATAATAAAATAAATCACAAAAAATTAAGTAAATAAATCTAAAAACTATCTCCGGTAGCCGGCGTCATTTGCTTGTTCACAATTTTGTATGTGTCCCCAAGTGTAGGGAATCAATTGTAGCTTCACATGTGACCAAGTAAAAATAATATCGTACCCAAGGATAATTATAGATCTACTATTTAATCTAATTATGACTATTCTAATTTAATACAAATCTAGTTTTTCAAGATAATTACCTAAATTAGCTATGCAAAAAATAATTACTAAAAATAATAAAATAGCAAATAATTAAGTATGGAAAGTATTCAAGAGAAGATAGACAGTACTAGGAAATCCAGTTAAATTGGTCAAATCAAATCACTAGAAAATCAGCTAGAATCCCTATAGTTCTTATGAAAGCAATCACTTAATTTTTTTTAAACCCCATTTCTAAAGTAAACTTAACACATAAATCTGGTTTAATCCCTTAGATGCTGAAGAATAATTCATACTCTCTTTCTATGTACTTCATGCAAAATTCCATTAAAAGGTAAAGTACTAGACTTCCCTTTATAGGTACTTATGAATTAATCCTCAATTCCCACCTAATAATCAAAGAAACCAAATCATCTAGAATAGTAATTAATAGATATATTAAGTGTCCTATATTAATTATTGTAATGAATAAAGGTTATATGTTTAGATCCCCTTGACCCATAACAGGTTCACAAATATAATTCTTCTATAACGAAAGCAATAAACATAAGCATGCAAAAGGCATTGACATACACATGAATAAGGACAAATCATATAGAACAAAATATAAGTCTCAAATCAAAGCATTAATAAAGGAATAAGTATACTGCAGGTATCCAACCTTAAGTCTAGATCATCAATTCAAAACAACTTAACCTTCTAACCTAGCACTATCCAAGGAGTACTGGCCCATGGTGTTACAAGCAACACACATGGTTAGGTATGAAAGCATATTATCCAAAAATAAGAAAGAAAGAATAAGAATAACCCTAAATATAGTGTAATCCTCTGTTCTTTCCTCCGTGATTCTGAACCTCCTTGTTCTCCTTCTCAAGTAAGCAATACTGATGAACTCTCCAGGATGGATGAATGGGATGATGAATTGTGAAAATGTGTATAGAGTTAGGGTTTGGAACACCCCAAGGACTCCTTTTATAGTTAAGAACTGATCCTTCACGAATTCTGACTCAAAAGTGGACTTTTCACGTTAAAAATATGAATGGGCAGAAAAAATGACGAAACAACAAAACTGGGCCTGGCAGACAATTAGCACGAGTCGTGCCACTTCCTGCATGACTCGTGCGGGCGCTTGGCGTGTGGATTCCTCAGCGCTCCTCGGCGGCACGACGCGTGTCTCTGCAGCGGTTTCCATTTTTGCTCTTTTTACCACTTTTTCCACATAAACACATAAAATAACACCTCACGCGCATCTGAAACATAAATTTATACAATTTCACCACAAGATGCTCAAATACAGATATAAATCTCATAAAATAGTGCTAAATCGGACTCTAAAATACGCAGATTTTTACACTAATCAGGATACACAGGACTTGTGCAAAAATAATCATGCACAAGTCTTTCATGTTCGGATTCACGATTTCGTTCTATGAACCTTTTTCATTGTGGTATCTCGAATTGTCGTTGATATTCTTCAAGAAGTTGTCGCCCTTGATTGACTAGCATTAACATGAATTCTTCGCCTGGCGAATTTGGTCTCTCATAATTTTCGACTTCATTTTCTTCATCACTGGATGAGGCAGAGCTGTTATTGTTAGAATTTTGAGACATTTTAGGGTGGAAAAACTTTGTGTGAGCAGAACAAAATATTTGAGAATGCAACAATTTCATTGATGAAGCACATATATATAGCAAACTCACCTTGCAATGGCTAGTTTTACAATGGCTATATTCCAACGGCTAGTTTTACAACGGCTATATTCCAACGGCTAGTTTTTAACGGTCAACTATGAAAAAAATTATATAATAAAATATTAATTTAATAATGCAAACTAATAATATTTTAAAATAGAAGATTACATTAAACTAGTGAAAATTACAAACATTAAGAAAAAAACATTAAGAACATTCTACAAATAAATAATAAACAAATACAACGACTAATTCTCCTTATTTTGAGAGTTTCATTTTTCCATTATCTTCTTACATAGTTGCTCGTGTAAGATGAGGCAATCCCTAGACATTTTTGATGTATCTGCATTCATAGTTTCCCACTACTTCATCATAACGTAGCGCTCTTTCAACTCAATTTCTTTTTTCTTCACTTCTGAACATTCTGAAAATATCTCGAGCACATTTGCGAATTTCATGAACATATAATCAAATCTTTTCAAGTTTTCACCTGATTTAGCTTTTCCTTTTCCTTTAGCTTTTCGCTTTGTTGCCTTTTGTCCAATTGAACGAGGTACATCATCATTTAGATCAATATTTAGATGAAAATTTCTATCCGATGATGTATTGCTTGCATCCAACTCAGACGTCTTTGCTTTCTTTGATGTCCCACGGTAATCACTATTTTGTGGATAATACATTGGACGATCCTTCACTATTTTCTAAACATGCTCAAGATTAAATGCAACACCATTATTTTCATCTGCATATTTAGCATAAGTCATGGACAATATATCTGCATCACTGTGACCACTTCTATATACCTCGTATACATATTATAGCAAGCATTGAATTTATTCACCTTTCGACTAATTGTTGTATACCAATGTGATTTCATCATGCTTTCACTTCTTCTAATTAATCCTGCGGGACGATTTTCGTTGTAGTAGGCTGAAACTTGCTCCCAAAATGTACTTTCTTTTTTATCGTTGCCAATTTTTAGGTCATCACTGATAGTGATAAAAGAATAGGCGACTAGTTCATCTTCTGCTTTGCTCCATCGTGACTTTTTTTACTACTAGCACCGCCTTTACCATGCTCTTCTATCTCTACTTGAGTAGGATTGTTATAAAATTGTGTTTTTGGAGTGAAGGATGGAAATTGAGTGAATTGATTGAATAGAAAATTTTAAAAATTTTGTGGAACTTGTGAACTTGGAGAAGAAAATTATTCATCGGATATATTTTGAGAATCCAAAAAATTCTAAAAACACCCACTATTGTTTTTATCCATGTGAGTAGACTTTAAATCAAGAAGAATAATAAGAAAAATGATAGAGTATAAATTTTTTGTGATGGAAGAAATAGAATGTTGTGGTATATATGTATTTAAAATAAATTTCTTTCCTCATATTTATAGAATTTTTCCAAAAAATTACCGTTGGCTCAACGGCTATATAACCTTTTTTCTGACAAAGATTAAATGTCATCACTGAATGTGTTTGAAACAATTCTTTCCATTATATGTAAATTTAAATAATAATATTAATGTAACGGTAAAAATATATTAATACATATTAATTATAAGTACTACAGAAAAAAGCTTTTAAGGTTTTATGGTTAAGAATTAAGATAGAGTAAAATAATAATATATAAACAATTATCTTTAAAATATTTTGATAATAACTCAATTAAGTTATTTTAATTTGTTAAAAATAGGTATACAATACATATTAAGAAATTAAATGTAAAATTACTTCATAAAATTTAATTTTATTGAAAAAAAATATAGTATAAGTATGTTTATAAAAATTCTAGAAAAATTATAAGAAAACATTAAATAAAACAACAGAATACTCAAACATAACAAATTGAAAGAAAATATTATAGTTTTTTCATCTTTATAAAAATTATTTTTGGAAAATAATTTAAAAAAATTTACAATTAAATTGATGAATTTATAATAAATCAATTTTGTTAGTGGGCCCCTCCACTATCTATATTTCTATCTTCTTTCTTTATACGTGTAGTGCACTTTCTATTGGAAGTTGTGTGGTGTCCCTCACGCACATGAGGTGAAGCAAATTTTGATTCTCCCATTTTGTAAATAAACTCAGTTCATTGGGTTGAACTTTTAGAAGTGTTTGGGTTTAAACTCACAATCACATTGGATAGTTCAATTCAAAAGTCAATTTAAACACAAAAATATACTACTAATGTGGATGCTCTTAGGAGCAAGGATGAAAATATCGATGTCTGTTAAAATATCGATACCTCAAATTTACGGATATATCGAATATCGATATCGGTAAAAATTTAAAAAATCACAAAAAGTTGAAAAAATAAGAAAATTAAGTTATTAACTTTCAATATATTATTACTAATTTTAATATATAATAAATACATTTTAAAATCTCAATAGAACTCATAACACATGATAAACAAATCAATAACATATTTAAATAGTTTAGAGTCATACAATAATTACTACTTGTTGTTTAATACATAATAACTAAAACCAAAATAATGATCTATGAGGCTCAAATGTAAAACATGTCATGCCGTTTAGATCTAAACAATATTGATATCAATTCATCAAATTAGAGAAATTCTAAACATAGTTCTGAATGTGTCAGTAGTACGTCGTTCTATCTTGTTCAATTGTTTGGCTATGGATTGGATAGTGTGGGCTAATCCAATCACCATGTTGTTGACGCATGATTGAACAATGATTAAACCCTCTTGATTTACTTAGTTATCATAATGTTAATGAAAAGTGATAGCAATTTTAATAAAAAATGATAATTAATTAATAAAAGTAAAACAATAGCACCATGAGATGGTTTCACGCAATTGTTTCTCTATTTTTTTATTTTTTTAAATTAAACATATTAATAACAAAAAAAGTATTTGATTAGTAAAACAAAAAAATATTTTATTTTTTTAGAATTATAGATAATTTTTTTATATTTTCGATATATCCTTAATATTTTGTCGATATTTTATCAATATTTCCTCGATATATCTCGATATCTGAGAAATTTGAACTGTAGCAATTCGATATCGATATTGTTACCGATATTTCCCGATATATCCTCGATATCAAAAAATATGTATCATTTTCCTCATATCGATATTGGTACTCTAAAAAATGGATATATCTTGAATATATCGGGATATTTTCGTCCTTGCTTAGGAGTACTCCTATGCCATATGAACCAAATGGTAAAATATATATAAAAGAGATCAATACTTATACAATCCGTATATGTGCCCCCATTACAAAACACAAACACTCTTATAAACCCGTTTTACATAACTTAGTATATGAACTCGAATCTTTTGTCATCCTAAACATGTGGTCCTCCATTCCAATCCTATCATATCTTAAGTATTGTTAAAAATTTAAATTAAAAAAATCAGTATTTACACCATAAATCCATTTTCCAAGAGATTAACTCTTTAAATAATGTGCTAACTCTTTAAAATGTGAGTATTGGTTGTGTTGCCCTTCAAAATATCTGTGTTACCCTTTTTGAAATAATTAAAATTTATGATAGTATAAGAGTAATATTACTCTATATAATATGTTTTGAAGAATAATACTTTATTTTCCGAGTAAGATTTAACACTTCATTATATAAAATATATAATAAAGGTATGGTAATTTTTTGATAGACTACATGCAAATATTTCCGTATATAATATTCACTTCTTCCATTACTAAGAAAAAACACCTATTACTACACTAATTTTAATACATTTTATTTAAATATCTTTATAGCTATTCTTGTAATACATTAATTTTGATACTTTACTACTCCATCCGTCTCATTTCTAACACACTTTCCATTTTGGGTTGTCTTACAAACGTTTGCACATTCCTAAAATAGCAAAAAGTCAAAGACAATCACCCTTACTCATACACTTTATTTACAAAAAAAAAAAAACCACCCTTCTACTCTCGTTCTGTTTTCCTTTTTTTCCTTTTATATTATTGATTTATTTGTCTAACACACCTAACATATTTTATTATTTATTTATTATTAAAAAAATATTATAATACCCTTAAAAATTATCACTTTTCTTAATCTCTGTGCCGGAAGAAGCATGCAAACTTTTGTGGGACGAAGGGAGTACATTATTATAATATCTACTTTTCATACATTACCCAATAAATGTATTAATAGAATAGTATTAACTACACTATTATAATATCTATTAATACACTATTTAAGAAATGTATTAATATAACTTTAGTAATACATTACTCAAAGTGTGTTAATAATTTTTATTTATTTATTTATAATTACTAAAACTTTTATTTCATAATAATATGTTTTAAATATAATGAATAAAATAAAAACATAAGATAATAGTAAAATGATAGAACAGAGAAGAATAATTTTATTCAATATTATATAATAATAATAATAAATTAATAAAAAAATTAAGTATATATATAATACGTAATTATAAAACTTTTCATTAAAATTACTACGTAATTAAAAAAATGAATATAATGGTGTAATTTCAAAATTTTATTATTTTTTAAAAATACATTGTACGTTGATTTCTAATAAATAAATGAAGACAAAAGCAAAGAACAATTTTTATTAATTATATAATAGTAATCATAATTTTAATATAATCAATCAATTATAATTATAATCATACTATTTAGAAATTTATTTGATTACAAAAGTTAAATAAAAAATAAAAAATAAAATTAATAAAAATTAATAATAAAATTAAAAAACGTGCAAAAATACAATAGTTGATATAAATTAAAATTGAAAAAATCTTTACAGGTTTAATTTTGGATTATATGGCTACAGTAAAATGAAGAGTTATTATCAACCCAAGTTCGAATCTCCTGGCAGTTCAGGATTTAAATGAACTGTTTTTTTCTTTTAATTGTTAATATTAAATTAATTTATAAATTAATAACTATTATTATATTAAGACAATTTATAAATTAATAACTATTATTATATTAAGACAAACTCTTGAGAGATGCCGTTACCCATTAATAATTATTAATTTAGAATCATCCTATTCTATAAATTCTCCTAACGTGCTAATTAGAGAGATGCTAATTGACTTTTTCATAAAAAAATATACATCAGAAGAGAGATCAAATTTACAGAAATAAGATTTTTACAGCACTTTGATGAAGGTCCATTTGAAAGAGGTGGTGTCTGTTTTTTTCTTTGAAAAAGTCTCTTGTGAGACACTACTTTTGTGAGACCTTTTGTAAAACGTGTTAAAGTATGTATGTATATTATATAGATAAAATATGTTTAATGGTTGTTAAATTATGTTTTGTAAAGTATGATAGATGATGAATTAAAATATGATTTTAGAATGTTATAATATGATTTATTATTGACATATTCTAACTACAAATAAACATACTTTACTTATATGATAAGCATACTTTAATAAAGGGTCAACCCGTCTCACAACCGTCTAAAAAAACCCGTCGCACAAGAGAGTCTTTCATTACTTAATTACACATTATTTCTAGGGGTGTCAATTTTACCCGCGGGTACGGGTACCCGGCGGGTAATACCCGATCGGGTAAGGGTAGGGTAGAGTATAATCGGGTATCGGGTAGGGTATTACCCGTATCCGTTTAAAATGTTAAGGGTATGGGTAGGGTATGGTTTTTATAAAATATCCGTCTACCCTACCCGATTACCCTACCCGTTTACCCGTGTATATATATATATATATATATATATATTTCTTTATACTTATTATTATTATAATGATAGTTATTAAAATATGTCCTTTAATATTTATATATGTATTTTTTTAGGATGAATTTGTTGACAATTAAATTTGAGATTATGAAACTATGAAGATCTTTGTTACATTTGAAGTTATCAAACTTGAAGCCATGCAACAGTTGAAGATGATTTTATAAACATTATTTGATTAGTTTGATTAGTTTTTATCGTGCTACTTGGGTTTTTTTAATGATATTAGTATAACTTGAAGCCTTATTTTGTATTTTGATTCATGATTCTTGTGTGGTTAAGAGTGGTGATTTATTTATATGTTGGACATTTGTATTTATTTGAGGCGAATAAGATAAAGAGAAGTATCGGCATCATAGGGATAAATGAAAATAGTAAGATAATTAGGGTGGTCATTTTTAAATAGATGGATATGTAGGAAATAATTCCTAATGCCTTAACCCTATTATGATAAACTGAGATCATGAATATAATGC
Organism: Pogostemon cablin; assembly: GCA_023678885.1. Taxonomy (NCBI): domain Eukaryota; kingdom Viridiplantae; phylum Streptophyta; class Magnoliopsida; order Lamiales; family Lamiaceae; genus Pogostemon; species Pogostemon cablin. The sequence goes on along the minus strand of CM042985.1, from coordinate 22,129,090 downwards.
GGAAGCGTACCTGATCCAATGAGTCTCTAGGCGGAACACGAACTCAGGATCAGTGGTTATATGATCTTCCTCAACTAAGCCCTCTTAATTCCTTTATGGGGACCGTAGTAATCCCTCCCAATGGGGAGAAGGGAAGACGATGTGCGGCTTAGTATATGGGGACCATAACCGGGTAACCTTTATATACTACATAAAATAATTGAATAGCTAATATAATTGCATAATAATATATTGCCCACAATTAGATTATATTGAAAATTAATAAATTTCCAACAATCTCCCACTTGGGCTATATATTTTCCCAAAGCAATTATATCAAAAGTCCTTAGTTGCGCAACTTTATGCTATTCCTCTTCAGGCTATACTTAACAATCTGGTCCATTTCATATACTAATATGGAACTACCGCAGCATTCACCACATTACAAATTGTGGTTAAACCCCGACAATTACCATATCAATATACTCAATGACATAGATCAAATATGGTGAGTAGCATGGAAATTACATGTCAAATGTGATCAACATCATGTCCATTTCCAACTGGTCCAACTTTAAACTTTAGTGAGATCAATTCATAATGTAAAATATTACAAAATGAAAAATTAACTTAAGTGAATTCACAATGAATTCAAATCCATCAACTCAATTCTGCAGAAAACCGAATTATCTAAAATCAAAGTGTCTTAAAACTTTAAAGAGCAATAAATATAGACTCCCACTGAACCAATGTATTTTAAAATCATATAACACCCATATGAGTAGCTAGCTCATAAAATTACAGGGCGTTGAATACATGATTGGCGGATCCGTATTTAGAGTTTATCATAGTATACTCTACCAAAATTTATCCATAAGATCACTTTCTTTAACAACCAAGAATTCTATGTCAATATGCTTGACTTATAAGAACTCTTATTGCTAATACTTTACTGCGAACTAACTGTCACAATCAACTTTATGTGACTAAACTTCGCAACCCTTATTTCATATTTGAATGCCCCTTAGTGTGCTACTGATTCTGTTGTCATGGTTAATGAGCTAAAGTGTTTGCTTAATACTTTTACTTGTATAGCTCTCCAGACCAACAGAAGATGTAGCCTGAAGTGGATTTTATATCGTATTGGCATCCAACAAACTCATAATCAGACTACTTTATGATCTCCTACTAATCTGATTATCTCTAATGTTAAAGCATGTTATCCTTAGTTCTCTGTAAAGATCCATACTAGAGTTACTTAAATGTCTACTTAATACACCAACAACAGAAGCCAAATTAAGTCTTGTAGAGACCTCATCATACAATAACTTCCAATAATCAAAACATATAGAATGTTTATACATTTCTTAAATCTTTAATTTAACTTTAGGGCACCTTATTGAGACTCTACTTGTCTCCCTTAGTTTAAACATTCTCCCACTGAATCACATAATTATCTACATTTGTCTCAAAACCAAATGAGACAATTAATTCATGATGATACTTGTGATTCCTTTACGGAAAAGCTTTCTTGAATGCATAGATGGATTTCCTTTTGGTTCTTAAACTTATAATATCGTATCATGTTGCCATCAAGGAACTTTATCTTTACATCCATCTAAATGATTCAAGATTAAAATGTACTAATAATACCACGATTATCTCAAAACAATGCCTTCCTTCCCTTTAGAGTATAATCCTTTATCAAGATGCAAACCTATTAATCTTGTATTGATTTATACTCATAACTTATGGCATTAACCCACTTTCGAGTATTTGGACCTTGCATGGTTTGATGAACATTGTTTGAATGTTCTACCATTAATTCCATAGTGTCCTCTTTATTTAGGAGAAAACTACATAATTATCCGAATTGATTTTCTCCGAACTCTAGTGATTTTCTTAGTGACATTAATTCTTGAGGTTGTTGAATTTATTATTCTTTAAATATTATTGACATTGTCATATTGTTATTCTAAATTTGCACCAATTCTTTAAAGCATAAGTGGGGATTGAATCGACTCCCCCTTAAGGACAATGTCTCTAATATTATTCTTCCCCCAAATCAACATCCTCACAGAATACCGTATTACCCGTCTCAAATATGATCCGATTAATTGGATCATAAACTTTTATTTTTATTCATAACCAATAAAGTAGCTTACATTTATTTGAGTCCAATTTTCTTTAGTAGATCCCAATGATCTAGCTTTAGTTGGACATCACCATATGTGAAACTCAAAGAGTTCTCACAACTACTTTGGTTAAAAATTTATTGAGACCATAAGTTGCAATCTTAAGTATTTCTCACATTAGTGACCATATGTTGTGAAGTTCAATTATGTCTTTTAACTGCACCATGCATTCTGAATAATTTAATGCAGTATATTATAAGACAATTCCACAGGCCTTTAGGAGAAAACAAAAGGTTATACTTTAGTTGTCTTTAGCAGCTTTCTTAATGGGATTTCTTGTATTGCTCTTATACTTTATTGAGATTAAGTTTGACTTATTAGTCTCATCCTTATTGTGGAAGTTCACTCACCAAGTATGATTTTGTTGTTGATATATGGACAACTTAATTAGCAGACTTCTTAATTATACAGAGAATTAATGCAAAATAATTTTTCATGCTCGCATTAAACTTTATAATCTTTCAAAATTTAACTAAATTAGAATCATCTTGAAGATTCGAGCACAATATTAGTATCAAGTCTTTGGACAAAAAATACTAATTTAAATGATGCTCTCATGCGGTAGTCAAATACTGACAATAAAACTGTCAAGCAATAGCCTTCCTGTGGGCCGACTTATTACTCACATGTCAAACTAAATAATTGTCACGTATTTACCACCACAGGTACTTGTGTATTTCTGCCAAATATTAATCTACCTGTGGGCCGATCAATACCCGCATGAAGATACACTCATACAATATTATTAATTGGGGACCCATCACAAGACACCTTGTGCAACATTAACCTCGTCTGTGGACAAAAATTAACTGCAGGGGTAATCTTGGTGTAACAATCAAGTATTAACAATAAGTTCTATCAAACAAGAGTCTATCTGTGGACCGACTAATGTTCACATGAACAATCCAAATAATTATCACATACTTATTATCACATGTATGTTATTATTCTATCAAACTGTGCCTACTTGTGGGCCGAACACAGAACACATGAATAATTACACACTCATCTATGTAATTTCAATAAAGCTTTTCTCTACACACGATATTGTTGTGGCAACATGGTGCTTCGATTGACTAGATTGAAGGTTTACTAGACTAATTAAATAAATATTAAAATATTTAATTTAATTAAACGACATTTAACTGTCTCCCCAATTTAATTAATTTAATTAAATTCCACTACGAAATGGGAATATTAGATGATTCACCCAAATTTAAAATTAATGAAAGATTTCTTTCTTTAACTTAATTAGGATTCCAAATTTTAATTATGCATAGGCAACCAATAATTAATTGGCTATTTGCCTTAAATACCATATAAATCACCAGAACATGATTAATGTTTAAAAGCATGTAATAGCAATCCACGGATTCTCATAAATTATGTGTGTACCAATATAACGAATCAAATAATTAATCCTCATAAATCATCACAAAATTACATAATTAATCTAAATTAAAGATGCCAATCCACCTTTTAAATTAAATTAATGAAAAGCAGTTTAAATAATATCTCATGTATTCTTTAAAATAATGTGGCGCAACACTAATTTAACCAATCACTAGTCCGTGAATAACAACCACAATCACTGGATATGGCACTCATAAACTTAATTTAAGTTTTTAGTGTCTAATTCATCATGATCAGCAACTTAATTAATCAAGATATCGAAAGCCAAATCCATTAGCTTATAAAGAAAACATAATCAACATTTTTAATCCCCAATGAAAATAGTACATCTTTTCATTGACGGTACAAAATATCCCAAATATTTGAGGTTACAAACACAACAAGTTCCACATCATTAGATACACATAAACCATCCAATTTATTCCGTATATGGATTTCTCACTTTAATTATGTGTATATTATAAAAAAAAATGCGAAATAAAATCGAGGCTTTACATGTTCGAGAATTAATTCATGATTAGTCAACAACTTGTATTAATAATCATAACTATATCAAATCTCAGAGAATCATATATAGGGTGGCTCTGATACCACTTGTAGGAAATAATTCCTAATGCCTTAACCCTATTATGATAAACTGAGATCATGAATATAATGCGGAAGCGTACCTGATCCAATGAGTCTCTAGGCGGAACACGAACTCAGGATCAGTGGTTATATGACCTTCCTCAACTAAGCCCTCTTAATTCCTTTATGGGGACCGTAGTAATCCCTCCCAATGGGGAGAAGGGAAGACGATGTGCGGCTTAGTATATGGGGACCATAACCGGGTAACCTTTATATACTACTTGATTAGACCACCCATAATCACCTAATCACATAGTATTGGGTATCCACTCAATAAGCCCATATCATTTATTATTATAGCCCATGGACCTTTAACCTTAATTGGATCACTTAATTAAGTCCATAAAATAATTGAATAGCTAATATAATTGCATAATAATATATTGCCCACAATTAGATTATATTGAAAATTAATAAATTTCCAACAGGATATCCGTTTACCCGGTAGATATCCGTTTATCCGATGGATAATACCCGTACCCTACCCGATGATACATTTGAGGGTAATAGGGTAGGGTATGGATGAAGGAAATAGATATAGGGTAGGGTATGGATTTGGCATACCCGTACCATACCCTACCCGTTTACACCCCTAATTATTTCTTACTTTAATCTTTCTTTTAATTATGGATGCAATATAAAATTAATTTGACTCTTCTTTCATTTTATTTTTTTCTCAAAGAAAGCATTGGGCACTATGAATACCTCAAAGCAATTAATTTTAAAGATTTTGTTTTATCTATCCAACTTTGAAGGTCAAAACGTATTATGTGAAATCAAAATTTAAGTTCGATTTTATTTGAGAATTAATTTTATGAACAAACTTCTAACTACCAAAGAAATAAATTAATATTTATTGATAAAAAATTAAAATAAATCACTTCTTAGAAGTGTCATTTAATTGAGTGCATTTAAATATGCTCCAGCTCAATCAAATTCCTGTCTTTATTTGGTTTAGTCAACTATTAGTATTCTTATTATAACCCCAAATAGGCCTGTTTTATTTTGGGACTGCCCAAAATGATCTAAGATTCTAAGGTGATCCAGAATTCATGTCATAATGCATTCTACTATAAAATATTTTATTTTTCCAAAATATAATTTTATTTAATTAAAATATATATATAAAGTAGCCTAGGTTGGTGAATAAGAATTTGTGCCTCTGAAAAGTTTGACGGAATGGGTGATGGTGTTGGCCTTGTTGGGTGAACTACCTATTTAATTAATTAATTAATAAAACAGAAAGTCTTCTCTGCAATTTATTATTCAATAATTGTTTTTTTTACAGGTGATTGTAAGCAGTTAAAATTCACGGTCCAATTAAATGGCGACACGTGGATTTTATTGATTAAATATCAATTTTAATTTATTATATTTTATTTTGGGGATTTAATAAATTAATTCCTAAAATAGATTAATAAATAATTGATAATTAATTTAATACCCAACAAATTAAGTAGGGTTTAAATTAAGTAAAACTTGACCCCTAAGTTAAGTAAAGCATGGAAGGTTCCAAAATCAGGTCAAAATAAGCAGTGACCAATCAGGCTGTGATATATTTGGAACGGCCCAAGCTCGCAGAACCAGACCAAATCTGTCATAAACCAATCAGATTGCAAGTTATTTATGGGGCATGCTCATTCCTTCACCTATATAAGTAGTCCTCTTCCATTCATCACAGACACACTCAAATACTTGAAGACATAAACGCTCTGAAGAGATCAAGAACACGAGCAGCGCTCCCTTGAGATCTTCAAGCATCTTCAAGTCAAGAACGACAAACGATTCGGGATTAAGGTGCGGAGCCCCCCAAATCAAGCGTTCTTCATATACTGAGTTCTTCGGTGTTCTTCGCGCCAAGAACAACATACGACCCGGGATTAAGGTGTTAAGCCCCCCAGATCGAGTGTTCTTCGGATCAAGTACGTTTAATCCAAACAAAGGCTCGACGCTTCTGGATTAACGTTATAAGGTCCCAAATTCGAGTTCGGACAAGCTTCAACTGAAGATCCGACTCAACACACACAGTCAGCGCAGTCAACATAGTCAGCGCAACACACAACAAGTCAAAGTCAAAGTCCAAATTAGTTCGAGAGAAGAATCAGAGGATAGATAGAGATTGTTTCCTTAATCATCAAGTTTAATCCGTCTGGATTATCATTGTAATTCTTTTGTGTTTATTTCATTATAAATACAAAAATTCATTGTTACAAATTTTGGCACGCCCAGTGGGACCGTCTCTACCTCTCATCTCTTCTCTCTACGAGCTCGAAAGTACGATATGACTCCTGTCAGGATTACTGTGGGTAGGACTGCGGCTTCTAAGCTCTCAGAGTCATTGACTGAATATGTTGCTGTTGTTACGAGGAGCATGTCAGAAAAAGCTCGTTCGGAGGCCTCATCTGGATCCAACCCTTCGGTTGAGGAGGCTTCGAGAAAACAACTACATATGAAAGATGATAGTGATGAAGATTCTGCATCTTCAAACTCTTCATCTGATTTCGTTGCAGCTCCAGTAATGATGGCAGGCGCCACGACTGTTGAGAAACAATTAGCAAACATGATGAAAGCTATCGAGGGGCTCACGAAACACATAGAAGCTCAAGACACAAAGATCTCCCAATTGATGAAAAGAGACATCGCGGAGACTAGCCGTGCAAACGGAAAAGGAGTCATGGACGATAGTGAAGTGGAAGAGGTCACAAGGCGCCAGACTATTAAAAAGGAGCAAACTCAAGGAACGTTGCCACTTTCAGCTGATGGAATGCTCCTAGTGGATCAACTCAAGGATATTATACTTGGAACGATAAAGAAAGGTTTGAGGAGAATTCCAAGCCTACTGTTACTTATGTCAAGCCATACACGAAAAGAGTGGACAACTTGAAGTTGCCAGTTGGCTACCAGCCTTTCAAGTTCCAATAATTTGATAGCAAGGGAAACCCGAGGCAGCATATAGCACACTTTATTGAGACTTGCCATGACGCTGGTACTTATGGAGACCATATGATAAGGCAGTTCGTTCGCTCTCTCAAAGAAAATGCATTTGATTGGTATATCGACTTGCAAGCTGAATCCATTGATAGTTGGGAACAAATGGAACATGAGTTCCTTAATCGTTTCTACAGCACGAGGAGAACTGTTAGCATGACTGAGTTAACTAATACTCGTCAATTGAAGGAAGAACCTGTGATTGATTATATCAATCGATGGAAAAATTTGAGCTTAAATTGCAAGGACCGATTATCCGGAGAGTCTGCTATTGAGATGTGTATCCATGGGATGGAATGGAATCTCCTTTATATACTCAAAGGAATTCAACCTAAGACTTTCGAAGAGTTGGCTACTAGGGCCCATGATATGGAATTAAGTATGGCTGCTAGTGGAATCAAACATTCACCGATGTCGGACTCCTACAAGTCTAAAGATAAACAAGATTTCAAAAGGGGGGGTGATAGGCTTTTTCTACGCACTATAATTTAATCCTCAAGTATAAAGATGTCAATTGTAGCAACAAGTACCCAAGTTAAATTATCGATCCCGCTAAGACAGCTAATTATTTATTTATTCTATAAATTACTAATTAATCAGAATTGAGTAACCAATTTCCAATGTTTTGTTGTGAATTAATCTAAATAACAAAATATTAAATAACTAAATTAATTAAAAGCAAGGAAAAATAAAAGCAAGTTTCTAATCAAGAGATGATAAACAGTTCTAAGGAATCCGGTATTGACCAACTAATTTGGGTTATTAAACTTACGATTGCTCATTCATGCAGTTTCACTGAAAATACACCACATATCCCTGTTATCCCACCGAATATGATTCGATTCAAAGCTAACAGTCTAATCTGGTTTAAATCCTAAGGTGCGCAAATATTACCAAGCCTTATTCCTAGATACTAATCAAAGCAAGCAACAATACCTCCGGATGGTAAGCCCGACTAACAAGATATTTTCTGGAATTACTACAAGGTTCTATTCACTTCCTACTTGATTGTCTAATTGCATTGTTCCACTAAACTAATCAAGTATTCGATTTACCAGTTCATGAAATTAAAGTGCTTATAGCGGAGTTACTCTAATCCCTAACAGATAGACAATACCAATCATGAACGCACACAAGCTAACACAATAATCCAAGCATTATAGCGGATGTCATGAATATATTATGAAGACGTTACGAAGCAGATTAACATGTCTTAGTAAAATAAGTAAAATCAAAAGCTCAACTGCATAAAATCCCAATCTTTGGTCTAAATCCCCAAATCAATCAAATCAATCCATCAAACCCTAGAACTGTATATAAAATTAGCCCATGAGATTACAAGCAATCCTCATGGCTAAGCAATTCATAACAATAATCAAAGTAACAGAAAGGAATAGATAGGAATTGTGAAACCCTAGTGTAGGAGCAATCTCACGTTCCTTCTCTGTCTCTTCAATTGCTTGATTTTCCCTCAATTAGCACTTGGAACCCTTGTGGAATTGGATGGAGGATGAAATCAGATTGTAATCTGATATGGGAGTGAAAGGAGTGTGGATTGATGATGGTTTATGGCTGGGCTCTCTCCGATTGACGTCTCGATCTCCCTAATTGTTTCTAAGATGGATGCAGGGCTGTTTTCGCGACGAAACTGCTTCAGAATCGCGACTTGAGGGTATATATACGCTGCTGCATCGAACAGGTCTCGTCTGGGCCCGATTTTGGGCCGCTCGGCACCTTGCTCGGGCCGAGCTAATGGCCGAGCGGCCCCCAAACCAGCCGAGCAGCATATGGTTGGAATGGGGCCGTCATGTAGGTTCTGAAGCAACCCTACTCGGCTGGAAATTCGCACAAAGTTGGTCCCGCTCGATCCGAGCGGCCTCCCGAGCTGCGGAGACTGCACTGCGCGACTTCACCGTTTTGAGCATAACTTCTTCATATGGACTCCAATTTGAATGATTTTTGCGCTCACGCGTTCCTATTTTTCTTGGCTTTCTATCCATATAAAGAAATCTCAGAAACTCCAACATTTGAATATGTAAAAAGTCATGCAAAATGGCTGCTCGGTACAGCATGCGCAACGTTAGCACTTTGATCATAACATTCTCGTTTAGAATCCGATTGAGGTGTTCTTTATGTCAAAATGACCCTCTCTTCTGTGGTTTTCCAACTATATATCACGTGATCAATTTGAACTTCTACAATAATACAGAAAATTTGTGCAACGTGGACTGTATTTTTCAGCATTCCTTCTCACTTTCACTCCTCATTCCAACTTTGAACTTTTGATCATGTTTTACCCTTCAAAACTCAACAAAACACCTTAGTAGCATCTTAATTATGCAAGATATGAAAACCATGTCATTTTATACAAAATCATGGCCACATTCTATCAAAAATGGTGTAATGTGAGACCTAAAATACGTGAAATTCCACTCTCAACAAACCCCCAAACTTACCTCTTGCTCGTCCCGAGGCAACGACATATAAAACCAATAGAGTAATTGAGAGGAAATTTCACAACTTCACATCCAAGAAAATATAACAATTCAAAAATCATACTTCAAATACTAAGATAACCTTCCATCTAAGAACATACAATTCAAATCAACTACTTCACTTTTTCGGAATACTCATCCACCATTCTCACGGGTAGTATTTACGCTCATCGCTCAAGTGTGAGATATACACTTCAGGGTATAGTGTTTACACTCAAAGTCAATTCAAACACACGTGTAACCATAAGCTTGGCAATCATCTCAACTCTTGACTAAAGGGATAATTTCAACAATAGGATCACAAAGGTCTTGCATTAGGTTGTAATATTGGCTCTTTGGTAAAGGTAGGGAGTATATGGATAAGGTGACTCAATCACTAGTAGAGAATCAAAGAAGACTTACAACTTTTCAATAAACAGCTTTAATATCTTCTTTCTTCTTCAATGCTCTTCAATTCTCTCGCAACTTGATTTCCTCCTTCACTCTCAAGCACAACTTCCTTACTTGAATTTTTTCCTCTTTTCTTTTCTTTTTTTTTCAAATAAGGGTACCAGTTTCAGGCACTACCCTTTTCATGGGGTACCAGTTTCGGGCACTACCCCTTTATGCAACAATTTAACTACTCTTTTCAACAATTTTCATCACTTCCAACTTATTCTCCTTTTATGTTTCTTCTCAAGACACCAAATTGACTCCTTCAACTCTCTACTAGGTAGGAATGTTTAAAGGCTAACAAAGGGATCAATTGGCTAATCACGTAGGCTTCCACAAAAATAAGATTTTTCAGGCTCAAAAGGGTTAACTACGAATAATTTCAATAGGTAGGATAATAATTTGGCTAGTAACTAATAAAAAATAAAGATGGCCTAAGATCATTTCCTATTGTCTAGTCAAACACGTAGCTTCAAGCAAGATACAAAGCCAAGTTCTAGAATACGTGTGTATGAACGACACTCATAAGAATAAACTAAATCATGCAACTAGTCATGATTTCAAAAGGCTCAAAATCTCACATGGCTATAGGAATGAACGAGCAAACCTAATCAAGCTACATAGCTAATCATCCTTGCACATAATCAAATTTCAAGTATCTCAATATCCAAGCACAATCTCAAACTGCTTCTCAAACACAATCACACATATAATCAAGTGCCATGAAAAATCAGAAAATCATCCTAGAGAACCATAAATCGACTACACCGACACTAGGATTAACACAAAACAAACAATAAACACCACAAAACACGAAACCTGAAAAATCGCAAAAAATCGAACCCTCAATATTCTCAAATAAATCAAAAATATTAAGAATCCGCAAAAAAATAGACTCTCCAAGCAACAACACAATATAAAAATTCTATTTCGACACTGCAAGGCAAGGTATGTACGTTACCCCCCCAAACTTAGATTAAACGAAGTGAGAAACTAAGTTTGCAAAGAAGTATATACCGCAGTCAAGCAACACCTAATAAAACTCCTACACCAACACAGACATATAAAAGCAATAAAACGGAAGGGACAGCCCCCAACAAGCGCTCATGTTTAACGTCGGAGAGTCACGACGGGATACCTCTTTTCAACTACTGGATCGGAGGATAGTCTTCTCTCATCTTTACTTTCAAGTACTTCCATCCTCTCTTATTTACTTCACCAATCATCTCACCCTTCTTTGTCACTCCAACATGATCCTTTGAATTCTTTTCCTCCCATGATTGTCTTGAGTCCTTCTTGTCAATCCTCCACTCAATTGTAGGCTCAACCTGCGTAGCAAAATAAGGATCAAACAAGTTAGAATTTTCAACATCAATATAAGAATAAAAATCCGGAGGTATGTTCGGAGGCTTCAGATATGGATCATCCATCTTTACTGCAACTAAAAGATTATCAAATATCTCATTAGAGTTAGTAGTAGGAAAAGTAAGAGATACGCCTGGTCCTGCGATCTCCTCTACCACTTCAATGCTTTGGCTCTTTTGCTTCTCTTCCTTACCAGCAGGCTTCATTCCCACTTCAACAGTGGACCTCTTATTCCGATTTACACTAGCATTGCCCAATGAAAATAGCTTCTCAAGATAATCAATACATGCATCATTAGACAAATTATCAAACTCTGCATCAGAAAGGATAAAGTTCTCATCATGCTCTGTGTCCACTACATCCACAGACTTGCACTGCTGCTGATCCGTGGGCCACTGCATCTCCTTATTCAAAGAAAAGATGATCTCCTTATCATTAGCCCTCAGTCTCAACTCTCCTTTGAACACATCTATTAGAGCTCTCCCAGTTGCAAGGAATGGACGCCCCAAGATCAGAGGCGCACCATCCTTTTCATCCTCCATGTCAAGTACAAGGAAATCCACAGGAAAAGTCAAATTCGACACCTTCACTAGAACATCTTCAATCACTCCCTCGGGGTATGTCAATGACCGATCTGCTAACTGTAGGGCAACATATGCAGGTTTCAACTCCCCCAAACTAAGCTTCTTGAACACTGATAAAGACATTAAATTTATATTGGCTCCTAAATCACACAGTGCTCTCCTAGATGGTCCTTTTCCAATCTCACAGGGAATGATGAAGCTCCCTGGATCCTTCAATTTTTCTGGAAGCTTTTTCTGAATAATAGAGCTGCAGTTCTCCGTCAAATTCACTGTCTCCACACTGTTAAGCTTCCTCTTTCTGGAGATAAGTTCCTTGATGAACCTTGAATAATGTGGCATCTCTTCCAATGCTTCCGAGAAAGGAATAGTGACTTGGACATCCCTCATAACATCAGCGAACTTACGAAACTTCTCATCAAGGCTCTTCGACAAGAATCTCTAAGGGAAAGGAATTGGTACCTTTGTTATCGGAAGTCCCAAACTATCTTTCTCGAATACCTCCTCCGTTTCTCTCAGTTTCTTAGCTCTCTGCCACCTTTTATCAGAAATTTCCAGATCAGATTGGTTCTGTACGGAAGTCGGACGTGCAGGAAATCCCAGAGGATGGCTCGTCGGCTCGCTCGGCTCGAGCAGAGGTCGAGCGGTGCCGAGCTGGGTCCCACCTGAACTGGAAGACACGTCGAAACTAGTCAGAGTCCCGCTCGACAACATTTGAACTTGCTCGGCAGTCTGCTCGGGCCGAGCTGGTAGCCAAGCGACGTCTAATCGGTCCTGCTCCATCCCTGTTTCGTACTGCTTCTGTTCTGTATCATTCTGTACAAGTTCTGTGACGTCCTGCATCAGTTTTGGACCTTGCTTCTCGGATCTCAACGTGATCGCATTAACACTCTCCTTTGGGTTGATTTCCGTATCCGAAGGAAACTTTCCTTTCTGCAACTGCACTTGCTGCTGATTTACTGTAGAGGATATCTGTCCTATGGTATATGACAAATTCTTCAACTGCTTGTTCACTTCCTCATTCTGTTTAGTCATATTCGCATCCATGAGAACAATGCAATTATTAATCTTGTCAATATCTCCATCAGTCTTCTTCATATACCTAGCCAACACATCATCAATACTAGACTTTCCTTCTTCAGTTTTAGCGCCATGATCAAAATTAGGAGGATATGGAACTGCATTATTCGGATTTGAATAAGAGAAGTTCTCATGCCTCTGATTCTGCCAATTGCCTCCTTGATTATTAGGACCTCCCCCTTGGATATTCCTCTGGTTCGAATTACCTTGAGGGCACCTATTTTCTTGCCAATTTTGAGGAGCTCTCGAACCCTGAAAACTCTGCCCCATAGCCCAATTAGCATCCTCGACCTCTTGAAGGTTCATCACCACATCATCACTTGCAGGTCCTCGGTTGCCTCCCCCATTATTACCTGATATCAGAGTGATCAGGTTCTTATTCATCTGTTCCAATTGAGCGACAACCTTATCATTCTTATCAGCTTCAGAATATTTCTCTTCAACCTTTGCAACTTTACCAAGTATGTAAGTCCCTCGGATCCTCTCAGATGGCCAATCCCTTGAGTTCAAAGAGATATCATCAAATAATTTCTCTACGGCATTGGATGTTTTGCCAAAAATTGTTCCTCCCGCAGAAGCATCAACCAACACTCTAGATTCGTTGTCAAGGCCATTATAGAAGACACTGATGAGTTGTGACTTTTTGAATCCATGCTGTGGGCATCTCCTCAACGCATCAGTAAACCTTTCCCAAGCCTCTCCAAACGACTCATCTCTCTGCTGTTTGAATTGATTGATCTCCTGTTTCAGTAAAAGAACCTTTCCTGGTGGCATAAATCGATCCACAAACAACTGCTGCAACTCAGTCCAATTTGAGCAACTGTCTCCCTTTAGCTTATCATACCACTCCCTTGCCTTATCAACCAATGAAAACTGAAAAAGCCTCATCTTCCATCTATCATTAGTAGCATCAGCAGCTTTCACTGTATCCATGTAGCTGTTGAAACGCTTAAGATGGCCATAGGGCTCATCAAAAATGCCTCCGGCAAAGGGGTTTTTCTCCACCATATGAATCAGGGCTGGCCTTATGTCGTTCGTTTCATCAGCTTGAATGGCTCCAACTACGCCTGATCCTCCTAGATTGGTGGACTTGAATGTTTCTCGGATGACAATGTCATCCTCATCGACTCTTTCTCCCATTGATGCTGTTTTAGGTTCTGTCTCAGATTCTGATTCAAACTCCGATTCAGCCTCTTCTAGGATAGCCTGATTCTCAATCTGCACTTCTTCCTCCTCTAAAATTGCTTTAGGAGTTGCTTTGGTATTCTTTGATTTTACTCTTCTTTTCCTCGCAGAAGCTTCAATTTCCGGATCAAATTCAAGATCTTGTGCTCTCGTCTTTGACCTAGTTTGCATGCAACTTCAAGAAAAATCCAAAGTAAAATAATTAAATCCCAAAGAAAATATTCTAATTAACTAAGTAATAAAAGAAAATAAATAATTAAAACTGTCCCCGGCACAATGGCGCCAAAAACTTGATAGGCTTTTTCTACGCACTATAATTTAATCCTCAAGTATAAGGATGTCAATTGTAGCAACAAGTACCCAAGTTAAATTATCGATCCCGCTAAGACAGCTAATTATTTATTTATTCTATAAATTACTAATTAATCAGAATTGAGTAACCAATTTCCAATGTTTTGTTGTGAATTAATCTAAATAACAAAATATTAAATAACTGAATTAATTAAAAGCAAGGAAAAATAAAAGCAAGTTTCTAATCAAGAGATGATAAACAGTTCTAAGGAATCAGGTATTGACCAACTAATTTGGGTTATTAAACTTACGATTGCTCATTCATGCAGTTTCACTGAAAATACACCACATATCCCTGTTATCCCACCGAATATGATTCGATTCAAAGCTAACAGTCTAATCTGGTTTAAATCCTAAGGTGCGCAAATATTACCAAGCCTTATTCCTAGATACTAATCAAAGCAAGCAACAATACCTCCGGATGGTAAGCCCGACTAACAAGATATTTTCTGGAATTACTACAAGGTTCTATTCACTTCCTACTTGATTGTCTAATTGCATTGTTCCACTAAACTAATCAAGTATTCGATTTACCAGTTCATGAAATTAAAGTGCTTATAGCGGAGCTACTCTAATCCCTAACAGATAGACAATACCAATCATGAACGCACACAAGCTAACACAATAATCCAAGCATTATAGCGGATGTCATGAATATATTATGAAGACGGTACGAAGCAGATTAACATGTCTTAGTAAAATAAGTAAAATCAAAAGCTCAACTGCATGAAATCCCAATCTTTGGTCTAAATCCCCAAATCAATCAAATCAATCCATCAAACCCTAGAACTGTATATAAAATTAGCCCATGAGATTACAAGCAATCCTCATGGCTAAGCAATTCATAACAATAATCAAAGTAACAGAAAGGAATAGATAGGAATTGTGAAACCCTAGTGTAGGAGCAATCTCACGTTCCTTCTCCGTCTCTTCAATTGCTTGATTTTCCCTCAATTAGCACTTGGAACCCTTGTGGAATTGGATGGAGGATGAAATCAGATTTTAATCTGATATGGGTGTGAAAGGAGTGTGGATTGATGATGGTTTATGGCTGGGCTCTCTCCGATTGACGTCTCGATCTCCCTAATTGTTTCTAAGATGGATGCAGGGCTGTTTTCGCGACGAAACTGCTTCAGAATCGCGACTTGAGGGTATATATACGCTGCTGCATCGAACAGGTCTCGTCTGGGCCCGATTTTGGGCCGCTCGGCACCTTGCTCGGGCCGAGCTCATGGCCGAGCGGCCCCCAAACCAGCCGAGCAGCATATGATTAGAATGGGGCCGTCATGTAGGTTCTGAAGCAACCCAACTCGGCTGGAAATTCGCACAAAGTTGGTCCCGCTCGAGCCGAGCGGCCTCCCGAGCTGCGGAGACTGCACTGCGCAACTTCACCGTTTTGAGCATAACTTCTTCATATGGACTCCAATTTGAATGATTTTTGTGCTCACACGTTCTTCTTTTTCTTGGCTTTCTATCCATATAAAGAACTCTCAGAAACTCTAACATTTGAATATGTAAAAAGTCATGCAAAGTGGCTGCTCGGTACAGCATGCGCAACGTTAGCACTTTGATCATGACATTCTCGTTTAGAATCCGATTGGGGTGTTATTTATGTCAAAATGACCCTCTATTCTGTGGCTTTCCAATCATATATCACATGATCAATTTGGACTTCTACAATAATACAGAAAATTTGTGCAACGTGGACTGTATTTTTCAGCATTCCTTCTCACTTTCACTCCTCATTCCAACTTTGAACTTTTGATCATGTTTTACCCTTCAAAACTCAACAAAATACCTTAGTAGAATCTTAATTATGCAAGATATGAAAACCATATCATTTTATACAAAATCATGGCCACATTCTATCAAAAATGGTGTAATGTGAGACCTAAAATACGTGAAATTCCACTCTCAACAGGGGGCAAGTCCTATGCTAAAAGTTCCAACAAAGAGTCAATGGCCACAAATATTATGACGGTCAAGGTTCGAAAGAATGAAAATGATAAGAAAGACAAAGGGAAGCAAGTTGCCCAAGAGTGGGGGCAAAGAAGGTTAACTCTGAAAGAGATGCAAGAAAAGGAGTATCCATTTCTGAATTCAGACATTTCTGGTATATTCGATGATCTAATGAAGAACAAACTCCTTGATCTTCCTGAGATGAAGCGTCCAGAGGAAGCCGGTCGAACTAATGACCCAAAATACTGCAAGTATCATAGGCTGGTGAGTCATCCAATTCATGATTGTTTCGTTCTTAAGGAAAAGATAATGCAACTAGCTAAGGAAGCGAAAATCGTGTTAGAAAATGAGGCAGACACAAACTTCACTTCTGTAAAAGAAAGTCATGATGAAGGCTCATGTCATGTCGTGAACGAGGACAATGAAGGCGAACAACTTAAAACTAAGGGTAAAGCTTACTCTATGAAGGTGACCTTCACGGATGAAGATATGTTGTTGGATATGCAATCTCATAATCGACCTCTATTTGTGACTGGTTACACTAAGGGGATGCGAGTGAATCGCATACTTGTTGATGGAGGTTCGACAGTGAACATTTTGTCCTTGAGAATGTTGAAGAAGATAGAAATACCAATGGATGAACTCAACCATAGCCGATTGATGATTCAAGGGTTTAACCATGAGGGGCAGAGAACTCTCGGCATAATAGTTCTTGATTTGCTAATTGATGAGATGAAATCAACAGTCCTCTTCCATGTTATCGATGCAAAAACTTCGTACAGCATGCTTTTGGGGCGCCCATGGCTACATGAGAATGGTGTGATTCCTTCCACATTACACCAGTGCTTCAAATATAGTGAAGGTGATAATGTGAAAAGGGTGTTCGGCGACGACAAACCGTTTACTGAAGCTGAAGCTTACTTTGCAGATGCTAAATATTTCTTCAAGAGTACAAAGGAAGTAAAGCGTGAAGAAGCCCCGGTGCAAGATAATGGGGGCAATAAATAAATAAAGGATGAGGAAGGTAGTACATCATTTGCCACTCTCAAGGAGAACAAAGGTAAAGGGCTTGAGACCTCGGAAGAGTTAACGTTGCCTTTAACAAAAATTGACGCTAGTAAACTTTCTTCTCCACCACTCAAAGGATTCACACGTCCTATTGAAGGACCAAAGACTGAACACGGTGAAGTGTTTGAAGCCAAAATAACCAAGTCATATAGTCCACAAGCTTATAAACTCCTTATGAAGGCTAGTTATGAACCAAGGAAAAAAGCGATGGCGAGCAAGGTGTGTCAAGAAACTATCAACCCACCAGGACATGGGCTCAATATTACTCAGAAAAATGATGGTCACACTATCAAGAAGGCTAAGCCAGGTTTGGGATATGTCCATCAAAAGCCAGTCCGCATTGCAATTTGAAGAGCAAGTACAAATTATATCACCGAGGGAGAAGCTTTATCCACGGAGGATATGTTTGACACAAGTAGTAGGGAAGTCAAGAGAATATCTGTTTTTGAAAGGCTTGGGAGTGTTTTCGAAAGGCTTGGACCCTGTAAAGGGAAGTGTAGGAGGCAAAATCATGTCAAGTCCCTTAACCTCCGAAAACTCCGGAGTCAAAATCCTTCTCACATCAAGCGGCGAAATATTTGGACTGTCTCAAGTGGAAGAGTATTGAAAGATAGGGTGCAAAGAATCATCTTTACTAAAGATGATAGTGATGATAAAGAAAGTGTAGCTTCTACCAATCATATTACTGCTGTGGAAGATTCTCAAATGGAGGAAGTAGATGCTGAAGATGCCCCTCCACAATTTGAAGAAGGAGTGAAAGCCACTGTTGATGACTTGAAAGAAATTAACTTAGGTGATGAAAATAACCCACGTCCTACCTACATAAGTGCTCTGCTAAATGTTGAGGAAGAAACAAAGTATGTCAGCCTTTTGCGAGAATTCAGAGATGTCTTTGCATGGTCGCATAAGGAAATGCTAGGCTTAAATCCGAAAATCGCAGTGCACCACTTGTCCATTAAAAAGGGAACTCGACCGGTTAAACAAATGCAGCGTCGATTTCGACCAGAGTTGATTCCTTTGATTGAGGACGAGGTTAATAAGCTTCTTGAAACAGGCAAGATCCGAGAAGTCAAATATCCTACGTGGATTTCCAATATCGTGCCGGTAAGAAAGAAAAATGGGCAACTCAGAGTATGTGCCAAAAGACACGAGCTCACAATTCAATCACCGTGTCGGGACAATCGTATCGAGAGGCAACCGAGGAGCAGTTCTTAATTCCATAAGGGACAACCGAGGGGCGAGGACGAGGCTCACCGTAGATTTCTCGGAAGAGAAAGAGGGGCGAGGACGAGGCTCACCGTAGATTTCTCGGAAGAGAAAGAGGGGCGAGGACGAGGCTCACCGAAGATTTCTCGGAAGAGAAAGAGGGGCGAGGACGAGGCTCACCGATGATTTCTCGGAAGAGAAAGAGGGGCGAGGACAAGCATGTTACTAAGTTCTTGGTCGAAGGCAGGAGCAACAAGCAAACAAGACGAATAAACAGTTCAAAAAAAGAGCAAATTAAGGAATTGAAAGCTTACACTTGTAAATTGAATTCTTTGGATGATGTGTTTTGATTGAGTGTTTTGTCTTGACAGCCTCTTAGACCAATGCTGAAGAAGAGAAAAAAAATTTTAGAAACACTTCATGTTACACTTTGGAAAGAAAGAGGAAAATTCAAATAAGAGAAGGAAGAACCAATAATTGAAGTGATTATCTTGTTTGTTGAATAGCTTTGATAAAAAAATTGAGTTCATGAAGTACCCTTATATGGTAGTGGATTCATGGATAATTATGGAAATTACTAGTGGACTCATGGATAATTATGGAGATTATTGTGAGGTGCGCAAGCTCTACAAAATTGTAGGAGATTCTTTACTACAAATAACTTTGATAATTTTGGGTAAGGTTCATGAAATCTTGGTGAACAAGAAACAAATCTTTTGCGATTCCTTCACAACAAGACATTCTGTCCGTGAACAAATTGCAAGGGGGCATTTGTAAGCAGTTAAAATTCACGGTCCAATTAAATGACGACACGTGGATTTTATTGATTAAATATCAATTTTAATTTATTATATTTTATTTTGGGGATTTAATAAATTAATTCCTAAAAAAATTAATAAATAATTGATAATTAATTTAATACCCAACAAATTAAGTAGGGTTTAAATTAAGTAAAACTTGACCCCTAAGTTAAGTAAAGCATGGAAGGTTCCAGAATCAGGTCAAAATAAGCAGTGACCAATCAGGCTGTGATATATTTGGAACGGCCCAAGCCCGCAGAACCAGGCCAAATCTGTCATAGACCAATCAGATTGCAAGTTATTTATGGGGCATGCTCATTCCTTCACCTATATAAGGAGTCCTCTTCCATTCATCACAGACACACTCAAATACTTGAAGACATAAACGCTCTGAAGAGATCAAGAACACGAGCAGCGCTCCCTTGAGATCTTCAAGCATCTTCAAGTCAAGAACGGCAAACGATTCGGGATTAAGGTGCGGAGCCCCCCAAATCAAGCGTTCTTCATATACTGAGTTCTTCGGTGTTCTTCGCGCCAAGAATAACATACGACCCGGGATTAAGGTGTTAAGCCCCCCAGATCGAGTGTTCTTCGGATCAAGTACGTTTAATCCAAACAAAGGCTCGACGCTTCTGGATTAACGTTATAAGGTCCCAAATTCAAGTTCGGACAAGCTTCAACTGAAGATCCGACTCAACACACACAGTCAGCGCAGTCAACATAGTCAGCGCAACACACAACAAGTCAAAGTCAAAGTCCAAATTGGTTCGAGAGAAGAATCAGAGGATAGATAGAGATTGTTTCCTTAATCATCAAGTTTAATCCGTCTGGATTATCATTGTAATTCTTTTGTGTTTATTTCATTATAAATACAAAAATTCATTGTTACAGTGATATTATTCTTCTTAATAATTCACAAATTGAATTAGTGGAAAATAGAGAAATTATATGCACAGTGGACAGAAAAAAATACAGCCGTAGCCTTCCCAAAAATAAATAAATAAAATATAATAATAATAATAATAATAATAATAATAATAATAATAATAATAATAAAATCTTCATTTCTACAATTGAATTTGAATTAACAGAATATTTACTTGTAAAATCTGAACCCGGTTAGAAAGTAGTTGAATTCAGTTGTATTAGTATATATGCTTAATTTATTTTTTTAATTTATTATCTTAATTTTATTATGAAAAAAGAGTAATTTATATTAGAAGTTAGAATCGACCTACGTCGATTGACACTCTTAATATAAAGAAAGTTCGTGCACGGTATAACTTTCAGAACAACTAATTTAAAATACAAACATATATGCAAGACTTTATAAAAGATTTTGTGCATTTTTAAAAAGATTTACTCCCAAATTAATGAAAAATAATAATGGTATCGTGAATTATTTTATAAATAATTAGTAATAAATGAATTTGGAATAAATACGGAAAGTTGAAAAAAATTCGAGTAGGGTATGGGACAAGCATAATTAATACCTGGAATAGAGGGAGTGATTGTTTTGTATGAATCTCATTTACTAAAAGAAAAATGCACCTTTTGTATTTGAACGGACGAAAATAACAAAATCCACTCATTGTGATGGAACGAATAGAGTATTACATTTTACTAGTGTTTCTATCCGTGCGTTGAACAGGATTGTGTTTAATATTTTTTTAATATTTGATATCTATTATTTAAAGATAAATAAAGTTATAGGATTGATTTATCAAGTTGTATAATCGTAAAAATTTACGGATTAAACAAATTCGAAGATTTATTATAAAATATATTTTATTTTCTTTGAATATTTGTTTATTTTACCCTTAAGACGTTGAGTTTTAAAAAAGAAACTATTCATATGTGTTGATATCTCGTTATATTCATCGAATTTATTTTATATCAATTTGATAAAATTATGTATTTCATGTATGTTTCTATGTGTTACATGTTTATAAATGTTAAAACTATACTATGACTTAAGTTATAAACTTATAAATCAAAACTTTATTTTAATGAAATAATATATTAACAAATAATATTTATCTTTTTGAACAATATAATATTTATAAACAAAACACTATCATAAGTTTACCTAATTCCTTGTTAAAATTTTATATGAATAACAAATTTATTCTCTTACATTCATTTAATGTCTTACCACAAAAAAAAAATTATTAGAATAAAAACTAAAAAATATGTCATTACATCATTATAAAAATAAAAAATTATAATTTATTTATGAATCATTAAACTTAGCATATGATAAACATACTCTTAACTTATAACACATAAAAATCATAATTCCAAGGTTGTTAATATGTCATTGCATTGTTGTATAAGCATAATTAATTGATTCTACATGTTTTCTCTTGTTAACATGTTTTCCTTAAACCTCAATAAATCACCTGGAGAAAAATGATAAGAATGCATAGTGATATGATTTTAAAAACGGTTTTGAGAAAACTATGGTTTTGAGCATACTAAATAGTTCAGAGATTTCAAATGTTTATGTAAAGTGGATCATAACATTCTTAATTAGAAGAGTTGTGATTGTTGTTCATAATCATATTTTAACTTCCCCTTAGAAGTGAACATGATCTCGCTAAAAAAGAAACGCCACGGAGGTTATTCACTACTCATGACTCAACAAAATAGCACAAATTACGTTGAACCTATGGACTATAACACGTGCATGTAATAAGATTTTTCACTACTCATTGATCGTAGTTATTTTCACCTAGATTTTAGTGTCTTTATTTGTGATTTGTGTGATTTTTAGTGGAGTTATTGTTGTTTTGAGAAATGTGGTATGAATTGATAGAATTATATAAATACGCTTAAATATGTGCAAAACAGATCAAGAAATGGATAAAAACGGAGTCGGGAGCGAAACGGAGACGGAAGAAAAGAGCCTGTTTGTACACGTGTCGTGTGCGAAACACGGTCCTGTAACAAGTGGCCGTGTATTGTCATCAGAAATCGCTGCTCGCCCAGAAGGATGCTAGTGCACGGGCCGTGCGTTGCTGCACGCCCCGTGTGCTGAACACGGTCCTGTAAGAAGAAGCCGTGTACTTACATCAGAAAACGCTACACGACCATTACCAAGGTCGTGTACTGCAGCTCGACTCGTGTCCAGAAGCACGCACAACACGCCGAAGTAGGTGTGCCCTACACGGGCCGTGTGCTGCTACACGGACTGTGTAGATGCAAAAACCTGTGTAGTTTTGAGAAAGTTCTGGAAGCTTCTAGAATGTCCATTGGTGATATAAAAGGATGACTTGTGCGAAATTTTAAAGGGAGATCAGATTCATAGCAGTTACACACTTCACACTACATTTCCTCACACATTAGATCCATATCCCATCTCTATCCATTAGATCCATCCAATTTCTATTTGATCTCCACATTCAATCCATAAATCCATCATCTAATCCATCCATCCATCATTTGAGAAGAGTGAAGCATCAAGGAGTGGATGAGTTGATAAATTGAAGAGGAGGAAGGTTTCTCCATGCAAGGGAAGCCAATCTACTTTTTATTTGTTATTTTCTTCTTATTTTGGCTCAAATGGAGCAAAGCTTGATTTGTATTGAATTAAACATCATGTTTAGTAGCTAGTCCTATAGTAGGGCTAATCATATGAATGGTTGAGGTGAAGAGTTAGATATGTAGAACTTGAGTAGTGATTTGAATTGATTTGTGGATTTTCTTTTATGATATATCAATCATGTTTCATTTCAATGTTTGTGTGATTAAATTCTCTATTCATAGTATTAGGATGGTCATTTCAATGTTGTGAGTGGATGTTTAACTGAATCATATTTTGAAATGTGCATGCATGTTAGTATAAGGGGATGTAAGTCATACACTCCTTAGGCTTGGAACATTCATAGAGGGACACTTAAGAAAATGAGTGAAAAGAACCAACTTATGATCATAGTACCTTAAGGGAATTGAGATTAAGATCAATTTTAAGAGATTTAGACTTGTAAAAGGGTCGAGAACCTAATTGTCTGCCATAGGGATTAGGGGTAAAATTGTGATTGCTTTTAATCCACAAGTTAATGAAAATTACCATCAAGAATTTTGCATATCTAGCTCAAGTCTTAACCATGAGTATGATTAGCCTTGCTCTCTTCTCAAATTAATTCTACATCCATTCCATTCATCATTTGCTTGTTGTTTGATCATTTACTTTGTTAGTCTTAATTCTAGTTAATTGAGTAGAATCGTAAGTAATAGTTTTAAATAACAAAACCTTCAAACTATCATCCTTACAAAGCACAAATCAAAGGAAATTCGGATACAAGCCTCAGTATATTTTTCCTTGGGACGACATTATTATAAATTTTATACTTGGTCATGCATTTACAACAACGATAGATTCTCTTACTCTTAAATATTTTACTAAAATGCGACTAAGAACACTCATGAATAAGATTTTCTTAAAAGATAATCAGACTTATGCATGTAAAACCAACAAATGCAGCTGTATATATGAATTAGATTTTTCATTTTACAAAATTAGAAAGATACCTACACTTATTAATCACGATGGTCAGATGAAAAAAGCAACAAAATGTTATTAGACATGAAGTTAAAGGCACTGCCTCAAAAGTAAATGATACTACCACATTTAGAGGAGTTAAAACATAATAAAACAGAAGCTACCAAAACTTCTCCATTAAACAAAGTTTATGAGTGTTTCATCTTAGACTAATCACTTTATTAAGATAAGAAAAAGTTTTATTGCCTTATATATATATTAAATACGCAGAATAAAAAAAGTAGAGCATCATTATTCCTTATCAATCGGGGGAAAATAATTGGAGACTGAAAAAAACAGAGAAGTGAAAATGAAGCAATCATGCAATTTCTTTTATGTTCGAGGGTTCTAACTTTTAAGTGTCCACTACAATAGTGTATTGAAGAGTATAGAATTTTTATACCAAGTGCAATCGTGCAATTTCTTATTTTATTATTCTTCAATGATCCATCATGTTCTTATTGTTGATTCAACCTTTAAATTCATTCATATAAATCCATGATTCAACCCACAAATCATGTACAATTAGTAGATACATAAGTAACTCAACAACACAAATCAACAATCAACATGAAATACAGTG
Source organism: Pogostemon cablin (assembly GCA_023678885.1). NCBI lineage: Eukaryota > Viridiplantae > Streptophyta > Magnoliopsida > Lamiales > Lamiaceae > Pogostemon > Pogostemon cablin. The sequence continues at coordinate 22,104,240 of CM042985.1, read as the reverse complement.
AGCTCACCATTCTTCAATGTTTTGTCTATTGAATCAATTTTTATGAGAGTATTTATTGACTTACTCATAGTCACACACAAATCTTAAAGTTGCATTTAAAAAATAAAAAATAAAAATATCTTGGATAACAACTTGAAATCTTTTACTAAAAGTTTTAAAGGAATGCACAATAAGATAGAGTCAATTCAATGGAAAAGAAAAATTGCATTAATTATCCAACATAACTTAATGATTCATGACTCCTCTTTCTTCCCTTTCACTCTTGTTTATTCCAAAAGAAAGTCAAACTTGTTTCGAAATCATTCTTTCAAAATATGTATTAGAGTTTCAACAAATGCATTCAAAACGAAGTACAAATAAGTTTCCCCATAAGTTTACACCACTAAGTTAATTAAGGAAAGTGACTCATATTATATGCAGAAAGTCATGAAAACCCAGAAGGACAATGCAAAAATTCCTAGGAGCATGAGAATTATATTGTAGAAATACCAAACTCAAAGATATACGATAGGATTTTTCTGCACATGGAAACTTATATTATGTAATGTACAACTTGTGTGAAGCACATGTTATGCCAACTTTGTAGGGTAAATATCAAAATTAGTCCTGTAAGTATGACGTTTTCCAACTTTAGTCATTTTTCTTTTGCAATTCTCAATTTTGGTCATTTTTTGTCAATTTTTAGTCCTTTTGGTCCAGTTTTGGTCTTTTTTCAAAATTTGGTCCTTTTTGATCCATTTTGGTCCTAAATGTATACACTTTCGGACCATTTTTGAACTTTTTAATATAAATGACTAAATTTGGACAAAAATGACTAAAAGTTGACCAAAAAGGACCAAAAATATTGAGAATTACAAAAGAAAAATGACTAAAGTTGAAAAATGTCATACTTACAGGACCAATTTTGATATTTACTCCAACTTTGTAATTTAATAAGTCTTATTTCATGACATAAAAAGTTACATGACTAAAATTAATACAAAATGACTAACATTTAAAAAAGTGAAAACTTATATTACTAAACTTAATTTATCAAAAGTTAAAGGAAAAAAATAAAAATTTGGAAGATAGAGAAAAATAAATTCCTAAATGCGATATTATCAATTTAAATCATATAACTTCGATTGATTCATTTTTAGTCATGTAAGTTTCTTTTATAATATATATTATTTAAAATAATAATATCTTGTGGTAACATATCAAGGTGGAATTACTTGACAGATTACTTCCTTGAGTTAATATTGCACGTTGGAATTACATCAGATTACTTTAGATACCTTTAGAAGAAAAATATTGTGTTCAAACGCTTTAACTTAAAAGAATAATATAATATTATGTTCAAACGCTTCACCACACATTTCTAATTACTCTCCAAAAAATATAGTTTTTCTTATCGTAATAGTATTATTATAGTTTTTACAATTCATCATGAGGTTTTTAAACATATGATTACACGTCAAATTCCTTTTTTATAATCTATTTTGCAAATTTCTACAACCATAGGTTTTTATCAGTATAGTTATGTGTGCTACGGGAGATATTTAATAATTATTATTATTAATTACATACTAATTTATTATGACAATATCAAATTTTAAATATTGAAAACATGAAATACAATTAAAAATATAAATCATAATTCTGAAAAAAAAAAAAACATCATCCCCATAATAAGTTTACAATTATTGTGCCACACTATTTTAAAAAGAAAAAGAAAAAAATATTATTTTTTTCTTTTGAGATTAGTATATTATTTTAAATATTAAATAGTTTATAAAATAAATTACGTGTCTCATTTGGTTTTAATTTTATAACATTTTAAAAAACAGATGTATTTATTTAGTTATTTTTTCAGGTGTGAAAAATTGTTAGAACAAATTAATGAAGAAATGTGAAAAGAATTTGACAAATTAGATGTTTACAAATATTTAAAACACATTACCATTAAATATTAATGGCTGTAATTATAATTTCAAATATGTCATTGGATTAACATATAAAAATATCTCTTTGCTATCTGTCGTTTATGGCCTAATTTACACTTGGAATTTGGGATTTATCTTTAAATAATAATAATAATAATAATAATAATAATAATAATTCATATCATATGATCTTCTTTTTAACTCGTAACTAAATGAATTCCAATGGTTGAGCAAGGACCGGCGTGTGAATGCTCGCGAGAGGAGGAGGTGGACGCTCGCCCTCTACGGCAGTGTCTTCCTCATTTGGAAGGCTCGGAACGAAGAGCTCTTCGAGGGTGCCCGACCTTCAGTGGAAGTACTGTTTAATTCTATTATTATGCATGTGGTTAGATTTGAGTATTTGTTGACTAGATAGACAGTTTTAATCTTTGGTTTGCTCCGTTTGGAGTTGTAATTAAAAACTGTGACATTGGCCTCGGCCCACTTAAAATGTGGAGCACTCTATTGTGAAATGAGTAAATGTAACACAAATTGTCAGATTGATTGTCATATTATTAATAATAAAGTGTGTTTATTATATAGAATATATGCTTATTATTAGTTAAAATTTGTTTGAATTTAATGTATAATTTATCATATTTTAGAAAATTATATACATTATTAAAGTATAATTATTATATAAATTATATACATTATTAAAGTATGATTATTACATAAATAGAATACATTTATTCATAGCTTAAATTTATTTGTATTTAATGCATAATTCATTTTTTTTAAACATGCTTTAAATGTCAATAATAACCAACTTGCATCACTTAGATACCATTTCATTAGAGATTTTATCGTCTTTGTAACTAAAAAACTACTATACATGATAAATACTTATTTAAATAGAGACACTTTCTTATGAAATGGATTATTTGTGAGACGGATCGACCCATCACTAAAATATGTTTATTTTATAAATAAAGTATGTTTATTTGCAGTTAAAGTATGTCAACAATAAATCAATTATAACACACTAAAATCATATTTTAATGCATAATCTAACATACTTTTGAAAACATATTTTAACAAACATTAAACATACTTTATTTAAATAGTAAACATATTTTAACACGTCTCACAAACCGTCTCACATAAATAATATCACAGACTTTGTCATTTAAATATATATGAATATAAGTCAATGTTATACATAGATACACTTCATATTAGGAGAAAAAAATTACCGCCACAAAATTATTAAGAAGTAATAAAGTAATGTTTATCATACCCGGAATAGAGGGAGCAATTGTTTTGTATGAATCTCATTTACTAAAAGGAAAATGCACCTTTTATATTAGAACAGACGAAAATGTCAAAATGCACTCATTGTGATAGAACGAATAGAGTATTACATTTTATTAAGTCTAGTATCATTTTTATTAAAAATTTTATTACTTTATTTCATATTATAAATTTATAAAATAACTCATTTCACCCTTGTCTCTTCTGATTAATTATAGGCCTCTTCTCTTCTGATTAATTATAGGCAAAAACTCTTGTGCCCCATGGAACACAAGAGTTTTAGTATTAAAACTCTTGTGGGCATGGTATGGTGTACAGCAGACAAACTCTTAATATAGGAGTGTATATTAGGTGCACCCGGGTGCAAGGGTGCACCTATATATGTATGATTTTTTATTCTATTTTATATAAATATTATTCTATTTTGTATACGTGTTTTGTAATAATTGTATACTTTTTTCACACTAAGTTTTTCATTAAAAAAACTAACATCCATATGTGTATAACTTTGAATATGTGATAGGACATTTTAGACTAGACCCACAAGTGAGCTTGGATCAATATTTAAAGTCAAAAGAAGAATGTTGTACTCACGCTCTCTGCCTAAGCGAGGAGAAGAGTAAGGGAGACCGAACGAAGGAGGATCACGCGCTCGTCACATCCTCCTGGGAAGAATATCCACCCACTTGTTCACTTTCCCTCTCTCTACACTCATCCTCTCTCTCCACCCACTTGCTCACTTTCCTTCTCTCTACACACATCCCCTCTCTCTACCAAGTTGTACTCATTACTCCTTACCCACTTGCTCCGACTCCCTCTCTCTACTTTCCCTCTCTACCACCCACTTGCTCCACTTGCTACTCTCCTACCACCCAAATGTCCCACTTGGACCTAACACCCTTCAAGTCTAGTAGATATCCCCTAAGATATCTACTAGGAAGATAATCTTATCGCATATATTTTAATAGCCTCATGCAGATACGCATTTAATGCCCACTTGCTACTAGGTTCACCCCACTTGTATAAGAGGGGGCGGCACCTTCATTTTCAACATCAGTTCATCTTCACCATCAATACCAAACTCACCACCATTACCACTGTAAAAGAAGAATTATCTCCTCCACCACACAAACAAATAAAACAGAGAGAAATAAAACTCTCAACTTTAAACTCCCACAAACGTGGGAGGAATTCTTGTGTTCTTCTTCTTCTATGTTTTATCCATATTATGTTAGATTAGTCCGATTAAAACATATAACAACCACATTAAATACTCACCTCACCCATAAAAAATCGACTATCTACATTTGGTGCTAGAAGGAGGGCATCCCCTCTGCAACTCCAAAAAATCATGGTGTCCAACTCTCGCCAATCAAGTTCATGTTCAAAGATTTCCTAGTCTAAAGGGAAGGAAGCAACTCACAGTAGAGTCCATAGTCAAGAAATGACTTTTATGAAAGCACAAGCTGAAGAAATGATGACCCTTAAAAAAAGGCTAGATGAGTTAGAAAATGGACAACAGTGTGGGTTGAATGAACCACCTCTGGGCGAAAATCCATTTACACCAAGCATCATCTCTCAACCGTATCAACCAGAGGTGAAGTTCCCCACAAATTGGCACATATGAGAGCAAATCTGACTCATGGTGCACCTAAAGAAGTTCACGACGTGGACGACAGCATATGGGAGCTCAGAAGCTACCAAATGCTGACTATTCCTGTTAACTCTTAGGGACATGGCCTACACGTTGTACAATTCACTCCCCCCGCTTCTATCGGTAGCTGGGATGAGCTCTTCAAGTTCTTCCTATCTCAATTTGCCTACCTGGTCCAAGTTAGGGACTCCAAGTTGAAGTTAGCTAGCATAAAACAATATCCTGAAGAGTCCCTCCAAAGTTTCCTAAAAAGATTCAACGATTAGAAGGCAATAGAAGAAAGAATGAGTGATGAGACGTATACCGTGCTGGCTACTGCCGCCCTGCGGCCAGGGTCAGACATGTGGGTGGCCATCCAACAGAATTCCCCACCATCTTATGAAGCATTCATGGCAATAACACACCATTTCATCCAGTTGGAACAAGCTTGGAAAGTGCTTAGAGAGAATTGACCTACCCATGAATAAAAATCCGACATAAAGAAGATCCAACCCACTAGAAGAAAGATTCAATCCACTCAACATATCCGACCGAGAACAGACCCGCTCGTGGGTAGATCCAACATGTCCAGAGGCAGATCTGACCTATCTACAGGCAGATCCGATCGAGTGGACCATTACATGGACAGATCTGACATGTCCAAAATGTATAGCAGGCCTACCGAAGGCAAATCTGACCTATCAGAAGGCTGAAACTCTCCGCACACTTGATCCCACACGGACCTACAAGATGAGCTGCCATGAGGATATTCGAGAGCGTGGAGACTTGAAAATTATCCTAAGCCCAAAAGCTCCCGAGTATGCGAGGCATAGACCCAAAGTGGCCAAGCTCGGGGGCTAAGACCCGACAGCCAAGGGAAAAGCTCAAGAAGGCTCACTCAACCTCGAGCATAGGTGCCTAAGCCTCCCAAGCATCAAGGCATAGACCTAAAGGTTAAAGCTCGGGGGCTCAGGCCCGATAGTTGAGGGGAAAAGCTCAAGAAGCCATACCGATCCCCAAGCAAAGGCTCCAATAGTTAAGGCATAAGCCCAGATAGCTAAAGAACGAGCTAATGGAAGCTCCCAGACGAGGCTGAAACCTTACGAGGTTCAAGCCAAAGAAAGACCTAGACGCAAGTCCGAGAAGGCCCTTACAGGAGGTTCACATCTTGCGAGCTCACCAAAAGATGAGCCACAACTCGCAGAAAGGCCATCGAGCCCCTAGGAGAGTGCGAGCCTTAGTGCCTGGACTCCATCATCCAAATGGCTAAAGATAAGTTAAGGGACAATAGACCATTTGATAAATCTCAAATAATTTAAGTCTTCATATATTTTGTTTGGCAATAACAGTGTATTAACCACTATACTTATCTCTGTAGTCACCTTTGTCTGGGACCACAATCAAATTCTGGAGGGCCAAAAATATGAGCCAAGTCGGATTCAACCAACATAGTCGACCGCCAAGCCATAGCATGAGCCCGAAGTAAGAACGAGAGACCTAGAAAGGTGTCCTACATGACAGAAGTCGGGGGCTCACACTTCCAAAATTGAGTCCTCTGGATGAGCTATCATACTATCGAAATGAGTAGTAGAGCTACATCTAAGATGATCGACCCGCCGATGAGTTGGTACTCTTTTTTCCTACCTGCGGTTTTTTTTCATCGGATTTTTTCGTAGAGAAATTTTTTAACGAGGCCAACAAATGGTTATTTGTAGTCGGGAGACCAATCACTTCTGTGTGAGGTTACACCTTGGGGGGGCTAATGCGTTAGGTGGTCCACACCTATGTTACCGCATAGCATAGAGGACAAAGTCGCGCTCTCACCGAGGTCTTACCAAGCTAACTAGCCGAGATCCCTCCATGCCGATGATCGAAGTCCCTCCGAGCCGATCGACCAAGATTCCTCCGACCCTCCTCGTCTCCGACCGAGGTCCCTCCAAGCCGACCTATCGGAGTCCCTCCGAGCCGACCGATCAAGGTTCCTCCGACCCTCCGCATCCGATCAAGGTCCATCCAAGCCGACCGACCGGAGTCCCTCCGAGCCATCGCGTCTCCACATTCCGAGTCCTTCGGAGCCAGCCTCCGAACTTCCTGCACCCTCTGAGTTGCAAGCTTCCCCATTTCCTGAGGAAGTTGTCCTGTCAACACTTAAGGTTGTAGGTCTTTCTATTACCCAAGACAACCTTTCACAACTCCAAAGAGAGGCTTCGCCTTCACTCTACAAGTCCCGTGAAGTCAAAGCCTGGGGGCTAATGTGGTAGGGCCCTTTAGACTGGACCCACAAGTGAGCCTGAATCAATATTTAAAAACAAAAGGAGAAGGTTGTACTCACGCTCTTTGCATAAGCGAGGAGAAGAGTAAGAGAGACTGAGCGAAGGAGGAGCACACGCTAGTCCCATCCTGGGAAGAATGTTCACCCACTTGCTCACTTTTCCTCTCTCTAAACTCATCATCTCTCTACCCACTTGCACCCATTACTCCTTACCCATTTGCTCTGACTCTCTATCTCTATTCTCCTACCATACCGAGTCTCCCTACTCCCTCCTTACCCACTTGCTCCGACTCTCTCTCTCTACTTTCCCTCTCTACCATCCACTTGCTCCACTTGCTACTCTCCTACCACCCAAGTGTCTCACTTGGGCCTGACACCCTACAAGTCTAGTAGATATCTCTAAGATATCTACTAGGAAGATAATCTTACCGCATATATTTTAATAGCCTCATGCGAATACGCATTTAATGCCCACTTGCTACTAGGTTCACCCCACTTGTATAAGAGGGGGTGACACCTTCATCTTCAACATCAATTCATCTTCACCATCAACACCAAACTCACCACCATTACCATTGTAAAAGGTGAATTATCTCCTCCACCACACAGACAAATAAAACAGAGAGAAACAAAACTCTCTACTTTAAATTCCCACAAACGTGGGAGGAATTCTTGTGTTCTTCTTCTTCTATGCTTTCTCCATATTATGTTAGATTAGTCCGATTAAACCATATAACAACTACATTAAACACTCACCTCACCCATCAAAAATCGATTATCTACAGTATACATGTTTTTTTTTAATAATTGTATATTTTTTACACTCAATTTTTTATTTAAAAAACTAACAATTAAATTATAGTATACATTATTGCTCATATTTGTATATATTTTTAGTTATATTTATATATGAGTACACCTTATCTTATAATGCACTCGAGTGCACACTATAATTAGCCTAATTATAATATCACAATTTTTTAAAAACTTATAATTTCTTAATCAGATCACATGCATGTTTTTTCACAGCGCACAATATTTGTACATTAATTAAATCCGTGTGCCGATGTATAGGAGATTTTCGCAACGCGTGTGCTAAGAATTCAAAGCATTTGACTTATGCTGGCGATATCATCAAATTAATTTATTATTATAAGTATTTTCAGTTTGAACTAATTTCTATTTTCCCATTTTATATAGTTGATAATTACAATTAATTCAATCCATATATAAACTCATCTTTAGATATAATAACTAAGTTAACTTCTAGATTAACTCACTTAATACAAATCTTTGCGTTGACTAATTATCTAATACTACAAGATAATTATTAATTAATATACTCTACTTTTTAAATATTTTCCAAATCAAACTTCAGTTATCGTCCGTTCTATCTCTCTCCCTCTCTCTCTCCGAACCCACATGATACGTATACAGAGATAATGGCACGAAAATATTCTCGTAAAATATAGCCGTAGTGTTGCTTAGAGTAGAAGGGAAGCCAAGAAACAGCGACATATTTTGGGGGAGAGAGGTTTTGTTGATAGGAAATGCCGCCGGTGACTTTCGCGGTTGGTTTGGCGGTGTTTCTGATGGTGTCGGTGGCGGCGGTTGGTGGGGACTCGCCCAGCGTTACGCTGACTCTGGAGAGGGCTAATCACGACGGGTTGGAGCTGAGTCAACTTAGACACCGTGACTCGGTCAGACACCGTAGAATCTTGCAGCAACGGCCCACCGGTGGCGTCGTTGATTTCCCTGTTGAAGGCACTTACGATCCTTATCTTGTTGGGTACACATCAATGTTCTTATTTCTGGATTTTTTGAATTATATATGTATATGTATTTGTGTATTCTGTGAGTATTCCATGATAATACGTGTAGCAATAATGTACAAGTACTGGTACTGATTCTTTAGGATTCATTGAACATGGATGGATGATAATCATGTTGAATCTTTAATGTTTCAATAATTTCTTGATTAATTTGTGTCCCTTCTCCATCCTTGATTACAAACTCTGGTTTCAAGTCTATTTAATTTTGATGGTTGTGTAATTAATCCTCTAAAGGAACTGATTGTAGTCATAGGAATTTATTAATATAAGTCAATACAAGAATGATCAAATTTCAATTGTTTTTATCAAATTCTTGATGCTTTACTTGCTATTAGGGGACTATCATAATCTTCTGGTTTACTTATTGAGATTGTGAAATCATATGTTTTAGGCTATACTTTACAAGAGTTAGATTGGGGAATCCTTCTAGAGAACTTTATGTTCAGATAGACACTGGAAGTGATGTGTTGTGGGTTAGTTGCAATTCATGCAATGGTTGCCCAACATCCAGTGGTCTTCAGGTAAATCCAGCCCTTAAGTTACACTATAATCTCTTTTTCTGTCTTCGTTTTCTACTGTTTCAGATTCTGCCTTGATTCTTGATTTGGAATCTTTGAAGCTGTGAAATGCTTAACTATCTTGCTTTTTTAACAGATAAAGCTTGAGTTTTTTGATCCTTCCAGCTCATCAACCGCGTCACTTATTTCATGTTCGGATCAGAGGTGTTTGTTGGGAGAACAATATTCCGACTCTCTTTGTTCGCCTCAGAATCAGTGTGGATATACCTTCCAATATGGTGATGGTAGTGGGACAACAGGTTATTATGTATCAGATTCAATGTCGTTCGACTCTGTAGTTGGGAATTCATTGACTACAAATTCTTCAACTGTTGTTTTTGGGTGACATACTAATCATTGATCTAAAATTCAGTTATCGTAATTGTAGCTGCTGATTGAATTTCTTGTATTATCTGTGGTGTTTTTGGACGCAGCTGTAGCACAACACAATCTGGAGACCTTACCAAGCCTGATAGGGCTGTTGATGGTATATTCGGTTTTGGTCAGCAGGGATTGTCCGTCATTTCTCAACTCTCTTCACAGGGAGTTACCCCAAATGCATTTTCTCATTGCTTGAAAGGAACAAACGGTGGCGGTGGTATATTGGTTCTTGGTCAGATTATTGAGCCTAACCTAGTTTACACTCCACTTGTACCATCACAGTACGTATTCATCCTGCTATACTTTCAAAACTAGCCATTCTTTTTTCCTTTGTCCTCTTTGTTTTCAACTGATTGTGGTTTGAATTTCAATATGAATACCATGAGATTTGTTGAAGTTTTGAAGTACACTCATTTCAATTAGGTTTTGAATGTGGTTACATTACTCAAATACTTATTTTTGTAAACTACTTGTGTAGACTGAACTGCTACCAAATCGGTTAGTGTAATCGCTTAAATTCTTTTATGAATTATGATAGCTTCATTAAGAAACATGCATCTCAAACTGCTAAATAACCGTTTGTATACTTTGGTTTAAGATTAATAACAGTACTAGTATATTCCTTATCTGAATAATTCTGTGATTTTATGGTTAACATCTTAGAAGTGTAGCCATTTTACATCCCAAGTGTTGAGAGCTGATATATGGCATTAGTTTTAGGTGTTCCGGGATAATTGATGAGAAGCAAAGCTATTTCTTTGATATCATCAATGAACATGAAATTAGATATGCTCATATTCAATTGATTTCATTTATGATAGTTAATTGGTTACTCTGTCCCAATATGTTTGTTTGTGTGTTTATTTTCTCTGCGGAAGTTGATCTGATTAGCATTTGCAATGCGACTGAAATCAACAACTTGTATGCTTTACCTATACTCGAGCAATGATATTTTCAGAATGAGTGCCAATATAGTGAATTTAAATAATTTATTCATAATATATCATCTGTCTAGACCTTAATACGTTGTGGGTAGCTGGTATGTTGGGTAGCTGGTAGGTTACATTTGTTAATATGACTACAACTGCTGAGTTTCATTTTCGAGGTGGCTTGATCAAATCTTTCTGCCTCCAAAATTTCAGGCCACATTACAATGTAAATTTACAAAGCATTGCTGTAAATGGACAGACATTATCCATTGATTCGACGGTATTTGCCACATCAAGCAACAGAGGAACAATAATTGATTCGGGTACGACATTGGCATACCTTGCAGAAGAGGCATATGATCCTTTTGTTAATGCGGTAAGTTGGTAGTTTATTTGGGGGTCTTAATCGATGCTCGTTTGTATCAATGCTTCTGGAATCATCAATTTTCTTTTTCTTGTGGTTTTCTTATAAGATACACAGTAATTAGAGGTAAAAAACATGTCCTTTTTGTCCATCTGCAGATTATGCAAACTGTTTCACAATCTGTGCGTCTTTTATCCAAGGGAAACCAATGTTATCTAACCACCGCAAGGTTGTTATTCTCCACTGCAGCATTCTTAACTCTAATGTACTCATAATTTGATTCACTTTTCTCTTCTCAATTCTTATTTCCATTAAACTGTTTTATTTTTCTCTAGTGTCTCGGAAATTTTTCCTTCTGTTAGTTTAAACTTTGCTGGTGGTGCTTCGATGATACTGAGGCCTGAGGATTACCTTTTGCAGCAGAACTCTGTTGTAAGTCAACATTCTGTATCTTCTTGAATTTTTTACTCTATTCTCAGTATTTCTCTACTTTAGTATGACAAGCAATGGAAAAAACTGGAAGAACATATTTCAATGTAGCCTTTGAAGTTTCCTATTTAAATTCATTGTAATACTATAGCATTTTATTGAGGATTCGGCAGCACCTCGTTTCTAAATAACTTATGATGATAGTAAAACTTACTGTCACAATAATTTAATGTATCAACGATGCTCTTGTATCTTATACTTCATAAGGATTCCATTATGAGCCATTGTTGGACTTAGGATTTTGGTGAGATAATCACAAATTAAGGAGAAGTAAAACCTTAGTAATGTAATTTGACAAGAGGAAACAGCAAAACGTAACACAAAACTCTTTCTTGGTTAACTGTATATTTATTTATTGCAGTGTACTTCTTCTTTGTTCATTTATAAGGTTTCGAAGATGATGTGTTTCGTCATGGTTTGTTTATTATTGAAAATGCCCTGCGTATTTACCGTGTAGGGAGGTGCTGCTGTCTGGTGCATCGGCTTCCAGAAACTTCAGGGTCAAGGAATTACTATATTAGGAGGTAACAACTAACAAGTGTAGAATACATTCTACTACTCAACTTTCCACTCAGTTCTCCCCTACTCTCAGAAAATAAACCCCAAGCTAACAAGCGTATACGTGTGGTTGATTTATTTATCGACAAAATTTGCTAATTTCCTTTGCGATCGTGTCTGTGGTCAGACCTTGTTTTGAAGGATAAAATCATCGAATACGATTTGGCTGGTCAGAGGATTGGATGGGCAAACTATGACTGTAAGTTTCATCACCCCATTCAAAGACAACTATTAACCATTGATACATGGAAACCATTGCTAAATCATCCTTTTCCTCTGTGGTTTACGAAACATTCATTTCATGTCACAGGCTCGTCTTCCGTGAATGTCTCTACAAGTTACACTGGCACCACAGAGTTTGTGAATGCTGGACAATTTGGCCCCAGAAACTCAGCACAACACGAGCAATACCAGCTGATTCCAACCGTTGTCGTCGCCCTTGTGTTGCATATAGCATTCTTCGGTGGTGTCATACCATTTTTGTGATATTAACAAGTGATGAATGGTGAAGATTTTTTATATCTCCCTGTACAATAACATTATAGCCGTGGATATATAGGTTATACAAGATCCAACTTTCATCTGTTTAATTCCTTATTTTTCATTTCTGGAGTTAGTGAAACCACCATTTTCGTTGGTTAGGACATAAATAGTCTCACCTTGTTGTACAGAGGTTAATACAGGAGCATTTCCATAAATATTTTTGAATATTATTAGTCTTATTAGTGTTAAATTTTCAACTCAATATCACCGTGCATATGTAAATGTTCTTAATGTTTTTCCATCTTACGGGTTTTTTCCACTGCATTTTTCTAATAGGAGGTTTTAATGAGGTCGTTCCGGGGTTGCTTAGGTCGCCTTTGGTCTTTCATTTTTACGGTTCGGTTCCCTATTATATTTTTATATTATATCTCCTATTAGCACTGTTGGATGATTGACACGCATAATATAATAAATCATATATCCTAAAAGAAAAGTTTAAATCCGAGGGCAATGATTGAGATTTTCTTCTCCGTACACGGTCATTCATCTAACGCGTGTAAAAGGAGATATAACATCAAGTGTAACAGAACATTCAAGATCTCATTCCGAACCGTGTATCGGGCTATTTTTGCTGACTCTGTTTCACTTTCTTTTTTTTTTTTTCTTTCCACTCATTTTTTTCCTTTCTATTTTGGCTTTTCAATAAAATTTGCGGGACAATTGATAAATGTTCTTAATGTTCTTAATTCTTGGATGTGTTCCCTTAACATAAACATTTACTCCTATATTATTCTCTAAGGATAATATAGAATTTCGTATGGTTTTTAAATTTCTACAAATTGCAAAATAATTTATACTCTTATGAAAGGATAAATAAGTTGACAAAATTAATGGATAGATAAAGGATTAAAAACAGATGAGGTCGGATACTTCGAACTTGAATTCCCTATTTCCTACTTCATTTCATTGGTATTTGTAATCTGAAAGAGAACTATACCCTACAAATAACTAATTATAAAGCCTTAGGGAATGTACTGTTAATCAAGAAAATACTATTAACACGTGTCATTCAATTAACAAGTGAAATGCAACACCAAACTAGAATAGGTAACACTACAAAAAATATTTTTAGCAACCGAATTACCAACGGAATTCAATCCGTCGGTGATTATCAATGAATTAGCAACAAAAATATTCCCTCCGTCCAGTTCTAAGGTATCCATTTGCTTTTTACACGTGTTCGGTTCTATGGTATCCATTTGCTTTTTGCACGAGGATTAAGTGGTATTATTATTATATGTAAAGTGGGTAGTTGTATTAGAGGGAAGTGGTGTGCCATATTGTATATTTTTTTTTACTAAATAGGGGAAATAAATACCTTTGAAGCGAACGCCAGAAATAGTAAAATTGATACCGTAGAAGCAGACAGAGGGAGTAACATTTTTGTTTTAGCAATGGAATGCCAACGGATTTAATTTTTATTTACCAACGAAATTGATTTTTCGTTGCTAAAATTTACCAACCACCGCTTTACCAACAGAATTTTACCAACGAATTCCGTTGCTAATCTATTGGTAATCCAATTTAGCAATGGAATTAAGACTTTTGCCAACGAAATATTCTTTGAGTAAAAAATAATTTTTTTAGTGTAATCCATCGTAGGATATCCCAAAATTTTTAGCCTCCACATGCGTGGCAAACGCTTATTCGGGCAACTAAGTTGAGTCATTGTTCGCGCAACGAAATTTCGGAAACCCTAGGGGACGAAATTTCGCTCTCAACTTTTCTCTCCCGAAAACTCGCGGCTGGCGGCGCCTCTCGCCCTCAGCCCGTCGCCGTTCATCTTCAACCGCCGCACATCTTCGCCGCTTCTTCTCTTGTTGCCGGCGCTCCTCGCCGTCAACGCCCGACTGATCGCACCGCTCCCCACGGCGGTGTTAGAGGGTTTTTCTCCATTCATGCTCTCCGCCTAGACCTTTCTTGATGGGCAAGAAATCTAGGAGTCGGACGCCGTCACGGGCGTTGCCGGAATTGCATGTGGAGGACGACTCGTTCAAGTCGGTGAAGGAGCGCATGAAGGAGATTGAGAGGAAGAAAGCACGGAAGGAAGCTATCTTGGTGGACAATCCATCGCTGGATGACGGCGCCGCCTTGGCAAGGGCCATCGTGGCCGACCGGACGGAGATGGATACAGAGGAGAATGTGGATGCCATGGCGCTTGTCGTGGTGGACACTCCGGATGGTACCGCGTCCGACAGTCCCACACGGGGCCTCGTCGATACGACCATGGATAGTTCAACCCCCGACGCCCCCATCGTTCGTAACCCTAGCCCTAGGCGCAAGGTGTCGGCGGACGGGAGGCGTAGTACCTCGTCGGGCGCTCGGCGCAGGCTGGAGGTGGACTCGCCCGCATCTTCGCCTTCTCGGCAGGCAGGCGACACCATCAGGCCTGGCGCTGGAACTCGGCGGGATGATGAGACCGCCGACCTTTCTCGGCAGATTGGTGCGAGTCGTGGTAGCGCCGAGGCTTCTCGGCAGGATGACATGGGCTTCCGGCAGGTGCTGGTAGCCACTCGACAGGAGGAGTCCAGGCGCAACCCTGGCTTCCCGTCTCGGCAGAATGCTCCAGGCGTGGGCGGCACCTCTCGGCAGACGCCGGGCGCAAATCCTCGGCAGGCACCGGGCGGCGGCTCTCGGCAGGAGCCGGGCGATGTGAACATGGGTGAAGGTTCCTCGGCAGGGCCCGAACAGGCGGGCGGTGCGAATCAGCGCAGGGGACAAGATGGCTCGGGGAAGGGTTCCGCTCCCAAGGAACCGATAGACTATTCCAAGTTTGTCAACAAGAACAACATTGATCCGGATAGAAAACTCGAATACATCGCACCCTGCGATGAAGTGGCCTATCTAGATCCGAAGGATGACTCAGATGCATGGAAGTTCACTCTGGTTGGATACTTTTCGGGACGTTTTCCAGGGATGCAGGCTCTCCACGCCATATGCAGGTCCTGGGCCGTCAAGTACACACTCATCATGCATCAGTCGGGGTGGATTATTTTCCGTCTCTGCTCGGAGGAGGATGTCAATAGGGTACTTGATAAAGCCCCACACTCTATATGGGAGAGGTATCTCATGCTAGAGAGACTCCCAAGGGCCTTTCAGTTCGATGATCGGGAAATTTCCCACGTTCCAGTTTGGATACGTCTTCCGTCCTTTCCTTTGGAATTGTGGACGAAAAATCACATCAGTAAGATAGCCTCTTTGGTCGGTCGACCTATTATGGTAGATGATATCTCGATGAAGGCTGATAGGGTGTCGTATGTTCGAGTGCGTGTGGATATTGATGTATCGTTGGAACTGCCCAAGGAGGTTACCTTCAACTATCGAGGTGCCAACTATACCCAAACTGTACTGTACGAACGTCTCCCAGCGTATTGTACAAAGTGCAGAAAGTTTGGTCATCTGGTAGGAGATTGTGATGAAGGGGAAGAGAGGAATAATGGGGAGAAGGAGACGCCTGTCCAAGCCACACACGCTGAGAACGGTGTGGATGAAGAAGGTTTTCAACAGGTGGGATCGAATAAGAAGAAGAAGGCGAGAAGCAGAAGCAGGAAGAAGAAGGGAACGGCAGCCCCACCTGTTAAGGAACCGAACACTGTAGTTTCATCGGGGAGATATCAAATCCTCGATCCTTTGGATCCTGATGATTCTAGGATCAACAGACGGGAAGGAAAACAACCCACTCAAGTTAACACTAGGAAAACTTGGGCGTCGGAGACAGAGGATGAGGATGAGGAGGCCGTTGGGAGAACGGGACGCTCCCCTCTACCTAGTGTACCACCGAGAGCTGATGGAGGGAAGCGCGGCACTGGAATCATCATCCGGGAGCCGCCGGATCAAGGGAATGGACCGGGACGAGGCGGGGGCTCTTTCCCCAATGTTCGTCAATGAAGTTACTCACGTGGAATGTGCGAGGGCTCTCAGCCTCTCGCGCTCAGCGAGCAGCCCGCAGGTTAGTTCGCAAGTGATTAGCCATAACTTGTAGTCGGGTTGACCAATTCAAGAATTTATCGAACCACAGGGAGGTCGATGCTAGCACTTAAGCGATATCACGTTTATCACGATTTTATAGAGATGAATCATAGATGGATTGTTTGGGTAACAAGTAATTAAATGAAAGTAGACAAACAATAATCCAATGACAAGATAAAAATGATGAATGAGTGGTTTTCCAAATTAAGTAGAAGTGAGATTAACAACACTAATGAAGTGGTAACTTATGGATTCATGCATTAAACTCATATGTATCAAGGGTTAAGACTAAGGGCCAACACTTATACCACCTAAACTTCCTCTCGAAATGAATAGGATGTAGATCATTTGCACAATCTCAAAATAGCTCAAAGGTTGGTTCTAAATTAAACTATTCCAACTAGGTACTAAGTTCAATTATAGAATCCCTTCATATAATCAATTGACTTCTCAATCTAACTAATCACATGTTCCATCAAAGGGTTCTAAATAATAAAGGACTTCTCAATCACTTTACCATCTATAATGCACATGAGGTGTTTGATGAAATAATTCACTTGACTATCCTAAGCACATCATTGATTTCTCAATCTAATCATATAATTAGAACAATCAAACACACAAAACATCATAGATCTCAAGATATATAAGCACCAATGATAGAAAATCAAATATCCCCATCAACATATGAATTTAATTACATAGATCCACAAATTAACCAACAACCTTCATGTTGCTAATCTCACAAGGGAGATTAGCCTACAATCTTCATAAGATCCATAACATAGACATTATAATTCTTACAAATCATGATAAACTAAAGGATTAACACAAAATTGGAATGAAAAACTCCCTTGGAAATGGATCCAATTGAATCTCCCTTCTTCCTTTGGTGATCACCCAAGCTTCCTTGCTTCTTCACTTGATTTGGATGGAGGAAATTATGGAGAGATGATGTAGATCTCAAAAATGGATGAATGGGATGGAGAATATGGTGTGAAATCAAAGGAATGGTGTGTGAGGTGTGTGGGAACAGTAGAATTTCGGATCTCCCTTTAAAATGTTGAATAGATTGGTATTTATACCCCATGGAGACCTTCTAGAAGAATTGTAAAAAATATCATGTTCTGGTGCCGACACGAGTCGTTCTACGTAGCACGGGTCGTGTCGTGTCAGGGCATGCGGCACACGAGTCGTTCTACGTCGCACGGCCAAAGGGTGGCCGTGTTGAATGCCTAGACGTCGCCGCACGGCCTCCGCTTACAGGCCCGTGTCTTGTACACGGGTCGTGCTCCGCAACACGGGTCGTGCGCCACAACACGACCAAGTGGTGGTCGTGTTGGATAAATAGATGCCGCCGCACGACCATTCTGGACAGGCCCGTGTCTGGCACACGGGCCGTTTTGCTGCAACACGAGCCGTGTTGACAGCACGGCCAGCCGTGTTCTTGCACCTTTGTTTCTTCTTCTTTGTTTGATCTTCCTTCTTCATTTTTACTCCATTTTCACCTGTTATATGTATGTTTAAGATCATTCTCACACATTCCTATGAAAATACATAACACCACCAAAATACACGAAAATACGGATAAAACAATACGCAAAATACACTCAAAAAGGCACTAAAATCTAGGTGAAAATAACGACAATCACACCCCCAAACTTGAAGTATTGTTCGTCCCCGAACAATGAAAATGATAGACTGAGGAGAAGCTTTCACCTAGTAAAAAGACTAAACGAATACAAGTAAGAACACATCATTAGCAACAAGAATTTCAAATCATGCTAAGCTAACCTACAACATTAGATTTATGATAAGAGAAATTAACAAGTTCAATCAAAAGAGAATAAAGAGCAATATAGTCCTTTTAGTCTAAGTCTCACATAAGTTTATCAATTTCCCTCGACACTCTTTAAATAAGGTAAATCAACACTCATCAATCAATTGGCTCGACTCACCATACACTTGCTCGTAGACTCTATTCACAAACCACCAAAAATTTAATCAATGATCAAAAAGGTCTTTAATTAAGGATGTAATGATAGGCTCTTTGGTAGGGTAGGAAGAATATAGGTAAAAGTGACTAAATGAGTGTAAGTAATCGAAGAGGTAGCTACTTTCTTCCATCCCTTCACATTCTTTTTCTTCCTTTCTTTTCTTTATTGATCATAAGCACTAATCATCACTTTCTTGGATTTTTGAGCTTCTTATAGATTCATGCCTCTTTTCTTTGACTCTTAAGTACTTGAGCATATTATTGTTGCTTGCTCATTTTCTTGTTTTGAAATTGCATGTCCATTCTTTCTTATGCTCTTTTCATCCTTTTTCTTACTTATTTACCATTTTCTCTTTCTCTTTTGTTATCTCATCACACCTTTCTAGCCACCATCTTCTTTATTACTCACACTAAAGGTATATATCTTAAGCTCATGTGGGTAATTAAAGCTTGTAATGTGCTATCTTCACAATAAATAGGCTTATAGGCTCAAAGTGGTTTACTAGGGATGATTTTTAAAGGTAAGGAAATATTTGGCAATGGCTATACATGACAAGGATGGCCTTAAATCATTTCATCGATCTCCATTAATCGGATTCATTCCTAAAGTCTTTGAGCAAGTATTTAGTTTATCAAAACTCAACCGATCCACTCATGAAAAGGTACCATGTATACATGGTCGAGGCTCAAATTCTCACAAGTTTATGCTCGACTTAAAAGGACTTATTACAACTTATTCATTCTTTTAATTGAATTAGTTAAATAAAACATATCACAATTCGAAAGCGTAGAGTTCCTTAATCATAATTCGACCTCACTTATCACCATAATGCATCATCACTCATATTCAAAACGACTCACAACCTCCCAAACAAACCACCAAATGAAACCTAAACACGAAAAAAACAAAGAAACAACAAAACGACAAAAGCAAAAACACAAAGACAACAATAAAAGAAAAGATACAAAGAAAATTCACCCCATCCATAGTCAATACACAACAAAAATCATCTCAATCCTTAATTGAAAGAAAAGTACGAAATTAAACATCCCAAAACAAAACAATATGAAGTCTCAAATCCAACACAAATTAAATAACTATAGAAGATGAACTAATGAAGTGTCGAACACCAAAAGTACTCCCTTAGTTATCCGGAGGCGGAGGGGGTTGATTATGCCATGATCCCCAAGGAGTATAAGCACGAGGTGTGGTAGGGAATTGGAAATTGAACATCCTTGTGATCATCTCTTCCATGTTGTTCGAGCGTGATCGTGTATTCTCTTCATAGTACTCCTTACGACGCTGCCCTTCATGGATCTCCCTTATCATTGCACCCTGCCTCTGCTGCTCCTCTCGGAACTCTCTCATCTCATCTCCAAGCGCCTGCGCGTCTGCCTGATCTCCATGAGTTCGTTCTCCAGAAGATTCCATCTTGCATTCCCCTCTCTTGGTCCATCTCCTTCCTCTTGTTCTTCTTCTTCTTGCTCAAATGCTGGAGGCTCTGGTGCATGCTCTTCAAATTCCACCTGATGATGTTGCTCTTCCTCCCCTACATCCATGTCCATCGGCTCAGCTCTTAGATTCCTTAGCTCAGGATTCTCATCCACTCTCATCTGCTGGAGCACTGCTTCCACTCCATCTCTATTCTCTCGGTAGAAAGCTCTCACGACTGCGGAGTGGTTAGGACTCGCCATTGCTAAATTCTGATGCTTTCTTCGTCCTTGCAGTGTGGTGAGCTCAGGAGCAGGTAGAGGGAATGGAGCTCCCTTATCTTGCTTCAAGCAATACATATTTCCTATGAATGATAGGAACTCCATCCTTATGAGTTGATTGTACGTGAGCCCTTCACTAATCATCGAGTGTTGCATCCCTCTAAGGTCGATGCCTAACCCTTGAGCAATCATTGTCACCATTCCTCCAATCATAATCCCTCTAGTGTTCTCTCTCTTCGCCACTCTCTCTGCATGCTGAACGAAATGAGCTGCAATGTTCACTGTGAACTCTTTGAATATACTGTACATGATGTACAACTGCTTTTCCCCAACAGATCCACTCTCGAACCGACCCAGAATAGTATTTGATACTATCTTCTCAAGGTACCTCATGACTGGGTTCCTTATGGCTGTCCCTTTTGACGAACTTGGAATGTACTCTGGAGGCTCAGTCCCATCCTCAACCAATTTTCTCCACCACGTTTGTTGATTGAAACCCCCTTGTGGTAAGAAGTTCTGATGGCCTCTCATGATTGGGCACCCAAAAAATCTATTCAGCTCATTCACAGGTATCTTCTCCCACATCTCATTGTTTAACTGAAATGTGATAGCAATAGGAAACTTGTTCTTATCTCTGTGAACCTCCAAGGTGCTCATGAACTCGGCTGTAAGGTGGAGATAAGTAGGAGGTCTCTTATCGAAAAACTCCTCCATTTCCACTCGACGGAATAGAGTCCTCAGATCACCTTCTATTCCAAGGCCTTCCATGGTTGCTTGATCTTGGAATCGAGTTGCCCTAATCTTTGGGATTATGTACTCCCATCTCAATGCGTACTTCTCCCATTCCATGAACTCTACTCCAAAATTCTCAGGGTGTTGGTCTTTCATTAGCAGTTTGGCATCAAGGTTGGACAGTTCCATATCTGACTCAATGAAAATGAAGTCCTCATTGCGTTTCCTCACTCTTCTTTCAGCCATCTACAATGTCCAACATAATTCAAATTAGTTTCAAGTTAACTCAAAACAAAATGTCTCATGTTGATTAGAATTATCACTAGTTATTCAACTAAGTGTTAATCCTAGCACATATTCAAGCACAATAAACATTTTGTTTCAAAGACTTAACATTTCGATCCAATCAACTTAACACAAAGTTATTTCAAAAATTTCATTCAATCACTCACTTTCAACATCCTAATCCTCTCATTCTTTCATAACATTTCACTTTTTCAATGGGCACAATTCAATTCAATAATGCTTCATGTAAAAACTTTGAATTCTAATTTGAATTTTCATTTAGGCATTTCATCAAACACTTGGCATGCACCTATTTCACAATTCAATTCAACAAGTCTTAACTATGCTTTCATGCTCAATTCCTCAATACCTAAACTAATTCACATCAATACAATCATCATAGAAGCATTATTAATCAATTTAACAATCACATGCCCTAAATTAATCATCCTAAAACAATTATCCCCAAATTCATCCTTCATGAACCCTAAATCTAATCAAAATTTAATCAATCCAACAATTAAATATGCAAATTCATGTTTCACTATCCTAGACATGCTTTATACATTCCATCATTCAAAACCCATACATGAATTTCGCCATTCATACCTCGAATTGAGAATTAGGGCACAAGAAGACATACCTTGAATTCTATTGAACAAAATGTAGGGGATTGTTGTTTATGCTTTGAAGTTCACCTTCTACACTCACAATCTTACCACTCTTTGGTGTTTAGAGGATGATGGGTGGAGTTTCGACTGAAAATTCACGGTGGAATGAGTTTTTGGCCTTCGAGCTGTGTTCAGAATCTGCCTTTTAAAACGCTGCTTCAGACCCGACACGAGTCGTGTCACGCAACACGGCCATAAGGTGCCCGTGTTGCGTGTTCTGGTGCTCCCGCACGGCCAAAGTGTACAGGGTCGTGTCGGCTACACGACTCGAGTCTCGCGCTTGGACACGACCCGTGTCACACAACACGACCAAATCCTGCTCGTGTTGGACTAACTGATGTCGCCGCACGGCCAAAGCTAACAGGGCCGTGTCGGCGACACGAGGCGTGTCACTACTCCCTTGAATCTTCCACTTTTCATCTTCAACTCTTGTCTTTCCTTGTTTCCATGCTTCCAAAACTCCCTATTCATGCTCACACTTCATCAACATCATTAGTTCAATCATAATATCAACACAAAAGGACTATCCACTTCAACACCACCAAAACGAATCAAAACTAAACCGAACTTATGAGAAAATTTCAAATTTGGCTCAAAAACACATGAATGCATGTCAACATAGAATATAATATATCGTATCACATCATATCCCCCCAAACTTGAATTGAAACAAGAGTTTCAAAGAAAGTTTGCAAAAAGTGGTACGATATACCGTTCACATCAATGACACACACTTAGAATGTTTTAAAAAAATCTTCTCCTCATAAGCACAATCCACCTACGAAACCAAAAGAAAACAAAACAAGAAAAGAAATATATACAAACCTAAACTACTAAAAGGATACGGATCTCAAGAAGAGAAGGTGTCAACATATACCAACTCCCTTTGAGAGGGAGAATGGTAATGCTTAACCCTATGACCATTGACAATAAAAGAATTCCCATCCGATCCCTCAAGCATTAAAGATCCATTTTCTCTAACTTCAATCACCTCGTATGGACCGGTCCATTTTGAACGAAGCTTTCCGGGAAACAGTTTCAATCTCGAATTGAACAAAAGTACTCTATCCCCCGGTATAAACTCCTTTGCTTTGATTCTTTCATCATGCCATCGTTTCAGCTTCTCCTTGACAATTTGTGAGTTTGAATATGCTTCCTCACGAAATTCCTCAAGCTCAATCAATTGAAGGCATCTTTTCTTTCCCGATTCTTTCTCCTCAAGATTTAACTTCCTCAATGCCCATAAAGCCTTGTGTTCTATTTCAACCGGGAGATGACATGCTTTCCCATAGACAAGTTTATACGGAGACAAACCAAGAGTGGTCTTGTACGCCGTTCGATAAGCCCAAAGCGCATCATCTAGCTTAGAAGACCAATCCTTCCTATTCCCCTTTACTGTCTTCTCAAGTACAAGCTTTACTTGCCTATTTGATACCTCCGCCAAACCATTTGTTTGCGGATGATAAGGTGTTGACACCTTGTGCTTCACTCCATAGCTTCTCAAAAGCTTTTCAATGATCTTGTTTATGAAATGAGTCCCTTGATCGCTAATGATTGCCTTTGGTACTCCAAACCTTGCAAAAATGTTCTTCTTCAAGAAAGCTTTGACAATTAGAGCATCATTTATTCTTGTAGGAATTGCTTCTACCCATTTAGACACATAGTCTACCGCAAGCAAAATGTAAAGAAAACCATTGGAAGACGGAAATGGGCCCATGAAGTCCATCCCCCAAACGTCAAACACTTCAACTTCAAAGATGTTCTTCATAGGCATCTCATCTATTTGTCCAATACTTCCAATTCTTTGGCATCTATCACACTCCATGACGTATTCTTTGCAATTCTTGAACAATGTTGGCCAAAACAATCCCGACTGTAAGATCTTAGCTCCCGTCTTTTGAAACCCAAAGTGTCCTCCAAATGGTAAACTATGGCACATCTCCATGACACTTAGTTTTTCTTCCTCCGGAATACACCTCCGTATGATACCATCCGGACAATGCTTAAACAACAAAGGATCATCCCAAAAATATTCTTTAACATCATGGTAGAACTTTTTCCTTTTTGACTCGGTGAGATGGTCCGGCTTGATACCACACGCTAAGTAATTTACCAAATCCGCGTACCACGGTCTTTCGGTCTCACACAAAGTGTACATCCGATGAAAATCCTCTTGAAGTATCTCTTCATCCGGGAACATATCATTTATGAGCTCCATGGTTCCTTTTTCATCAACATTCTCCAATCGTGACAAGTGGTCTGCTATGACATTTTCGACTCCCTTCTTATCACGTATCTCAACATCAAACTCCTGCAACAAAAGAACCCAACGAATTAGTCTTGGTTTGGCATCCTTTTTACTCATCAAATACCTAATGGCAGCATGATCCGTATAGACAATGGTTTTCGTGCCAACTAAGTATGGACGAAATTTTTTAAAAGCATAGACTACGGAAAGAAACTCATTTTCCGTTGTGGTGTAATTCTTTTGATTTGCATTGAACGTCTTTGATGCATAATAGATAGCTCGAAATTTCTTCTCTCGCACTTGTCCAAGCACTACTCCCAAAGCACTATCACTTGCATCACAATGGAGTTCAAAGGGCTTGCTCCAATCGGGAGAGACAAGGATTGGTGAAGAAATCAAAGCTTCCTTTAACACCCTAAAAGCATCAAGACATTCATCATTAAATTCAAATGGAGTATCTTTCTCAAGCAATTTACACAAAGGTTTGGCAATATTAGAAAAATTCTTTATAAAACGTCGATAGAAACCGGCGTGACCAAGAAACGATCTAACCCCTTTTTCGTTTTTAGGAGGGGGAAGATGTTCAATGGCTACAACCTTCGCTCTATCAACTCTCAAACCTTTTTCGGAGATATGATGACCAAGTACGATACCCTCTTGAACCATAAAGTGACATTTTTCCCAATTCAAGACGAGGTTCGTATCTTGACATCGCTGCAAGACCATGGACAAATTAGTTAAGCATATCAAATGAAGATCCAAACACGGAGAAATCATCCATAAAAACTTCCATCACATTTTCAATCAATCCTCCAAAAATAGCCATCATACAACGTTGAAAGGTGGCGGGCGCATTGCATAACCCAAAAGACAATTTATAGAACGTGAATGTGCCATACGGACAAGTAAAAGTTGTTTTCTCTTGATCCTCGGGGGCTATCATGATTTGGTTATACCCCGAGTAACCATCTAGAAAACAATAATACTTGTATCCCGCCAACCTATCAAGCATTTGATCAATAAAAGGCAAAGAGAAATGATCCTTATGAGTATTGTCATTAAGTTTTCTATAATCACAACAAACTCTCCACCCCGTTTTCACCCTTGTTGCAAGTTCTTCATCAAATTCCGTTTTAACAATGGTTAACCCTCCTTTCTTAGCCACAACATGCAAAGGACTTACATAAGGACTATCACTAATGGCATAAACAATTTTAGCATCCAACCATTTTAAAACTTCTTTTCTAACAACTTCTTGCATAATAGGATTCAAACGTCTTTGAGGTTGTATACATGATTTGTTCTCATCAATCAACCTTATGTGATGCATGCAAATTGTGGGACTAATTCCCTTCAAATCATCCAAACTCCACCCTATAGCACTCTTATGATCTATAAGTACTCTCAACAATTTATCAAGTTCTAAAGGAGAAAGGGATGATGATACAATTACCGGAAATGTCTTCTCGTCCCCCAAATATGCATACCTAAGGTGATCGGGTAGAGGCTTCAATTCTTCCTTTCCTTTATCAACCTTTGACTCTTCAATCTCCATCTCTAATGGAAGATATTCCCTCTTTTCATAGTATGCCAACTTTGCTTCATCCTCTTGCATTTCCCTACAAGCATTCAATTCATGTAAACAATCATTAATATCTTCATCTTCTAAACAATGAATAGAATGATTAGAATTTAAAGATAAAGTAAGAGAATGGCTTATGCTCATTTCAAGAGGATCTTTAGCTAAGATGAATGGTAGGTTCTCTTCAACAACTTCATCAATCATGTCGATCCTTCTACATTCTTCTTTCTCATTTGGATATCTCATAGCACTCTTCAACGAGAAAACCACCTCTTCCTCATTTACTCTCAACTTCAACTCCCCTTTTTGTACATCAATTAAAGCTCTTCCCGTTGCTAAAAATGGACGCCCCAATATCAATGGAACATTTGCATCCTCGTCCATATCAAGCACTACAAAATCAACCGGGAATATAAACTTTCCAACCTTGACTAACACATCCTCCACTATTCCTCTAGGGTAGGTTAAAGACCTATCCGCTAATTGCAATGTAACGGATGTAGGTTTCACTTCTCCTATACCAAGTTTCTT
Source organism: Pogostemon cablin (assembly GCA_023678885.1). NCBI lineage: Eukaryota > Viridiplantae > Streptophyta > Magnoliopsida > Lamiales > Lamiaceae > Pogostemon > Pogostemon cablin. The sequence continues at coordinate 22,077,737 of CM042985.1, read as the reverse complement.
GAAAATGGACATAGGCATCAAGTTAATACTTGCCCCAAGATCACAAAGAGCTTTATGAACCTCACTCTTGCCCATTTCACATGTAATAACAAAACTCCCCGGATCTTTGAGCTTTGGAGGCAACTTCCTTTGAATTATTGCACTACACTCCTCCGTCAAGTTGACGGTCTCATTCTCTATCAAGCTCCTCTTCCTTGACATGATGTCCTTCAAAAACTTCGCATAGTGAGGCATTTGTTTCAAAGCATCCGCAAAGGGTATATTAATGTGGATTTTCTTGAAAATTTCCAAAAACTTTGCAAACTTTTCATCCAAGCCTTTCTTCAAAAATCGATGTGGAAAAGGAATAGGTACTTGTGTTTTTGGAATTCCCCAACTATCCCTTTCCACTTCAATTTCCTTCTCTTTCTTTTTCATCGCCTTGGTTCTTTCCCATTTCTTTTCAACAACCTTGTTATCAATCAATTCCGGTTCCTCATTCAATTTATCTTCAACTTCACTTTCAACATCGATTTCTTCTTCAACCAAGGTTTTCTCCATTTCCTCTCTTCCACCTTATCATCTTCTAATGGCATAGATGGCCCCTCATAATTTGTTCCACTTCTCAAGGTAATTGCCTTGCATTCTTCCTTTGGGTTCACAATGGTAGTGGAAGGAAATTTTCCTTTCTCATTAGCACTCATTGAGCTCGCCATTTGACTAAATGAATACTCCAAGGCTTTTAATCGTCTATCATTTACTTCCTCAAAAGCCTTGAATTTTCTTTCAATCATTTCCTCTTGATTTTTGTTGGAAGCAATCAATTTTTCAATAAGTTCGTCGGTAGTCGCCTTCCCTTCATTATTTGGCGCTTTAGCTCCCGGATGATACCCCGGAGGATAAGCAACCGCATTATTTGGGTTTGCATATGAAAAATTATCTTGCCTCCTTGGTTGTTGTGGATAAGAACTTCCGCTTCCTTGGCTAGTGAACCCTCCTTGCCTTGGTTGATGTTGTGAATGTGAACTTCCACTACTTTGAGCGTTGAATCCCCCTTGCCTTTGTGGATAACTTCCTTGATTTTGATTGAAATTACCTTGGTAATTGTTTTGATAATTACCTTGATAATTTCTTCCTTGCATATAAGACACATCCTCAACGCGTGGCATAGAGTTGGTCCATTGTTCACCATTCACAGCATTCGGAGGTAGCACACCTTGCTCGACTTGTATCCCCTCAACCATATTCATTCCTTAATTGTTCATACTTTGATTCAAGCTCATTTGTTTAACAACTTCCGCCACTATCTTTTCCATGCTTGGCATACTTGGTTCAACACTTACACTCTTCACACTAAACTGTTGTCCTTTATCATAGCTTTCAAAACCATAGCTTCCACTAACTCTCTCCGATGGCCATTGATAAACATTTGTAGCAATCTCATCAAAAATTCGAATAGCCCTTTCCGGAGTTACACCTAGTACGGATCCTCCTGCCGAGGCATCAACAAGCACTCTTTGTCCGTTCACAAGTCCTTGATAGAAAAATCCAACTTGTTGATTCTCCGGGAAGCCATGTTGTGGACACTTGCGTAGCATTTCTTTGAACCTTTCCCACGCTTCATAAAAGCTCTCTTGAGGCATTTGCTTGAATTGCGTGATCAAGCTCTTCATTTGAAGCGTCTTTGACGGTGGGAAGTACTTGTTTAAAAACAATTGTGCTAGCTCGTCCCAAGTGTTGCACGTACCGGGAGTAATGGTGGAGAGCCATGTTCTTGCTCTATCCCTCAAGGAAAATGGGAATAACCTCATCTTTATGCAATCCTCGCTCACTCCGTTCATCTTTACTGTGTTGGCAATCTCCACAAACTGAGCTAGATGAGCGTTAGGATCTTCATTCGGAGCTCCACCAAACTGTTGCTCTCTCACCAATGAAATCAAGCCCATTTTAAACTCAAAATTGTTGGCATGAATTGGTGGTCCCATCATTTGTGGAAGTGCCCTCGGCATGAAGAAATCCCGGATCACCCTTTGATCATTTTGAACTCCATGTTGAACCGAAGGTGGAGGTGGTGGCACATAAGCTTGTTGTGGAGGGGGATAAGGTTGTTGAAAACCTTGTTGAATCATCGCTTGTTGCACAAGTTGTTGAATATAAGCTTGATTGTTTATAGCTCCATGATTTTGATAGGCTTGTTGAGGAGGATTCTCATTGAATTGATGTGCGTTGTCATGCACGTTCATATTGTGTCCTCCTTCCCCATCATGCTCTATCCCAACACGATTGTCACCTTGAAAATTCTCCATTGAATTACTATTTTTGGTTTTGTTCTCTCTTCTCTTTCTCCTCAAAGTGTTTTCAAGCTCTAGATCAATTGGTTCGACTTGCTTCCCTTTTGATCTCGTTTGCATACACCTTCAAGACAAGAGAGATTAGAACAAATTTTCACAAAGCAAAAACAAGTAATAAATACAAGAAAATAAATGTCTCTAGTAAGATCGCTTTAAACGTTCCTTCTTTAAGCTGCTAGCAACCGTTACCTCCCCGGCAACGGCGCCATTTGATTAGCCATAACTTGTAGTCGGGTTGACCAATTCAAGAATTTATCGAACCACAGGGAGGTCGATGCTAGCACTTAAGCGATATCACGTTTATCACGATTTTATAGAGACGAATCATAGATGGATTGTTTGGGTAACAAGTAATTAAATGAAAGTAGACAAACAATAATCCAATGACAAGATAAAAATGGTGAATGAGTGGTTTTCCAAATTAAGTAGAAGTGAGATTAACAACACTAATGAAGTGGTAACTTATGGATTCATGCATTAAACTCATATGTATCAAGGGTTAAGACTAAGGGCCAACACTTATACCACCTAAACTTCCTCTCGAAATGAATAGGATGTAGATCATTTGCACAATCTCAAAATAGCTCAAAGGTTGGTTCTAAATTAAACTATTCCAACTAGGTACTAAGTTCAATTATAGAATCCCTTCATATAATCAATTGACTTCTCAATCTAACTAATCACATGTTCCATCAAAGGGTTCTAAATAATAAAGGACTTCTCAATCACTTTACCATCTATAATGCACATGAGGTGTTTGATGAAATGATTCACTTGACTATCCTAAGCACATCATTGATTTCTCAATCTAATCATATAATTAGAACAATCAAACACACAAAACATCATAGATCTCAAGATATATAAGCACCAATGATAGAAAATCAAATATCCCCATCAACATATGAATTTAATTACATAGATCCATAAATTAACCAACAACCTTCATGTTGCTAATCTCACAAGGGAGATTAGCCTACAATCTTCATAAGATCCATAACATAGACATTATAATTCTTACAAATCATGATAAACTAAAGGATTAACACAAAATTGGAATGAAAAACTCCCTTGGAAATGGATCCAATTGAATCTCCCTTCTTCCTTTGGTGATCACCCAAGCTTCCTTGCTTCTTCAATTGATTTGGATGGAGGAAATTATGGAGAGATGATGTAGATCTCAAAAATGGATGAATGGGATGGAGAATATGGTGTGAAATCAAAGGAATGGTGTGTGAGGTGTGTGGGAACAGTAGAATTTCGGATCTCCCTTTAAAATGTTGAATAGATTGGTATTTATACCCCATGGAGACCTTCTAGAAGAATTGTAAAAAATATCCTGTTCTGGTGCCGACACGAGTCGTGCTACGTAGCACGGGTCGTGTCGTGTCAGGGCATGTGGCACACGAGTCGTTCTGCGTCGCACGGCCAAAGGGTGGCCGTGTTGAATGCCTAGACGTCGCCGCACGGCCTCCGCTTACAGGCCCGTGTCTTGTACACGGGTCGTGCTCCGCAACACGGGTCGTGCGCCACAACACGACCAAGTGGTGGTCGTGTTGGATAAATAGATGCCGCCGCACGACCATTCTGGACAGGCTCGTGTCTGGCATACGGGCCATTTTGCTGCAACACGAGCCGTGTTGACAGCACGGCCAGCCGTGTTCTTGCACCTTTGTTTCTTCTTCTTTGTTTGATCTTCCTTCTTCATTTTTACTCCATTTTCACCTGTTATATGTATGTTTAAGATCATTCTCACACATTCTTATGAAAATACATAACACCACCAAAATACACGAAAATACGGATAAAACAATACGAAAAATACACTAAAAAAGGCACTAAAATCTAGGTGAAAATAACGACAATCAGCAAGCATAATGTGTGTCTGGTTGGTTTTCTAGAAACTAGATTGTCTGTGGATAATGTGTTCGACATAGTGGGTAGAATTGTTCCAGGATGGAATGTTGTTAATAATTTTGATATTGTTGATGGGGGGCGGATTGTGGTTGCGTGGGATTCCACCTTGCTTGCTCTTAGTAATGTTGTGCTCCACGAGCAGTGTATTTCTGGTTTGGTTCGCTGTTTGATTTCTCAACAGGAGTTCCACATCAGTGTAGTTTATGTCCATAATGGCGTAGTTGACAGGCGTAGGCTATGGTCACATCTCTCATCGGCTGTTCTAGCAGTTAACTCTCCCTGGATCCTCCTGGGCGACTTTAACTGTGTTAGGAGACCGGATGAGCGTTCTGAGATTGTTCCTTCTCATAGGAACTGGAAAAGGGTGGATTTTGAGGAGTGGTGTGTTGAATTGGGTTTGGACGATGCCAAGTCTAAAGGGTGCTTCTTCACCTGGACTAATGGCAGGACATGGAGTCGTATTGACAGGGTTCTGGTGAACTCGAACTGGGATGCCAGGTTGGGGATTGTGGAGGCCGAGTTTCTGCCCATGGGGGCCACCTCGGATCACTGCCCTGCACTAGCAATAGTACTTAATGCGGAACAGTCTAAGGGGAAACCGTTCAGATATGTGAACATGTGGAGTAAGAGCAGTAGCTTTATGGATGTTGTGAGCGAGATTTGGGACTCACAAATTTGGGGCACCGCTCAATTCAGTTTATGTCGTCGGCTGAAACTACTCAAGCCAAAGTTACGTCTGCTTGGCAAGAGAGACTTCAGCCACATAGCTGAAAGAGCAGAGAGAGCTAGAGTGGAACTCGACAGACTCCAGCTGGATATCCAGGCTGATCCGGGTAATGCTGAGAAATGGGAGAGGGTCCGTGTGGCGGCAAAGAAAGTTGATTTTCTATGTCACGCCGAACACCTTTTCTTCTCTCAGATGACCAGGGGTGAGTACTTGATTAATCAGGATAAACCCACCAAGTTTTTCTACAAGAAGATTAAGTCGAATAGCGTGAGGAACGTCATCTCATCCATACGCACCGAATCCGGGCGCACTTCTTCCCGCGATGAGGTGGTTGATGAATTCCTTACGTATTACAGAGACTTGTTGGGTACTGCAGGCCAGTGTGATGAGATTGATGATAGTGTGTTCGAGTGGGGATCCGTGTTGTCTGATCAGCAGGCTCATGTACTTGTTGCACCTATTACAGCCGAGGAGATTAAGGAGGTGGTGTGGAGAATGAATGGAGACAAAGCCCCTGGGCCGGATGGGTACACGGCCACCTTCTTTCGTGATGCGTGGGATGTAGTTGGTTCAGACGTTGTGGCCGCTGTCCAGGAGTTCTTTCAATCTGGGCAGTTGCTGCGACAAATGAACGCTACATTTATTACACTCATCCCGAAAGGGAAGCACGATCCCACAGTACGAGACTTCCGTCCGATCTCGTGCTGCAATGTAATTTACAAGATTATCTCTAGGGTTATTGTGGGACGTATGGCAGGGTTGATGGACGATTTGGTGGCAGAAAATCACTTTGGTTTTGTGCAGAATCGCAAGATGAGAGACTGCATGATGCTTGCTCAGGAGATAGTGAAAAACTATGGCTGGGCATGGAATCGGATGAGCAGGAGAATGGCTGTGAAGGTGGATATAAAGAAAGCCTATGATTCAGTGGACTGGGGTTTCCTACGTGGAGTACTGGCAGGGCTGAGGTTTCCTCAGCGTATGATAGAATGGATCATGGAGTGCGTCACAACCACTTCATTCTCCATCCTCGTCAACGGTGCTCCGGAGGGTTACTTCGACGGCAAGCGTGGCTTGCGTCAAGGTGATCCCCTGTCCTCCCTGCTCTTTGTGCTCTGCATGGATTACTTTTCCCGTCTTTTCAGGAGACTCACGACGGAGGAGAACTACAAGCACCACTCTCAGTTGTGTGCTAAAGTTGGAGTTACTCACCTAGCATTTGCGGACGACTTGATTATTTTTGCTTATGGCAACCGCACCTCTGCAGAAGTGGTCGCTAGGGCACTTGATCAGTTCGCCAGAATGTCAGGTCTGGAGGTTAGTCCGGAGAAATCTCATTTGTTTATGGCTGGGGTTCCAGTGACCGACGAACAGAGGATTCGCAAGGTGTTACCTTTTCAGGAGGGCACCTTCCCTGTGCGCTATTTGGGATTACTGCTGCAGGGGAGTAAACTTCGTGAGTATGCCTTTGAACCTCTTATTACACAGGTGGCGAACCTCATCAGGGGCTGGTCCACGCATTTGTTGTCCTATGCAGGCCTACTGGAACTCATCCGGTCAGTCCTGTATGGGGTAATGAACTTTTGGATCGCCATGGTGAAGATTCCCAAGGGAGTGGTGGACAGGGTGGAACGCATGATCCGGAAGTTCCTTTGGGGAACGACGAGGGGTGCAGTTCGTTGGGAGGAGGTCATTCTACCTAAGGAACAGGGCGGCCTGGGACTTAGGGGAATAGATCTCCTGAACGATGTAGCCCTGTGTGGAGTGTTATGGGATGTGCATCAGGAAAAGAAGTCGCTGCGGATTAAGTGGATTAATGCCATTTACCTACAGAACTCTTCTTGCTGGGATGTAGAGGTGAACTATAGCGCCTCTATAGTGTGGAAAGACATTCTGCGTGCGAGAGATAGAGTTCGAGCACGGATCGGAGGGGACCTCATCACCTCTCTTGCTTCGTGCTCGGAGATGGTGAAGCTTCGAGTAGGTAAGATGTACTGGCTTGCTGCCACCGCAGCACCGGTCCATTTTGTCTACAAGAAGCTGTGGAGTCCTTGGGTGCCACAGAAACATTCGTTCAGGATGTGGATTGCCCTAAGGAACAGATTGCTTACACTGGACAGGTGGAGAAACTATGAAGGCCCGGTCGAGTGTGTGTTGTGTGTAGGCGCGGCCGAAACGAGAGACCATCTCTATTTCGGCTGCCCATTCACGAAGCACGTGTGGGACCGGGTTAGAGGCGAAGTGAAGTGGAGGAGACAAGTTACCACTTTGAGAGCCGGCCTCAAGTGGTTGAGCAGGGACCGGCGTGTGTATGCTCGCGAGAGGAGGAGGTGGACGCTCGCCCTGTACGGCAGTGTCTTCCTCATTTGGAAGGCTCGGAACGAAGCGCTCTTCGAGGGTGCCCGACCTTCAGTGGATGTATTGTTTAATTCTATTATTATGCATGTGGTTAGATTTGAGTATTTGTTAACTAGATAGGTGTTTTAATTTTTGGTGTGCTCCGTTTTGGAGTTGTAATTAAAACTGTGACATTGGCTTCGGCCTGCTGCTTTGAATAATTTACATACTATTCAGCGCTTATTCGGGCAACTTTGTTTTTTCCAGAAAAAACGATCAAACTTTAGCAAAAATAGCTAAAATTTAAAATTAAAAAAAAAATCAAGAATGTGAGATCTAAAGTTATACTCGAACGTGTTTAAAAGATGAAACGTGACATTTTCTCAAACATCATTAATTACAAGCTGGTTACATTTCAATTCACATTAAATTTCAAGCACTAAGTCAGATTGTTGGTTTGATATTATTTCATAATATTGTTGGTGTGTCATTGCTTCTTCCACACCAACTCTTGAAACATTAGATTTCGTGAAAAATAATTGATATATGTGATTGTATAGTGCTACCAACAATTTAGTTAATAGGATCCCATAAATTTATCTGCATTCTCTAAAGTCAAACGTTATTTTTAATTATTTGAAAATAATAAGTTGTCCATGAATCAAATTCGTTTTTAATTGTGTACGTGTAGGGTTGGCATTTTGTAACATATTCATATTAACATTCCCATCATATTCCTTTACTCATGTTTTCTGCAGTTGTTTATCCACCTACTATGAACATAAATTTATGTCCAAATTCAATGCTATGCTACGTACTAGTAAAATGTTATTCTACAACAACACAATTTTAACGGAGAGAGAAAGAGTAAATCGTGTACACTTACTTTGTCCGGAAATTTTGAAGCGGATTGAAGGTGTTCTTCAAATTATCCACTTTCTTTTCGATTTTTGGCTTCCTCTTCCCCATTTCCTCTATGAATTCAAATTAGTGGATTTTTTATAATTAAAAAGGTAAAGATATATTTAATAATTTAGTTTTTGAATTATATTTAATAAGATGGGTGGTGTGAATATTATTCGGTTATTTGTATTATTTTTTTCACATTTTTGCAGCATGTTATTAATGAATCTAATTGCGATGCACCTGGGTATCTGTGCACCTAAATAATTTTAGTAGTTAGATTGTATTTATATTTAATCTTCACCACTCAATAAACTAAAATAATAAAAAATAAATTTAAAAACTACTCTACTACATCCTATTTTTACCCTATAAACTACCAAGTGCACGGGTACATCGGTGCACAACAGAATAACCCATAATTTATTCCCTAATGATATTCAAACTCGCAAGTCGCAACCGTCCTAATTAATGCTCCCGCTAAGAGGGCCAGAGACCTTATATTAAACATAAGGTCTCTGGCTCTCATTACCTGGGACGGAGGGAGTATGTAAATTCTGCGTCGTAAAATAATATTCTTTGTCTTTTTATGTACTTTATGAAATTCAATTTTCAAATTTATTTAATACAGTTATAAACTGTGTAACTTCATATACAATAAACTAAGTAGTTGATATTAGGTGCATCCGGGTGCAATGGTGCACCCATATATGTATAATTTTTTATTATATTTTATATACATGTTATTCTATTTTGTATACGTGTTTCTTAATAATTGTATACTTTTTTCACACTAAATTTTTCATTAAGAAAACTAGCATGCATATGTGTACAACTTTTTATTCAATAGTGTATACATGTTTTTTAATAATTGTATATTTTTTAAACTTAATTTTTCTTAAAAAAACTAACAATTAAATTGTATATATTTTTATTCATAATTATATAAGTTTTTGTTTATATTTGTATACGAGTGCACACTATAATTAGTCATAAACAAATATTACGTTAAAATTTTTTGTTTTATATTTAATATAATATATATCTTAGATTCCATCTATACAATTTGCATTTCAATATTTTTATCACATTTTGAATTTATATTAAAATGTAATAGTACAAAATTGATGAAATTAAACTTAAATAAAAATTTTAACGATTATTAATATTTATTAATTGTTACAAATATTATGTATAATTCCGATAAAAATAAGGCAGCGACCAGTGTATTCTGTCAAATTAAGAAATAATTAAAGAGGGCTTCTGAGACTATAGGTATTTGTCGTATCAAATAGAGACCAACCGATTGGCCAAAACCGTCTCAATTTGAGACAACACCAAACCATCTCTAATATATCCCAACCGGTCCAGCTTTCGTCGGTTTAAAACTGTCTCAATGATTGTCTCTAGTGGACGAAAATACCGAGAAATCGATATACCGCATTTATCGTACCGTATAATAAATTTATCGAAAATTTCAGCATACCGAAAAATTCGATACAGTATATACCGAAAATACCGATATAGGTATACCGAGGTATTAATTAAATTAATAATGATTATATTATTATTTTTAAATAATTTTTTAACCCAACAGTTTTTGAAAGATAAAAATATAAATTTAGAATAAACTAAATTTAATCATTAATTTTTAATTAAGAATTGAAAAAAGGTAAAGTATCAGAGCGGCAGAGCCCCATAAGGCCAAAACCCTAGCCCATTTCCCCCGCCACCACCTCCTTTGACATTTAGTACTTCTCCTTTTCTTCTTAATGTCGCCGTCGGCTGCTCGAATCTCCAATCAACAGCGAAATCTTCAAAGCAGCTCCTCCGACTCCCCATCTATCTTCTATATTTTCCACTGCTAACCTCTGCCTCCACCACCACCAACTCTATCTCCTTCTCCTTTGTAATGTCGCGCGAAGCCGTACCTCAAAATCCAGCCGCTTAGATCTCCAATCAACGGCCTAGATTCTCCACTTCTAGCCCCGCCCCCGCTGATAAGGTCCCTGCCTTCTCCATTATGCAGTCTTCACTTTTTTTTATTTAATATTCTCTAAAAATTTAGTATTTTCGTTGTTGGTTTGTGCTTTCCTTTGAACAAGGCATTTGGAGAAAGCCATAGAATTAATGGAACAGATTTGCAGTAGCGGTTGTTTTTTTCTTCGGTATGAACTATAGTATATAAAGCTTCGGTATTTCCGTAACATATGGTATTAATGATTAGTATACCGAAATTTCGATATACCAAATTTTTTGGTACGGTAACGGTATATATTTTTTAATATTAAAAATTTTGGTACAGTATACGGTATGCATAAAATTTTTTGGTATACCGTACCGTCCAACCCTAATTGTCTCTAGAATCATTTCAAATTGAGAAAGTTTTGTCTCTCATCATTTACGACGATCAAAATATTGACGGTCGAAATTAGGTGGGCTAACTCGCCTAGTCACTGAACTTCTCACTAAAGTGAATGACCCAACTTCGACGAATAGGAGGGGAATTATAAGGAGGTTGGGAGAAAAGAGAGTATGGTGTTTGGTAAACTAACTACTAACTATATTAACAACTAATTTTGTTCAATAAAAAAATTGACGATCGTTTTTCCGTATCTAAAATACTAAAATTGTCTCAAAGGTTCCTTTGCCGTCTTAAAATTGTTTTTATTCAATGTACTTTTTTTAGTATCATAATTTAACCATAACCCTAATAAGTTTCACTCATTCACCTTTACCTAATGTGATAATGTATTTCACTATCATATTCTATCAAACTATTCAACATCTTTAATACTCCCTCCGTCTTGGAATGCCTTCACACTTACTGTTTCACATTGTTTAAGAAAACTTATTTTTTAACTTTTTCAACACACTTTTTGAAGGGTAATCATGTCCATACATTTGGGCTTAGGGTTTGGATTAACTTTAATGATAAAGTTAATCCAAACCCTAATTACCAAAAAAAATTCCAGAAATATTTTTTTCATAGAAATTCAAGAAATGAATTTTAAAAAAAAAAACTGTAACTTCATAAAATCAACAGAAATTAAAAACATTATACCAAAATTACAGCAGTACACTAAAATTACATTAATATGGTACAGTTGCCCTAGAAATTATAGAAATTTCTTACACTTCAATTTAAATTACAGACTTGATGAATTACATAAAAAGATTTTTTTTTACACATTTCTTCTCAAGTACTTAAGTTGGAGAACTCTTCATATACCTGTTCAAAGATTTCTGAAAATACAAATGATGATGTGAATGCATGTGTATATGATAAAAGTTAGGGAAAATGGCCTTTAGATAAATTGTTAGGATCAATAATCATACAAAAAATGAACCATCAGACTGTAAGTTCATGATTTGGAGTTGTTTCCCTCCTAAGACACCTTAAAAATTATGGCTTCCCTCCAAAACTGTCTTTTTCTTTCTTTTCCCACAAAATCTGTCAACTAACCCCCACATTTTCCCTCTAATTTTCTTATCAAAACTTTTTTCCTTAGATTTTGATTTCATCATTGGGACTTGTTTTCCACCAAAATGTCATTTTTTCTGTTTATTTTTCACAAAATAAGCCACTAACCCCCAAATTTTTCCCTCCAAATTTTCTTATGAAGCCTTTTTCCTCAAATTGCAATTTCATCATTGGGGTTTTTTCCCTCCAATCTGTCCAATTTCTATATTTGGTCACAAAAAAATCCATTAACCCCCAAATTTTTTCCTCTAATTTTACTTAGGACGCCTTTTTGAATTTTCGAAAAATTTCCTCCATTGCCATTACAATAAATATGGTGGGACAAAGTATCAAATATTAATGCACTTAATTAACATTAAATGACACCTTCAAATCCAAACCTCTCTCCACACACAAGAAATCTGATTGGGCAGTTTCTTTTAAGACATGACATTCATGGAAGTATTCACTTTGGGAAAGCAAGAGAGGCAGCACAGATTTTTGGAGTTACTAGAAGAACAATATTCAACATTTGGGCAGATGCTAAAAGGCAGATTGATGCAGACAGACCAGTCCATTTTATTTCTAACAAAAAAAAGAGTTTCAAAGCCAAAAAGGATTAATCTAGACCCTGAGCAAATGAAGGGGGTTGCTTTTGAAAACAGAGGTACAATTAGAGGTCTTGCTGTGAAGTTAAAGGTGTCCAGATCAACAGTGGGAAGGTGGATAAAAAAGAAAGAGATCAAAGCTCATACAAACTCACTCAAGCCTGAGCTAACTGCGGAGAACAAGCTTCAAAGGCTCAACTATTATTTGCATCAGATTCATCATGACAGCATTGCAGAAAAATTGATGTTTGATGAAATGTACAATGTGATCCATATTGATGAAAAATAGTTCTGCATGACAAGGGTGAATGAGAGGTGAGTAGAACCGCACATGCAAGTAAAAGAAATTCATAACCAAAGTAATATTCATGTATACCGTATCTAGGCCTATACTTGGAAGTGAGGGGCAGGTTTTATTTGATGGTAAATAGGTATCTTTCATTTCTCAAGGATTGAGCCAGCAAAAAGAAAGTCTAAGAATAGGGTAAAGGGGACAATGGTTATTAAACCTTTGACACCGTCAACAAAGAAGTGATAAAAGAATGCATAATCAATCAGGTAACTCATGAATCTCTTTTTAGGATCATTTTCTAGTTTGAAACAATTAGTGTCTTTACATGATTATTTTCATAAATCATATATTGTCTTTATGAGTTTACTTTCATAAGCATGTTTACCCAAATTGACAGATAATTCCAGCCATAAAGGCTAAATGGCCACCAAATATGAGTAAGGATATAATTATCCAACAGGACAACGCAAAACCACACATACTTCATAATGATGTGGACTTTGGAACGGCTGCAAGATTTGATGGATTCAACATCAGACTTCTTAACCAGCCTCCAAACTCTCTAGACACCCATATCAATGACTTAGGGTGGTTTAGGGCTATACAGTTACTATAATGGGAAACAGCAAGCTACAATATGGATGAACTGATCAATAATGTGAGGATCTCCTATGATAACTAATGAGAGTGAAAATTCATGTATTTTTGGTCCGATTTAATACCTCTTTGAGTGTTTAATTGCTATTATTTGCACAAATCTTAATACTTTAAATGATTATTGACTAAAAGGTGTTTGAGAGATATTTTATTGTATTTTTATAGGAAAAAGGATAAAAAATACAAAGTTGGAATGTATGGTGAATTTGTGCAACATACAAGAAACAGAGGAGCGCTTTCCATGATTTTATGTATTTGTGTGGAAGCCCGAACTAGTTGTGTGATGTATGGTTAGAAAGATATGGAAGAGAGGGTCGTGTGGACGTAAGAATAGCTTAAATCGGAGTTCAAATGAGAAGTTATACTCAAAATCATGAGGTCGCACAGCCACCGGCGAGAATCCAAAATTCACGAAAATTGCCCTATTTTTCTTATTTTCTTGGTGGCCAAGTTATTTCTTAATCTCACACCTCTCCATATCTTCTATAATTATATTTTTGCTTATTTTTCAAGATCTCATATTACCTACTCCTTATCTTATTCAATTCTCTCAAATATATATACTTCATTCTCATCACCACATAAAGGTGTGGAGAAACCGCCTAATCTACCACCACTACATCGCCTAGGGTTTTAAACCCTAATCCACCATATCTGCCTTTTTCATCTTCTACCCATCATCCGTCATCCACTATCTAAAGAGGATTCAAGAAAATATTCGTCTACTTGATTGGAGATGGGAATTCTGGAGAGACGGAGTTGAAGAAGGAGAACCAAACAAATAAGTATTTCTTTCTAATGACTTTATTCTTTCTAGTTTTTAGACTCATGGATAATTTTTCTTCCATAAACATGGTTGTTGCTTGTAACATAATGGGATAAGTATCTTTTTCGTATTGTTAAGGCTTTTGACGGTTTTGACTATGTGATTTGATTGCCCCCTCTTATACTACAGATTATTTATTAACTTATTGAAGAAGATTTTTTTAGACTTCAAATTATTGAGTTTTAGGTTTTGATTTCTTTAATTATTCATGATGATATCACTGATTGATGGTTGATAAGATTCTTTGATTCTACATGATAATTGTTGTTTCATGTGGCAGTCTTAAGAGATTGACCTATAATTCCTAAGATAGCTAGACAATCAATTTGAGATATTAATTATTTGGTAAAATATCAGTATTAGGTAATTGGTAAGGAGACAAAATGGGTTAATAATTTAGTACCTAGAAAGGAAAGTCCAGTGCTCTACCCTTTAATGGAATTTAGCATGACGTACCTATACTTGGAGTGAGAGTTAATTCCTTATCGATCTTAGGATTTGCAGCTTATTATAAGTGTTAGATTCTACCTAATCAAGGAGGTCTAACTAGGCTTAGTAATCCTCTTATAAATATCTACATGTAATTAATTTGGGTTTAAAATAATCTGACACATGGTTAAGCTGGATTGTCCTTAGCATTATCAATCTCTTATCTTGGAATACTTGATTGTTTTCATGCCAGCGTATCATATTTTTTATTTAATAATTGATTTTCATAAATCGGATTTGTCTTAAATAGAAATAGTCATATTAGATTTATTTGTCACTCTGACACTATCTCGTGGGTTCGATATTTGACTTGGTTACATGCGCACTATAATTGATTCCTTATACTTGCACTACAAGAAACTGTCTGATTACCAATGGAATTTTCCATCGGTAAACAGTGAAAAATTCATCGCTAACTTAATTATCGACGGATTACCGATAAAAATGAATCTATCGCGAAAACCTATGTCGGTAATTTTTTAGCGATGGATTTTTAAATCCGTCGGTAATTACTGATAGATTTTTCATCAATAAAAAAAGATATTCATTGGTAATCAAACAATACAAATTCGTCAGAAGTGATAGTATAGCGACGATTTTACCGATGAATTTTTCCGTTGGTAAATTAGCGACGGAAAAATTCATCTGTAAATTATGTATATTTTTAAAAAAATTAAATTTGCTGACTAAATTTTCCATCGGTAATTTAAATTTAAATTACTATATTATATTTTAAATATAAATATCCATAAAATAATTAAAATTTCATATTAAATAATCCTTCAAAATACTACTTAATATTAATTATTCATCTAATATAATATTTAAATTATAAAATCTCCACAATCCAAATTCACCACAAAATATTCAATTCTAATAATTCTACTAAATCATGGATACAAAATATTTGACTAAATGATCTTCATTGTAAATTCTACTAAATCGGCATCAGCATCAGCATCAACATATAAATCAGTTTGTAGTCGATTGGCACATCGAATTCCCGAGAGCATTTGATTATTTTTGTTCCTGATAATGTGAAAAAAGTCATACAACACCAATTACTAACTATTCATACCATTATCTGATGTTAAAAAAACAAAGAAAGAAATCATAACTATTCATGAAGCAATTACTAAGCATTGGTGCTCATTTTGTTGTTGAGACAGAGAAAGAATCATTTAGAATTTGTTGGTATAATCTAGCAAGTACATATAATGGGCATGCTGAGAATTTGATGATTAAATGTCTCAAGTACATATTGAAGCAAAGACTTATATCCCCAATGGGAAGGATGTTATTGATCTAGTAATGGCAATGGGGAAATTTACGCGTAGGCAGGCCGATATGTAATTTATTTCATGTCAAAATCTTGGTGTAAACAATGAATATGCTATTGTTGATTGGGGAAGCTATCTAAGATGAGTTGATTATTGATTCCTCTAACATAATTAGGGTTGACATGCAGTAGACCATCTATGTACTCATGCAGTTCATGCTTAGTTATTGGAAGTTTATCTCAAAGTAATATTCATAATGTTTGCTTGATCTTAAAGAGCAGGTAAGGCATTTTATATAAAAATGGGACTAATTTAAAAAATTGAAGGCTCACTATTAGAAAATTCGACTATTTTTTTCTTTCCAAACACCCCATTATAATGAAGACAGAATATTAAAAGTTTATCTAACCTCAGAAGGGACAAAATGAGTGACAAGCCCTGATTCAACTTATTCAGAGCCATTCAGCCTTGCACAGGTTAAGCCCAAATATTCACCCAAATGAGCACGTCACTCTGAGAAAGAAACATCTTCATGAAGTTAAGGGAAATGTGCATTGTTATCTCAACAACTAAATTATCATCTTACCTAGATGCCCAGGGAGACGTGAAAGCATGTATGAAAAACCACAGTCAGTGTGAAAGCCAAAACTAGCCTCTAGAGCTCCAAAAATGTAGCTAAACATTCATTGCAGATATGGCGTAAATCAATTAGAACCCATAATGCCAATTTATGGGGAAAATAGAAAGGGAACTGTACTAACTGTCTTCGCTGTGACGACAGAGAACTTCATTGGGACCATCAAAGATGCAGCTCCACCCATGGAAATTCAAAAAAGTAGAGCAAGCTGACACAGTCATGATAATTAGAGTTTTATATAAATTGACTTTGAAATTTGATCTAATATCTACTGCGTCTTCCTTCCATGTGGTAAGTTTCGATAATACCTATATTTTTATATTTGTGTATGTGATAACAGGTCCAATACATTCTGTAAACAACTTCAAGACTTGGATCCTCCGAAAAGGAACACAAAAGGAAAGTGAACCGTAAAGACATACTTCTAGTAATGCCCATGGATAAATAATCTAACTCGAGTTCCTATATAATTCAACACTCACTTGATATCCTTCCATAGTAGAAAATTTTGAGATCTCGTCCAGTGGAGAAAGACCCCAAAGAAACTATTATATTGAGCTAAACTATAGCTATATAAAATTACTTGAACAAAACTAATAATCTTTGAGATAAAGAACTGCATGCAAGTTACCCTATACAATCAATTTAACTATAATTCATACAGCTCTATAATATCTTGCAGTATTATTTTTTCCCTTGCAGATATAAATTCTGAAATAAAATGAAAATATGAATCTTAAGCGTCACAAACCCAACATTTTCCACTTCCACTGCAAAAGAGTTGAGCACATGATTTACATAGACGAACTTCTACCCATTTTGACTGCAATATCATCGGAAATAAAGAGTATCAGGTTTCACTAGATCAAAAAATGAGTATATGTGTGTCTACTTATAAAAATGAGTGCATAGCTATTAACTTGTGGCTTTTAACTTATTTGGTAAAACTCACACTAAGTTTTTGCAGGACTACTCAAATCAAATAATTTACTCACATATCACATAAGTTTCACTCAATAATTATAGGTCAACTACATAATGAAAAGAAGTATAAGAATTTTTTATTTAGTTTGGCCTATTAGCGAAACTGGGACACAACCACAAAAAATTATAATGAAATTTCTATATATCATCAATTTATGGAATATTACCTTAGGTATAATTAAATAAAGATATGAGGATATACACATAAAGAAGACCATACTGCCGAATTAAAAAGATATGAGGATATACACATATTATATACTCCATATTTGAAAAATAAAATATACGTTGATATTATATGACAAATTAACTTAATCTTTCTTCCACATTTAGCAGACATCCTCATCATGATAAATACCACCATATATGTTATCCTAATTTTTCTAGTAGTATACATTGAATTAATATCCATCTACCACCTATTAAAAAGGGATTTAATCTTTTCATCAATTCATTTATTTACATTATAATTATAATAAATATATATAATAAGAGACTAATTATAGTGTGCACCCGGGTGCACCCTAAGATAGGGTGCACCCATATACAAATATAACAAAAAATATATATAATTATGAGCAATAATGTATACATTTTAATTGTTAATTTTTTAATAAAAAATTGAGTGTAAAAATTACAATTATTAAAAAAACATGTATACACTATTGAATAAAAGTTATACACATATGAATGTTAGTTTTTTAATGAAAAATTTAGTGTGAAAAAAGTATACAATTATTATAAAACACGTATACAAAATAGAATAATATGTATATAAAATATAATAAAAAGTCATACATCTATGGGTGCACCCGGGTGCACCCAATATACACTCATAATAAGATTTAGTTAAAAAGTTAACTGTTATGAAGCAAACTGAATTTTATCCCAATTTTATTCATTTCTCTGTGTTCTAGTTTGCATTTTTATGCTCCCAAATTGCCATTCTCTCACCTCTCTCTCCCTGTACACTATCAAAATATATTGATTTCGCAATTGTTTTTTTAAAATTTGAAATATAATATAATTAATTTCAAACTCCAAAGATGGTTTTTTCATCAATCAGGTACAGCTTTTTTTTGAAAAGAATAAAATTTTGTTAGAAAGAATGAGGAAATAAATGCTCAAATCTCATTCATTCCAAAACTTCAATAACTCTCTCAAGAATAAAATATTTTGCAAGATGTTTTAAAAAACTAAAGCTATACAGCACAACATCTGAAAGATTTTCGCAAATACTTCTAGAATCTACGACACAACCACACTAACTAAATGAAGAAATCATATTAAAAAAAAAATAAAGAAAATCATATTATACAATAACTATATAAATAAAGAAAATCGTATTATACAATAACTATTAATTAGTAGAAATACCTTATCAACCTATCCTAATCCAGCCATGATATCCATTCTCTATTTTTCAAGAATCACCGCCCAGCGCTTCGCTGCCAAAGAACGAAAACTGTTATTCATTACATTAGTTACGCAAAAACGTGCCTATTGTCAGCGATTCACACAGAAAAGCAAAAGCAAGGCAGTGATTCAAGAGTCGATCATTTATATTATTCAAAATTAATCATACAAAAACAAAACGTGAAAACTGGCAAAAAATACAGACACATAACTCAATAATTCATAATCGAACAGGACAGGAGTAACTTACAATAGTTTCTTGAGAGATCCAATCTTCCACATTAGTTAGACTTCATTGCTCATCCAAAATTGAAAGCAGTTTTTATAGATAAAGGTAGATTCAGTCCTATTGTTTCACGTTCGATGTATTAGTAAAATTTGTTGAACAACAAAATCTATGCCCGTAGGCACTTGACAATCATGATTTTTGCTTCACAAAAGAGGAAACCAAAATTAATTCAAAATATAACCACAAAACAGAAATCCAACTCTTTTCCAATCCATACTGTCTTTGGCACAAATAAGATATAAATAAGCTAAAAAATTAAATAATTCAATCAGCACAAAAAATATAAAGAACACAGATTTTAAATCCTCAAGTACGACTAATCATAGCATACGAACTTTCGAATCAAGAGAAAAAGAAGATTGAAGAACAGAGTGGACTGCAATGAGCCAAAATCCTACTCAATTTAATGGGTTATCTCATCACCTGGAGAATATTATATTACCGGTTGCCAAAGCAACTATGCCGAGCCAAAAATGTTGATATTAATAGTACGTATTCCATGCCTTGATCGGGTTTCTTCTGGCAACAAAAAATAACCTTATACAAAAAAAATAGTTGAAATATTCTGAAACACAACATTAAATAGATCATTGCAGAAAAGGAAATAAGAAAGACAAACAACCACTACAACAAACCTTCTCCATGGTATACAAATAAGCTGGCTCTAATGCCTTGCTTTTCTTTTCCAGCCACTGCACTGAGATATTAATATCAAGATTACAAGAGAAAATTGAGTTAATTATAGTACGGAAAGGCCACTTAGAAAAAGTAAACAAGCTAAAAGAGTTCTTCACCAGTATAAGATTTACGGCAAAAACAAAATCAAAAGAAAGATTCTGACGAGGGCAGAAGCAGTACAAGAGCAGCAACCATGGCTCCTTTATGGTTATCACTATAAGAGAATGAGGGTTTCCTTATAACAAAAATAATGGTTGTTGATCTTTAATGTGGTGCAGCAGTATATATTAATTAAAAAAAAAGGTTTCTCAAGTCTTAATCTTGGAACACTCGCACTAAGGCAATTTCATGGAGGAAAGAGAATGTTAATAAAGAGGGACCATGTTCATTATCAATCTCAGTAAAGGCATCTCACATGTCCTCCTTCCTACCACATTATGTATAACAATGCAGCACAATTAAAAAAATTAAACAAAAAAAAATACACATACACTCAATCAAATTTAGGAAAATGAATCCCTTCAACCCCTTTATCAAATTTTGTGTGGCAAGTAAAGTAATTAATAGACCTAGAGAAGAGATTACTGTTCCTTTAATTGAAGTGGTACGTGAAAAAAAAATCTTTATACACTTATACAACACTTATCACATTATATATCGAAAATGATGGCAAAATAAATGTAATAAATACTTGCATTACCAACACTGTCCCAAAATAATATAAAAATAGATGGAGGAAAATAGGAGCCCTAAGCTGATATATTAGGGTTTTTGTTCAAAGAAGAAGAAAGGAAAAGCTGGAGGGAATGCCTTACAGTATGGGAATGCCTTAGGCTTAGGGTTTCATATTTCTGGCACTGCTATGGCTGACGCGCTCGGTTGGTGTTTGCGAAGTAGACGGCAATCAGTGGTGAGCTGTTGACCTTGCACAGTGCACAGACGGCCACTGGAATTAGATCTGACAGCAGATTGACGAGACTGACGGGTGCGCGACGGTGAAGGAACGAAGAGAGAATAGGGGAAGGGAGTGCAGGGAGGAGAGGAAGAGAATGGCTTAGTAGAGGAGGATTGTCGTCGATCTCGGCCTGCGACAGTAGAAGCAGTGACTTTGCCCGGGATAGTAGGAGAAATCGGGAGAAGAAGGGTTATGATGGAATCGGGGGTGAAGCCGTATTGAGCGATATATGCCCTAATTTTATTACTCTAGGGATTACAGACGGAGTAAACCCGTTGGTAAATTAAAAATAAAAATTCATATATTTACCGACTTCTGTCTATAAATCACAAACTAAAATTAATTTTTTTAAATAAAATTTGATATATTTAGCGACGGATAATTCGTCCGTAAATTAAAGACTAATTTAATTTTTAAAAAATAAAATTTGATATATTTATCGACGGATTTAATCTGTCGGTAATTTAATGACTAAAATTAATTTTCTTTTAATAAAAATTTTATATATTTACCGATGGAATAAATCCTTCGGTAAATTAAAGACAAAAATTATTTTTTAAAAAAATAAAATTTTATATATTTACCAACGGAAAAAATTCGTCGATAAATTAAAGACTAAAATTATTTTTTTAAAAAATAAAATTTAAAATATTTATCGACGGATAAATCCATCGGTAATCTTTTGGGATTTATTCCCTCCAAAATACCGATGGATTTACCGACGGAGAAAAAATCCATTGCTAATTCCATCGGTAATCCGTCGCAAAAACCGTTGGAAATTTTTGTTGATGATTTTTTAAAAATAAATCTCATTAAATCAATAAATCGTCAGTAATTCATCGGTAAATCATCAATAATTATTGATGATTTTTTTCGTCGGTAAATCTGTCAGTATTCTGGCAGTTTCTTGTAGTGTTGAGTATGAGATTCATATTTTTAAAAGAAAATAGCAATCAATAACCTAACGCCAGCTACCCTCAACAATGTGGTTCTTAGCCTACAAGCCTGCCTAATTGAAATAATGTAGGTAAAAGGGGGTAACAACTACAAAGTGCCACACCTGGGGAAAGCTAAGATGATAAGGAAGGAAACTTTGCCAATCAATCTTGAGATTGATGTAGAATTTGCAGTGGGCTGCATATTGAAGCTACTAGGGGAGGACTCCAACTGCATATATGTTTATGATATTACAGAACTTGTGCAATGTTTTGGGGTTTGATCATCAACTATGGATGATCTTTTTTATTGTTTATGCTCTGAAACTGACCTTTTTTGTTGTTTACAACATAAACACAGGACTGGATAATGTCCTTTTGATGTTTATGTGTTATTATAGCTGTAACAATCAATCTATAGAAATTGATATGGCCTT
This sequence comes from Pogostemon cablin, assembly GCA_023678885.1. Lineage (NCBI taxonomy): Eukaryota > Viridiplantae > Streptophyta > Magnoliopsida > Lamiales > Lamiaceae > Pogostemon > Pogostemon cablin. The sequence continues at coordinate 22,055,577 of CM042985.1, read as the reverse complement.
TTTTATTGTTTACAACATAAACAATTGGACTATAAATTGTCCTTTTGTTGTTTAAGTTGTAAACAATCATCATATAGTAATGATACGGCCTTTTTGTTCAAGATGCTCTTAGAAATAATTTCATTACCGAGCATGGTCTTTTAAAAGGCTTCTTATACCTATTGGTGACTGCTATGATATAAAAAATATCAAACGTCTCCAAAATAGTATGAAACCTAATGGTGACACTGAACACCTAATATCAGGGACAAGAAAATGATGAGAGGTACTTAACCCTCAGAATAATATCATCATAGGGTCATGGTCTTCTAAATAGGTTTGTATAAATCTATTGGTGAATCAATAAACTTAATCACTATGGCTGGTTTATATTGCATGATCCCAATGTATTACCACAACATTGAAGCCTTAGCTCTCGGAATAGATTAGTCATTGGGCTTATTTAAAACCTACATATAATCCCAAATTAAGTTGGGCATCATCAATACAGTTTTCATGGACAAGTATTACTAGCCACCAAATGGCTCACAAGGCCAACTAAAGAGCAAACCAAGCATCAATAGCCACCAAATAGCATTACAGGACCACATAGATACCTCAGAGGGCCACTTAAACTCATGTTACATTTATATAACATTTAGTGCCTTACAGGGCCTACTATGATCCAAATTTTCCCATTATCAACAAGGAAATGACTCAAAGCTTCAAGTAAGAAGCAAAGAGAGCATTATCAACTATGAAATGCCTCACAGGGCTAATATAGATGCCTCACCGGGCCAATTAAATATTTGCTTCACACGTATAAATAGTTTAGCCATTTACTGCCTCACAGGGCCAATATAAATGCCTAAAAGGGTCAAGTAAAATGCAAATAGAGCATTATCAGCCATTCAGTGCCTTACAGGGCCACATAGATGCCTCACAGGGCCAAAAAAAGTCATGCTTAATAAATTCTGTGCCTCATAGGGCTAACTCAAGTGCATGCAACATCAATCAAGTGTCTCACAGGGCCAAATAGAACACATAAAGCACATACCAAGTCTCACAGGGCATCTCAAGCTACAGAAATTAAAATAAGATAAGAATTAAGGATATACCGATATGTAGGTAGTAGGATACAAATCATCTCATTGATGAACTGTTAATAATGAATGGATTCTTCATTCTGGAATAAGAGGGAATGAACATTTTCAGCTTCCATAGATTTATGGTTGGAATCATAGGAAATGCCAAGATATATCTGAAATAGAGATTGATGGGGAAGATTCTCGGAAACTCATCCTCCAGGTTGGAATACTTGACCACATACGCAGCTTCATCGAAATCGTGATATAGAGAGTCGGGAACGACTCGCAATCTGTCCCGGTGAACTCTCCATCAAGAGAAGGGAGATCGACGACCGAATCCATCTGTAGGGAGTCAGGAACCACCATGTCAAAGGTGGATTCAACGACATCCACTTCGATCTCGTCTCCTTTGACCACCGACGACGTGGAGTCAACCCCAACCACCATATCGCTCCATAAATTCTCAGATCCCGACCATATATCTACGATTTCAACCTCACAAATAGGTTTCTGGTTGAAGAGTGGTTGAATCAAACAGAGAGGGTTTATGGTTCGTCATCGCAGGACAACAATTGACATAGGAGAAGAAAAAGGTTGGGTCGAAGAATTTTAGAAGCAGGAGAAGGACTAGGGTTATCATCACACCTTTGAGAGGTTTGGATCGAATGATTGAGCGGCAGAGAAAGAGGGACTAGGGTTTTGTCAGAGCGAAGACTCTGAGAGAGAGGGAGATGAGTGAAATGGGGATATAACAAATGAAACGTGGTCTTCGCCCAAATAATGTAGATTAGAGATGTTAATTGTTTTGTTAAGAGGCCCAAATCACTCCACAAAGTATTATTAGTGATGTTAATGCAGATGACAATGTTGTAATTGATGGGTAATTGGGGGATATATTTGTCATTTTTAAGCCAAAAATGGGGTGTGAAGAGTATTGTGGGATGTCCAAATGTAGAATGTGTGAAGAGTATTGTGGGACAGATAGGGCTGTTAATTTTAACCGCGGGTTCAGGTACCCTATAGGTAATACCCTATTGGGCAAGGGTAGGGTAGAGCATAATCGGGTATCAAGTAGGGTAGTACCCGTATCCGTGATTTATGCACTGCCAATTTTATTTTAATGTATTTGGATGGTGATGATATTGCAGAAATTGGTATGGTAATTAAAAAAAAGAATCATCTTGTTTTTGTTGGGTAATAAAGAATTATTGTCTAAGGATCAATTCATGTCTCTGAACCAATTCACGATTATGTGGAATATATGTGACTACTGGTGTTGACCTATTTTGTTCAATTAATTGATTAGTGATACTCATCTGTTGTGAGGACTATATATTCTTAATTAGACTTGATTTTCGTGAATATTAATTTTCTTAATATCTTCAATACGTTGTTTGGTGATAATTACAGATTGTAAATTACATTGCCATACTTAAATTAACGATACTGCAATATCATGATTGCCATAAATATTCTGATAGTAACCAATGGGTTAATTTTATTTCTGGCATGATTAGAATTTACACGTAACAATAAAGAATATTTAACTAATTTAGTTTATTCTAAATTAGGATTCAAAATTAATTAAGTTAAGAGATCTTTCATTATTTTTAAATATGGGTGAATCATCTAATATTCCCATTAGATTGTGGAATTTAATTAAATTAAAATTGGGAGATATTTTTTTTAATGTCGTTCAATTAAACATAAATATTTATTTTAAATATTTGTTTAATTGGTTTAATATTTTTCAATCTAGTCAATCAAAGCATCATGTTGCCATAGCAACCTATGTGTGTGGATTGCGACTTTATTGAAACTACATAGATGAGTGTGAAATTATTTATGCGTTCTGTGTTCAGCCTATAGGTAGACACAGTTTGACAGAATAATAACGCACATGTGATAATAAGTTTGTGATAATTATTTGAATTGTTCATGTGAACACTAGTCGTTCCAAAGATAGACTTTTGTTTGACAGAACTTATTATCAATACTTGATTATTGCACATAGATTATCCCTGCAGTTAATTTTTGTCCATAGACGAGGTTAATATTTCACAAGGTGTCTTGTGATGGGTCTCGAATTAATAATGATGTGCAAGTGTATCTTCATGCGGGTATTGATAGGCCCATATGTAGATTAATATTTGGCCCAAAATACATAAGCATCTGTGGTGATGAATACGTGATAATTATTTAGTTATACATGTGAGTAATAAGTCGGTCCAAAGGAAAACTATTACTTGACAGTTCTTATTGTCAGTATTTGATCACTACGTGAGAACATCATTTAAATTAGTATTGTTGTCCAAAGACTTTGATACTATTGTTGTGCTCGAATTCTCAAGATGATTCTAAATTATTTAAATTTTGAAAGATTATAAAGTTTAATGCGAGCATAATAAATTATTTTGCAATAATTATTTGCACAATTAAGAAGTCTGCTAATTAAGTTTAACTTATATCAACAACAAAATTATACATGATGAGAACTTCAACAATAAAAATGAGACTAGTAGGCTTCAAGAAAATTTTGGTCTCACAAAAGTATAAGGGCAATACAAGAAAACTCATTAAGAAAGCTGCTAAAGATAACTAAAGTACAACCTTTTGTTTACTCCTAAAGTCTTGTGGTAATACACCACATTAAGATTACTTAGCATGAATGATGGTGTGGTGAAGTTAAAAGACAAAAATAGTACTACACAATATATGGTTACTAATTAGAGAGGGTATGATTTTTATAAAATACCCATCTACCCTACCCGATTACCCGTATACTTTATATATATATATATTTCTCTATATTAATCGAAAATATGTAAGTACACTACACTATACAACATTCATCTTAAACTAATAATTCATTTTATTTTTACTCAAAATCCTAATCGTCTACTTGGAACTTGGAAGTGACTTTGCTTCGTCGGCCGTCGCGACAAATCTGTTCAGCCGCTCAGCTGTCCAATCGGCCTTTCCTCTCCCGCTCAGCCGTCCGCTCTTCATCTGTATGATAGCATCTTCTACAGAGGTAAATGTAATCTAATTTAAAATCAAGATCTTTATTTTTCTTATGGGACAAATGTCCGAGTATGAACTATTTACATGTTTTTAACAGTCTGGTGCACTTATAAGCCCTATATATAGTATATTTCTACACGATCTGTTTCTTCTGCTTGCGAAAAGTTAACTCTTATTTTTTTAAGAGCTTTTTTTTTTATTTCTGATAGGCCTGACAAATTGCGTTTTGAAATTCATTGTGGCTTTTATAGATTCTCTCCAAAAGTTGGTCTTGCTATTTATTACTCTATATTTATTTTTGAGTATTTGTTAATCAAGTGTTATCCTTTTGGACTTGCACTAGTGATACTTCATGAGCATTTGTTGAAGACCCTGATTATAGGAATGACCCTGATTGTATGTAAAGCAAGGATATGTAATGAAATACTGCGTGAACTAATATTATGAATGAGCATATGCCCAAATTATATGAATTCTGAATTAGGAGTTAGGACAAAAGTAATAGGCAAAGTAATTATATAGAAGGTGTGTTGAGTCTGTAAATGGCAATATGCCTAAATATATGTATATAATGGCTTTATAGATATTGTGGTTGGTGCACATCAATTTTGTGTATCAACATGTACTAGTGCCATGGAGCTTCCCATTATGTTGACTGTTCAGAATGGTTAAAAATTAAATAGTACTTTAAAGGCTCTAAATTAGATGTTATGTGTTTTAGTTATTCTATTCGAATTGCCTATCTTTGTATTTTATTAATATAATGACTATGTTATTATCATTAGTGGAGATGAGTACTCTGTCTATTGTGCCTTCACAACAATCCATCCACCATGGACATGATGAAGCTAATAGAATGGATACGGACTCAAATCCTTTACCTCAAGATACAGATACTCATCCTCCGTCACTAGAAGAAACTGATATTTTAGAAGCTGAAATTTCCACTGATCCTAGTGCAACTGATAGTCGAAAGAGAAAATTAGTATTCGTTGTTTGGGATCATTTTAAAAAAGAAAAAATTAATGGAGAAGATAAAGCAATATGCAATTATTGCCATAAAAAGCTGAGTGCACGTAGTGAAAATGGAACATCACACTTATGGGTGCATATGAGAAAGTGTCCTTCGAGGAGCACAAAGGATATAAGACAATGTTTATTAACCACTAGCACAGATGAAGATGAGACGACACAGTTGAAAATTTATACTTTTGATCCTGTATTAGCTAGGCACCATCTTGCTTATATGATCATCCTACATGAGTATCCACTGCGAATGGTTGAACATAAATGGTTTAGAATGTTCATGAACACTTGTCAGCCACTCTTCAAGCCTATCTCAAGAAATACTCTTCGTAATAATATTATGAAGATTTTTGTTGATGAGAAGAGTAAAATCATGGACACGTTGGAGGGTAACATGAGTCGAGTTGCAATCACTACCGACATGTGAACTTCTGGAAATCAAAAGAAGGGGTACATAGCAATCACTGCACATTTTATTGACAACTCATGGAAGCTATGCAACAGAATTATAAGGTAAATTTAATTCTTATAGTGTATGATTAATTAATTATTGAAATTATATTAATTTTTGTGTTTCCTTTCTCTCTAATTTCAAATGACAGGTTTGTGTATGTTCCTTGCCCACACACTGCTGAAGTGATTACTTATGTCTTGTTTGAAATACTACTATATTTGAATATTGATTGTAAGGTTTCTACTATGACATTAGATAACTGCAGTACTAATGATTCTGTTGTTTCCATGTTGATGAATAAATTTTTCCAAGAGTCATTGATACTTGGTGGAGAGATTTTACACATGCAATGTGCTGCCATATATTGAATTTATTAGTTAAAGATGGCATGGATATTATTAGGCAGAGCATTGAGAATTCGGGAAAGTGTGTATTATTGGACAACAATACCTTAAAGAGTAGAAAGGTTTGAAGAGAGGCCCGGTAATTGCACATTCAAAGTAAGAAAAAGCTTGCTCATGATGTTAAAATTAGGTGGAATTCTGTTTACCTTATGTTGAATTATGCATTGCCATATAAAGTTGTTTTCCTTTTTATCCATCTTATAAAGCTTTGCCTACTGAGGATGACTGGATGCTTGCTAGTGAAGTTTGTGAGAAGTTTGCATTGTTTTATGATTTAACCAACATGTTTTTTGGTACCAAATATGCTACTGTAAATGTGGTTTTTATGTTATTTGTGAGATACGGGCTAGAATGAATGGTTGGCTTACTTCTGAGCGTATTGATGTGAAGTTGATGGCAACAAAAATGATAGAGAAGTATAACAAATATTGGGAAGACATTCATAAAGTTTTCTCAATTTTGTTATTTTGGATCCTAGGTTCAAGTTTAAGATGATTGATTTCTTTTATGATCAATTTTATGGAGAAAATGTTGTAAATGAGAAGGGAAAGATTAGAAAGATTATGGGTGACCTTGAAAAAAAATACAAAGAATCTTCTCCAAACTCCAACTCTATTACTAGTAGTACTGGAACCAAATCCTCATCATCTCATGCATCAGAAACGGTAGGGGAATGTGTATCACAAGAACTTTCGGCGAGTATGCATTCTTTTGAGTTATACTTAAATAAGGATGCCATTGATCCGTTGAGAAATCAGAGCTTGAAAGTTACCAAGAAGAGAAAAAGTTGTCTATGCATGGTGATTTTGACATATTGAATTGGCGGAAGACACAAGGGACTAAATATCCTACGTTGCGTCAAATTGCAAAGGATATTCTTGCCATTTTGGTTTCCACAGTTGCTTCAAAGGCTGCTTTTAGTACTAGTGGACGAATCGTTACTAAACACCGAAGTAGCCTCATCCCAGAAACATTAGAAGCATTGATGTGTTCTCAAGATTGGCTATGGGAACAACATGATGATTTGATTTTCTTCCATATGTTATTTTACTATTCGCTTTATTGTATAAATTAACATTTTAATATCAAATATTCGTGTTTTAGATAATATCGTATCATCATTTAGAGTTGCAAAAGGAGTCACGGCCTTTTCAAGTGATGAAGAAGATGTAAGTGAGATTATAATTTAAGAAAAGTATTATAATGATAGTTATTAATATATATGTCCTTTAATATTTATATATGTGTTTTTTTTAGGATGAATCTGGTGCCAATTTAATTTGAGATTATGTAACTATGAAGATCTTTATTACATTTGAAGTTATCAAGTCTGTATAAACTTGAAGCCATGCAGCAGTTGAAGTTGATTTATTAAACATTGATAGATTAGTTTGATGAGTTTTAATTGTGCTACTTGGGTTTTTTTAATGCTGTTAGTATAATTGTGCTTCTTAGATTGAATAAAGTAAAGTGATTCCTGCATTGGTTTATTGAAATTTAGTGGAGAAAGTTAGTGGGATTTCTCATGATTCTTGTGTGGTTGAGAGTGATGATTTATTTATATGTTGGGTATTTGTATTTATTTGAGGCGGATAAGATAAAGAGAGGTGTCGGCATCACAGGGATAAATGGGAAGACTGAAGACAACAAGGGTGGTCATTTTAAAAATGTGGATATCCATTTATCCGCGGATTATCCATTATCCGATAGATATTATGTGTATCCTATCCAATGATACAATTAAGGGTAATAGGGTAGAGTAAGGGTGATATAGGGTAGTATATGGATTTGGTGTATCCGTACCATATCCTACCCGTTTACACCCCTAAAGATGGAGGGAGTATAGGTTATATGTCATAATTATTATCTAAATTATTGATTTACCGCCAGGTGCGCCAGGTGTGCAAGAATTTAATAATATTTTTTAGAATTTTGTAGTATATATTTTAATTTAAAAAAAAAAAACATGTTATAAAAATAGAATGAAACGCTATGATGGAATAACGATTTTGGATCGAAGATTTTTTACTCAATAAAAAAAATTAAAGGAGAGAAGTGATTAAAAAAAACACTCGTCCATTTTTTGGTCTATCTATATAAGGAGAATCAGGAGATTATATGAAAAATGTAAACGATTCTTTAACTTCTTTGACATCTATACAATAAATAAATCCATGATGTGATCATAAGTCAACCAATTATTATATGAAATATATAAGTCTCTACCAACTAAAAAACGTTTACTCTCATCATCTGACTTAATTGTTTACATTTACCATGCATGTTAAAAAAGAAGAAAAAATAAATAAACTTGGATTAATTTTACTCGCTTTATGGGAGGTAAATTGTAGTTTTTTTTTCTTTAAAATAAATAAATTATAAAGTGGATTGTGTGTATTAAGTGAGAATGAGATTATCGAAAATAAAATGTACCAAGAAATTCTTGTGTTGAAGGCATTTTGTTAATTTTCAAGTGTAAATTTTTGGGAGGATTACTATTAGGTAAAAAAAAAATCTTAATTACTATGAGATACAAACATACAAAAATATTATTACTAACTACAAAGATATATAGTGATATTCCAATATTACCCATATAATGTGCTGCACATAAATGTTGTGTGCAGCAAAAGTTCGTGTGCTCAAAGTGTGTGCAGTAAAAAAAAGTGTGTGTAGCAAAAAAGTGTGGTGGTCCGGCAAAACTCCGGCGGCGGCCGAACGGTGGTCCGGCAGTACTCCGGCGACTAACCGGTGGAGCTCCGGCGAGGTCAGTTTCCCTGAAGCGGAGGCGGTTTCCAACCACCGGCGGCAGTTTTCCGACGACCGGCCACCGGCGGTCCGGCGGTGGGTGGGGGTTAGGATTTGTGGTTTAAAAGTGTATAGGTTTAGGGTTATATTTGGTATTTTACTTAATTATTTTGTATGTGATAGTAATTATTTTAAATCAATGTATCTAGTAGTTATTAGGGTTACAAAGTGTGTACCTATTTGTGATTTTTCCTAAATTTTTTATTGAAATAAATAAATAAGAAAATGTAATAATACAGAGGAAGTAATAATTAATTAATTAATTTTTAAAAAGATAGTATATCTATATATATCACCCATGGTGAATAAATATATATGTGGTCATTAGTCAAAGCATTAATATAAAAAATCACAAAATCTCTACCAAACTAATTTGAAAGAAAAAAAAAAAACAGCTATTCACAAATGATGAACCTGGCCATGGGATTGGGATATTGACTTTTTTGGTTACTAAATGAGGATATTATCATTAATTGAAAATCCCTACCTTCGATAACAAACATCACATTACACAACACCACATTGAATAAATATAGGTGTAACTAATATTTATAAAGAGATAAAACTGAATTTAATGATTAAAGAATTAAAATGTTGGTGATTTTACTCATATATAAACCCCATATTGTGGCCTCCACGAACCTCAAACCAATTACATCCATTGCACTTCCCTTAGATCACCTAATAAACAAGCAATGAAAGTGAAAATTGGGAGCTCAAAGCTTGTTAAGCCTTTCTATGAAGGCAACCCTCCTCCTACCACCGATTGCATTCCCCTATCCGTATTCGATAAGGTCACGTACGACCAACATGTGGCAGTTATTTATGCGTATCGCCCTCCGACCCCATCAAACGCAACGATCGAGCTAGGGTTGAGAAAGGCTTTGGCAACGTATCGTGAGTGGGCCGGGAGGCTCAGAAGTGATGGCAACGGGGATCCTATTATTCTTCTAAATGACGATGGTGCTAGGTTTGTGGAAGCATCGGTTGATCGTGTTCTCAATCAAAATATTACTTCCAAACCTTCCACATCTATGTTAAGCCTCCACCCTACCTTGGAGGGCGTGATAGAGCTCGTCCAAGTTCAGGTAACAAGATTCTCTTGTGGGTCAATGGTGGTGGGGTTTACTGCCCACCACCTCGTGGCTGATGGCCATGCTACAAGCAACTTTTTAGTTGCTTGGGGAAAAGCCTCTAGAGGACTCGACATGAGTCCTCTACCTTTTCATGACCGCACAATTTTCAACCCTCGAAATCCTCCCAAATTTGACTTTGAACATAGAGGGGTAGAGTACATTACCAAAAACTTTAAAAAAGTGTATCCACTAATCTATAATAGCCCCGAAGATATTGTGACGCACAAAGTTCATTACACCGCAGAGTTTCTTTCCAAGCTAAAGGCAAAGGCGTCGTCCATGAACGGGACCAACAAGCCCTTTAGCACATTCGAGAGCCTCGTAGCTCATCTCTGGAGAACCATAACCAAAGCATGCGGCCTAAATGGTTCGGAGACCACCCAAATAAGAATCTCCGTGGACGGTCGTTCTAGACTAAACCCTAAAGTGCCCAACGAGTACTTTGGCAATTTGGTTCTATGGGCATTTGCTAAAGCAAAAGTGGACGAACTCTTACAAGAGCCACTCCCACATGCAGCTAAGCTTTTACATGAGGCGGTCATAAATGTGAACGACAATTATTTCAAGTCATTCATCGACTTTGCAAACGAGAAAGTGAAGGAGGAAGAGCTCGTTCCAAATGCAGTGGCGGACACAGAAGAATCGATATTGTGGCCAAACTTGGAGGTAGATAGTTGGCTAAGGTTCCCATTTTATGACCTAGATTTTGGAAGTGGAAGCCCCTATATCTTCATGCCATCTTTCTCTCCGACAGAGGGGATGATATTTCTCTTACCATCATTCACAAACCTCGGAAGCATCGACGTTTTTGTTCCTCTTTTTCAACAGAAGTTGGCAGCCTTCAAAAAGATTTGCTATGCTCTAGATTAATGCATACAAATTCATTTGAATGAATATTATTTTATTTTTCTTTTAGTGAAGTTGAATTGGGGGCATGAAAAATTATATGTAGATTGCGAGTATAATTAGTAATTAAATATTGTTTTCCAGTTTTTAACTGTGTAGCAATATTATAATTTGAGAATAATTGTTATGGACTATATTTATGTTTTGCAATTTCATCAACCATTTGATTAATTATAATCTGTAGTGCTGTCAATAAGATACGATTTTTCTTAATTTTAAATCACGATATTATAATGTGTTTACAACTAATCACAACATTCATTAGTCAAAAACTTAACAAATTGATGATATTTTTAAATCATGATAATAATTATCATAATCCGTCCAAGTTTAGTTATATTCTTATATTATTAAGAAACTTAATTAAGCCTAATTATTCGTCCACTCTTACCCAGCTTCTGTATTATAATTGAATTTTATTTTTATAATTTTATAATCATCTGTTAAGATTTTAAAATTTTGTCTCTAACTGATTAAATAAATCAAATTATATATTTAGAGTTTTCTAAATATATTTATTTTTGCATGTGTTATAGATTTTATAATGGGGTCATTTAATTGAAATTTCATGTCAATCTAATTTATAAATTATGTTAAATTAATTTTATATCGTTCCTGAACGTGATTTTATTGAGATATAGTATTTGTTCAATTTAAACTTAATAAAATCATATTTATTGAGCTTAAATTATTTTGAATTTACTATATATATTGTTTATTTTAAAGTTTTGATTATATAACAACCTTATATAAATTAATAGTAATATATATAGTTAACAATAATGAAAAGTAATACTCAAACGATGAAAAATAATAATGGTGTAGTGTCATGAATAATGTATAGTATAAATAAAAAATTATCGCATTTAATAGCGAAAGTAATAACTAATTATGAAAGCGTAAAATGGTCTCACCGTTAGACAGCCCCACACAAGACTTGTTCAATTTTGTATGGTCTTTTAAAAAAAATCTGAGGTATAAATTATTTAGTGACTAATTTTTAAGAAAACATTTATGAAATTCCTATATATATCCTTCCTTCAATTTTCATATTTGAAAATCGTCACTCTTATTAAAATTTCAAATTTACTTCCTTATTCAAAGATTTAAGATTAAATTCATATAAAGAGAGTATTAAGGATTTTCGTCAACATTCAACCACATCATTTTCATTCAAGACGTTCATTTTAAGAATAAAGTTTTAACTTTGATTTGTCCATGATAAATCCTGTATATATTTATTGATAAATTAATTGCGTTATCACACGGTCATTTTATATATTTCGTAGTATATAACTTTTTATCTAATTATTAAAGTATCATCATCACATGCATCCAATAAGTAATGTTTGTTGCCCAGGCATAGCTCAAGTGGCAGAGGGGAGGGTGGAAAGGTCTTCCAACTGAGCTTGGTTGCTGCAGAGTGGAGGTTCGAATCCTGCCTTTGGTATGGATTTGGCCCTTTCTATAAGCCACTTGAGGCACATCCTGCGATTTACCTCCTCCACCAATCCCCAGGGCAGGAGCAGTGGGGGCCCCTAATGGTGTGGTACACCAATAAGTAATGTTTGTTTGTTTTTAGTGCTATAATAATACAGATTATATGAATTTTTTTGTTCTAAATCTGTATTTCTTATTTCTTATAACTTACAAATTACTATAAAAAATTTTTCACATAGATTAAAAAAATATTAGTACATATATTATATAAATTTGATAGTATTATTAGTAGTAACGGGTAAGTCATATGTGAACCAATATTTTCATAATCGGACCGGAGATCGAACTGGTGGCCTCAACGGTTCACGGTCAGATCGGTCGGATTGGTTGAACCGGCAGTTCAACCGGAAAAATTAAAATTAGATATTTTTTAATAATATTTTATGTATGATTATATATTAACATGCTTAGTGTATATTTAAATAAATACCTAATAAAATAATAATAATAATAATAATAATAATAATAATAATAATAATAATAATAATAATAATAATAATAATAATAATAATAATAATAATAATAATAATAATAATAGATTGAAAGAGGAAAGTTTAATGTGAAGAAAAATAATTTTTGAATTTTAAATTCTTGTAATAGTTAACTACTTTGATCACAAATAAATAAATTTGAAAGAAATATATTAATATTTATTCTTTTAATCCGCTTCAATAATAAATATCCCTATGAATTAAAATTTGAAATAAATTTAGAAGGAAAATTTGATTGAATATTGAATTGAAATAAATTTGGAAAAAAAAAATTTGAAATAAACAAAAAATCTAAAAAATAAAAATATATAAAAATATAAAAATATCAAAACCGACGGTTTTTGGTTCGGCCGGTCCATTCAGTTTTTCCAGTTTTGACCGGTCTGAACAGGTTCTTTTCGATTTTATGCTAAAAACGATTCTTAACGAGTGATCGGATCGGTCACCGAACCGGTTCCCAATCCAACCGATTGAAGCAGCCGGTCCGACCGATTGAAACGGCTGATCCGATCCGATTCTGACAACAGTGATGTGAACACTGTTTCTAACAGATACTTTTAAGTAAACATTCAAAATGACTATATTTGTACCTTATCAGTGAAGGACTAGTTCCCCAAATTCGTCTATCATGTCAAAATTACGTGTAGTGATTTATTTGATACTCCTTTTGTCTCAAAAGTCAAAACTATATTTATATATTAATAATTTGAATATTCTATTTCAATCTTTATACACACAAAATAATTCTTATATATTTATGGGACTCGTACACAATACTAATATAACTATCCATTTTATATTAGATATTTATATATCTTTCAACAGCCACTATACATTAAAATACTATAAGAGTATTTTGTAATTATCATTATAAAAAAAAAAGCAAATGTAAAGATAAAAAAGATAAAAACAGTAGGGTAAGTGTTTGTATGCTTATTTATGATATATACATAGTTAGTCATTTTCCTACTATGTTAATTAGTTGTTTTGCCAACCTTCAAATACTTTTCAAACGAAGAAGATGCATGTAGAAAGGTGATGGTTTATGGTACTTAAATTATACCATTACAGTTAGAAACTAAATTATTTAAAAATGATGTGGAATCATTTTATTTTGTTTAATTTTTTAGTTGTTTGTTTATATTAAAAAATAAACAGAGATAATATTTTTATATAATCGGATATAGTTAAAGTATTATATTACTTTTTTAAATGCTGTGTTAAGTCTTAAGAATATGCGAGGGTTAAAATATCCTTATAAAAGTTAAAACTTATCTTACATATGAGTAATTTTACTCTTCATTTAGTAAAGTTTCACACTTTAAAATGTCGAATGTAACTCTTAAAAATATCTTAATATTACTCTTTTCAAAAGAGTTATGCATTCAACGGGGAAAATATCAATTTTCATCCTTTAGGATATGTCAAATCCAACTTTAGACCTTAAGTTTGGTAATTTCTCAAAAGTGATCATTCAATGTCCGCTTTTGGTCCTTTTGGTCCACTTTTGGTCCTCTTGGATAGGCCAAATAAGAACTAAAAATAGACAAAAAGGACCAAAAGTGGACAAAAATGACTAAAAGCGGACACTAGAGGATCACTTTTGAAAATTTACCAAAACTTAGAACTAAAGTTGAATTTCGCATATTCTAAAGGACCAAAATTGATATTATCCCTGCATTCAACCTTGATTTCCTTATAGAGCCCGACAATCCACTGGTCAACTAGAGTGCGTTCATTGATTTAAGTATTAAATTTTAGATTTTTTTGAGATTAATTCATCTCACTTACAAACTTAGTACTCTTTCCATCGATCCTTCTTTCCATGCTCCGAGATGAGTTGACTTTCGAGTTGTCGATAATTCTAGACAGGATTCTCCTATAGATAAATCCTTGTTTTTGTTCTTTCTTCAATGCTTGAAGGACTTTTTTTTTCAATGTCAATGCTTCGGGTCAAATTTGATTTTATAAGAAATGTTTGTTGGACTTCTTAATTATCTCATTTAGAATGTTAATCATTATAAATTTATTAAACTATTATTATTATTATTATTATTATTTACAAAAGTTGTAGGTTATGCCTCAAACTGGGGTAGTTAAGATCTGGCGCAGGTATGCAGGTTCAAGAATATTGAATATTGGACGATGATTTGGTAGCCTATATTATTTATTTAATAATAATTAAGTTAATTATATATGTACAGGGAGCTCTAACCATGATATGCCCCAGCTAATGTTTCACGAGTAAAAACCTTCATCCCAAATAACTTTATTTTATAATTGTCTCAGATTTTATGTTACAAGTGCATGCTATAAATATATTTAAATAGTGTATATTGGGTGCACGGGTGCAAGAATGCACTCATACGTGTATGTCTTTTCATTATATTTTGTATATATATTATTCTATTTTGTATACGTATTTTGTAATAATTGTATATTTTTTTCACATAAAGTTTTCATTAAAAACTAACATCCATATGTTTATAACTTTTTATTGAATATTATATACAAATTTTCATTAAAAAAATTAACAATTAAATTGTATACATTTTTACTCTTAATTGTATACTCCCTCTGGCCACTTACAAGGTAACCATTTACTGTTTGCACGTGGACAATCTAAGATCTTTATTTACTTTTTGCACATGGATTAAGGAGTATTATTATAGATAAAGTTGGTACTTGTATTAAAGAGAAGTGGTGGGTCATATTGTATACTTTCTTTACTAAATAGAGAAAATTGATACCTTTGAAGCGGAGGCCAGGAATAGTGAAATGGATACCTTGTAAGTGGCAGAGGGAGTATATTTTTGTTTATATTTGTATATGGGTGCACCCTATCTTTAAATGCATACGGTATAAATTGCCATTTAAATATATGGATATTAAAGAAGTTGGATTTTGAGGTCAATGCTAATGATTGAGATAATGATGTTCTCTTCGCCTAAGCTCGATTGATTAGAACATATTAGGAGAGAGATTAAAAATCTATCTATCGATGAAAGAGCATCTCTATCTATTTTATAAAATAGTGTGAAATACTAGAGATGTCCTCAAAAATCCCAATTTACGTCCCAATTCTCTTTTTAAATAAAATAAAAAAGTGGCATTTAAAAAAAATTATGTTAGGTGATATTTTTCAAAATTAATTATTATTTGGAGCATTTTTTACAATTTATCTTAAATAAAAATTATACACATATTAATACACACATGCACCTAATTCTAAATCACGGAATATCAACTCCTAAAATATTAAGACATCGAAAATAATATCGACCTAACTTGCTATTCGAATCTCTTGTTCCACAATGCTATTCCACTTTATATTTATTAATTAGTTTCCTATTAAAATAATATACTATACTCTAGTTAATAACCATTAAACCATTATACATGTGGTGAAAATTTTGACATTAATTATAACACATGGCAAGGAGAATATGTGGGATAGGAGATTAAATGAATTAAATATGTGATCTCATTTGCCTAACTTGTGTACACAAATTTGAATAGCGAATAATTAATGCTATGTTAATTTTTTTATTATTTTTATTTGATTTTGAAAATCAATTAATATAATTATGTTTGTTTTTTAATTTCTAGCAGATAAATTTTAATTTTATGTCAAATTATTGGGAGATTTTTAGCTGACTTGAGCTCACACATGACCCAAGTCAGCCCAAGTAGCAGGTTAAAAGGAGTTAGAAGGGCCACCACTTTTATTCTAATATTTTTTTATTTTATTTCATATTATCATCCATGCATGTTACGAGAAGTTATAAAAGCCCACCACTTTTATTCTAATATTTTGTTATTTTATTAATTCATTATTGATGAAAGTGAAAATAAGCGTATTTTAGTGTCCAATTTAACACTTTTTTATGGTATTGTTGTCATATATTAGCACAAGTGTCTTATATTCAATATATTTGAGAAAAAGGTGTGTTTAAGGTATTTTATTATATTTTAGGTGGAAAAATGATCAAACGAGCAAAGTTGGAGAAAATGTGCAACTTATGCAAGAATGCTAAAAACGCACATCCAAGTTGTGTAATTTTTCTGTATTTGTGTGGAGCTCTGAATTAAAAGTGTGATACATGGTTGGAAAGCTACAGAAGAGTGGATCATTTTAGTGTAAGAAACACCTCAATCGAAGTTCAAATGAGAAAGTTGTGATTGAAATGGTGACGTTGCTCAAGCTGTCTACTTAGCACGACTGTTTCATCTTATATGACTTGTTACATCTTCAAATATTGAACTTTTGGTGAGATCTTTATGTGGATAGAAAGCCAAAGAAAATATAATCGTGTGAGTATAAGAATCATTAAAATCAGAGTTTGGACGAGGAAGTTATGCTCATAATCGTGAAGTCGTGCAGCTGCCGGCGAGAATTTTCGAGAATTTCTGAAAATTTCCAAAAATTGCCTATTTCTTGGAGCACAATTAATCTCCTTATCATATAATCCTCCATAATTCGCCCATATCTTTTATTTTCTTATTTAATTCCCTCCTCACACCTATATATATTTTATATCATTATTCATGTGATAAGGCAGAAAACCGCAACACAATCGTCCTACACCCCCAACCATCATCTACATTGTTTCCTCCATCCATCCATTACTTTGAAGAATCGTCTGCTAAATTAAGAGGAGAACCCAGTGGAGGATTCTAGATGGAGAAGGACGCGACGATACCCACATCTAGGGTTTTTATCGTTTCTTAATTTATCTTGTATTTTCTAGACATATGGGTAAGATCTATCCAACTCCCATGATTGTTCTTCGTAACATCATAGGCTAGAAATGTTTTGGTAGATCTAGGGTTTTGAAGGTTTCTATGAATTAATTGAACTTTCGTGTGTATACTCTGCAAAACACTACTTGTGGATTTATTTTATATGACTATGCGTTTTTAATTCATACTCAGAGTTGTTTGTGCATCATTAATTGTTATATAGAGTCTGAATATATATTTTGGTTATTGATTGAGTGCGTTCACTGCTAAGAAGAATTCCATGTTATGATTCTAAGTGAGGGAACTCCGAAACATCATTAGAACAGTCATATATGAATGTTTATTCATTGAATTGAATTCGATTTAATAAACAGGATAAAGAGGTTAATTTTATAGTACCTATAAAGGGATATCATATCGGGTTAAAGTATCAATCCTAGGTGAAAATAATTGATACATTTACCTGTGTCTATAGAGTAGATTTGCATGGCTTAGTGATGCATCCATATTCCACAAGGCAGAGTCGGACATTGATACACGAAAGGGAAATTAAGGAGTGAAACTGGATTATCCTAGAGCTCCATATTCTCATACTTGATTCACTTTCGTATTTTTCTAGTTTCTTATTTATTTTATTTGTTATTTAATTAATTGTTTAGTAGTTAATAATTCCATACATCAACCTTATTGCCACAATTCGTCTTAATTAATTTAGTAAATAATTAAATTGATAATACGCCGTTCTTTGGGTTCGATATTTAACTTGGTCGTTTGTTTAAGCTGCAACTGATATCCTTAATACTTGGGGATTAATTTTGCGTGCAAAGAAAACGCTCATCAATTATCATCCATGTAGTTGTGTGTGTGTGTTTTAAAAAGACATATGTGTGTTTTTTTTAATTTAGTATAATTTTTATATTTCTTTACAATTCTTTTAGATAGTTGTTAAAAAACTATATATTATTAAATAAATTTTTATATAATTAAAATTTTATACAAAATAGATTCATAACTTAAAATATACAACGATGAAGCTAATTCTTTTATATTTTAAATTTATTTTAAAATTAATTTTTAATTTTCATTCGATAAAATTTTAATGTTTCAATAATAATAAAGAAGATTAATCGTTAAACTAATTTTATTGAATATTTAATTTTAGATTTTTATTCAAAATTTATTAAGTTGCAATTTTGAGATTAAAAGTAGTTACCGGAAAAAAAATATTATTTAAGATAATTTAATTATTTAAATTATATTACAATTTTGTTCTTAAATAAAAATTTATATGTTATTAATAATTATTTAAAATCAAACAGGTGAATCAAGAGATGATAATAAATAATAATAATAATAACCTTATTTAAATAAATTAATATTATAAGAAATATTTTCATTATTTATCATAATAAGTATTATTTGTGACTTTTTTTTACTTTATAAAAATATAATTTTTTAAATGATAAATAATGTAAATGATACTATATTGCTTGTTAATAAAAATTAGAGTCACACAATAGTGTACTCGGTGCACCTAAATAATCTAAACTGTTAGATCAGATTTTTATTTAATTCTAACTATTAAATAAAGTAAAATAATTAAAAATATAATAACTACCCACTACACCCTAATTTTTACCATATAATCCCTCAGGTGCATCGGTGTAACCCAAGAATAATCCTAAAAAAATATTTTTAAAAACAAAATATATTTGAGAGGTGGTTATTTGTGTGAGATATTTTTTTTAAAAAAAATGGAGCGTGAAATTTTTATTGGGATGTTCGAATAAAAAAGATAGGGATAGCTTTAAATGAGAACGCTTACTATCCTAATTTGTGAGATAAATTATCTATTGACTCAATTAGATATATTTTAAATTATATTAAGAGAAAATTAGAAAAAAATACCTATTTATGAATTAATTATAATTCTGAAAATTCAAAATTTTGTAGTAAATCCAAATATTTGCTGCTAGATATTCTGAACACACTTATTATTATTTATTAAATAGTTCAATTGGTCTATTAACATTTTACATTGATCGGGTATTACTTTATAGTAATTTTTTCGATTCAGGTCCCCAAAAATGTGTTTATTATCAATATGGGGCCCGAAATATTTTTTTTATCGATCCGGGACCTGAATTATCTAAACTATCAGTTTAAGATATCAAACCTCACACCGTCAATTTATTTACTAACAGAATTTGATATGCATTTTTAATTGCCACCTCATTTTCACATGTGTCATTTAAATATATCTTTAAAAAAACAAATATTAAGAAAAGGAAGGGAAACGACGTTGCGATAATAAGTCTTCTTCCATTCTTAACCTCTGCAGCGATTTGAAGTATATTTCATAATTAAAAGTGTCGAGTGCCTAATGGTGCAAAGTGTGTTTTTGGTACGATGTTGTCCTAAATGTGATGACACTTTGAACAACACTGTATGTATCAGAATTGAAACTTGACTAAGTGTAGAACAAGTTGTAAATCAGCAGAAGACTTAACACACGAATTACTCAATCTTTCCACAAAATTTTGCAAGTTTGTGACGGTCCCATGGCACAAATATCACTATTGGAAAATGTGATTACAAAAACAGACTCTTGGGTGTGGAAAGAACAAGTTGTAAATCAGCGAAAGACTTAACACACGGATTACTCAATCTTTCCACAAACTTTTGCAAGTTTGTGGCGGTCTCATGGCACAAATATCACTATTGGAAAATGTGATTACAAAAACAGACTCTTAGGTATGGAAACAATTCTTCCACCCATCGAATACAAAATCAGATCTAAAATCCAAATACGTTCCCAAATGGCAGAACCTAAACTTGTTAGAATCTAAGCCTACTTCACATGCGGGCTTCCGCTGCCTGTGAACATATCACATAAAACGTACGGGAATAACAGTAAACAACTGATGTTGAACCAAGTGTTACAATACCAGTACAAACACTATGACAGAAACCTATCTAGGATCTTTTACACTGTATAGTGGGATTGCCTTTTCGATCACTTGACTTGACAACTAGTAGCTTCCATTTATAGATGGCTGCATGCTCCAAATAATGAGTGGTCCACGTAGAAGATGTAGATTACATCCATGCAGACTCAAATAACCGTCCACTAAGAGAGGTAGTTATTTTCGCTTCTAGATCCTTCTAGAGTTTTCGGATCTTTCCAGTTTGCTCTAGTGTCTTCAAGGTTTGCGTTTGACTTGGTCTTTAAATCCAACACGTTATGTACTTCAACCGCAACAACCCTGAAAGCAACATTAAACATAACACCAGTCGAAACAACAAAACAACATTAGTGGTTAATAAAATAATTGGTGGATGACATGTGTAATTCCAGATGCGATGACACTGGTCTCAACACTTCACATCAACAAAAAGATTTTCATTTCTCCTACCTCTTCTCATCATCTAGAATTTGAAATTTGCTTTCATCTTTTCTGATATTATTGTTTCACAAATAAGTTACAGGTATGTATTTTAATTATAGTTTCAATATGAATTTCACAATGTTGTGTGTATATCTTCTAATGATATATTTGTTACAAAAAACAATTTTATTTTTTTGCCTTACTCTCGTTAATATGATAAATAGTTAAACATCAACATATTGAATGAAAGCAGAGACAATCCATTTTTTTTTATTTTCTTTTGTTTTTATTGCTTAAAATTTATTTTACGTATTTAAATGCTTTTATTTGGTTTCATACGTGGAAAATTCACAAATAATGCAAATTATATGCTCATAATATGGAATCAAAATAACAAATCAAATCAATAGCAGTATCAAATCAATAGCAGGGTGTATCAAATCAATTCATCCCTACTGTGAGGAATTCCAGCAGTATTGATAAAATTCCAAACCAAAATTATTAAGTTGTGTGGAACATGTATATGAATTCTCATATCCATACAAAATTTATTGTTAGTTTGTATTAATATTTTTCTAGTTGTTGCCCCTTTGGATATTTGCAATGTAGCAGTGGACTAGTGTTTCCTTCTAGTTACTACTTTAAATTTGTAATAATTGGATCAGCTTACAATTCCAAATTGAGTGAAGTATAAAAGAAATCTA
This sequence comes from Pogostemon cablin, assembly GCA_023678885.1. Taxonomy (NCBI): domain Eukaryota; kingdom Viridiplantae; phylum Streptophyta; class Magnoliopsida; order Lamiales; family Lamiaceae; genus Pogostemon; species Pogostemon cablin. Next base: position 22,033,925 of record CM042985.1, on the reverse strand, counting down.
GAACATTTCATCAATTATGCAATTAGACATTTCATCAAACATCTTATAAGCATAAGTTAGAATATAAATAATATTCACATTTCTTAATAATAACAATGACATTTTTTCTAAAAGACTATCAATCTTCCCAACTTCATTTCATCAAACATCTTATAGGCATAATAAACGTTTATGATTAAATAAGAAAAGGAAAAATAAAAAGAAAAGAAAAAATAACAAGAAAAAAAGAAAAGAAAAGAAAAGAAAAAACTCTGCTTTCACTTTCACATTGTCAATTTTTTGTAGGGCCCTTCTGTTACATCACAAACTTTTAAGCCCACATGATGATTGTATTGCAATTTTCACAACTTTTCTACTGTTCAGCAGTTTCTTTGTCCATGAATATAAAATCTTATATCACTTTCTTTTCACAATAAATCATTACTGATTTATTTTTCGAAGACCATGAAGAAGAAAATATAGAGAATTCCCTTGTGAGTTGAGTCATCCACAGGTAGTGCGTTCTTGCCTTAGAAATTAAGAATAGAAGAAACTTATTCCTTTTCTTAATATTTTAATTTTTTTAAGATATATTTAAATGCCATATGTAAAAATGAGGTGGCAATTAAAAATGCATATCAGATTCCCATTAATAAATAAGTTGACGGTGTAAAGGTTTGATATCATAAGTTGATAGTTTAGATAATTAAGTTCTGGATCAATAAAAAATATTTCAAGTTCAATATTGATAGTACACACATTTTTCGGGACCTAATTGATAAAATTCCTACTTTATATTATAAATGTTATTACTATTTTTTATTCATCCTATGAATTATTCATAAAATAACATAATTAAACCATTATGATTTTTTCTTTATTATACATCACTTTATATTAAAAATGTTATTATTTTTATTTTTTCAGTGAATTGTTCATGAAATAATTCAATAAGAAGAATTTCGCTTTTCTTTGATTAGACTCATTGTTTTAATCAAAAATATTATCATGCTTTATTCATTTTATAAATTATTCGTGAACCTTCATCATTAGTTATTATTTTTTATTAAAGATTTTATCACTTTTTTTTTTAAATATTATCGCTTTTCATTTATATCATAAATTGTTCATGAAATAGTTAATAGTACAGTTATCACTTTTCATCAATTGGACATCACTTTCATTATAAAAACTATGACTTTTTATCTTTTTCATGGAAGTTATTGAGTTGGTCTCTTGTGTCCCACATGCACAAGGTGTGAAGATTTTGTTCAAAAGGATATACATTTTCATTAATTTTTTTTCAAAAAATAAAAAGTGCACGTCCTTATACTAAATGATATATCATTTAATACTAAAGCGTATATGGACGCACGGTATCCCGGACACACAAGTTTTAACCAAAGTTATTTCATGAAAATGGTTTATTACAAGTCTTTGTCATTATGAATTATTCATGACATAACTTAAAATAACACACTTTAAAAATACTAGTACTATTTAAAAATATTATCACATTTATAAAATTATATAATTTATTTAAAAATAAATTAAATAAATAACAAAATTTAAACTACTACAAATAATAAGAATATAGTAAATAAATACTAAGAAAAAACATGTATATAATTTTCACGAATTAAGATCTGTAACACAATTTCATTGGAGTCTTTTCCATAAAATATATAATCTTTTAGTGAGATAGAAAGAGTAATAAATAATACTTAAATAAATATTTTATACCTTTATATAATTTTTAAAAAATGAATTTAATAAATAATTATTAAATTTAATGGGTTAAAATTTAAATAGAATTAGTATATAATTTCTACTGTTACTCTATATCTTCTAGTTGGAAAATTTGAAGATAATAAATGAAATAAATTAGGAGGTGGCACATAATTTATTTATTTTTCCCTTTGTGATGTGAAATGTATAGATATATAAATAAGAATGGGTAGGTTTTAGGCAACACCGTCTCACGTCAGACCATTTAAAATAGTTATTACTTTTGCTATAAAATGTTATCATATTTATAAAATTATTATTTTTATTTATACTATAAATTATTGTATTATCATTTTTTATTAATTTATTATCAATTTCCTTTATAAAAGTTATTATTTCTGTCCGACCCTTACCTGAAATGGTCTCACTCATATCTTTGCCAGTAAAAAAAACATAATATATTAATAAAAGTATTATATATAATAATGTTTTAAGTTTATTTCTCTCTCTCACCCAATGAATCCATCCTTCTCATATTTAAATAACTTAGACAGATCTCCACATTAAATTTAAAATAAATTTAGATATTACAAAATTTATATATTATTACATAAAATCTATATAATCAATATAATAAATTCATGAACATTCTCGAAAAGGTTATTCAACATTTTTGGATAATTTAATTTTTGAATATATTAATAAGATTTAATTAAAATACTTAAATTTATAATATATTACTTATTATATTTAAAATATTTATTACATAATTGATGTGGATATCACACTAAAGCATTTGAAAAGGTGAATAATATGATGTAATTTTCATTAATAATAGCTATATAATAATAAAACTATAAATGTTTAAATCTTTTTGAAGAAAAGTATATTTATGAATAATAGTATAAAATAAAACAAAATGAATGATCGTATGCATAAAGATGAGAGAGAATCGTTTATTATATTATTTCACTCTTTTATCGTTAAATGTGATCACCACCTTTTTCACCAACCTGGGCAAATAACCCATCAATCCAAAAAAATTTAATGGCCAGGAATAACTTAATCTAATCTAATGGTTGATAATTCATTGGATCATGTGTGATCCTGAGTCAACCAAGTAGTCCCTAAATTATTAATGTGTAAGAAATGAACGATGATATGTGCAAAAGTGTGTGTATTGATGTGAAAAAAAAAGAAGAGAGATAGAAATAATGAATATTAATTGAGGAAAGAGAAGATGAATCTTAAGAGTAAATAGTAAAGTTGTTAAACTGGTCCTAACCCATTAGAATTGGCGCTATCGAACTTTGGGCTAATCGAATCTGTTTAAAACATGCCACTAAAATGTGAACCTAAACTTAACTCAACTTGCTTCGGATTAACGGGCCGACCCAATGGGAGTTATAAATAAAAATTACAAAAATTTATAAAAACGAATTTAAAATAAACTAGTACTACATGATAGCACAATAAATACAAAAATACTTCATCAATTATTTAGTATTTAAAACAATAAGTAAAATAAATGCACGAAAAAAAATACTATCATTTTAGATGGAATTTGTGATAACAAATATTAATTTATTTATATTTTGTTTATAGATTATAATTATTTTTATATAGAATGGGAGTGATAAGACAAAAGAAAATTCGTGATGATTAAAATTAATATATTTACTAGTATGTTTTCCCGTGTATTACACAGGTTATATTTTTATAATATAAATTTTTTAAATGATCTTCATTTTATTATGTTAATTTTGATATGTTTTGATGTAATGTTATTTTTGTTTTGTTTTTCATGTTCGTATATATTTATCTTTATTTATTGTAATTATGATGTTTACCTTTAAATGGTATATTATGTAACTGAATTGAAATAAATAAAAATTGAAATATAATCATATTTATATTATCTGTAATATTAATTATTGTAAATTTCTAAAAACCTCACCAAACACAACATTAATTGTGTTGTTGTTTGCTTTCCCTTCTTCATCCAGACAAAGTATTTTTAGGTCTGCCCTATTCTTAACCCTGGAGAGCGCTACATATAACTGACCATGTGTAAAAACATGTTTCGTTAGGAAAACCCCAACACTCGATAATGATTATCCCTGACTCTTATTTATAGTCATCGCAAAACACACCAATACGGGAAACTGTCTCCTTTGAAACATAACTGGTAGTGTGTTGTCCGTTGGGCTCAAAATCATTGTAGGAATTAACACCAAGCTTTCTTGATTTTTACCACATAGTATCTTTTCTTCAATAACATGAATCCCCAATTTAGTTACTATCAATCTAGTTCCATTGTATAATCCTGAAGCTGGATCAATGTTTCTGAGGAGCATTATTGGAACTTCTACCTTAAGTACCAAAACATGATTAGGGAGTTCAGAACACTTAAGAGAAAAAGAAAGTTTGTGATTAAATTGAAAAATAAATAAAATGTTATTTATTTTTTTATAAGAAAAAAAGTTCGAGATTAAATTGAAAAAATGGAAAAAGTTCGTGTATTTTGGTGCAATTAACCCTATATATAAAAAAATAAAGTTTTAATAATGGATGAATAACATTTTAATAAAAATACAATAAAACACCTCAAATGCACATTTTACTAAAACATGTTAAATATAAGAACTTGTGCTAATATAAAACAACAATTCTCATAAAAAGGTGTTTAATTGGACACTAAAACACGCTTATTTTCACTTTCATCAATCCCCAAACTTACCCGTTGCTCGTCCCGAGGCAACAAAATAAAAATAAAGAGAAAGAAAATAAGAAAATTAGTGGGAAAACAAGAACTATGATCAATACCACATTCAAAATACAATTGTCCTCAACTTAGGTCATGCAACTCTCATTATATGTAATAATCAATTCATAGCATACAAGTTAAGATAATCACACCACTAATTCAAATGCTCCATTCACATGTTCTCACGGGAATTATGTATCACTCGTATTCAAGTGTAAAAGATGTACACTTATGGGTTAAGATGTTTACGCTCAGATTCAATTCAAGTGCATGCGTAACAATAAGCTTGCCCATTGTCTCAACTATCCTTTTACTTGTAGCTTGCAAATCATCAATCAAAAAGGTCTTTTATTTGGTTATAATGTGGACTCTTTGAAAATGGTAGGAAATATATGGATAATTGACTCAAAACTCAAATCGATCAAGCGGCCGTCTCTCTCAATCTTTATTTTTTCCTCATCACTTTCTATTCAAGCACAACATTCTCATCAAACTCTCCCATATTTCTCCTTCAAGCACAATATTTTTTTCAAACTTTTTCTAGCTCTTCAACTCCATCATTCTCTATTCCTTTACTTTTTTCTTTTTTTCTTTTGAGGTACCAGTTTCGAGCACTACCTCTCACATCCTCCATAGGGTACTAGATTTAAGCACTGCCCTAGAGTATTTATTTTCATGGAGTACTAGATTTAAGCACTACTCCGAGAATTTTCTTTTCATCCTTAAGACTCTTCTTTCATCATCCTTATCATCCCTCAAATCACCACTCTCTTCAATTAAGCTTATATTAGCTATCAAAAGAATGGATTTAAAAATGCTCAACGGCTGACTAAGGATTTAATGAATTCAGGTAAAGTATATGGGAAAAAATAGACTATAAATCAAATATGGCCTAATATCATTTCCATAATCCGCTAGACTAATTTTGAATATTTAAGGAGACTCAAGGCAAGTACTATAATACACGCACAAGAACGGTACTCACCAGAAAAGAAAATATCATGTGATTATATAACATGATCAACAAGGCTAAAAATCTCACATGGGTATTTAACAAATAACAGAGAACCTTTCATGGTAAGTAATATCCCACAAGTACACAAAGAACTTCATACCATAATATAACTCAAGTACACTTCCTTCATCAATTTCAAGAGCATATGAATTTTAGGCATCACCAAATGCAACATAAAAATATAAGCTCATGTGGATCACCAAAACCGAAAACTCAATCCTTCCACTCTCATGAATTAAAATCACACATAAAAATTAGAATAAGAAAACGAGAGCACCTAATTTTTCTTCTTCAAAACCTTTATGAGCTCCTCAAGTTGTTTAATACGGTCACGTCAAACCTCAGCGTAGAACTCGTCTTGCCACTCTTTTACTTTTTCTATCATCAAAACTCAACACACCTCATCATCACATGATTCATCAATAAAAAAAACTAAGAAAATTAAAAATTTAAAACTCGACCAATAATATTAGGAAATACAAAAAAAACACATTAAATATTAGGAAAGTTGCAAAAAATTGACATACCAACACTGGTTAAAATATTAATATGCCGCAAAAAATCAACCTCCTAACAAACAAACAACCAACGAAAGGAAAAATTATACCCTTAGTGCTCATAAGATAAGGTAATTACATCACACTCCCCAAACTTAGTAAAAACGTAAGTTCAAACTAAGTTTGAAAATAGATGTAATTTTTGAAACGTGAGCACCTCAAATATGATAAATCCTCACTCACACGAAAAAAAATAACAAAAGCAATAAAACGGAAGGGCAAGCCCCCAATAGACACTCATGTTTAACGTTGGAGAGTCACGACGGTATGCAGCCTTTTGAACTACTCGATCAGAGGGCGGTCTTCTCACATCCTCACCTTCAAATACTTCCTTTCTCTCTTCTTGTCTACATTTAGCACCTCACCTTTCTTGGTCACAAAAATTAATCCTCAGAATTTTCTTCCTCCCATGATTGTATAGTCACCTCCTTGTCAATCTTCTACTCAATTTCAGATTCATCTGCCTTAGAAAAATCAAGATTAAATAAGTTAAAAACCACATCTATGCTCTTGCATGATTGAGTCTCCATGGGCATCTCATTGCATTATCATTCGACTCGAACGGCTGGTCAAACGGACCTCCTGGGCATGACTGTGCAATCTCACGGTTTTAAGCATAATTTTCACATCCGATCTCCGATTGAGGTGATTCTTACATGAAAATGATCCTCTCTTCCGTGGCTTTTTTTTATTATCTTAGGAGCTGGTTCGATCTTAGTTTAACCATGAGGCTTGATCAAATTGGCTTCAGAATGGTCAAACCGGATATCAGAGAGCACTACATCCCTGTACAGAGCTGCTTCGACCATGGTTCGGCCTAGAGGTTCTGTCATGGTCGAACGGGCCATTCATCAAGCTTCAAAGGGTGCATTGGTGCCTGGTTCGACCTAATTGTGGTGGTTCGACCAAGTACTTTGGTTGAACTATGGTCAAACCGGCCTCCTGAAGCTCCAGAATCTATTTCTGGCATCATTGGTCCCTCATACTGCATTACGGACCTCAACATGATGGCTTTGCATTATTTTGGGTTCATTATGCCTTGAGACGGAAACTTTCTTTTCTTCAACGTCTACGTCAACTAATTCACATTCCCGGCCATTTGCTCCATCATCAAAGTAAGCTCCTTCAGCTGTTTAGATAAATCTACATGGGTAGAATTCATAGTAGCCTCAAGTCTATCCACTATTGCATCATTCTTAGCCATGTACCGAGTGAAGGTATCTTCAACCCTCTTTACTTATTGATGCTGCATAATAGGCCCCTTTGTGTCAACTGTATAATCTGCTTCTGCTCGGACTCTAGTAGCTTGTTGATGTTAGATAAACTAGAGACGATCTCATCATCCCTATTCGGCTTCACCACTTGATGTTCAACCTGAGCCACCTTACCCAATACATAAGATCCCCTTACTCTTTCCGTAGGCCAGTCACGTGAATTCATAGAGAAGTCTTCAAATAATTTTTCTGCTTTATTGCTGTCTTAGATAACAGCGCTCCACCTAATGATGCATCAATAAGAATATGCGACTCACAATCTAATCCATAGTAGAAGATACTTATGTATTGAGCCTTAGACATAATAAAATTAAAGTTTTCTATCAGAAAAACTAAGTATCTCAGAAAAATTTAAGGTTAGATAGAAATAAACAATCACAAATAAAAGTCTTAATCAAACTAGAAATAATAAAATTAATAATAGCAGCCGTCCCTAGCAACGGCGCTAAAAACTTGATGAGCATTTTCTCAACACACAATATTAATCCCTAAGTATTAAGGATATCAATTGCAGCTTAAACAAGTGACCAAGTTAAATGTCGAACGCAAAGGACGATGTATTATCAATTAAATTATTAACTAAATTAAGACAAGTGACAATAAAGATTGAGGAATTTAATCTAATAACTAATATGCTGAAAATTAAATAACAATTAAAATAAAATAATACTGGAAGAATACGAAAGTGTCTCAAGAATGGAGAATGGGTAGCTCTAGGGTAATTCAATTTTACTACTTAACTTCCCTCTCAAGTGCAGGCCGACTCTACCTTGTGGACTACGGACGCATCACTGAACCATGCAAATCTACTCTATAGACACAAGTAAATATGTGTGTAACATGTGTGAATAACCTCGGAGTAAAAGACGTAATTTCACCCCCTTTCTAGGTACTATCAGTATCAATTATTTCCCACATCTGGAATCTAATCCGATATGATCTCCCTTTATAGGTACTATAAAATTACTCTCTTTATCCTTCTTATTAACCCGAATTCAATTCAATTAATAAACATGCATATATGACAATTCTAATGAAGCTTCGGAGTTCCCTCACTTAGAATCATAACATAAAACCCTGTTCAGTAGTGAACACGCTCAATCAACAACCAAGATTATATATTCAGACTCTATATAACAGTTGAAAGATGTACAAAACGACCGTGAATATGAGTTAAAAATATGCAATCATATATAAAATAAATCCACAAGTAGTATTGTACGGAGGATACACAAGAGAGTTCAATTAATTCATAAAACCTTCAAACCCCTAAATATACCAAAATAGTTCCAGCCCATGATGTTCTTTAAATGCATTTTCAAGCTTCAATCACTTTTACAACACCAATTTCATTCCTTCCCAAACTGTTATCAAACTCCATCAACACACTTTGAAAAACTATTAATTCTCTTCTAGAAGGACAATCAAGGTTAAAAAAATGCAGATGCTTAAAGTGGTTATTTCTCGTAGACTGCCAAAGAATGAGATTTTTAGGCTCAACGGGGCTAACTACGGATAAACATCATTGGGTAGGGAAGTATTTGGCTAAGTGACTTATAAATTCAAGGATGACCTTAGATCATTTTCCATCATCTAACATACATTTAGTTTCAAGTAAGACAAGAGGCAAGTTCTAAAATACACACACAAGAACGATACTCACCAGAAAAGAAATATCATGTAATTATGTACATGATCAACGAGGCACAAAATCTCACATGAGTTTTTAACAAGTAACAGAGCACTTTTCATGGTAAGCAATATCCCTCAAGTACACATAGAACTTCATACCATAATATAACTCAAGTACACTTCCTTCATCAATTTCAAGAGCATATAAGTTTAGGCACAATTTAATATAAGTTCTATGGATCACCAAAACATAAACTCAATCCTTCCACTCTCATGAATTAAAAGGAAACATAAAAATTAGAATAGGAAAATGAGGGCACATAATTTTTCTTCAACGTATGCACAAGTTCCTCGAGTTGTTAACTCGATCAGGTCAAAGCCTCAGTGTAGAACTCATCTTGCCACTCTTTTACCTTTCTATCATCAAAGCTCAAACACACCTCATCATTACAGGATTCATCAGTAATAATATAGGAGACACAAGAAAAATTAAAAAGATGAAAAATTAAAAACTCAACCACTAAATACTAGGAAACACACAAAAAAACCCACTAAATATTAGGTAAGTTACAAAAAATTGACATACCAACACCGGTTAAAATATTAATATGTCGCAAAAAATCAACCCCCTAACAAACAAACAACTAACGAAAGGAAAAATTATACTCTTAGTGCTCATAAGATGAGGTAAGTACATCACACCCCCCAAACTTAGTAAAAACGTAAGTCAAAACTAAATTTAAAAAGAGATATAATTGTCGAAACGTAAGCACCTCAAATATAATAACTCTTCATCACATGAAAGAAATAATAAAGTAATAAAACAGAAAGGCAAAGCCCCCAACAAGTGCTCATGTTTAACGTCGGAGAGTCACGACGGTAAAAGTCTTAATCAACTAGAAATAATAATATCAATAATAACAGTCGTCCCCGACAACAGCATCAAAAACTTGATTGGCGTTTTCTTTGCACGCAAAATTATTTTCCAAGTATTAAGGATATCAGTTGCAGCTTAAGCAAGTCACCAAGTTAAATATTGAACCCAAAGGATGGCGTATTATCAATTTAAATATTTACTAAATTAATTAAGACGAAAGGCAATAACGATTGAGCATTGAATTATTAACTAATAAAAAATTAATTTAAAATAACAAATAAAATAAATAACACTGGAATAATACGAAAGTGGCTCAAGAATGGTGAATAGGTAGCTCTAAGGTTATCCAATTTTACTGCTTAACTTCCCTCTCAAGTGCAGGCCGACTCTGCCTTGTGGACTATAAACGCATCACTAAACCATGTAAATCTACTCTATAGGCACAAGTAAATATGCGTGTAACACGTGTGACTAACCTTGGAGTAAGAGATGTAATTTCACCCCCTTTCTAGGTACTATCAGCATCAATTATTTTTCATGTTTGGAATCTAACCTAATATGATCTCCCTTTATAGGTACTATAAAATTACCCTCTTTATCCTGCTTACTAACCTAGATTCAATTCAATTAATAAACATTCATATATGATAGTTCTAATGAAGCTTCGGAGTCCCCTCACTTAGAATCATAACATGAAATTCTGTTCAGCGGTGAACTCACTCAATCTACAACCAAAATATATATTCAAACTCTATATATCAATTGAAGATGCACAAAATGACCGTCAATATGGATTAAGAAAGCACAATCATATATAAAATCAATCCATAAGTAGTGTTGTATGGAGGACACACAAGAGAGTTTAATTAATTTATAAAACTTTCAAAACTCTAGATCTACCAAAATGGTTCTAGTCCTGATGTTGCGAAGAATAATCATGGGGTTGAATAGATCTTACCCATATGTCTGAAAAATACAAGATAAATTAGAAAATGATAAAACCTTAGATGCGGGAGTCATCGCATTCTTTTCCATTTTGAATCCTCCTCTTGGTTCTCCTCTTAATTCCAGAGATGAATTTTCAAAGTGATGGATGGATGGAGGAAAGGATGTGGATGATGGTTGGGGGATGATCCCCCTGTGGGGTGTAGGATCGATGATTGTGTTCCGGTGCCTTCTCACATGAATAATGATGTAAAATATATATAGGTGTGAGAAGGGAATTAAATAGGAAAATAAAAGATATTGGTGCATCATGGAGAATTATGTGATAAGGAGATTAATTATTCTCCAAGAAATAGGATTTATGGGCTAATTTCCAGAATTCTTGCCGGCAGCTGCAAGACCTCACGACTTTGAGCATAACATCCTCGTCCAACTCCGATTTGAGTGATTCTTGTGCCAAAATGATCCTTTCTTATGTGGCTTAACCATGTATCACACTATCAGTTATGAGCTTCACACAAACATAGAAAATTATGAAAGTTGAACGTGTATTTTTCAGCATTCCTCTAACTTTGCACTTTTAATCCTTTTTCCACCTAAAATACAATATAACACCTCAAATGCACATTTTACTAAAATATATTGATTATAAGAACTTGTGCTAATATAAAACAATAATTTCCATAAAAATGTGTTAAATTGGATACTAAAACACGCTTATTTTCACTCTCATCAACATACAATATGAATAGATATATCGAAATTAATTTAAAACAATCATCAAATAAATTAATTGGTATTTAAAATTTAAAATATTTTCAACTGCAAGTTGAGACAACTCTTTGGTTTACCCAAGTTCTTTCATTCCAAAAAAATCCATCATCTTGGCATGAGTTAACTTATATGAATTTCTTATACATTCCAATTTGAAACCATTTATATGAATTTCTTATACATTCCAATTTGAAACCATTCATATACACATAATTTTCATTCTTCTTCAGGAAGACATAACAAATTAAAATGTACCATATCCATATTAATTGTTTCAAGGTCTTGCAATGGCCAATATTACAGCTATATGTTGTGATATTTTAAATAATATTTTAATATATAAAAAAATCAATCAATATATTAATGTGTATGTATATACGTACACGCATATCTAGTCATAATAATGACAAAAAATTTGGATTTCAATTTTGGATGCAAATTTCGCATTCATAATTAATTATAACCATGATTAGTTCAATAAATATGGTATTATAATATTTTATCATGTAATTCATAAGAATATATTTCAAATTTAAATATGCAATGCATGATCACATTTATAATTATCAAAGTTTCATCCATTTAACGCATAGATGTCACACAAACTGAAAAGAAGTGAATTATATTCTCATATATATGTTTCGTATTCTCAAAATTGAGATAAGTAAAAAAATATAATTATCATCACAATTTGTTGATCAAAGCAATCCTTCAGGGATTGACATAAAATAAGAGAATAATTTTCTATTAGATGCTCATTTTTAATATCTTTGTTCAGATGATGACGAAGAAATATTAGTGCTTTAGCCTTCTGGACAGGAGTATATTCATCTTTTGAAATTGTTTCGCTATAATGTAAATCATAGGATATGAATTTCAACATGTAAAGTCAGGTTAATAATTATTGGGCATGAGTATGCATTTATTGATATCAAAGATGAACTCGAGATATTATTGATGTCAAACATTTTCAATGAATCATGATTATTTAAGAATAAGAATCAATTCACTCTCATAATTAAAATGTCCATATAGTAATCATGCAATCAAAGTTTTCAATAAAAAATCTAAAAAAAAAAATCTATCCATGCTTTCAAAAATATGCACATGTATTCGATGTTGCATACATTCAATTATAGAAATTATTATTCACATAAACTTAAAAGATAAAGTATGCAATTATCAAGTATCATAATATTCAATCATATGTTGACAGTATCAAATTACTTTGGTTTATTTGCTAAATAAATCTCAAGGTCTTCTAAATAAGTAAAAAAAATCTGCTAGAAAGTTTTGAAATAAAATTTGCTGGCATTATTTGAAATATATAGCATCGTGTTGGATCAAAATAAAACATGAGGGGCATCTAGAATTTCAAAAAAAAAATTAATGATCCAATTGAAATTCTTAATCCCTATACCGTATCAATTTAGACCAGTCAATTTCTATTAAAAAAATAATATGGTGTGTCCGACTTACTGAATTCAAGGCCATAAACCAAAGTAAAAAAAATTAAAATTTATTTGAGTTTTAATTTTTCATATACATGTGACAAGAAAATCACACAAAATATATATATATATATATATATATATTAAGATTTTAACATAATTCCAACATGATTTTTAAAAATACAGCAGGTGTAGACCTTCGGGTAACTATATTTAAATATTCAAAATTTACGAAAAATAAATGCAAGATTTTCGAGTAGTATACCGAAAATAGATTCCAATAAGAAAGCAAAAAATAATAATATTTTTACCGAAATCATATACTTCTTAATCATACATCATTTAAGTTTATATAAAAATATATGAAAAATAAAGAAATATTATAGTTGTAAGTGTAACAAGATTTTTGTTTGAATTAATCAAAGGGGCCTGTTATTCGCACCCGAAATTACTAAAAGTACCCAAAAATATTTAATAAGACATAATTACCCTTATAAAAATTTATAATTGTTCGGTTGCAACAACCGAATAGTTATCTATCTTATATGTTCATTTGTTGCAACCGAACAGAATAAAGAATTCATCTGTTCGGTTGCAACAACCGAACAGAACTAAGATTAGTATTTTTTTAATTCATATCTATCGAATAGATAAGATAAAGATAAGTTTCATGATATCATCAATTTTTAAACAAAGATGGTGATTCTCTTGTTTGATTCATTAGATTGGTTATCAAATTCATCCACACTTGAATACGCAATCTGCAATCTGATAACAATCGAATAAGTGTAGATGAATTTGATAACCAATCTAATGAATCAAACAAAAATTTGCTTACTTTCACTGGAAGAGAATCACCATCATTGTTTAAAGATGGATGATGCCGTGAAACTTATCTATTATCTTATCTATGAATTAAAAAAATACTAATCTTATTTTGTTTCGTTGCAACAACTGCACAGATAACTTATATGATTTCTTTCTTATGTTCGGTTGTTGCAACCGAACATAATATTCGGTTGTTGCAACCGAACATAAGATAGATGATTTCCGAACGTAAGATAGATGATTTCTTTATTCTGTTCGGTTATAAGTTTTATAAGGGTAATTATATCTTATTAAATATTTTGGGTACGTTTAATTATTTTGGGGATGCAAATAGCAGACCCCTTAATCAAATTTATTTAAATATGTATAATTAACTATTTCAGTTCTAACCAAATTTATTAAAAAAATAATTAGTTAATCATAAAAGAAATTAAATCTTTCATAGCATGATTTCAATTCAAAGGCATGATATAAACCTTTCACGTTCTAAATTAAATTTTAATGGTAAAAACAATTTTAGATCGTTTTTTTTTTACAATATTTTAATATTACCTTGCATAAAAGACACAATTCTTTTCTATGCTCACTTTTAATTGATAAAGCTGGAATCGTTTCTAGGGCTCCCTTTAATTGATGACTTGGTTGATTAGAGCGTGTTGATTATAAAGTAAATAATAAGAACGATAAAAGAAATATAGAAAAGATGAGAAGAATACATAGAAGCAGGAGAAAGAGAAATTTTATTATTGGCAAGAGAAGCAGGAGAAAAAATTTTTTTATTAAGGCATTGATATGACTGTACAAAACATTAATATTCTTACTCTTTATAAAGAAAAGAGAATGGTATAATAATAAATAAACTCTCTTCCTATATATTTTAATGATATAAGGAATAATGTCCATATAAAATATTTCATAACAGATTATATTTATTTTTTTTTATTTTGGCCTATTAATCGGACTACAGTAATTTCAAGTCCAGTATATTAAAATCACCTCATGTAATTGAAAAATAAAAGAAAAAATAAATATTGGTAGTGATCAATTTAACTATTTGACAAGCAATTCATGTTATATATAAAAAAATAATAATTAATCAATAAAAAATAATAGTGAAACGATGTTACACTAACAAAAGGCTGGCTCTTTATATAATTGGTTTTGGTAAAAACTTGTGTGTCCCGGTACACCGTGTGTCCTTACATTTTTATATTAAAAGATATATCCTTTAATACTAAAATGTATGGGCGCACGGTGTGCCCGGTGCACAAGAGAAACTCATTGATTTTATATCCACCCTGAAGATATTATCTTCACATATATTTATTCTATGTTTGCTGCTACTAATATAAATTCATATTATTGATATCTTTATGGTATATTTTATTATACACTACATTAATACTTTATACTCGATCGGATCCAAATTCAAATTAAATTTGAATTGGTTTGAATTCAATTACAAGAATACTAAATTTGTCTTACTATTGCACACAAATTTTGATAAGGACACTACTAAAAATTCTTTTTTTATACTTCCTCCGACCACTTACAAGGTAATCGTTTGTTGTTTGCACGTGGACAATTCTAAGGTCTTTATTTGCTTTTTATACGTGGATTAAGGAGTATTATTATTATAGGTAAAGTGGGTAGTTGTATTAAAGAGAAGTGGTGTGTCATATTGTATACTTTCTTTACTAAATAGAGGAAATTGATACCTTTGAAGCGGACGCCAAAAATAATGAAATGGATACCTTGTAAGTTGCCCGAAGATAGTATAAAAAGAGAATACAAAATTCATTTTACGTCTTATTATATTGCACACAAATTTTGATCAGGACACTACTAAAAAATGTTCTTTAGTATAAAAAGATTTAACATTGAAAGAAAAGAGGATACTAAATAAAATTATTTTCTCGCTCCAACGCAAATCATAGGCTATTTTATTACTTTTTAATAACATAATTTACCAAGGTTTAAAAAATCTAGAAATATCCTCGATATTTTCACGATATATCCATTTTGGGAAGTACCGATATCGACATTTGGGAAAAAGATATTTCTTTTCTGATATCGAGGAAATATCGGAAAACATCGGTGGAAATATCGATATCGATTTGCCACAGTTCAAATTTTTCTGGATGTCAAGATATATCAAGGAAATATCGATAAAATATCGATGAAATATTGAAGATATATCGAAAATATCAAAAAATTATCCATAATTTTAATAAATTTTAAAGATTTTTTGTGTTACTTTTATTTATCAACTAAATACATTTTTTGATAATTAATTTTTTTAATTTAAAAAATAAAATAAAAAATGAAGCAGTACTTGCGTGAAACCATCTCATATTGAGACTGCTTTACGTTTTCTTAATTAATTATCTTTTTTATATTAAAATACATATCACTTTTTGTTAAAAAATATTATAACTATTAAATATGAAGGGTTCACGTAAACAGTATAATCTGATTAAAAATATAATTATTTTGGCACAATTGGATAAGATAGAACAATATATTACTAACACATTCAGAACAAGGTTCAGAAATTTATATAGTTAGATTAGTTGGTTCCAATATTATTTAGATCAAGACAACATGACATGTTTTACATTTGAACCTCATAGATCATCATTTTGATATTAGTTATTATGTGATAAACAATTAATAATAATTATTGTATGATTTCAAACTATTTAAATATGTTATTATTGATCTACTTATCATATATTTTAAGTTTTATTTTGATTATAAATTGTATTTATATATTAAAATTAGTTATAATATATTGCAAAATTAAATAATCAGCTTTCATCTTTTTTCTCATACATTTTCATAATTTTTAAAATTTCTACCTATATCGATATTCGATATATCCATCAATATATTCGTAAATTTGAAGTACCGATATTTTTATCGATATCGATATTTTAAACCTTGATCCTACCAAAATAAAATGCTGAACAGGTATTGGTTCTTTCATTAAATATAAAACTCAACGACTGTCAACCATCACTATGTAACGCCAAATTTAGCAATGAACATCTTCACTATGCTTGACTGAGTACTTAACAAAAAATTCTTAAAGCATCTTGAAGAAGATTTGTGGAACCATATCCTATTTTCTTACATTATGACCTTATGATATATACATATATACATGATCTCACACAGAGTACTGAATAATATCTATACATGGTAATAATATTGAACTATGAATTCTACCATTCATTATATATGAATATAAATCTCACATAAAGTACTGAATTATGTCTATATATGATAATAATATTGAACTATGGATTCTACCATTCATGGATGTGGGCAGTTTTGGACATCATCATTCCCTCTCATTCCTTCAGATCAGAATACTGTAGGCTCTGCAGAACCTCCGCAGCCTCCAAATCCTCCGACATCGGGATAGCCGACCTGATAATCGGGCTGCTCCCCCGCCCTCTCTTGGCTGAGGAAGGCTACCCCTTTAACTAAGCATCCTTTAACTAGGCATCTGTGTGGTCCGGGGGAACAATTCTCCGCCACTCTCTTTCCGGGTGGCACCTCATGTGGCCGCATAGAATCTTGGAAGACTGAAAAGTCTTTCCACAAACCCTACAAGGGCTCCCGGCCGAGGAAGTTGAGCCACAAGAAGTTTTTTGCTTGGGGCTCGGCTTAATTTCTTTGTGCTCCATGAAACCGCCATTTTTGTGCTCGTAGGAAATGTGGAATAGGCTTATGGTTGGTGTCTTTCACTTGAAAATGTGGATTAATAGGCTTATGGTTGGTGTCTTCATCAAGTGAAAGAGACATATAGTGGCAAATGAAAAAGACTATTTTAGTTTCTGAAAACATGTAAAGTTAAATCCCTATGATGGTGACTAGAGCTATTATATCGAACGAGCAGCTCGAAAACTCGTCTCGACTCAACTCAAAAAGCTCGAACTCGCCTCAACTCGTTTTCTATTCGAGCTCGAGTTCGAGCTTGTTTATATACTCGTTTAGTTAACGAGCCGAGCTCGGCTCGACTCGTTAAAACTCAAAAATAATAATTAATAATATTAATAATTATTATTTAATTATAATAATATATAATAAAATAAATATTTTAAATATAATATAAAATATATTAATTAATATTGGCTCAACTCGACTCGACTTGACTCGACTCGGCTCGAAAACTCAACTTTTTTGCTTAACGAGTCGAGCTCGAGTTTGAGCTCGTTCGAGTATTTTTTGAGCCGAGCTGAGCTCGTATATAAACTTGTTTCCTTAACGAGCCGAGCTCGAGCTCGACTCGATAAGTACTCGAGTCGAGCTCGAGTATGGGGTACTCGAGCTCGCTCGACTCGTTTAACACCTCTAATGATGACCACAAGCCAGGTGCTCTTATTTTACGACGATAGGGACAATTGGTTCCATTACTGATCAGAAAGACACCAAAAGGGTCGCCCTGGTGTGACTCTGTAGTCTTGGCCAGCCCTTAGAATTCTTGTCACACCATGTTTTTATTTTTATTTTTTAAGTAATTCAAACTTTTTAAAGCATAAATCTTCTCATATCTTATTCTTTTTTGAAAATGTCTCCAAATATTTACAACATCCAAATTCATTCCAATTTTTCAATTTTGCTAGGATTTCATCTCAAAACAATATATTTATACCAATGTCCCATGGAATTAGAAATTTTGATGATTTTAATAAAAAAAGGACCATTTTTGTGATTATTTAAAAATTTTGGAATTTGAAGAAATTATGTTTCTTGAGACTATATTACAAAAATAAAAATTTTATGGGACAATTCGATTTAAAACTCTCACTTTTAATTAAAAATATTGTTATTCTTTATTAGAAATGTTATTATTTATTTATTTAGAGTTAATATCCTATATTCCTGGGGACACACCGTGCCCCCATGGGAACACAAGAATAAAATACTAATACATATTTATTTATACCACAAATTTGTGTTCCCATAGGGGCACGCTGTGTCCCCGGAGCACACAAGTTTTTGTCATTTATTTATACTACAAATTTATCATAAAAAAATTTACTACACCACTTATACATTTCATTAATTAGAGTATTACTATTTTTTATTAAATTTATTCATCTCATAAAATATTTTTTATACTGCCTTGTTTTTGTCTTTTATTTGAATGACATGTTTACTTTTATATGTGATTTATTTATTTATTTATTAGTTTGTTGTCTACTGTATGCAAGGTTTAAAATATCCCGAAATATCCTCGATATTTTCATGATATATCCATTTTTTGAGAGTACCGATATCGATATTAGGGAAAAATATATTTCTTTTCTAATATCGAGGAAATATCAGGAAATATCAAAAAATATCGATGGAAATATCGATATCGATTGCCACAGTTCAAAATTTTCTGGATGTCAAGATATATCGAGGAAATATCGATGAAATATCGAAGATATATCGAAAAATTATCCATAATTTAAAGAAATTTTAATGATTTTTTGTGTTACTTTTATTTATTATCTAAATACATTTTTTTGTCATTGATTTTTTCAATTTAAAAAAAAATAAAATAAAAAATAGAGCAGTATTTGTGTGAAACCATCTTATATAGTGAGACTGCTTTATGTTTTCTTAATTAACTATTTTTTATATTAAAATAGTTATCACTTTTCGTTAAAAAATATTATAACTAGTAAATATGAAGGGTTTACGTAAACAGTATACTCTGATTAAAAATACAATTATTTTGGCACAGTTGGATAAGATAGAACAATATATTACTGACACATTCAGAACAAGGTTCAAAATTTTATATAATTCGATTAGTTGATACCAATATTATTTAGATCAAGACAACATGACATGTTTTATATTTGAACCTCATAGATCATCATTTTGATATTAATTATTATGTGTTAAACAATTTATAATAATTAGTGTATGATTTCAGACTATTTAAATATGTTGTTATTGATTTACTTATCATATATTTTAAGTTTTATTTTGATTATAAATTGTATTTATATATTAAAACTAAGGGTAAAGAAAAATCACCTTTTAAGGGGTTATCGGTATATATTATTTTTAATTTAAAAAAACCTATTTTAATTTTCTCAAACCTCATGAAATACAGTGTTCAAATTCCTGCCTTCTACTGTAAAATTTCCCATCAATAAAACACATCTTCTCAAGCTTTTAATCCTCTCATAACCCCTGCTGAATCCCTATCTTATTCCTCCAACAATCAACTGTTCGGTGTTTTTTTTAAGGAAATAACTCACGACTTGAGTAAGAGTCAGGGCTAAAACACTCCTCAAAACTGTAATCATCCAATATGAGCACCAATGGATTACAAAATAAACAGAGATGGAAAGTAGGAGCAATGACTTTGAGATGATGCAAAAAAATCCATAGCCTTACATATTTCTCACCCTTCAGATTTATACTTACCAGAGAGACTGATGATGTCTTTCGAAAATTCCGATCATAAAGTGTGCAACTCACGTCCCCCAAGACTTAACAATCTCGAAATTAAATTGCCAAACTATAAACAATAAAATTGATTTATCTAATTCTCTTTGGGTGGGAATAAATTTCTCAAAAAGAAGAATAGAGAAAACATAGAAAAGATAATGAAAAACCTCATTTGCTTTAGGTGGTGTCGTGGTGATCATCAATTATTGAAAACACCGTCGAGTCATCTCTACAAATTCAACATCACATAACAGGGAAAAAAGATAAACTAAATATTCCCTTTTGCTTTAAGGAGTAATTAAGTATTTTCCCAACCAAAGCTATTCAAATTAACATGTAATGCCACGCTCAGGGGCGGCCCTGGGGCGGTGCCGGAGGTGCCGCCGCACAGGGCCCCACCCCGACGAGGGCCCCCGATAATATTTATATATATATATATATATATATATATATATATATATATATATATATATATATATTTAATTATAGATATATTTTAAAGTTGATTTATATAATGAAGTGTTGGATGGCTCAACTGGCTAGAGCCCTTTTTGTCCTCCGCCGCACGCAGTATCGAATCCCGCCTCAGTAGTTTTGCATAAATTTATTTAATGCATTTAATGTTGCCAGTTTTCGAATCCCGCCTCAGTAGTTTTGCATAAATTTATTTAATGCATTCAATGTTGCCAGCTGTTAAAAAAATATGTGTCTACGTTAATTATCTGTTAAAAAAAATCTGCAGCATTAATTATCTGTCAAATCTGCGTTAATTAGCTCCGCAATTAATACATCAAATATATCCACACGCAATAAGATCACACACAAAAGAATTTGTTCATTCTTTTAAATATTCTTATTAGTTATTATTCTTTTCTTATTATTTTCAAAATCCAGCGTGAGAACTTTATTTTCAGCGTGAGCACCGAGCAAAAAAATTTATTTTCTTTCTTAAATCTTTCTTTCTTTTCTCTACAGCAATATCTCTGAGACGGGGTATATCTTTATTCTTTTCGAACACAAGGTATTTTAATTTTACAGTATTCTATATATTTTTCTATTCTCATTTATTTTATGATTCCATTGAATTGATGATTTTGTTTTTATAAATTATTCTAAATAGATTAATTGATAGTTTGAGATGCCTCCTCATCGAAAATACTCATCCGGATATGAAAAACGTAAGAAAAAAAAGAAAGAAGAGGAGTTTATTGAAACTCAAAGAGGAGCAATAAATAAATTTTTTGTTACGAAAGAACAAAAAAGATCATCACTTGAAGATTCAGAAAAAGAACAAACTAACATAGAAGGGTTGCAAGAAAAAAATCAAGATGATTTGTGCTTAAAAGATACGGATGATCTAGTCAATCTAGATAGTGTAGTCCATGAAGAAGGCAAGAATATTGATAATAATTATATTGATTTTGATGGAGATAACATTAATCAGTCTAATAGTGAGAACGATGGTGATGTTGATGTCATAAATGAAGATGTTGATTCCTCAATTCCTTTTGACATTTTTGATCCAACAAATTGGGATAAATTAAATGATAAATGGAGAGATCTATTGGTTGAGAAAGGTCCGGTTAGAGATGTAATGATTGGAAAATGTCCTAAAGATAAATCAAAAAGGCGTTTCTATTCAGAATTCTATACTCGAATTTTACCAAATGGTCAAAAACACCATAGAGATTGGTTGGTTTATTCCAAGGCACTTGACAAAGTATTTTGTTTTTGTTGCAAGTTGTTTAAAAAGGGGACTCAACAACAACAACAGAGTCAACTAGTAAATGAAAGATATTGTGACTGGAGGCATCTTAGTATCAGACTTAAAGAACATGAGACAAGTATTGAGCATGTGACAAATTTTTTTAGTTGGTTTGAATTGCGTAGTAGAATAGAAAAGGGTAAGACGATTGATCATGCCATCCAAACCCAAATTAAGAAAGAAAAAGAACATTGGAGAATGGTGCTACTTCGATTAATTTCACTTGTGAAATTTTTAACTGAACAAAGCTTAGCATTCCGTGGTAGCAATGAGAAGTTGTATGAAGATAACAATGGAAATTTTATGGCTGGTGTTGAAATGATTGCTGAGTGGGACTTAGTAATGAAGGAGCATATTGATAGAAAGGTACATCATCACTATTTGAGCCATAAAATTCAAAATGAGTTAATATATTTGCTAGCTTCAGAAATTAAGAATTCTATTCTTAATAAAATCAAAGAAGCTAAGTTCTTTGCAGTGATACTTGATTGTACTCCAGATATTAGCAACCAAGAGCAAATGACATTGGTGATAAGATGTGTTGATATTTCTACATGTCCAATAAAAGTAGTAGAATATTTTTTGGGATTTCTGAAAGTGGATGATACATCAGGTCAAGGATTATTTGAAGAGCTACAAAATGTATTGAGGAGTTTAGGTCTTGATATTGATAATATTAGAGGACAAGGATATGATAATGGAGCTAATATGAAAGGGAGACACCAAGGTGTACAAAAAAAGCTTCTTGATATAAATCCTAGAGCATTATACACTCCATGTGGTTGTCATTGTTTGAACCTAACACTTTGTGACATTGCAAATTCATGTGGGAAAGCGAAAGACTTCTTTGGAATGATACAACGTATTTATACATTGTTTTCACATTCAACAAAGAGATGAAAAATTTTGATAGATCATATAATGACAAAAGGTTTAACTCTGAAATCGTTGTCCACCACTCGATGGGAAAGTCGTATTGAAAGTGTTAAGGCAATAGTACTTCAAGCTCAACAAATTAGAGAAGCTTTACTTCAACTTGCAGATGAAACAAATATTGATTCCAAAATAAGAAGTGAAGCTAAGTCTATAGCAACTTATGAACTCGAGAATTTTGAATTTCTAGTTGGTATTGTTATTTGGTATGACATATTAGGTAGAGTTAATATTGTCAGTAAAAGTTTGCAATCTGAAGACATGCTTATTGATATTCCCATACTCAAAGTCAATGGGTTAATCACCTCTTTTGAAGAATATAAAGAAAATGGATTCAACCAAGCTATGGATAAGGCAAAAAAGCTTGCTTTATCAATGGATATTGATCCTGTTTTTCCTGAAAGAAGACAGATACGTAGAAAATAGCATTTCGATGAGCTTTCTAGTGAATCGTCTCAAATGCCTCATGAGTCTGCTGAGGAAACTTTTCGAATTCATTACTTTCTATACATAATTGATCAAACCCTTGGATCATTGAAGAAAAGATTAGAGCAGTATGAAGAATATGAAAATCTTTTTGGGTTTTTTTTACAGCTGATAAGTTAAATGCATTGGTCAATGATGATTTAAGGGCTCGTTGCAAGAACCTTGAGAATAAGCTACTTGGAAAAGATGACACTGAAAATCATGTTTCAGATTTGGATGGAGATGACTTATATCAAGAGTTGAAGATGGTACAAAATATTCTACCGAATGATATCAAATCAGCTGGTGAAATACTAAACTTTTTGCATCGAATGAACTGTTTTCCTAATGCTTTCATTGCCTACAAGATATTGTTGATCATCCCAGTGACTGTTGCATCAGCAAAAAGAAATTTTTCCAGATTGAAGTTGTTGAAATCTTACTTGAGATCAACTATGACCCAAACGAGATTAAATGCATTGTCTTTGATTTCGATTGAGAATGATTTTCTAGAGAAACTCAATTATGAAAAATTGATTGACGATTTTGCTGAAAAAACAGCTAGAAGATCAATTTTTCATAGCTAGTTTCATATGAATTTTATAATAACTATTGAAACCTTTTTTATTTGATGAGTTATATCATGATCACGTATTATTATATGGTCACGTCTTTTATTATTTTATATTCAGTTATTATGTGTAATTATATATTTATATTTATATTATTACTTTTTTACTTTGGAAAAAATAAGGGGCCTAAAAATGATTTGGCACCGGGCCTCTCAAAATACAGGACCGGCCCTGGCCACGCTCAACGTAGCCGACGATTAAAGGAAAAAAATTATAAGATCACCCGCTAACATATACATAATCACTTCATATAAACTTGTCATTCATGTCGAACTGAGAGAATGCGACTTAGTAGAGATGACTAAGTTTGCTGTTGCCATAGCAATGGAGATCATTGAATTCAACCGCAACTACATGTACAGTATTCCAAATCTTCAGTAACAATAATGGAGATATATTACGATAAATTGTGAATAAAAGAAAATAAACAGGTTAACGGATTGCCATTTTCTTTTTAATTTTCAATTTAAAATTTGAAATGATCCAACGATGGAGAGTAATCCTATCTTAATCAAATGGTTTAAACTTTTTAGATATAACGGTGTACCCGGTGCACAATAGTAAGACTCTAAAATTAGTTATTATATATTGTAAAATTAAATAATGAATTTTCATCTTTTTCTCACAAATTTCCAAAATTTTTAAAATTTTTTACCGATATCGATATCGATATTCGATATATCCATAAATTTGAGGTACCGATATTTTTACTGATATCGATATTTTAAACATTGACAATCAATTGGTACCCCCTTTAGTCCCCACTTTTATTAATTAATTCATACTCCTTCAGTAATATTTTTTTATTTTATTTATAAATTTATTATATTTAAATGAGAATTATACCCTAAACCCTAAACTCTAGGGATAAATTATACCCTAAACCAAAATGGTAAAATTACAATTATATCCAAAACCCTAGGGATAAATTATACCCTAAACCACAGGGGTAAAATGACATTTATACCCTAAACCCTAGGAATAAATTATACCCTAAACCACAAGGGTAAAATTACAATTATACCCGAAACCCTAAACCCTATGGATAAATTATACCCTAAACCATAAGGGTAAAATTACAATTATATCTCTAAAAATAAATAAATAAATAACAGAAAACAAAATGAAAAAATAATAAAATGAAAAGAAAGAGAGAAAAAAAACAACGTAAACAGTAACCGCGTGGAAATTGGGGTAAAATTGGGGTGTGGGCCACTGTTGTACAAGTTTGAAGAAAGAAGCCTTGTGTGAGATAGTCATTGTCATAATTTATTTTTAGTACCATATTTATGTTTTATTAATAATTATTTTTTCGATTCTAATTTATTATGAATTTAATGAGAGATTGTTTACTTGTTTTGGAATGAGTAGTTCTTGCTTAAAACTATTGCCTGTATTTTTTTTCATAACTCTCGATGTTCATCCAATTTATTTCTCTAAAGGCTTATAGATTGATGCTTGCTCGTTGTTTATGTGGAGAATATTTCTTCTAATGAACTAATCTCTACATGTTTGCAAGTCATAATAGGATTTGCATTAAACATCTTTCCCTGTCATTTCTGCTTGTGCGTATTCTTACATCTCTAGATCAATATCCAGTTATTTATGAGGTGAGCTGAGTAAATTCCTATATTATTTCCCTCGTAGTCGTACCTCAGTTAGTATAGGCTACATACGATGAAATGATATACTATAAAAATCACCATTCTATTGGAAAGGACTACTACACCAAAAGTGAAATGTGAGAAGAAAGCCAGTAACTTTAAAGAAAAGAGATTCTATTATGTGCCAATAGTAAAAAATAACTAAAACACACATGTGCAAAATTAATACCAACAACTCATTAAGTTTATTTCTTTTTTTTTACCGATATGTACCTAAAAGGACCATATTGCCCTTAAGTCCAAAATAAATAAAAAAATATGAATACCAACTCACCCACCCACCCCCACATGTCGGCCCCGCCGCACCGATATGGTAACTGACACAAAATTCGTACGAATGATATCTGCATTAAAATCAGATCCGACATCCATACCAACATTGAAACCGACATCTGAACCTACATCGGAACCGATACAGGACAAAATATTTATTAGGGTTTGAATAGTTGGGCAAAAATTTCCAAAAATATATATTTGGTTAGAATTGATATAAAAAAAGTGTTGGTAATGATATTGAAATTTAAAATTTGTGCAAATTTTCAATTTTTTATTTTTTTTATCTGACAAAGTTAGTTGTTAGTGGTTAGTTCACCAAGCACTCATACACCCTTATTCTCCAAGACCTCCTTATAACTTCCCTCCTATTCGTTTCCTAATGGGAATTGAACCTGGGTCACTCACTTTGTGAGGAGCCCAGTGGCCAGGTGAGCTAGCCCACCTGATAAAGAATCCTTTTATTATTTTGATTAAGAAAGAGTTATAAGAATTAATATGTTTTAACCATTTTATTTGACTATGTCAGTGCAAGTTTTTTAAATAGATTATTGGCAGTGGCCAAATTCTAGGAAGTCATCTAAGCCTCAAGACAATCATCATACACACCATTGAGACCACAAGAAACAATATAGATCATTGAAGTTAGAAAACAATTAGAGGAAAATGGAAGGAAAATAAAACACAATAATAATGTGATTGGATTCTCATTTTCTCTACTAATAGAGATTTTATCTTAATCTCAACTTGAGCTTCAACAAGCAACGAGCCACCACCGCCGCCCTCACTTCATTTCCAAATGTGACAACAGCCGTGATTCTACTATATTCAAAATGCAACATCCAAATAACATTATTTTCAAAACAATGTTTTTGTTCACATCGTGACCCAAAGTTTCTCGTCTCATTCTCAT
The DNA here is from genome assembly GCA_023678885.1 of Pogostemon cablin. Classification (NCBI taxonomy): domain Eukaryota; kingdom Viridiplantae; phylum Streptophyta; class Magnoliopsida; order Lamiales; family Lamiaceae; genus Pogostemon; species Pogostemon cablin. The sequence continues at coordinate 22,006,988 of CM042985.1, read as the reverse complement.
CTCAACCTGATATCCAAAAATTACTCTCTTCTAAATGTATCGCCACCGTGACTATGATTTTCTATGAGGATCCCTATTCTTTCAACATTGGAATAGTTTTATGGCGGAGATAGGAGATAGATAGGTGATACTGGAGAGGATGAGAGAATAGTTGGGAGAGAGGGAGACAAAAATATAACCAAGTTGCAGCGAGAACTGTGGTGGAGAAGGTGGTGGGAGAGAGAGAGTGGAGAAGAGAGATCAAGACAGAACATGAAAAATAAAGAAAATAGATAAAATTAGAGTTCCAATTGAAAATTATTACCAATACTTTTATTAAAAGGTTATTAATTCTACCAAATAGTCTATTTTTGAACTCTATTACCCCTCCCATCCCCAAACCCTCTTCTCCTACCCAGTTGCTGGTAGGAATGTAACCAAACCAAACCGTTCGCGAACTATTTGAGTCTCGATTTGATTAAATATTCGTTCGAACTCGTTCGTTAATCTTAACGAGCCAAACCAAACTTAAATTTTGGGTTCGAATAGTTTATCAAACCAAACTCAAGCCTAAGGGTGTTCGGCTCGAAAACTCGCGAACATATTCGTTTATAGGCTCGCTATGGCTCACAAACGCATTCGCAAATTTTATAGTTATTCTTTAGAATTATATATTATTATTTATTTATTAATATTCAATAATTAAATATTTTATATTAAACCACACAAATATGATAATAACTTAAGTGATTATTTAAATATTTAAATACTTTTTACCGTTTATTATTATATTTTGTTAGTTTGTTTATTTAATATTATGAGTAACATTATATGTTTATAAACGAATTATTCTTTTAATATCCAGACACAAAATTATTTAAATATTCATGAAAATATATTCATAAACAAGTTACTTTATGTGTTCGTGAACATGTTCGCGAGTCTTAACAAATAGTTTGAGTTCGAGCTCGAGTTCGATATTTTTTTCTTGACGAGTTCGAACTCGGGCTCGAGTTTGATAATTTCTTAACAAACGATCCTCAAACCTAATAGTGTTCGACTCATCTCGGTTCGATTACATCCCTAGTTGCTGGTGCCACCCCTCCAACGTCGCCGCCAATCGCCCTTTCACCGCCGCCACCCAGCCCCTGTCGCCGGCCGACCTCTGCCCAAGTGGCAAAATTGATAAAATGCAACGAGGGGAATTTAAGTCCAAAATATATCTATTAGATATAAAAAATATACTCCCTTCTTCCAGCAAAAAGAGTTACACTTTTACAAAAAAAAAAGTGTAATTCTTTTTGCGGGATAGAAGGAATAAAAATTAGATGAGTGTTGTAATAATTTTTTACTTTTTATTTTTGACACATTTAAATATTGGCACTATTTCATATATGCTGAGTAAAAGAAATTGAATTGAATACCTAGCTAATTGTCAACATACGTCACGATGTATATTAGGATTTGCCATATACTTTTTTTTAATAAATCAGCACATTTAAATAAATCTAATAAAAATCATCTAAAATAACGCAATTTGAATTTTTGAGATAAAATCAAGAAATTGCATCGTAGCATATAAACCCTAATTAGGCTCATAAGATACTCATCCTTTTAAAATTGGATAATGTTGAGAAGACAAAATGTCAAATTAAGATGATTGGTAATGATGTGGGCAGATTTGAAGAGCCATCATAAAAAACCTTTCATTATAATATATACTCATAATGGGAGTAATTCTCGATCAAAGATAGAAAATAAAAAGAAGTGAAAATTGATAGTATAAAATAAATCAAAAGATTTAATCTATTTTAGTACCAAAATTTTAGGGATTGTATTTATTTATTGTTTGATTTTGTTCTTTAATTAGATCTAATCCCACTTATGTACTAAGTAGTAAACATTTTTTTCAATCAAAAATTGAGAATTACAATTGTAATAGAAATAAACCCTAATCACTCTCTCCCCCCACTCTCACACAGGGCGCAAGTCTCCCCCATTTGACGTTCTCCCGCGATCTCCTTTTTTCCAAAATTCTCAGCTGTATTTTGACATGGCCGAGGAGGCGGCGCCGGAGAGGAACGGCGGTGATCGGAGCGAGACCAGCGATTACACCTCCGAGGACGAGGGGACGGAGGACTATAGGCGAGGAGGATATCACGCCGTGCGGATCGGTGACGCATTCAAGCATGGAAGATACGTAGTTCAGAGCAAGCTAGGCTGGGGTCATTTCTCCACTGTTTGGCTTGCTTGGGATACTCACAAATCTGTAATTTTCCTCCACTTCCTTTATTTCCTGCATTTTTTTTATTCTCGACCATTACATGAATTATGTAGTTTGGTCAGCTCTTCAATCCCTTGATCTTTTTGTGATATTCTGTGATTTCATGTATATGCTGTTATATATGTTCTCTCTAATTGTAAATGAGTGGAATCAGGAAATGCATTTGTAATTTTGAATTTTGATGATATTTCTAACAGTTCTCTAGAGTCTTCTTTCCTCGTCTTCTAATTATGAAGTGTATGCAGTTAGTCATTCAGTTAATCGGTCCATCTGTCGAGTAAGGAACAATAAAGTTTCATGTATGTTGCATGAGTTCTCCCTGAAATTTTCATATGCTTTTGGTTATTGTGTTTTGAAAATGTGACCTTTTGTTTCTTCATCTCTATGTTCTTATAGCTTATTTCTTTGGAGGAATGCTTGTTTGCCGTTCATGTTTATGAAAGCAAAATGAACAGTAATATATAGTTTTTTTTTTGTATTTTTTTTTTGTTCCGAGTTTTTGGTAGGGTGAGATTTAACTTCATTTCAAACATCAATGATGCGGGCTGTGATTGCGTAAGAGAGAATTAATTGATTTGAGTGTAGAGATGAGAGAGGGGGGAGAAAGAGATAATAGAGTATTAATTGTGGGAAGAATATATGTAGACTATAGAGAGTGGAAATATAGGGGATTAATATGTTTTATAGGATACGTAGGGTTGTTCTTATAAATGGAATTTTAAATATCCCTCAATAAAACTAGTCTAGGATTTCTAAAATCTTAACCCAATTTTTAAATCCACTAACAAACATCCCCTGAAAAGCCTAGTCTCTTTTTACATATGTGCTATCTAGCTTTGTGTAATCATTCTTCTATATACACGTGCTTCAGTCTTGAATCATTATTCTAATCTAGAATGCAACAGGTAGATATATTATGTGATTCCTAATTTTATTGCATAGCTATATTTACTTCTTGGAGCTAGAGTTTTTGGGTTTTGGAGTGTGAAGAATGAGATTCCCATTTTATAAAATTTCTACCTTGTCAATTCACACATCCATATGCAACATAATTGACGGAAAAAGGATTCATATCTTTATTATTCATAACTTGCTTAGCTAGTCACGAATGACTTAATTAACTGGGGAATAATATGTTTTTTTTTTTAATGAATCTGGTGATAGATATATGTAGCTTTGAAGGTTCAAAAGAGTGCACAGCACTACACTGAAGCAGCAATGGATGAGATCACTATTTTAAAACAGATTGCTGAGTGTGATCCAGAAGATAAGAAAAATGCTGTAATACTCTTGGATCACTTTAAGCATTCCGGACCAAATGGTCAGCATGTCTGCATGGTTTTCGAGTACTTGGGCGACAGTCTTTTAACATTAATTAAGTATTCAGACTACAGGGGTGTTCCTCTTCACATGGTTAAAGAAATTTGTTTCCACATTTTAGTGGGGTTGGATTATCTGCACCGTCAACTGTCAATCATACACACAGATTTGAAACCGGAGAACGTTTTGCTCCGGTCAGTGATAGATCCATCTAAAGATCCTAGAACATCAGGAGCACCTCATATCCTCCCAGTCTATAAAGGTAAGATTGCCTCAGAATTTGAGGCATCAAAAGATTTTAAGGGGTCTTATAGTGACCTGACTAAGAACCAGAAAAAGAAAATCCAAAGAAAGGCCAAGCAAACAACTAAAGAACGTACTGGGAATGGTGCTTCGGAGGAAGCTGAGCCAGATAATGAGACTAGTGGTCCTGAAGATTCTCAGCAGGATTACAAATCAAAGGAAGAGTTTGTTGAAAAGGAAAGCAATACTTCAGTTTCTGAAGTAGCAAACGATGGTGGAGCAAATAATGCACACATCAGGACAAAGTCTAATAAGAGAGGTAGCCGGTCTGCAAGACAAAAGCTTTTGGCCGAGGTTGACGTCAAGTGCAAATTAGTTGATTTTGGAAATGCGTGTTGGACTTACAAACAATTCACTAGTGATATTCAAACAAGGCAATATAGATGTCCAGAGGTTATTTTGGGATCTAAATACTCAACATCAGCTGACATGTGGTCATTTGCTTGCATTTGCTTTGAGCTTGCCACTGGCGATGTTCTTTTTGACCCACATAGTGGTGAAAATTATAATCGTGACGAGGTATTCTTATATTTTGCTTTGATGTGCTTTTGTTTAATTGCCAAATTGAAGTGTTAAGACGCTTGCTTGGACTTTCCTTGATCCCTAATATCTTTCATGTCACTGTTCACACACTAATTTAGGCAACTTTTTTAACCTTTTGAAATATACTTGTTCTCAAATTGCGTGGTGAAAACATATTTTGGATTATTTTCTTTGTCTCAATGAGCAGGAATTTTGTAATTTTTTTGTTAATTGTATGCAAGTCTGCTTTCTGGAGGTCTTGGATTTTTTTCATTTTAGATTTTTTTTGTTTTGTATCTGGTTCCTTTATAGAAAATTATTTTTGTTGGTGTAGAACTGGCTGCTGTCTTGTTTTTCCTGGTTAGTTAAATTGTTTACTTTATCGAGTCAAATTTATTCAGGTTATGTTAACTATCTTATCTGTAGAATATTTAAAGAATAGCTTTGTTGCTAATTTGTGTATAACAATTCTTTAGTTAAACACGTCCGTTTGTAAGTAGAACTTAGTGATACTTCTCTAATTTTTATATTTGATGCTGATGTTTTTGCCAATTATATTCTCCTTTTCAAGGCAAGCATCAACTATCAAGTCTATGTCTGATACTTATAAATATATCAATTTTGTGCTGTTGAAAATTGATTTAGAAAGCAAGAAAAAGCAACTGAACCTAGGAGGGGAAAAACCCCAGGGAAATTGGATGAATGATTAAAGTTTGCCCGGGTTTGCTCTGTTCCATCTTCTTTCTCAGATAGTAATGACGTATGGGAGTAAATGACTGTGAATAAGTCCAGTCTATATCATCCATTTCAGAATTTATTATCAAGAGTGGAAAATGTTCTTCATGAAATCGGAGAGTCTGTAGGTAGTTAAAATATCTTTACGTGCAAATGATAATGATCTTTCATTTTCATTCTAGGAATGATTTGAATAACTGGGAAAAAAAGAATTGAATTGCTGATAAACCGAATTTCTCTAGGTATATAGCATATTATTGCCTTTTAGTATGTTACCTGTACAATGAGTTTGATCGTCCCGGCTATAGAGTGATGGCTTATATTTTAATCTACAGTTTCCATATAAGAATAAAAATATTAATATTTGTAGTGTTACTTTATTAGCTAATATGTGCTCTACATGAGTTTGTCTGTTGTGTGGTACAATGGAATGGACCTCTATGCTTGTCAACCTTACTAAAGGAGAGATTGTAAGTTGGAACACTATATCTGATATAGTATTATACACAGCTTTTGTACTTGAGAATTATTTGTTAGCTTAGACGCTTATTAATAACAAATGAGTAAAGTTCATGACGAAATCTGTGGATCAGTAACTGGTTATTAATTTTCTAGGCTATGATACAGCACTAATTTTATCATGCAGATGATATTGATGTGGGAATCAGATGTCTTCTCTCAACTGATTGTTTTCAGTTTGGGCTGAAGTAGATAAAGAAGTTTCTGCTGTTTTTTTGGTTTGTTTCTACTTTTTCCCTCTCTGCAGCTTTCACTCTGTTTCCTGATTCATTCATAATCTGACATCTGCAATTCAGTTTCAAATTTAATGCATATGACATGGTCTAGATTTGAGAAAGATGCAATTAGGTGATTGAAATATACTTCTGTTGTATGATTCATGTTAGAATTTTGCATATTTTATTAGCTTAGTCATGACAGTTATCTTCTGTGTTTGTCTGCTAACCTAACCTAATGACTTCCATTCATCTCACTTGTCATTATCTTATTTCTATTATAATTCTTGATTGCTAATTTGCTTCTTTTTTTTTATAACAAGACTGATTTTTTATGATTCTTCTTTTCAACTTTTTAGGATCATCTGGCCCTGATGATGGAGCTTCTTGGAATGATGCCGCGCAAGGTGAGGAGTTCTCTATGGTTTGAGTGGCAAATCCCAAAACCAATAAAAATAGAACTTTTGTCTGTGCAATCAATGTGTCAAACTTTCTTGGCCTTTGTATTTAACTTGGAAGTATCCTTTCCTGCTTGGCATAAAACCTAGGTTGCCGTGGGAGGGCGTTATTCTCGAGAGTTCTTTAATAGATTTGGAGAATTGAAGCATATCAGAAGATTAAGATTTTGGCCTCTTATCAAGGTGCTTACGGAGAAATATGAGTTCCGTGAACAAGATGCAACTGAGATGGCAGATTTTATTTCTCAGATACTTGATTTTGAGCCTGAGAAAAGGCTTACAGCATCCCAGTGTTTGAATCATCCATGGATCACTGGAGGTGCTCGCCAACTATCCCCTTCGATGTCTCAACTTGTGTCAGTGGAAAATGGTACTTTGGAGAAGAAGAGAGAGAAGGATGAGAGGGAGGCGATGGAGGTCAGAGTGGGAAATATCGCTATTGATGGAGCAGCAGCAAAACATGCTGAAGGTTCTAAATCTTCATCAGACTCGTAATAACAGTGATAGATATTCGGTTGCGTTCTGGTAATGTCTCGTGTGAAGCTGGCTTACGCAGCGGCCGGTTCTCCATTGTCTGGGCTCAATGCTTCTTCTGCGTCTCCGCATCGCAGGGAGAAATGCGATCGGGTAAAACAATTTTTTAACACGTTGCAACAGGAAGAATAGCAAGATCAAAATGCCTTGATTGATCTGTTCCCTTTTCTGTTACTTTTTTTTCTGTGTTGTGTTAATAGAATATTGATATTATGTTGTGCCATCATTCTTTTAAAAAGTGCACAAATGGGGCAAAGATTATCAAATTATAAGATTATTGCGTCTTTTACAATTTATTTTTAATTTTTTGAAATTTCAGCTTGTTGTATAAGAATTTCCTTTTTATTAATTTTATTAACTTTTGAATGTATTTTAATATTTTTAGGTGATAAATAAAATATAAAAAAAATATTTTTTATTAATTTAATTAACTTTTGAACGTATTTGGGTAATAAATAAGATGTAAAGTATTATTATGTACATTAGATAACAATCCTTTTTTAATGTTAAAAGTGTTGTTTAATTTGTGAGGGTCTGTTGGATAAACAAATAAAAAAATAAAGAGTACTATGAAAAAATAAATGAGAAAATTTGAATGGTTCTCTCGATAGATGGAGGGAGTATCACTTTTTTTATTAAATTGATATCACAACACACTACACAACCCATTACATTTGCAACCACAGGTACTCGTGTATAATAATCCATGAGACTTTCATCTGCACATTTTGGCTTTACCACGAACCTGCCCTTTATTTACTCAATTCAATAATAATCACACAAACAAATTGTGCACAATCATGAGTATTAAGTTGCCCAACTAAGATGCAGCAAAAGTCAATTCAGTCCATTTTGGCCTTCCCACCCAGTAGCACCTTCATCTGTGCATTAGCATGACTACACTTAGACAAAACACTTGAACATTACACATGCCTCCAGATGCTCGTTTCGGTACCCAGTAGCAACAAACATTGCTCTGCACATGACAAACTAGAGATATCTTTCAAAGTGTCAATCCTCCGAGAGTATCAATAGCTTCCTTCCTCCGAGTGCATTCGTGTGGGGAATCAATATAAATTAAAGTCAAATGTCTAAGAAGGTATTCCATGAGATTCGTTGCGTTTGAAGCTCATAAAATTTTTCTTATTCTGAGGTATGCATACATGAGGTAGAATCCAATCACGGCGCCAGCAAAAATCCCAGCTGTTGTTATCCAGAAGGCAAACTGCCAAGAGCAAATTAAACTGATGAGAAAACAAAAGTACGTAGAATGCATAAAGGACTGCACTGGTAAGAAGGGCAAAGTACAAGACCACCCTTATGATCTGATCCTTAGATATGTTATTAACTTTACTTGTGTGTGATAATTCCCATTCAAATTAGTATGTATGCTACAAAAATGCTTCTATTGATGGAGGCATTTGTGATGGATAAATACAAAACTCAAGAAGGATCGTAAATCCAAAACATGAAAGATTGAATGTAAGGATGTTTTTTAATTTGCTCAGAAGAAGATATATAAAGTGATGGAGAATAAAGAGAGGCATACCGCCTGTTCCTCGAGATAAGACCTCAAGTTCATGCCAAATATACCTGCCAAGTGCATAATGTTAGTCATAAGATGTCAAATTACATGCAAAATATCGCATGTAAATTGAGCAAAAATTATCAAAAACCAGTTGGCAAATTATCCATTGAATGTAACACAAGATGTGTCAAGGCAACACCTAAAAAAGTCAAATGACAATTCAGACTTAACTAATTACAAATTTATTCATCATCAACAGGTAAATTACCTGCAACTAAGGCACCAACCCCAACACAAAATGCCCCCACCTGTAGGAGAAGTTCCACTCTGCTCACTTCAAGTCTCCGAGAGCTGATCAGACAAATCACATAATCATAATTTACATTGGCATTTCTAAGAAAATGGAAAAAACAAATGCTATCATCAAGATTTATAGTCAAGCAAAAAAAATAAAAAAATTCCTTATTGTTTTTGCTTTACTTAGCTTGGATGCCATGAGAAATGAAATCAGGCAACAAATGTAATAAGTTCCAGTTGCTATGTTAGCTTGATTTATTTACACCTTGAATTTCTTTTGTTCTTATATCCTTATGGAAAAATTGGAGAAGATGAACTTAAACTACTAAATTGTTGAGACATTTTATAACTGCTAGAAAGTGGAAGTTTGTGTGATGTTTAACGAGGCTGAAATATTTTAACTTGAATTCTCAAACTGCTCTAATCTTTCAGTCTGCAGAAATTTGTCAATTTATGGTCGTAGACAGAGATAAAGATTACAACAAACCATTGATCCCAGTGTCAGATTGTAAGGTGCTTATCCTAGCTTAATTGCCTAACACAGGTTTTTTCCAAGTCCAAGCAATCTATTCACCATGTCAACAATTATTTCAGATAAGCTTAATCGGAGAGTCATGCGAAGGCACATTTTGTAACCTTTGCAATGTTGATATGAAGTTAAATTCTGATTAGAAGTATTTGTTCTAGATCTTGGGCTGGCTTCCTCAAATAAAACAGCTTGTGTTCTACTCTAGTCTGCTATTTATTGTATATGCATTTGCAAAGTTGGTTTCAAAAGACATAAAGATGATCCTAGCGTAGCACTAAACATCTAAGGTGAATTTGAAACTTGAATTCAAGTCCTGGTTATTTTTTCTCTTTTTCTATTAAATAAATAAACACTTAATCAGGTCCCTACCCTTAAATTGGTGCCTCCAAATCTAATGTTGATTTGCTATAGGTGGATTAAGTGTTCATTAGAAGATCCTCAGCATTGTGATGAAAATAAATAGGAAATAGCAGTAAACCTGAGATTAACAGCAATTGAGTCTTCCATTTCCTTTGCTGAATCCAGAAGCCTCTCAGCTTGACCATGACAAGATTCACATCTGCCAAATCACGGAATAATTCAAACAATCTTTATCATGAGAAATAATTGCATCAATATTCAATAAGATAAATAATAACTGTATGGCAAAAATAAGAATCCAGTCACCTTTAAAGATATGTAAATAATTGACTCAACCAGAAAACTTAAAATGCTACCACTAAATCTGATCAGGAAAAAAAAAATAAAGGGTAAAAAATAACATAACAACCTATCACGCTAGTTAGGACAAAGGAACTTCCAGAGGTATGATCCTAAACAAAACAATCAGAAATTCTTGAACACAATATAGGCAATAAGTTGTAAGACCATAATCAGAGAAAATGAGAGGTTTCAATTAAGTGGCGGAGGAACTGTCCATCATTGAAGACCGTGCCAGGCTTCCACATCCCTCATATTTCTATTTACCTAGATATTTATTTACTTTCTCAATCACATATATGAGCCTGCACAGTGAATGCATGCAAATGAAGAAATATATAGAAATGATCAGCATCAAAGGTTATAACCTACGTAAATAAAAATAACAAACTAGGAATTACAAAGATTTTTTTTTTCTTGAACAAAGAATTTGATTTTCACTCAATGAAGGCCTTTAAGACCTAAATTCTTAAGAGTCCAAAAAACCTTGCTTATTAAAACACAGCAGCTTTATCATGCCAGATCTTGTTTGAGGAACAAATCATGGGTGTTTCAGAAAGCAAAATTGCTAGTTGTTAAAGGTGGCAATGGTCATCTGACAATCTCCAGATACCAATATCTTAATTGAAATTAACCTAGAAACAATCATAAAGAATTTCGGCTTCCATGTTCTAGCATAACTACAGTGACACCACCACAATCTTATACAAAAATCACTACTGAGGGTCCGGAGACGAATAAAGAGAATAACAAAACATTATATATTAAAGGTAAAGAAACGCTAATGGTTCGTTCACATTCAGCAAGTAAAGGGAGGAAAAACAAAAGTGATCAAGATCTTATAATAACTCTTTTTCTATTTTGTCATAATTTTCAAACAATCTTATAAAAAGGCATTGGGCAGGTTCTTCAGAAATACTATAGTCAATATTTCTTCTTTTACACTTTAAGAAAAGTCTCTTAAGATGAACACAACAACGGACACCATGGATGTAATTCCTCTGAATAAATTTATGGATGTCATGGAATACCTTTGTAGATAATTTTCCAAAAGCATTTCAATTTCCTCCTCATCTTCTGGGAAACAAAGGAGCAATGTTAGTCAGGCATGATAAGCTTGATTTATTGATACAACATAATCACTGTTGAATAAAGTTTTATGCAACTTACCCTCAGCTACCTCCTTTTCCAAGGGAACAGAGCACTCCATCTCATCAGTTTTCGAAAGAGTGCAGTTTCTTCCCATAATACAAATTTGTCGTATTTCGTGAGTGTCCTCAAGGATATCTAGAAGCATTTGTTTCAAAGCCCCCGCCCTCGAACCAAGTTCGACCTTTAGTCATCAAACTAAAATAATATGAGTAGCTAGTAAGAGTAAATTCAACATTGCTTAATACCAAGATAGCCAGTATTAAACGGCGAAGAACTCTGTACCAGCGCTTGTTTGCTTATCCGAAGTTCTTCCAACATGTCCACAGTCAATCTATTAGTTAAAACCTCAAGTAAAGCTTGCACCTGAATGAAGAGTTGTCACAGGCTATTATTACCAAAAGTATTGATTAGAATCCTTCTGTGAAGATTGGAAACAACAACAGCGCAAACAAGATTAATGTAAAAGGAGTTCCTATCACCAAGCTATTGATAGCTGTATACAAATGTCATTATCCAGGAAACTGGGAACAGAAGCTATCTAATAACATTTTTAGAAAAACTTTTTGTACTTTTGATAAGTCGTAATTATATGGTTATATTTTGCATAAATTCACCTCATTTAATACAAATTCTGGATTGTTATGTGTTAATTATGACATATATCTATGTCACATATATATTTTGATTATTTTATTTTTTGTCCAAATAGGCCAAAAAGACACATTTTAAATGAGGGATTTTATCAACGAGTCAAAGGAGCAAAATAAATCACCATTATAAGAGATGATTTTACACCATCAAATTGATGGCTCATTAAGATAGAAGATACAACACCCCTGGACACCTTTATAAAGAGCAAAAATTAGAGTCCAAAAACATTATATCATTCTCTACGTTATTGATCATCACTCACACTAGGAGGAAGGGCAATTGGAGATGACCCGAAGCACCACCAAATTGAAGAATATGGTTTTCTTATTTTATTTTTTATTTTATTTTCTATTATGTAATTTAGTTTTCTAGTTTAATGATTGTGACGTGAGCCTCTGTAGAATAATTTACATATTGGATAAGGATTAAAATTACCAACTTGTTTTATGAATTTATTTTGTGATTGGCTTTGACGTTAATCTTGATATTTCAATTGCTTGTTTAGATTGGCATCTTAATAGGTGATTGATTGTTCAATAGCTATTTTACAACTTGTAATCCTTAATTGTTACATGTTGGTGAATCAAGTAGCAAAGTGAGATCTAGGTTATATGTGGTCGGATGTTCTGTTTCTCATAGTCTAGTAATCCTAATTTCTAAATCCTAATGCACTCTTGAGTTCGAACTTCTCTACGTCAATTGAGGGTAGTTTATTCTAGAGGTCATAGCCTAGGTCAATAATCTCAAGGATATTTCGGGCTAATTGTTCATACTGTCAGTCTAGGGGCTTGAATTTATGAACATGGTGTTTTAAGAACTTCATCCATGTGAATTAGGATATGGGAGGGAATCAAATCTTTGGACTAGGTTTGTTTTATTTGTTATCTTCATTTATAAGTTTCTCTCTTTTAATTATTTATTTTCATGTTTAGTAGTTCTTAGAAATCAATCAAACCCCCCTTTTTGTTACACTTGAAAACACATTAAATGTAATTTAAATTCAATATTCATTTGGGTTAGACCCATACTTATCCTACTACACTCTAGTAGATTAGTTCGGAAATTTTTTAAATATTATTTTTTGGTGCCGGCGACAGCACACCAAATTTTGAGTTTCTCTTGTGATCCTATGCTTCTAATAAGAAGGGCTAATTTCTTCCATAACCAAAACTTATGGACATTGACATGTAGATTACCAATTCAACTGTCACAAGCCACGAATTTTTCTTCAATCCATAAAACAATAGAAATAAGAAATCCATTAAAAAAGCCCACCCAAGAAACTCAACAATTAAAGAAAGCAGAAAATATACACTTGCACTATTTTCTCTTACTTACATGCGGTTCTAAACTCCATAACCTCTGCTCCAGACGCTGTATTCTAGAATGCAACGCTGCCTCAACCACCTGAAATAATTTTGAATGTCGATCTGTTAGGCTCTTGAAACTATCAAATACAATTAAAGCTTAGTTGAAGAGGAATCAACAGACAATAATGGCTGCGCTACATGTAGAACCAAGCGTCTACCACTGTGTTAAAAGCTATAGCTGATTGAAGTAGTGCAACTCAAGTTTTTAAATCATAGTTACCAGCCCCTGCCCCCACAGACAAAGTGGAGCAATTACTGTAAGCCCAAAAACTAGATGTCCATTCAAATGTACCACCCCTTAACACCCGCCACCCCCAAAATGCTCCTCATTGTAATTAAACAATTTTTTTCCTCTAGTACAAATTATTGGATTAAGGGCCAGTAGGAAGTAATGTTTATAGGTGAGAGCATCAATCATGAAACCTTACAACATTCAATCACCAGTGTCTCTGGTTTGGTCTGCCATGAGAGAAATTGTTTCTACTGACCAACAATTGCATCCTAAAAGATTGTTATAAGGCTATCATGGTCAAACAGGGCAACCTTGTAGATCCATGGTAATTGTCACTCTATAAAAGTTATATGAGATAGAAAAAAGAAAAGGTAAAAAATAAATGAAGTCTTCACTATCCAGTATAGAGTCGTATAGAAGGTAAGGAACTGAAGGATGGAAATATTCATAATCCTTAAGCTCTTGCACAAGTTGCTTTTAGACAGTCTGACATGGCTGACCTTGTGATATTTTAATGCTAGTTGGCAGTTGCAATTTGCAAATAAGAGCTTCATAGGATCTAAAATTGTTTTCTTGCTAAGAAGCAATTTGATTAGAATGCAAGACTATAATAAATCTTAAAATGTATCATGAACTATAAAAAGAAAAAAGAAAAGTTCATCTCAAAATGAAACAGAAAATTGCAAGAGATCAGTTAGACAGGAAGGTTTATAATAAAACTGGTGTATTATTCATATAAACCTGAAAATTGTGGTTTGCACCAGAGAAATTTGTTCACTATTCATTAGTTTCTTTTAAGACTCTCAAGGCCACCCCATTAGGCCAATAACATCAGACAGGTACACTCAAGATTATGCAGATTCATAAATAGAGCATAACAGGCATATCATGTTCTGTTCTGTGTTAATGACACAGTGATCCCATCAGAATATATGTACTTTGACATTGAGTTGAAACAAAGAACATGAAGTGGATTTAAGAACGGCTCATAAATCAACAGAACAAAACTCATAAAAAAAAATTGTTTGATAAGAGTAAAGGGCTCTGATTTAGAACTAAAACAACAAACTCATGAAGATTCAGAAACAAAATTTTAAGCAGATAAGATAATCAACCTCAAGCACAAATGGCATTGAAGGCCCCCCACTCACGTTCTTTGGGTTCAAACGTGGTAACAATGTATCAATAAAAGCTTTTCCTCCTTTACTGTCGGTTGCCAAAAATAAAAAATTACTTCATTGAGTATATGTATGAAATTAAAAAGAATTGAAAAGCAAAGGCATAAAAAAAATGGTGAGAAAATACCGATTATAGTTAAATATATAAACACATTCTTGCATTGCAATTGCCCTCAAGGATCCCAAGTTCAACAAAATTGCATGCTCACGTACCTTAAATGAGAGTGGCATAAAATGTGTAATCAGAAACCATCAGATATTTCAGTAAGAAAGAGTACAGTCTCAAAGTCATTTTTACAACTTCTCGTGATAACATACTGCTCTGATTCGCAGTCATTAAAATTCATAACTAAGAATTTCATTATTAAAATTTGCAATATAACAATTTTTGATCAAGCATATGCAGCCTAGGTGATGAGAATCGTTTTAAAATACAAGATATATTAAATGTAAGCAAGAGAGAAAGGAAATATGACTGCAATCCATAGGGATTTTGAATCTGATCATTCAGAAGTTACATCTGGACATATTCCATGCCTGATACGTCGTTTTTAGAGAGTGCAATCAACCACTCGATCTTCAAGTCTTAGAAGGGTACCATGATGTGTATAGTTATTGTTTGGATTTTCTCATGTATGTACTGGACCCTCACTCAGATATACTTATCGTTCTTTAACATCTCGATTTAGGAATTAAGAAGTACATGATATAGGCAATGATTAAACAATTTTATACCAGCAAGGAAGGCATTGAGTTGGTTAACCACAATGATGGATCAACGCTCCTAACATCTCGAGGTCGAAGCCCTGCAAGAAAGAGTATTCCAGAGAAGAGAAGCAGAAATATCATAAGAGAAACCAAAGTTTAAGGTAAAGGTAGCCAGAGAATGGCAAGGCTATAGTGGATATCTTTTGCATAGTTTCAGTTCACCACCCCCAAAAAAATGTCCAAAGCTTACTAGACCATGGTTTGTAAAAATTCTAGTTAAGTAGGAGCCATCAATAAAATTGGATACTTGTCAAAAAGAGTTTATAAGTTAATTTCATATATTTCTTCCAGCACAAGAAAAAGAAAGCGAACCAGGTCACCATTAAGCAATTTCTACTCACCACTTGTTTTTAACAAGTGTCTCCGATTAATTTTACGTGTAGATACCATCCCATTAGACCTTACTTCCACAACCTGTCAGACGATAAATGGACAACATGAGAGATGCATGCAATGAATCTTTTCAATATAATATGTGAGTTCACAACACTCAACTGATCCTATTTTATGTTTCAATATAATATGATCCTATTTCTCAACAGTGGTTTAAGAGTTGCTGCATTTTTCTCTAATTTTCCATCTTGGTTTATATGGAGTAAACTAGATCAACTTCAACTTAATTACGGACCCTTTCCCTTCAACTGAATTCTGCAGCTTCAAAATGTGGTAAAACTTCATCCAAGTTCCCAACCATTCCCCACGCTATGGAAATCTTACAACTACTTAAGATATTTTCCACAAGCCTTTGCAGATCAAAATTTCTTTTGAGTTAAATAATACTAGAAGTATTAGTCAACTTGTAAACTGAAAAACGGAAATTCTATAAAAGAAATTGGTTGCATAGAAGACCTCATACACAGACTCGCGAACACCAAGGTTAAGAGAATCTGTCTTCTGAGAAGTAACAGAACCGCCAGAGAAATCCCGACGAATTGCCTCCTCAACCGTAGTGTCTTTAGAAGATTCATCATCGCTGGCTTCACCCAAGACTGCTTCCCCCAAGCTGTTTCTCTCCTCCCCTTCCGCATAACACTTAACCCCAACTTCCTTATGGCGCAGCAGGGGATCCCTGCTCTTATTTTGCTGCAGCAAGCGCGAAAAGTCGTATTTGGCGCGAGAAAGCGAAATTCCAGCCAAAATTAGGCGAAATTGAGGCGGGTTAAGAGGCGATTGCAGGACGTAGGGAGAGGAGAGGGGAGTAGAAGACGCCATTGTTGTGGAGCGAGGAATTCATGCAAATGCGAGATCTTCACGTTACATCTGTGAAATTATCCGTCAATCAATGAAGAAGATGGAAGTAAAGTAGTGAGTTCGAAAATGTAGGCATACACGTAGGTGTAGTTGTAGGTGTATGTAGTTGAGAGATAAAGCGGACATTAAAGCTGGTGGTGGAGAATGGTTTGCTATTTGCTGCGGAGAGACGACTTCCACATGTTTGAAATTTTGATTCAAGTAATTTACCGGCCAGTCATTTTTTTTTTTCTCTTAACGAAAATTACCGTTAACTACCCCTCACTTGTAGGGACGTGTGACACGAAGAACTCCCGTTTGAATTTGTTCCCACACAAAATGGTATGCAAGAACAAGATGTTTCATTCTTGAATGAAAGACTAGGTTTGTACTCAAATACGTGGCACCTAAATTGTCATAGTAGATTAGTTATTAGGACATCAAAACCAATTTTTGTGAGAAGACTACGAACCCATGAGAGTTCCGCCGCCGGGAGGTTACGACTTTGTATTCAGTTTCAGTGAAGGATTGAGCAATAGATTTTTGTTTCTTTTAGCTCAAATTGATTGGGTTTTTGCCAAGAAAAACTATTTGACCCATTGTGAAAGTATAGTCATCTCGGTTGCCCGCCCAATCTACATTTAAAAATGCATGAAGAGTACTAGGAGAATTTCGAAAAATGGTAATACCTTTATCAAGGGTAGCACACAAGTAACGCAAAAGGTGTTTAAGAGCAACCCAATGAGTGTTGCGGAGGACGATGCATGTATTGTGAAAGTTTATTCACATCAAAAGCAACGTCAAGACGAGAGAGTTTCCATGACAGCTAATTTGTGGAAGTGAGTTTGATTATGTTGGATAGAGTGACGACAACAAGAGGGATGATTTGGTTTATTCTCATTGCTGATGGTGAGAGTGATCATGTTAGCCGTAGTAGGGAATTTGGGAGGAGTTGAAAAAAATAAAAAATTGAGTGGATCAAACCTACTGTGATACCATGAAGGAATGATGAGAATTCTATTAATCAGTAACAACATACATGTATACTCCATCCGTCTCCTTGATAAGTGTCCATTTGCTTTTTGCACATGAATTAAGGAGAATAAAAGTGTGATGGGGTGAGAGAAATAATATTTTAATTTGTAATGAGCAGTTGTATTAGTATTGAGTGTGAGCCCCATGTGTAGTGGGTTGAGTATAATAATATTATTGTGTGTGTCACATCAACCCAAAAAGGAGGCCCCATGTGTAGTGGGTTGAGTATAATAATATTATTGTGTGTGTCACATCAACCCAAAAAGAAAATTGATACTTTGTATTGGAACGAATCAAAATGGCAAAATGGACACTAATCAAGAGGGCGAAGGGAGTATATAATACAAGAGTGAGAATATCTATCTAACTATAAAGAGAGATGGCAGGTGATATCCTAAACTGTATAAAAAATAGAGATATATGGGGAAGACTAAGCTGCTCATTATCTTCAATAGTTTTATCAGTGAGGTGTGTGAGCTCATGGATAGTGGATAATTGTATAGTGTGTAGTTCCTTAATTCCCATTCAAAAAATAAATATAACTATTAAGATGGAACGAAGTAATATTATGTTTGATAATGTGAGAGGTGGGAATATTAGCCAAATAAAATAATTAAATTAAATTAAACTTAACTCGAACAATCAATAAACGTATCGGAGTAAACTGAAAATCTAAGAATTTCGAAACACTGAAATTTGAACACAAAAGTGGTTGCGAGGCATAAATGAATTTAACACACTAACATATTAAACATATTATTATCTGGACAGAGCTTCATATGTGGTTACAAAAAAATATAATACTTCCATGGTTGACTCCATTGAAGAAACCTTGTCTCAGCTCAGCCGGTTTAAAATTCTGAATAAATTCTTTGCCACAAAACCCATCATTCATGGAGAATCCATTGCTACAAGACTTCAAATTTCCACCATACGATGTCGTACAACCACATCACGTCACCCCTGCAATCCAACAATTACTCGTTAAACTCGTGAGTGGTACCAAAAGAAGAAACAATCTTGATCTTAAATATTCTTGATGGTTTTCTTATGCCTGAGAATTGCAGGAGAAAGATTTAGTTGAACTGGAGAAGAGAGTGGAGCCCAGTTGGCCAAAATTAGTTGTCCCCCTGGAGAAGATCATTGACAGATTATCACTTGTTTGGGGGATCGTCAACCACCTCAATTCTGTCATGGATTCTCCTCAGTTTAGAGCAGCAATCGAACAAGTTCAGGTATGTTTTTATCTCTTCTTTTTTGATCCTCCACTCCAAAGGTGTTGCTCTATTTTGTTTATTACATTCTCGTACACCCAAATTTTACTCTTTAAAACGATGAGCTATTAATCTTTTGAATGACCAAATATTATTCTTCTCTACATGAATTTGAATTCATGACATAACAATTAGTGCACAAGATTTATGCTGTGTGTACTCATTGCAAGGAACAATTTGTCTTTATTTATTTATTTCCTGATTTGCAGCCCATGAAAGTTGAGTTCCAGCTGAAGTTAAGACAGAGCAAACCGATTTACAATGCGTTCAAGGCCATTAGATGTTCTTCAGATTGGGAAAGTTTGAGTGATGCACGAAAACGGGTAGTAAATGCGAGTTTGTAATAAACCTACTGCGAATTGCACTCCACCTTACCTTTGATTTCATTTAGGTGTGTGTAGATGGTTGGGGGGGGGGGGGGGGGGGGGTTGAGGGTTGAGTGGATACCTTGTCGTTTAACTGCACTTGCAAGGAGTGGATTCCATGCTTTGGTACAAATCGAACCCCCTCCATGCAACCGCGAGACATTCTCATAAAGAATATTATTAGTTATAAGATTAAAGGATGATATCACTGATATATATGCTATGCAGTGAAGCTGAAAGAAGCAGTCTTGTATGGAGTTTTTCTTGAAGATACTAAGAGACAAGAGTTCAATGAAATTGAGCAGGTATTTTTCTCTCTTATTAAGAGAAAAGGAAAATTGAAGTGATGAAATGGATGTTCAATTTGCTGATGTAACCTCCAGGAGCTAGAAAAACTTGCTCAAAAGTTTGAGGAGAACATTCTAGATGCTACAAAAAGATTTGAGAAAGTGATCACAGATAAAAAGGAAATTAAAGGTTTGCCTTTGACCACCTTAGCCACAGCTGCAGAGGCATCAATTCTTAAGGTATCAAACTTTATATAACACGTTAGGGATAGTGGAATAATGAAAAAGTACAGAATTACTCAACTAACCAAACACCAATTTTGTCGTAGTAGGGATATAGGAATGCCACAGCTGATAAGGGTCCATGGATACTTACATTGGATGGACCAACTTATCGATCAGTGTTGCAACATGCTTGCAACAGAGCATTGAGAGAGGAAGTTTACCGTGCATATGTGACTCGGGCATCAGACGGACCTCTTAACAACACACCCATTATTGAAAGCATTTTGGAGCTCCGGTTGAAGAAAGCGAAACTTCTTGGGCATAGGAACTTTGCAGAGGTTAGTTTGGAGTCGAAAATGGCCACCATAGATAAAGCAAAGGATCTGATAGACAAGCTTCATAATGCTTCTTGGGGCCCTGCAGTTCAGGGTAAGGGGATAAGTATAACTAACAAGATTCAGCTCAATGTAAGATCTTGATACTCCAGTTGAAATCGTTCGATCTTCTGTTTGATTTTTGGTTCTATAGACTTGGAAGACTTGAGAGAATTTTCCAGGGAGCAAGGTGCTGAAGAGGCTAATGATTTGAATCACTGGGATATCAACTTCTGGAGCGAAAGGCTTAGAGAGTCGAAATATGACTTAAATGAGGTATGAAACTCATTGTTCCATGCATGCAGCAACAACTTTAGCCCATTAGAACATCTATAATTCTTTCGTATGTTTCTTGGTATCTTTTTTCATTATCATGTTTCCTACTATAGATTCCATGTAAAAGAAAGGGATTGATAAGTTCCAGTTTTCATGAGAAAAGCTTTTGATATGTGCAGGAAGAGCTACGACCATATTTTCCGTTGCCAAAGGTCATGGATGGTCTTTTCAACCTGACAAAGAAGCTATTCGATGTAGACATTGAGCTGGCTGATGGGGAAGCTCCGGTAAAGATTCTTACAGAATTAAACAACCTCAATGGTATTTGGCTAATTTGCTCTGTCGGTTTCAAGAAACATCAAAGCATATCATGCTTAAAACTTGTACAGGTCTGGAATAAAGATGTCAGCTTTTATAAGGTTAAGGACTCAACAAGTACTCCCATTGCATACTTCTACTTTGATCCATACTCTCGCCCCTCTGAAAAACGGGGTGGGGCATGGATGGATGTGGTCGTAGGTCGTAGTGTCCTGCTCTCTAGTGACAATACTTATCCAAGATTGCCAATCTCAAACATTGTGTGCAATCAGACTCCTCCAACTAGGGATAAACCGAGTATTATGACCATTCGCGAGGTATGCATGCAGGATACTAATAATTTCAATTATATATCAGAGGCAATTAAACTGTTAGATAGTCATAGTTCAACTGTGCAGGACTCCTAGTGTGGCTCCTCATATATCTAAATCCAGAAACATGTTTTCACTTGAGGGTTCACATTCTTTCTATGTGATTTGCTGATTAATTTATGAATGAATTAGGTTGAGGCTGTATTCCATGAGTTTGGTCACGCACTACAACATATGCTAACCAAACAAGACGAAGGCCTCGTATCTGGAAATCAAGGGATAGAATGGGATGCTGTAGAAATACCTTCTTTATTCATGGAAAATTGGTGTTACCAAAGGTGAAATAAATATATGCTATAATTTAAACTGTTATATATTCACCTTTTCTCTCTTGGTGTCATACTTCATGGAAGAACTAACTCTATCCACAAGCCTGATTTAAAGACAACTGTACATTCTGGAAATACAATTTCACAAGTGTCTCCTCTACTTGTGATTGTTCCTTTCTTGACATAATATTGTTAGTTTCTACACTTTAGTCTCTAAGGGGACTATGTAGCATTTTAAGACCGGGCAGTGTTTCACTCGAACTTCACAGATACATGTTCTGATACTTTCTATGTTCTAACATTTGATGCATATAATGATGATGATTTCTTACCACTAATAGTGAAAGTAGTTGATTCAAACAACGAATTTTACCTGTATGGCGGAGAACCTCTTTTACAGGGACACTATCATGAGCATTGCCAAGCATTATGAAACTGGAGAAGTCCTTCCAGAAGACACATGCTCGAGAATACTTTCTGCACGAACATTTAGAGCAGGTTCCCTATTGCTTCGTCATGTAAACGATAAAGTAGACTTCTGATTACATTGTTGCACAACTGTACATTGTCATTAGTACCACATGCTGAGTAGCACACCCAACTCAACCCACAGATGATGTGATGTTAATAGCATGCCTATTTATGCGATAAAAAAAGGTTCAGTTTGGATTTGTAATCGTAATCTTACAATGCTATTTCACTCATCAACTGTAGATTATCACCCAACATTCACCTCCAGACATTAGAGGGTAAGATAGAAGACTACCTTACCTCGTGAAGAGTGGTCAAAAAGCATCACAAACCAAAGTAAATAGCTTCTCCCTAGCACTTTCTTCAAGCCTGATGAAAATTAAATTCCTTAAAAACATAAGGATGCTACTAAGATTTATGTTACTCTCGAGCATGAAATACATGTACAGTTGCCACCTTGATCCTAAACGGTAAAAGCCCCTGGCCATCTACTAAGTTCTGCATATCATAGACTTGTGCCTTAGAAGAATATTAATAAGAGGAAAGAAGGATACAGATTGTTTATCATGAATCATGATAAGTAAAGTGTCTTTTGTTATTAACATCTATAAATCAAATTAGCGGTTTCCAGCTGCGTTACGCTGGTGTGGATTTGGAGCTCTACTCAAGTTATGTGCCAGGTGAAGAAAAGTCCATCTACGACATTGATCAAGAAATAGGTAGAAAGACTCATCCAATTCCATTGCTTCCAGAAGACAGATTTCTTTGTAGTTTTAGTCATATCTTTGCAGGTTAGTCTGCTTGTTAATTTTAATCCATCACTAAAGAACATCTTTAATGTGGGCAAATATTTACTCATTGAATATTCTATTTTCAGATAAATATGCAGCAGGATATTACAGTTATCAGGTGATTTAAATTACTTGTGGTTTTTGACAACAATCAAGCATTACAGTCTTGTGACAAATCCAATTAAGTACAGCACATTTTATACATCACAATGACATCAGATTTAAATCTATGAAAGGAAAAGCTTCTTCCACAATTATGTTTCCAGATTGCTCTCTTTTGGGGCAGTTGTGCTCTCTTTACGACCATATTTGCATTAAAGTTAATCTCTTTGTTACATATGTGTATCTGATGTTACAAAATACAAGAATGTGTGAAAAGTTTGTTTATTGAGTTCAGTGGGCAGAGGTTTTATCTGCTGATGCTTTTTCAGCATTTGAAGAGACCGGGTTGGATGACGATCAGGTCAGGCATTTGAACTAAGCTACATATGTTTCAGATTTCAGTTTTCACAATGAATTTATTGAAATAATCTCTATTTCAATTTATGAAATGGATCTGTTATAGTACAATTAAGTTGGCCTAAAATCACCTTCTTAATGTCTAATTTGCTCAAATGTTGCTATACTGGAAAAGTCACTCAGAGAAATGGGAAAACGATTTCGCGAAACCATTCTTGCTCTTGGAGGTGGAAAATCACCAAGCAAGGTATTTGAAAGATGGTTGTACCAGTTTATGGAGGGTTCTGAATAACCTTTAGACCTAGTCTATATTTTTCAGAAATATGAAGGTGTGATCATTTCTACTCAACAATCTAATCATATCAGGTGTTCCTGGAGTTTCGAGGACGAGAACATACACCCGATGCATTTCTCCGCTACAATGGTTTATTACCCAGCATGGCATGATCAGTAGCATTTGCGACTTATAGATCAAGAACACAGGTCAATGTTCCCCTTTCCAAATAAAAAGAATCTTGCTTACTAGTATCCTAATGAAAACAAAGTTATTATGTTTAAAATTTCGTTCTGTTTCGCGAATGCAGTGTTCTTGTTCTTATAATCATCAATGAATCCTGGTCACTGCATTCTATATATGACAATGTATGAATGAAGAAGTGCTAAATGATGCAGAAGGTAATAAAACATGAAAAATCATCTCCTAAGTCATCATTTGTGGCAAAGTATACAAGCCTTAGGTTGTCTCTTCTTTAATTAAACAAAACTGTTATGATATGTATGTTCAAATCCTTGGAAACATGTCAACAATCAAATTGTAAGAAATTCCATTGTAACCAGAAATGAGGACACAGATAAAAGTACTATATTAACTGGGTAAAACAGTATTTACAGCAGCACGTAACTAACAGCGGAAGAGGGCCCGGCCCGTCTAAGGATGTGTCTAACAGTGGAAGAGAGCACGTTCACAGATGCACTTTAACTTTTCCTACCTCTCTTTCCACGCATCATCACTCTTCAAGTAAAGGTTTGTAAAAAAGGTTGAAGGCTTCAATGACTTCTAGATACCACATTGGCTCCCTATCTGGACATGCGGATAGATCAATAATTTTGTGAACCTGTAATAAGAGTATCAGATTCAGCACATTCAATATGAGTAGATAAATCATATCACAAGCAAATGTTCTCAATTGGATTTCTTGCTTGATTGCTGCATGGGAAAAATACTGCAGATTTTGTCATTTCTAGAAAATTTATGGGAATTTCTGGAGGTATAAAATGAATGTGAGATATACGTTTTTAGCACCTCAATAAAATTAATCCACCCGTATTATGATTGGAAAATTTCATATTTATTGGAGATGTGCCTCAGGGCTTAAAGGTCCTTGCCTCTACAGGTAACAGGTGCATATGCCTCAGGCTCACCTTCTAAGCAACAACCCAAAAACACGTTCCTACGTTTATTTTAAATTATATATATATATATATATATATATATATATATATATATATATATATATATATATATATATATATATATATTGATCTAGCTTATAATTATATTCTAATCTTTTCAATTAAATATTCAATTTGTAAGTATTAATAACTTTTACAATTACACCACAGAAGAGACCTAAAGAAAAATAGCTTCAAGATGACAATTTGATAGCTACTATCATTAGAAGATGCTACAGGGGTGTTTAGTTCAAATTGAGTTAATAAAGTTTAGTCATGTGATTAGCAAGGTGTGAGCATGAAAATTCTCTTAATCTTTATTAGTTTCAATTGATATAGTAACCTTCCTCCACCCTAGATGTTCCCATCGGGCCCCTTGCTTTTTATTTACGGGCGTAGATGGTAGATAAGCCTATATAAATGCAATTAGTATGCAAACTCTTTTATTATTAGCTATTTTTTAAGGCCCATTGAGTAATATTAACTCTATGTGAACCAGACACTCCCAAATCATATTCTTAGTCACTGTTGCTTTTATTGCGCCTGGTGTACAAGAGAGGCGAGCATAAGGTGCCCATTGCAGCTCTAACAACCACGGAACACTCACAAGTGAGGAAAAAAATTCAAAGACAAATTCTACTCTAACAACAGAGATACAATGTTCATTAACTGATGTGGAGCGAGAAGTCGGGGTGGCGTTGCCGCGGCCGTTGTTGGTTTACTGCCGGCGGCATCGCTGGGGTCCGGTTGGGCCGGCAGTGGCTTAGGAGATATTTTATCTTTAGTTTTGTTATTATTTGTTATTGTCGTGTTTTATCTAGCTATGGGCCTAATTGTGTGGGCTTAGGGTTAACTGCTATTTAAGTTTGTTGTGTAAACGTTATTGAGCATCTATTCACAATTGAGGAAATAGACGGGAGCCTTTTTGGCTATTTGGCAAACGCATTTGCGTTTGATTCTTTGAGTGCTAACAATTGGTCCGACCTGCAAGGTCACTCACCCGAGATGACGATCACTCGCAGTGAACAGAGACTTGAGGATTTGGAGAAAGGACAGACGGAGATCAGGGCAAAGATGAAGGCGATGGCGGAGGATCAGGCTAGGGTAACCGAGCAACTGAAAGAGATCGCTCGTACCCTAGCCGGCTGACGGCTTCCGTCTCTTCCATCACGGTTGCACATTTGGCGACGGGCGAGGAGGCTGGGACGTCGTCCGTCCCGCGACAGCAGGTGGCCGACGATGTGGTAGACTCAGCCGCGACGGAGGTGGGGCATGGGATCATTGCTGAGGCAAAGAAGGATCCAACGTCACCATCGTTGCCTTCTTTTGACGGCGCAGATCCGATCGGGAGGTTGGCAAGGGCCAATCAGCAGTTTGAATTGCACCATACAGCCGAGGAGTTGAAATTGGCGGCTGCAATGGTGGCGATGGAGGAGTCGGCACTATACTGATTTTCCTGGATTCGATCCAAGAAGTCGGACATGACTTGGGCGGAATTTTCTCGGGCTTTGACCAACCGTTTCGACGCTCGCTTTAAGGGAAGTCCCTTCGAGAGATTGGCGGCGGTTGAGCAAACGGACACGATGGAGGAGTATTCCAACTTGTTTGTTCAGTTAGCCAGTCAGGTTCCAGGGTTGAGCGATGAACATTATTTGGGGTACTTTATGAAGGGGTTATCAGACGAAGTTCGGGGTTCTCTCCGTCTCCTGCGGCCATCTGATTTGGACATGGCGATGGACCTAGCAAGGGATGTGGAGGCGAATTTGGCCATTGTGGGAGGGGGCCGAGGTTGGAGGACTGCTGGCGGTACGTTCACGCGGCCTGCTTCCTACGGCCGGCCCTCATCAGGGCTGAGTTTCTCTTCCGCGCCGAGGCCTAATGTGACTCAGTCGGTGGCATCTACGGGGACGTCTAGCCTGAGACCACCACCGCAGATTCAGCCAGCGCGGTCATTTTTGGGTGTGCAGTCAACCGCTCCCTCACGCTTCTCTTGTATGTCTCCCCAGGAGATGGCAGAACTTCGAGTGAAGGGTTTATGCTTTCGCTGTAAGAAAACGTACATGCCAGGGCATCAATGCCCCATGCGGCAACTGAATGTTTTAATGGCAGAGGAGGATGAGGCAGCTGATCTGCACTGCTTCGAGTTCCACGGGGATTCTGATTGGCGAGAGGAGGAAACAGCGGTAGACGTGTCTGGGGATGGCGAGAAGGAGGAGGCGGTGTTGCCAATGTACTCGATGGCAGGGTTTATCGGACCTCAAACCATGCACTTGGGTGGAGAAATGCTGGGACGTCGGGTGACAGTTCTGGTTGACAGTGGTGCTAGCCATAACTTCATCTCGAGTGTCGTGAGGGCTGAGCTTGATTTGAAGCTGGACGAGTCAAGTCGGTTCGGGTTTCAGTTGGGCGATGGGTGGTGCTTGGAGTCGGAGGGGTTGTGCCTCAACGTTGGCTTGTCAGTGGCTAGTTTCGAGCTAGCAGCGGACTTTCACATTTTTCCGCTAGGGGGTGTAAACGTTATCCTTGGGGTAGCGTGGTTGGCGACACTTGGAGAAGTTAAGACAAACTGGGCTCAATTGACGATAGATTTCAATTATCAGGGAAGGCGAGTGAACTTAAGGGGAGACCCGACTCTATGTCGGGAACCCATTAGGATTCGGGAGATGGTTCAAATGGAGGAAGCAGAGTTGCTGGTGATGGTGGTAATGGGGGCGCTGCCGAGGGTGCTGGAGCCGGCGGTGGACGGTATCTCGGAGGTTTTATCATAGTTTGAGGGGGTTTTCGGGGAGCCAGAGGGGTTATCCCCGACTCGCGATACCGAGCACAGGATTGAGTTAGCGCCGGGTACAGGGCCAGTATCGGTGATGCCATACCGTTATGGCCAGGTGCAGAAGGATGAGATTGAGCGGTTGGTCTAGGACATGCTCATGGCCAAGATCATCCAGCCTAGTTCTAGCCCTTTCAGCAGTCCGGTGTTGTTGGTCAAGAAGAAAGATGGGGCTGGCGTTTCTGTGTGGATTATCAAGAACTCAATAAGGTGACAGTGCTGAACAAGTATCCCATTCCAGTCATTCAGGAGTTGTTAGATAAGTTGTCAGGAGCGGTGATGTTTTCAAATATTGATCTACGTTCCGGTTATCATCAGATTCGGGTGGAGAATCGCGACGTCTATAAAATAGCGTTTCGCTCTCATAGTGGTCATTATGAGTTCCTGGTTATGCCATTTGGGTTGACTAACGCGCCAGCAACCTTTCAATCTGCAATAAATGATCTTTTTTGGCCTTACCTAAGGAATTTGTGTTGGTATTTTTTGATAATATTCTGGTTTATAACAGGTCTCAGCAGCAACATGAGGAAGACCTGAAAGAGGTGTTGCAGATCTTGCAAGATAATCAGTACAAGGCGAACCGGAAGAAATGTTCTTTTGGTTGCTTGAAGTTGGAGTATTTGGGTCATGTGATGTCAGCGTCTGGGGTGGAGATGGACCCAGAGAAGGTTCGGGCGGTGGTGGAGTGGCCGGGTCCTCGCAGCGTCCGTGATGTTAGGGGCTTTTTAGTCCTTACCGGTTATTATCATCGGTTCGTCAGTGGATATGGGCAGATTGCACAGCCCTTGACAGACTTGTTAAAGAAGGCTTCCCCCATTCCGTTCGCTTGGACAGAGGCGGCTGAATGGGCGTTTCGGGAGCTAAAATCGGTGTTGACCACAGCTCTGGTTTTGGCGATGCCCGATTTCCAGAAACGATTTGTGATTGAGTGTGACGCCTCCGGGACTTGGGTGGGCGCCGTTCTTATGCAGGAGGGGCGTCCAATCGCGTACTTAGTAAGTCCTTGACGGAGAGAACCCTTACACAGTCGGCATATGAGAGGGAGATGATGGGGTTAGTTTTGGCCTTGCAACATTGGAGACCGTATTTGGTGGGCTGCCAATTTATAGTGAGAACTGATCACAACAGTTTGAAACACCTCCTGTCACAGAAGATTGTTACGCCTTCTCAGCAAAATTGGGTGGCAAAATTACTGGGATATGATTTCATTATTGAGTATAAGCCTGGCACGGCTAACTCTGCAGCGGACGCGCTATCTCGAAGGGGGAATGATGGTGCCTTGTTAGCACTCAGTAGTACAGATTGGGATGAGTTGGCGGATGTGTTGTCCGAGCAGGCACGCGATGGCTTCGTCCAGAGCGTTGTAGCAGATCTCCGTCGTGACCCGTCCAATTGGCCGAGGTTTGAGATGATCGATGGGAAAGTGTTCCATAAGTGCCGCATTGTGTTGGCCTGTGATTCGATGTGGATTCCAAAATTGCTTCAGGAATTCCACGACACACCTTTGGGTGGTCATGCTGGGGCTTTACGAACGTATAAGAGGATCGCTGCCAGTGTGTTAGGAAGCGGGCCCTTGACCAAGCCTGCCTAGCCCACCTAGCCTGGGCGGCCCCATGGCGGCCCAGGACGCTGCCCCGGCCCGCCCCTAACAAGGCCTGCAGGCCATGCACCCCCAACCTTCAGGCAAAGGGGTTGTAAATCCATCTGCCTGCAGGATGTTGCCAGGGGGAATCGAACCCCTGACCTTTAGGTTACCCCTGGCAACATCCTGCAGGCAGATGGATTTACAACCCCTTTGCCTGAAGGTTGGGGGTGCATGGCCTGCAGGCCTTGTTAGGGGCGGGCCGGGGCAGCGACCTGCAGCGACCCGCAGCATCCTGGGCCGCCATGGGGGCCGCCCAGGCTAGGTGGGCTAGGCAGGCTTGGTCAAGGGCCCGCTTCCTAACAATAAAACTCCGTTATACCTAAAGGTCAGGGGTTCGATTCCCCCTGGCAACATCCTGCAGGCAGATGGATTTACAACCCCTTTGCCTGAAGGTTGGGGGTGCATGGCCTGCAGGCCTTGTTAGGGGCGGGCCGGGGCAGCGACCTGCAGCGACCCGCAGCGTCCTGGGCCGCCATGGGGGCCGCCTAGGCTAGGTGGGCTAGGCAGGCTTGGTCAAGGGCCCGCTTCCTAACACAGTGTGTATTGAAGGAGCATGTTCCGGGCAGTACGGGACTATATGGCTAAATGCTTGATTTTCCAGAAGGCAAAGTACGAATCTCTTTCACTGGCTGGTTTGCTGCAGTCGTTACCAGTTTCGGAGCTGGTTTGGGAAGAAGATGTTTCAATAGATTTCATTACCGCATTGCCCAGGTCTCAGGGGTATTGCTCGGTGATGGTAGTGGTTGATCGCCTCTCCAACTATGGTCATTTTATTGCTCTAAAAGGCAATCTCACGGCAAAGTCAGTGGCTGAAGCCTTTATGCGCAAGGTGTTTCGGTTGCATGGTATTTCGCGATCCATTGTCAGTGACCAGGATCCATTATTTGTGAGCACTTTTTGGAGGGAGCTTTTTAGCATGTCGGGAACTCAGCTCAAATTTAGTTCCGCATACTATCCGAAAACGGATGGACAAACGGAGGTGCTTAATAGGGTGTTGGAGACTTATTTACGTTGTTTTGCAGGGGAGCAACCAAGGAAGTGGGTGAACTGGTTGCCCTGGGCGGAATATTCGTACAATACGGCGTTTCAGATGGCATCAAAATTGACGCCATTCGAAGCTGTGTACGGGCGGCCGCCTCCTACACTCTAGAGGTACTTGCCGGGCGAGTGTCGCACGATCGTAGTGGCTGAAACGCTTCAGAGTCGGGATGTGATGTTGGCTCGTCTGCATGATAACTTGATGCGTGTGCGGGAGAGAATGGTGCGCTCGGCCAACCGTCACCGTCGTGATGTCACTTATGTGGAGGGCGACCGGGTGTTCTTGAAGGTGCGCCCTCATCGGCAGACATCGCTGGCTGGCAAGCACCACAAGCTCGCCGCCAAGTTCTTTGGGCCGTTCGAGGTGGTGGCTCGCATCGGCCCTACTGCCTACAAGTTGGGGCTGCTGGCGACTAGCCGAATTCATCCAGTTTTTCATGTATCGCAGCTCAAGAAGGTGATTGGCGACCATGCTGTGGAGGCCACCTTACCGGATTCCTTGGAGTTGTCTGAGGTTCCGGTGTTCGAACCAGAGACTGTGCTGGAGAGGCGGAACGTGGTTGAGGGTGGTGTGGAGGTGGATCAGCTGTTGGTTCGCTGGGTTGGCCAGCCGGAGGAGGACGCGAAGTGGATGAGCGCGAGTGAGTTTCGCCAGCAGTTTCCTTGGTTCAACCTTGAGGACAAGGTTGTTTCCGAGGGTGAGGGAGTTGATGTGGAGCGAGAAGTCGGGGTGGCGCAGCCGCGGCCATTGTTAGTTTACCGCCGGCGGCATCGCGGGGTCCAGTTGGGCCGGCAGTGGCTTAGGAGATATTTTATCTTTAATTTTGTTATTATTTGTAATTGTCGTGTTTTATCTAGATATGGGCCTAATTGTGTGGGCTTAGGGTTAACTGCTATTTAAGTGTGTGGTGTAAACGTTATTGAGCATCTATTCACAATTGAGAAAATAGACGGGAGCCTTTTGGCTATTTGGCAAACGCATTTGTGTTTGATTCTTTGAGTGCTAACATTAACTCAATGGATCAAATCAATCACTCAAAAAGTGAAAACCTGTATTATTCACATCAATCAATTACTTAAAAGCCAAATTTTCTAAATGGCAACTTACTCTATAAAACCAATTAATTAAATTGGCCTGTAAGGGAATTGTAATCCAAAATTAATTAAATTGCCAGTGTTGGATTCAGGGCACGAGCATATAGTAATAAAACCGCCAATTGACAATCTCTATCTATGTCCAGGGCTCTGTTATATGGACGAAGATCATGTAGCGGATCACAATTCACAACTACTCAGAAAGCAAATAGAATACTGAATTCAGAAATAGATTGACAACGAAGTTCTATGGCAAGATTCACATCAACTTGATCATCATCCAATACTCAACACTCAAAATATGAGAAAGGTGATTATAATCATTCGAAAGCAGAGAAACACAGAAGTTAGCTGAAATTTTATCAGTACCTTAATCAATGGGAAGTCACCGTCACGGATAGCACAGGCTCCAACCACCATTACATACATTCCTAAATGAATTAATTAACTTGGTGAGTAACAGAAGAAGTAATAAGATAACAAACTTACGGACCAACCTTGTTCCCAATGGCGGGTGAAGAATTGTCCGCCGAGCTGTAGCTGAATAACACCGGTTCCGTCGTCCAGGAGAAACGGTCGGTCTGATCGCCGTCGGAGGAAGGTACATAAACAAGAACGCCCTGAAATGGGGGGTGGTTTAGGGTTTATGGGCGTGAATGGAGAGAGAGAGAGAAACCTGGATCCAAACTCGTTGGAAGAGAATGGCGCCGAGACTGAAGGCATTGTGCTCGGGTGTGTGGGTGGCGGTTTTGAGATGTACGCAGAGCAGTTTCAATGCTGCTAGATTGTAATCCATTTTCCCTCTTTTCTTCCCTACCCACTTTTCGCTCTATCAATTTCTAAACTCGCCCGCTCGTTTCAAACACTATTTCAGCTTTTGAAGTTCAAATTTTACTTTCGAAAATCAATTTGGGACTTATTATAGGGCGAATGTTATATTCGTAATCCAATCTCAGTCTCCAAATTTGCAAATTTTGCACTTTGATCCCTCAATGTTCAATTTTAATTATTTTTATCAATTTTTAATTTTTTTTCGAGGGAAATTACTAAACGTCGTCGAAAAATTGAGCGTGGGATGCACACGCCGGGAAGTTTCAAAATTGGTCCTCGTGCGCTAGGAAATTTTCAAAATTGATTCTTTATGTTTAGTGTAATCCAAATTCAGTCATCAAGTTTGCTAAATTCACACTTTTGAACCTCTAGTGTCCAATTTTAGTCATTTTTGTTCAATTTTGGTTCTTTTTTCACCGAAATTACAAAATAATGCTAGAAATTTGAGCGTGAGATGCACGTGCCCAAAAAATTATGTTTTTTGCTGTCTACGATCATTTTTGTTTACGTGCCAGTTTCACTTATTCCACCATCTCATTATAACCTTTCTCACAAATATATGCATTGATTAGGCATGTAGAAATCACACAACGGATTGCAGCTACACTCCATCAAGAATCACTGATGAATCCATAACATTTTTGTAGAGTTTCTAAGCTTTTACAAGTTTGCTAGTGCATGACGAATAAAGAAAATCATAAAGCAAATCGAATTTGTGGAGTGGATCTCTAGGCAATTTTATGATTATTCCTCTCTTATTCATACTAAAATGGATCGATAATAGGGATTTATCTCGGCCATTTTGATAAACACGGATTTTACATGTTTATATAGGCCGTTCCATAGTTGATTATTGCATGATTTTAATTATTGTGTGGAGTTATATGCTTAATTGTTAAATATTATAACTTCACGAGTATTTTGGAGTTATTGCAAATTTTATGCCTAATTGAATAATAAAATAAGAATTTTAGTTGAAGAAGAAGAAGAGATGAAGTTAGGAAGCCATGGAGATAATGAATTAATAAAGCAATGGACCTACTTGATATGCAATAGGTGTTGCGTGACCAGTTGCATGTGTTAGACAAGTTGATGGCTCGTTTGGGCGAACGGAAGAGTCGTTCGGTCGAACTACCATTTCGTTGAACCAAGTCAAAAGGCTGTGAATCCCAAAAAAGTGACGCCGATCATTGGACCAAATTACTCATCGGTTGGGTCGGACCATCACATAGTTAGACCAAATCACTCGTTGGTTTGATCGGATCAAGGGTTCTTTTTTATACGTGAATTCCACCCTTTACCAAACTTGCTCTCCAAGCTCAGGCCCATTAATCCATTCATCCACAAGGAATTAAGTGGCGTTGGCCAACAAAACTCACGATCGTTGACCGGAGCAACAATGGCAGCGGATTTTTGGCGAGGATAGTTCATTGTAGATCTATGAACATCAGTCGTCGAAGCGGTGGATCCGGCAGCCAAAACTCGGTCCTCCGGGCGGAGACGAATACGGTGGCTGTGTGCCGGGTGAACTTGCGGACAAGTGGACGGTGACATAGGTACGGCTGCAGCGCGTCTCACCGACGACATTTTTGGGAGAAGCAATATTGAAAGATAAGAGGTGCCATTGTTGCTAAAAGTAGGTAGGTTTAATTGTTTCAACACCTTACATATTAATATCTTAACATCTTACTTTCACCTAACCCAAGAATGTTTCTAATTTTAAAAAATTATAAAAGGTGAATGGCGTACAGCGTAAAGAAAGAGATTTATAGGAAGATTCATTGGAGAGGCGTGAGAAACGGATAGTTTAGGTTGATTTATCAAATCAATTTATTTATTTATTTATTTTTAATGGTGATCTTGACTACAATTGGAATCACCACTATTGTGGTGTGGAATGGCACAACGAAAGGATCTAACTATGTGAGGCTTTGCATGTTTATAAATGAAATGGGAATACAAGGATTCAAGAGTTTTTGTGCTTTGGCAGGAAAGAAGAGCATGTGGGTGATTGGAACTTTTATTCACAAAAGTTTTTATGGATTTGGTATTGCTTTTGCTATAACAGCTGAAAGTTCAAATTCAAGATTTGTATCTATTACTTCACACTTCAATTCAAATCCGAATACTTTTTTTTATCTATCTCTAAAGATTTAAAAATTGACTAATGATCCAAATAAGAGAGTAGTCTATTACCTCCAGACATGAATGGTTTGAGATAGCCATTTCGGCTGCAAATTTCCTTAAAAATAAATCAAGAATAGAAATTTTAGAGAAATTAAAGAAAACTCAAACTTGAAATGGAGGGCCATGAATCCAAAACCTAACCTTGTGATTGGCCTATGTATTGGATTGCAGAAGGGGATCCCTTGTGGAAACTTACTCCAGCCTCTCTCTCTCTCGCCCACCTCTAAACCCTACGCCTCTGCCTTATAGGTCTCACGTCTCTCTTCTCTGCTGCGATTGTAAATCTTCAATTAAAAATATAGCAGAAAAAGAGTAGAGTAGGCGAAAAGTTACTGCACCTTCAGTTTGCATCACTTTCTTCTTCCCATCTTTATTCTTCGAGTGACATTGAATATTTTATTTAAAAAAAAGTTGAATTGATTTAGGACAATTTTGAAATCAAATTGTTAGCATCATGCTCCATGTGAACAGGGAGACACTATATGTTCATGCTTTTGTATTTTATTTAAAAAAAAGTTGAACTGATTTAGTACAACTCTTATCGAACTAAAAACTTATCGGTGGAAGAGAAAACTCTTCATCTTAAATAATATTATTTTGTTAAAAGATTGAATGATAGGCATGGCAGCAGTGTAATTCTTGATTGATGTGTTAGTCAACTATTAGAAACTGTTTATTTAACTAAACACTCATTAAATAATAATACAATTAAAATAAAGAACTAACATACTTCATTTCATGTCTAATTAAAATATAGAACTAACACATAGAGTCAGTCCGCATCCGAAGAACGTTGTGGAGTCACGAAGACAAAAGTTTAGGGATGAGACGGCATTTATTCCTTCATTCGGGTTTCATCAATTTATTTAATTTCATGTTGAATTTAGATATGCTTTATTTCTTTATTTTCTTTATGGAAGATTAAACTTCCAGATTCTAGGGTTGCACTAGTAGTTTGGTTTTGAATTGTTTTGGTGTGTGAACCCTTTATTTAATTCAAACACTTTATTTCTTTTATACGTGTGATTTTTCTATATGATTAATTGTTTCGTGACCAATTACTCATATCTGTTTATTAAACTAAGAAACAAAAATTGAGGGTTAATATTGATCACTTCACACATATAACACATCTAGTAGTTGTATCGTTACTGTGAGAGAATTCAATCCGATAAATCTGTTGGGAGTTAACTGATGTGATATTTAAATTACTGTTATATTTATTGATTGATACTTGTGATTAGATTTGAAAGAATTAATTGCATAAATTCCAGATTGCTTTAGGAAATTATGCTATAATTGAATTAAGAAGTTCCACCCACTACGTGACGAACCAAGTGAAAGTGTAATACCTAGAATTATTTTTATTATTCTTATTTTCATCCAATTCATATTCTGCATCTTTTAAGTCCAGTAATTGCATATTTATTATTTTATTTTATTGTTTATTCAATTTTCAAACGTCCTGATATTTTCCTTATTCTTCGGCAAGTGTTTTACTAATTAGATTTTAATTCATTCCATGTGGATTCGATATCTTGCCTATCTGCTTTGCTACATACGTCCCTTTCACTTGCGGAATATAGTGTTGCTTTGCATGTTAGTAAGTGTTTATAATTTTTGTTGCAAATATATGCTATCACATATCCGTAATGGTTAGTTAATTTTTTCAGTGTTGCTGCTTAAAATTGGGGAAATTTTGTTGATTGTGAGTCATGGATTGATTAACCATTTTGTAGTTGGGATGACCAGTTCAACAATTTATCGAACCACAGGGAGGAAGATACTAGTGCCTAAGCGATATCACGTTTCTTATAATTTTATAGAGACGAATCATCAAAGGATTGGTTGTTTAAACAAGTAATTAAAAGTAATCAAATCAAGTACCAAGCAATTATAAAAAATAAAGCAAGTAGATGAATGTAGGATGATTTTCCAAATTCAACAAAAGTGAGATGAACAACATTAAAGAAGTGGTAATTCTAAGATTTATGTATTAAACTCATACGTATCAAGGGTAGAAGACTAAGACCAACACGAATTCCACCAAAACTTCCTCTCGTAATAGATAGGATGTAGATCCTTTACAAGGTCTCAAAAAGGCTCTAAGGTTGGTTCTCAATCAAACAATTCCTACTAGGTACTAAGTTCAATTAGAGAGTTCCTTCACACGATCAATTAACCTCTCGATCTAACAAACCACATGTTCTATCAAAGGGTTCTAAATTCCAAAGGATTTCTCAATCTCTCTACAATTTATAATGCACATGAAGTGTTTGATGAAATGATTCACTTAATTATCCTAAGCACATAATTGATTTCTCAATCTAATCACATTTTTAGAACAACTAAACACACAAATCATCATAAACCTCAAGATAATAAGCATCAATGATAGAAAATCTATTTACTCAATCAACACATGAATTTAAATACACAAATCTTAAAATTATCCAACAACTATCATATTGCTAACATTACAAGGGAGATTAGCCTTTCATATTCATAAGGAAATTAACATAGATAATTAAATCTTTAAAAATCGTGACAAAATTATGAAGTTTAGTACAAAGTATGGACGAAAACTCCCTTGAAGTGCTTCAATGGTGATCTCCTTCATTTCCTTGCAATTCTCATCTCTTCCTTGCTCATTTTCTTCAATTGGATGAGTGTTTTGATGGTGGGATTAAGATAGATGGAATGGATGGTGGAAGGATGAAGATGATGGTGTAAAATGGAAAAAATGTGTGTGATATGTGTGTGCAGCTCTGAATTTCGGATCCAACTTGTATCAAATGTTAAAATATTGGGTATTTATACCCCTTGGGAGCTTCTAGAAGAATTCTGATTTTTTGTTGATTTTTGCACCTACACGGCTCATGTGCATGCACACGGCCCGAGTCGTGTCAGGGTTTCTGGTCAACGATCAGCTTCAGGCAGCACACAGTTTGTGTGCTGAACACGGCCACAGGGTAGGCATGTAGAATGTTCTGATATCGGCGCACGACCATTCCTTACTGGCCCGTACGAAGTACACGGGGCGTGTGCATGCACACGACTTGTATACCCTACACGGCTGGGCATGTTTGTGCTGCAGTACTTTCTTCTTTCTCCCGACTCTATTTTCGCTCCGTTTTCACCTGTTATTAACATATTTAAGCTCATTCTCACACATTTCCATAAAAACACATAACACAATCAAATAGTACATAAAAATGGATAAAATACAATAAAAATGGATACAAAAAGACAATAAAATTTATGTGAAAATATCGTTAATCACTCCTCCAAACTTAAAATGTTGCTCGTCCCCAAAAAATGAAAATGATTAACCAAGAGGGAAGATTTTCACCTAGGATAAAAACTTAATGCATATACGTAATAACACATCAATAGCAATATAACTATAAATTATGTTAAGTTATCCTACAACATTAGATTCATGACATGAGAAATTAACAAGTTCAATCAAAAGAGAATAAAGATTAATATAGCCCCTCTTTGGTCCAAGCCTCATATTAGATATCAATTTCACTCAACACTCTAATCAATAAGGCAAAACAACACTTATCAATCGATTGGTTTGACTCGCTTTAGACTTGCTCGTAGACTACATTTACAAACCACCAAAGCTTCAATCAA
The DNA here is from genome assembly GCA_023678885.1 of Pogostemon cablin. NCBI lineage: Eukaryota > Viridiplantae > Streptophyta > Magnoliopsida > Lamiales > Lamiaceae > Pogostemon > Pogostemon cablin. Next base: position 21,969,253 of record CM042985.1, on the reverse strand, counting down.
TGACCAAAAAGGTCTTTCATTAAGGATGTAATGATAGGCTCTTTGGTATGGTATGGAGAATTTAGGTAGAAGTGAATATTCATGTGTAAGTAATTGAAGAGGTAGCTACTTTCTTCTATTCCTCCACTTTTCTTTCTTTCTTTTCTCAACCTTGCAAATCTCAAACCTAATCATCACCTTCTCTTTGATTATTCCCTCTTTTCGATTGTATGCTCCCTTCTTTCCACTTTTGATTTCGTGAGCATCTTTGTTACTTTTCTCTTTTTCTCATTTTTAAAGTTGAATATGCACTTTTGCTTGCACTCTTTTCATCATTTTCTTTTGCTTATTACCATTTGTTTCCCTTCTTTTTCTCTTGTCAATCCTTTCTAGCTACTATCTCCCCAATTACTCACACTAAAAGGTTAATTATATAAGACTCATGTGGGTAATCAAGGCTTGTAATGTGCTTATATCACAAGAAATATGCTTAAAGGCTCATAATGGTTAACTAGGGAAATGTTCATGGTAGGGAAGTATATGGCTATGGCTATGAATTAAAAGTATGGCCTTAAATCATATCATCAACCTCTACAAATCGGGCTCGTTCCTATAGTCATTGAGTAAGTTTTAGCTTATCAAATACAACCAATCTACTCATAAAAAGAAATACCATGTATGCACGGTTGAGGCTCATGTACTCACAAGTTTGTTCTTAGACTTAAAGGACTTTATTACACATCATTTATCTTGCAATTGAATAAATTAAAAATAACATGCCATAATTCGAAAGTGTAGAGATTCTTATTCATAATTTGCCATCACTTATCACCAAAACATGTCATCACTAATATTCAAAAATAACTCACGACATCCCGAAATAAACCACCAAATCAATCCTTAAACCAAAATGAAAAATCACAAAACATAGAATGAAAAAACACCAACAAAAGACAATACGAAACACATAACATGCAAAAATAAAATCACCATCACAAGAAATTAAATACGAATCCACATCATCCATAATCAAATTAAATTACAACATCCCAACCTTGATTGAAAATGAAATCCTAAGTACGAAAATTAAACATCTCAAAAACAAAAAACAAAACAAAGTATCAAATCTATACAATCCAAATCAAATTAAAACGAGCTAAATGAAGTGTTGAGCACTAAAAGTACTCCCTTCAATTCTCTGGAGGAGGAGGCGGTGGCTGGTACGGTCTCCAATTGTTGTAGGCACGAGGAGAATCAAAGAACTGGAAATTGAACATCATAGTGAGCATCTCTTCCATGTTGTTCAAGTGTATACGTGCTAGCTCATCGTAGTAATGTCCCCGACATTGCTCTTAACTAATCTCCCCCATAAGCACTCATTGCCTTTGTTGCTCCTCACAAAGCTCTGTCATCTGCTCTCCATGTAAGTGCCGCGTGTGCCTTATCCCTCGAACTTCTTCCTCCATGACGTTCCATCTTGCATTTCCACCTCTAGGACCCATAAACTGTTGTTGTTGCTCTTGCTCCTCTTCTTCAAATTGTGGCGGTTCAAGTGCTTGCTCTTCAAATTCCACCTGATGATGGGGTGAATCTTCTTCATTACCTTCCTCCATGGCTACGGGCTATGCTCTTAAATTTGCCAACTCTCGATTCTCCTCCACACGCATTTGTCTCAGTACTGCTTCCACTCTCTCTCAATTTTCTTGATAAAACACCCTTACAATCGTAGAGTGACACGGACTAGCCATTGCCAAATTCACATACTTCCGTGGACAGTGCACCGTGGTGAGCTCAGGAGCTGGTAGAGGGAATGGAGCTCCCTTTTCTTGCCTCAAGTAGTAACTATTTCCTATCAATGCTAGGAACTCCATTCTGACTAGTTGATGATAGTTTAGACCCTCACTTGTCATCATATGCTGCATCCCTCTGAGATTAATACCTAAGCCTTAGGCTATCATTGTCAATATCCCCCCAATCATCACTCCTTGTGAGGTTTGTCTTTTCGCCATCCTTTCTGCATGCTGAACGAAATGGGCTGCCATGTTCAAGTCGAGCTCCCAATATAAATAGAACACGATGTAGAGTTGCTTTTCACCCACTGCACCACTCTTGAAACGGCCCAGAACAGTATTTGACATATTTTTTCAAGATACCTCATTACCGGATTTCTGATAGCCATTCCTTTGGAAGCGCTAGGGATATACCCCGATTGTTCCGTCCCATCATTAACTAGCCTTTTCCACCAATCTTGTTGATTGAACTCCCTCCTTCGTAAAAATTATGATGGCCCACACATGGCAGGCATCCTATAAATCTGTTCAACATATGAATGGATACATCTGTCCTCATCTCGTTATTCAGCTGGAAAGTGATTGATGTAGGAAACTTGTTCCTATCATTTTTTATAGTGAGTGTGCTCAAGAACTCCGCTGTGAGATGTAGATAGGTAGGAGGCCTCTTGTCGAAGAACTCTTCCATCTCTGCCCTTCGAAAAATGGTTCTCAGGTCATCTTTAATACCAAGCCCTACCATAGTCTCTTGATCCTGAAACTGAGTTGGTTTGATCTTTGGGAATATGGCTTGCCATCTCAATACATACTTCTCCCAACCTTCTTTGAACTCCACTCCGAAATACTCCGGGTGATACCATCTTCCATTAATTGCGCATCTAGATTGGCCAATTCTCTCTCTTTTTCAATAACGATGAAGTCCTCATTGCGTTTTCTTACTCTCCTTTTAGCCATCTACAATGTTCAACATGTCCAAGTTATATTCAATTTAATCACAAGAAATGGTTATTAAATAAGCTTAGAATCGTCACTTGTTATTCAACTAAATGTTAATCCTAGCATGCTTTTATATCCAATGACAACACCCTTTCAAGCACCACAAACCTCATGTTGATCTCAAGGAATTTCTTATTTCAATACAAGCAACTACACAACAATCTTATTCAAGGTATACTATCAATTAAACAAGTCTAACAACTCAATCCTTCCATTCTTTCATGAATTTCATTATGTACTCTCACATGTGCACAACTTTTCCAACAATATATCAACAATGCTCATTATTCATGTACATAATTCAATTTAACTCAAAAAGTCACTTAGGCATTTCATCGAACACTTGGCATTCAACATATTTCCACATGATTTCAAAAAGAATTTCCAATTACCTTATGCCCAAATCTTCAACACCTAAGCTATTTCACAACAATACAATCCTCATAGAAGTATTATCAATCAATTTGTAAGCCCATATGCATCTAATTCAATCACAATCAAAAATTCCCAAATTCAACTTTCTCATGAACCCTAATTATTGTACAATTCAATCAATCCAACAATTAAACTTGCAAATTCATGTTTCACAACCACCCTAGGCATGCTTCAATCATGATATCATTCAAAACTCATGCAATAATTTTCAAAATTCAACCTTCAATTGAGAACTAGGGCAATGAAATTCATACCTAGATTGTTTTTGAAATGAATGGAAATAAATTGATGCAAAGTTCTTGAGAATCATATTCTAAACAACTCAATCTTACCACACTTTTATATTTTCTGAAGATTTGTGGAGTTTGGAAGGAATTACGGACGAGGAGAGGCGTAAGAACACGGGTGAAATGAACTAAGCATATTCTGCGCTTGATTTTTTTTAAAACTGACTTCTAACAGGGATGGCTCGTGTCCTATACACGCCTCATATACTTGTCCTCTACATGGGCTGTTTTCTGTACACGGCCATGGCATTGCCGTGTAGGCGTTTCTTATTTTTCGCGCATGGCCACCTCTTATAGGGCCGTGCGTTGTACACGGGTCGTACGCGGAACTTGCCCTTGGCCTGGGCGAGTAGCTGTTTCTGATGCCAGTACATGGCCACCTCTTATAGGGCCGTGTATGGACACGACTCAAGTAGCCACTTTCTTTTTTCACTTTATAAACTTCGAACCTTATTATCCCCTATTTTTGTGCTTCCAATACACCCTATTTATGCTCAAAAACTCATCAACATCATTAGCTCAACAAAAGTTATCAAAATAAGGATTATCATATACTTCAACACTACCAAAACGGACCAAAACCATACCGAATTCATGAGAAAATTTTTAATTTGGCCCAAAAATACAAGGATTCCATACAAACATAAAGTGTAGCATATCATACCACACCATATCCCCCCAAACTTGATTTGAAACAAGAGTTTCGAGTTATGTTTGCAAAAAGTGGTAAGATATATCGTTACACATCAATCAAACACTTCTTATATCTTCAATACTCTTTCTTCTCACAAACACAATCCACCTACAAGGCCAAAAATGAAAAACAAGAAAAGAAATATTTACAAACCTAAACTACTAAAAGGATACGAGCTTTCAAGAGGTGAATGTATCCACATATACCAACTCCCTTTGAGAGGGAGAATGGTAATGCTTAACCCTTTGACCATTAACCAAAAAAGCACTTCCATTCGTTCCTTCGAGTTTTAAAGATCCATTGTCTCTAACCTTGATTATCAAGTACAGACAGGTCCATTTTGAATGAAGTTTTCCGAGAAACAACTTAAGTCATGAATTGAACAATAGAACCTTATCCCCCGGAATAAACTCCTCTGTTTTTATCCTTTCATCATGCCACCTTTTAGGCTTTTCCTTCAAAATCCTTGAGCTTGAGTAAGCTTCTACTCGATACTCTTCTAATTCAACTAATTGGAGATATTTTTTCTTTCCGGATTCTTTCTCATCAAAGTTCAACTTCCTAAGGGCCCAAAATGCCTTATGCTCTAACTCCACGGGTAAATGACATGCATTCCCATATACGAGCTTGTATGGAGAGAAACCTAAGGCAGTCTTGTAGGCCGTTCAATAAGCCCATAGAGCATCGTCGAGCTTAGAAGATCAATCCTTTCGATTTTCATTGACCATATTTTGAAGTACAAGCTTCACTTGTCTATTCGAGACCTTCGTCAAGCCATTTGTTTGAGGATGATAAGGTGCAGAGACTTTATGCTTCACTCCATATCCATTCAAGAGCTTCTCAATAAGCTTGTTGATGAAATGATATCCCCCATCAGTAATCATGGCCCTTGGCACTCCATACCTAGCAAAGATGTTCTTTCCTTGTTCATCTTTTTGCATGTATCCCCAAGTGTAGGGAATCAATTGTAGCTCAGCGTGTGACCAAGTAAAAATATCGAACCCAATGGATTAGCGTTAAATAAGATAAACACTAACTAATTCACACCACTAATAAATAAAACAAAATAACCTTTCTAATTTTGGAAATTATTAAACTAATTATGCAGAAAATAAATATTAAATAAAATAAATAAAAATAAAAACCACAAATAATCACAAATGTTTCAAGAGAGAAGACAAGATAGCTCTAGGAATCCAGTTTAAATTTGTCAAAATCAATCACTAGACAATAAGTAAGAATTCCTGCAGATCTTATGAAAGCAATCGCTTAATTATGTTAAATCCCTTTGGTGAAGTAAACTTAACACATAAATCTGGTTTAAACCCTCAGATACAGAAGAATAATTCATACTCCCTTTCTGGGAACTTCATGCAAAATTCCATTAAAGGCTAGAGCACTAGACTTCCCTTTACAGGTACTTAAGAATTAATCCTCAATTCCCACCTAGCAATCTAAGAAATCAAATCCTCTATAATGGTAATTAATAAATATATTAAGTGTCCAATATTAATTATTCTAATGAATATATGTTATATGATTAAGTCCCTTTTACCCATAACAGATAGACAAATATAATCTCTTTTGTGGCACAAGCAATAAGAATAAATATGCATAAGACAATGACATATCATGGATGAGGGCAGACCATATAAGTCAAAAATACAAGTCTCAATAAAAGCATTAATAAGGAAATAAGAATACTGCAGAAATCCATAACCTAATGTAGGTCATCAATTCAATTCAATTCAACCTTCAAAACCTAAAACTATCCAAAAAAGTACTAGCCCATGGTGTTACAAGCAACAACCATGTCTATAGAATGAAACTTACCCATGAGTCTATAAATCAACAATAAGAAATTAAAAATAGAAGAAAAACCCTTGTCTGGAATAATTCTCAGTCTTGTCTTTTCGTCTTGATGATCCTCTCTCGTTCTCCTTCTCAAGTAGCAAACACCGTGATCAAGTGTGATAGGTGAAAGGCGGGTGAGGGGTAGAGATGGATGGTGGAAGGTGATGGGTGAATATTTGTAAGATTGTGTATCCCAAAGGGCGTGGTGGAGAGTTATGGTTTGGAACACCCCAATGGCTCCTTTTATAGTTGAGGGCTGCTAAAATTTGGACTCCACCTCAAAATAGGGCTTTTTCACGTCAAAAATATTAACGGGCCAAAAATTGGGCTGCCGGGGTCGTGCTACTCGTCAGCAGATTGCGCGACCTCACAATTTTGCTCATAATTTCTTCATCCGGACTCCGATTGAGGTAATTTTTATGCTCACGCGATCCTTTCTTCCTTAGATTTCTATCCATATAAATTCTTTACAAAATCTCTAACATTTGAAGGGAACAAGTCATGCAAAAGTGGCACGAATCGTGTTGGTCGGCACAGCTTGCGCGTCTTCACCGTTTTGATCATAACTCCCTCATCTGACCTCCAATTGAGGTGTTTCTTGAGGAAAAATGACCTTATCTTCTGTAGCTTTTTAATCATATATCACATGATCATTTTGGTCTTCTACACAAATACAGAAAAATTGTGCAAATTGAACATGCGTTTTTTAGCATTCTTTTATGATTTTACTCTTTATTCCAACTTTGCACTTTTAATCCATTTTCCATCTAATAACATGAAATAATACCTATAATGCACCAATATCTTAAATATATGAAAATGAACCATTTAATGCTAAAATACAAACATAAATCCCACAAAATGGTGTTAAATCGGACCCTAAAACATGCAGATTTTCACACTAAATATTCTTCTTTAGGAATTGCTTGACCACTAGAGCATCATTTGTTCTTGTCGGTATTGCTTTCACTTATTTAGAGACGTAATTCACTGCAAGCAATATGTAAACATAACCATTAGAAGGCGGAACTGGCCCCATGAAGTCCATCCCCCATACATCGAACACCTCAACTTCAAAAATATTCCTCATGAGCATCTCATCACGTTGCCCTATACTTCCAATCCTTTGACACCTGTCACATCCCTTGATATACTCCTTACAATCTTTGAACAAAGTTGGCCAAAACAACCCCGATTGTAGGATCTTTTCCCCCGTCTTTTGGAACCCAAAGTGTCCTCCACATGGTGAACTACGGCACATCTCTATGTCACTTAACTTCTCTTCTTCCGGGATACACCTCCTTATGATCCCATCCGAACAATTCTTGAACAATAAAGGATCATCCCACAAATACTCCTTGACATCATGATAGAACTTCTTCCTACGGGATTAAGAAAGATGATCCGATTTGAGACCACAAGCCAAATAGTTCACGAAATCCGCATACCAAGGCCTCCCGGTTTCACACAAAGTATACATCCTTTGAAAATTGACTTGAAGGATTTCTTCATCCGAAAATACATCCTTAATGAACTCCATAGTTCCTTCTTCATCAACATTTCTCAAACGTGACAAGTGGTCGGCTATAATATTTTCAACCCCCTTCTTGTCACGTATCTCCACATCGAACTCCTACAACAAAAGAACCTAACGGATTAGTCTTGGTTTAGCATCTTTCTTGTTCATTAAATACCTAATGGCGGTATGATCCGTATAAATAATAGTTTTCGTGCCAACTAGGTATGGACGAAATTTTTCGAAAGCATAAACCAAGGATAAAAATTCTTTTTCCATCGTAGTGTAATTTTTTTTATTTGTATTGAACGTCTTCGATGCATAATAGATAGCCCGAAACTTCTTCTTCCTCACTTGGCCTAGCACTACTCCCAATGTATTGTCATTTGCATCACAATAGAGCTCAAAAGGCATACTCCAATCAGGAGATACGAGGATTGGTGATGAAATTAGAGCTTCCTTGAGCACCCTAAAAGCATCAAAACGTTCATCATTAAATTCAAACGGAGCATCTTTTTCAAGTAATTTACACAAAAGTTTTCTATATTAGAAAAATCTTTTATAAAACGTCGATAGAACCAGCATGCCAAGGAATGATCTAAACCCTTTTTCATTCTTAGGTGGGGGAAGATGTTCAATAGTTACAACCTTCGCCCTATCAACTCTCAAACCTTTCTCCGAAATATGATGCCCAAGTATGATACCCTCTTGAACCATAAAATGACATTTTTCTCAATTCAAGACTAGGTTCGTATCTTGACATAGTTGCAAAACCATAGAAAGATTATCCAAGCATATATCAAATGAAGATCCAAAGACGGAAAAGTCATCCATAAAGACCTCCATTATATTTTCAATCAATCCCCCAAAGATAGCCATCATGCAACGTTGAAAGATGGTGGGGGCATTGCACAACCTAAAGGGTAATTTATAAAAAATAAATGTGTCATATGGACAAGTGAAAGTTGTTTTCTCTTGATCCTCGGGGGCTATCATGATTTGGTTGTACCCCGAGTAACCATCTAGAAAACAATAATACTTGTATCCCACCAACCTATCAAGCATTTGATCAATAAAAGATAAAAGAAAATGATATTTATGAGTATTTTCATTAAACTTCCTATAATCACAACACACTCTCTAACCCGTTTTTACCTTTGTAGCAAGTTCTTCATCAAATTCCATTTTAACAATGGTAACACCCCCTTTCTTAGCCACAAAATGCAAAGGACTCACATGAGAACTATCACTTATGGCATAAACAACATTAGCATCTAACCATTTCAACACTTCTTTCCTAACCACTTCTTGCATAATTGGGGTTCAAACGCCTTTGAGGTTGAATGCATATTTTATCTTCATCTATTAGCCTAATGTGATGCATGTATATTATGGGATTAATTCCTTTTAAATCATCTAAACTCCATCCTATAGTACTCTTATGATTTCGAAGAACCCTCAACGATTTCTCAAGTTCTAAGGATGAAAGAGAAGATTATACAATTACCGAAAAGTTCTTGTTGTCCCCCAAGTACGGATACTTAAGGTGATCAGGTAATGGCTTCAATTCTTCTTTTCCCTTTCCAACCTTGGACTCTTCACTCTCCACCTCCAATGGGAGGTATTCTCTCTTTCCATAGTACATCATTTTTGCTTCATATTCTTGCATTTCCCTACAAGCATTCAAGTCATATAAGCAATCATTTATGTCATCATCTTCTAAACAATATAAAGAAGAAGTAAAATTTAAAGATAAAATAAGAGAGTGGCTTATGCTTGTCTCAAGAGGATCATTGGATAAGAAAATAGTAAGTTCTTTAGAACAATCTCATCAATCAATTCAATCCTTCTACATTCTTCTTTCTCATCCGGATGCCTCATAGCATTTCTTAGTGAAAACACCACTTCCTCCTCATTTACTCTCAAAGTTAACTTCCCCTTATGCACATCAATCAAAGCTCTTCCCGTGGCCAAGAATGGACAACCCAAAATCAATGGAATATTAGCATCCTCGTCCATATCAAGCACTACGAAATCCATCGGGAATATAAACTTTCCAACCTTGACAAGCACGTCCTCAACTACTCCCTTAGGATAGGTTAAAGACCTATTCACAAGTTGAAATGTAACAGACGTATCCCAAGTTTCTTAAAAATGGACATAGGCATTAAATTATACTTGCACCAAGATCACAAAGAGCTTTATGAACTTCACTCTTACCCATCTCACATAGTATGACAAAACTCCCCAAATCCTTAAGCTTTGGAGGCAACTTCTTTTGAATTATGGCAAGTTCCTTTTTCTTGCCATGATGTCTTTCAAAAACTTGGCATAATGAGGCATTTGTCTTAAAGCATCCGCAAAGGGTATATTAATGTGGATTTTCTTGAAGATTTCTAAGAACTTTGTAAACTTTTCGTTAAGGCCCTTCTTCAAGAATCTATGTGGAAAAGGAATAGGCACTTGAGTTTTCGGTATGCCCCAACTATCTCTTTCCAACTCCACTTCATCCTCTTTCTTTTTCATTGCCTTGGTACTTTGTCATTTCTTTTCAATAACTTTCGGCTCAACCACATCCATTTCATCATTCGCTTTTGCTTCAACTTCACTCTCTTCCACAAGCTCTTCCTCAATCAAATCTTCCTCATTCACCTTCTTTTCTATCCTCTCATTTTCCATAGGCATAAAAGGTCATTCATAATTGGTTCCACTCCTTAAAGTGATTGTCTTGCATTGCTCCTTTGGATTAACAATGGTGGTGGACGGAAATTTCCCTTTTTCATTCGCACTCAACGAACTATCAATTTGACCAACCATGTACTCCAAAGCCTTGAACCTTTTATCATTGGCTTCATCAATCTTTCTTCTTAACTCATCTTGAGCTCTTCTTGATTCATCTTGAGCTTTGTTCGATGCAATCAATTTTCAAGGAGTTCATTGGTCGTTGCTTTCCCTTCATTGTTCGGTGCCTTAGCTCCCGAATGATAGCCTGGAGGATAAGCAACTGCATTGTTTAAGTTGGAGTAGGAAAAATTGTCTTGCCTATTTTGTTGTGGATAAGAACTTCCACCACTTTGATTGTTATACCCTCCTTGTCTTTGTGGGAATTTCCTTGCTTTTGGTTGAAATCACCTAGGTAATTATTTTGGTAATTACCTTGGTAACCTCTCCATTGTATGTATGATGCATGTTTTCTTTGCATGCAAAATTAATCCCCAAGTATGAAGGATATCAGTTGCAGCTTAAGCAAACACCAAGTTAAATATCGAACCCAAAGGACATCGTATTATCAATTTAATTATTACCTAAATTAATTAAGACAAAGGCAATTAAGTTGAGAGATAAAATTATTAACAACTAAACAGAATTATTAAATAAAAAATAGAATAAAATATCACCGGAAGAATACGAAAGGTAGCTCTAGGGTAATCCAATTTTACTACTTAACTTTCCTCTCAAGTGCAGGGCGACTCTGCCTTGTGGACTATGGACGTATCACTAAACCATGCAACTCTACTCTATAGACACAAGTAAAAATGCGTGTAACACGTGTGGATAACCTTAGAGCAAGAGACATAATTTCACCTCCTTTCTAGGTACTATCAGTATCAATTATTTTCCACGTCTAGAACCTAACCCGATATAATCTCTCTTTATATGTACTATAAAATTACCTCTTTATCCTGCTTACTAACCCGAATTCAATTCAATTAATAAACATTCATATATGACAGTTCTAATGAAGCTTCAGAGTCCCCTCACTTAGAATCATAACATGGATTTTTATTCAGCGGTGTACGCACTCGATCTACAACCAAGATATATATTCAGACACTATATATCAATAGAAGATGCACAAAATAACCGTGAATATGGATTAAGAAAGTACAATCATATATAAAATCAATCCACAAGTAGTGTTGTACGGAAGACACACAAGAGAGTTTAATTAATTCATAAAACCTCCAAAACCCTAGATCTACCAAAATAGTTCTAGCCCATGATGTTGCAAATAACAATCATGGGTGTTGGATAGATCTTACCCATATGTAAGAAAAATCACAAGATAAATTAGGAAACGAATAAAACTCTAGATGCGGGAGTCGTCGCGTCCTTCTACATCTTGAATCCTCCTCTTGGTACTCCTCTTGATTCCACAGATGAATCTTCAAAGTGATGGATGAATGGAGGAAATGATGTAGATGATGGTTGGGGGTGATCCCACCTTGTTGGGTGTAGGATGATTGTGTTGTCGTACCTTCTTACATGAATAATGATGTAAACTATATATCGTTGTGAGAAGGGTATTAAATAAGGAGGTGAATCATGGAGGATTATGCAATAAGGAGATTAATTGTAAATAGGTAATTTTCGGAAATTTTCGAAAATTCTCGCTGGCAGCTGCGCGACTTCACGATTTTGAGCATAACTTCCTCGTCCAAACTCCGCTTTTAGTGATTCTTGTGCTCATGTGATTCTTTTTTCCTTTCTATTTTACTAAAGATCTAACCAGAAGTCCAACAATTGAAGATGTAACAAGTCATGTAAAATGGAATAGTTGTGCTGAGTAAAACAGCTTGCGCGACGTCACCATTTCGATCATAACTTTCTCGTTTGGACTCCGATTGAGGTGTTCTTTATGTCAAAATGATCCTCTCTTCTGTGGCTTTCCAACCATATATCACACTTCCAATTCAGAGTTCCACACTAACACAGAAAAATTACACAAGTTGGATGTGAGTTTTTCAGTATTCTTGCACAAGTTGCACCTTTTCTCTAACTTTGCACTTTTGATCATTTTTCCACCTAAAATATAATAAAAACACCTCAAACGCACCTTTTTATCATATATATCAAATATAAGATACTTGTGCCAATATATGACAACAATTCTCATCAAAAAGGTATTAAATTGGACACTAAAATACGTTTATTTTCACTCTCATCAATGTACAAAACATCCTCAACACGCGGCATAGACATAGCATATTGTTCTCCACTCATACTATTCGAAGGAAGTACACCTTGCTCTACTTGCCCTTCAACCATATTAGCTCCTTGATTATTCACACTTTGATTCAAGCTCATTTGTCTTACGTCTTCCGCTGCTATCATTTCAACACTTGGCATACTTGACTCCGCACTCGCACTCTTCACACTATATTGTTGTCCTTGATCCTTGTGCTCAAACCCATAACACCCACTAACTCTCTCCGATGACCATTGATAAACATTTGTAGTAATCTCATCAAAAATCCTTATAGTCCTTTCCAGAGTCATTCCTAGTACGGATCCACCGGCCGAAGCATCAATAAGTATTCTTTGAGCATTTATCAAACCTTGGTAGAAAAACCCCACTTGTTGATTTTTTCAAAACCATATTGTGGACACTTGCGAAGCATATCCTTAAACCTTTCCCACACTTCATAGAAACTCTCTTGAGGCATTTTCTTGAATTGAGTAATCAAACTTTTCATTTGAAGCATCTTGGAAGGTGGAAAATACTAGTTCAAGAACATTTGTGCAAGCTCATCCCATGTTTGCACGTACCCAGAGTAATAATGGAGAGCCATGTCCTAGCATGATCCCTCAATGAAAATGAGAACAACCTCACCTTTACACAATCCTCGCTCACCCCATTCATCTTCATTTTGTTAGCAATTTCAATAAATTGAGCTAGATATGTATTAGGATCCTCATTCATTGTCCCTCCAAATTACTTGTCTCTCACCATATTGATTAGACCTGCCTTAATCTTAAAATCATTGGCATTGATCGGTGGGCCCATCATTTGTGGTATTGCCCTTGGCATAAAGAAATTTCGGATTACCCTTGGATCTATATGAGGCCATTGATGCACCGGAGGTGGAGGTGGTGGCGCATAAGCTTGTTGTGGAGGTGCATAAACATGTGGAAAACCTTGTTGAAGCATGGCTTGTTGCACCATTTGTTGAAGCAAAGCTTGATTGTTAAGTACTCCAAAGTTTTGATAAGCTTGCTGAGCAGGATTAGCATTGAATTGAGGTGCTTGTGCGTTGTATTGCACATTTAGCACTCCGTCTCCATCATACTCAACCTCAACACGTTCATCATCTTGATTGTTCTCCATTAGATTACTCTTTTTGTACTTGCTCTCTTTTCTCCTTCTTCGAAATGTATTTTCAATCTTCAAGTCAATCAGTTCTATTTGACTCCCCTTGGATCTTGTGTGCATACACCTTCAAAAATAAAAGAAGTTAGAACAAAATTTTCAAAAGCAAATAAGATAAACAACAAAAACAAAAATATCTCTATTAAGATCACTTAAAATGATCCTTCTTCAAGCTACTACCAACCGTTGCCTCCCTAACAACATCGCCATTTGATTAGCCATTTTGTAGTTGAGATGACCAATTCAATAATTTATCGAACCACAGTGAGGAAGGTACTAGTGCTTAAGCGATATCACATTTCTTATAATTTTATAGAGATGAATCATCAAAGGGTTGGTTGTTTAAACAAGTAATTAAATGTAATCAAATCAAGTACCAAGAAATTATCAAATAAAGCAAATAGATGAATGTAAGATGGTTTTCCAAATTGAACAAAAGTGAGATTAATAACATTAAAGAAGTGGTAATTCTAAGATTCATGCATTAAACTCATATGTATCAAGGGTAGAAGGCTAAGGCCAACACGAATTCCACCTAAACTCCCTCTCGGAATGGATAGTATGTAGATCTTTTACAAGGTCTCAAAAAGGCTCTAAGGTTGGTTCTCAATCAAACAATTCCAACTAGGTACTAAGTTTAATTAGAGAGTTCCTTCACATGATCAATTGACCTCTCGATCTAAAAAATTACATATTCTATCAAATGGTTCTAAATTCCAAATGATCTCTCAATATGAAGTGTTTGATGAAATGATTCATTTAATTATCCTAAGCACATAATTGATTTCTCAATCTAATCACATTTTTAGAACAACTAAACACACAAATCATCATAAATCTCAAAGATAATAAGCATCAATGATAGAAAATTCATTTACCCAATCAACACATGAATTTAAATACACAAATCTCAAAATTATTCTACAACTATCATGTTGTTAATCTTACAAGGGAGATTAGCCTTTCATATTCATAAGGAAATTAACATAGACAATTAAATCCTTACAAATTATGACAAAACTATGAAGTTTAATACAAAGTATGGATGAAAACTCCCTTAAAGTGCTTCAATGGTGATCTCCTTCCTTTTCTTGCAATTCTCCTCTCTTCCTTGCTCTTTTTCTTCAATTGGATGGGTGTTTTGATGGTAGGATTAAGATAGATGGAATGGATGGTGGAAGATGAAGATGATGGTGTAAAATGAGAGAAAATGTGTGTGATGTGTGTGTGCAGCTCTGAATTTCGGATCCAAATTGTATCAAATGTTGAAATATTGTGTATTTATACCCCTTGGGAGCTTCTAGAAGAATTTTGATTTTTTACTAATTTTGCACCTACACGGCTCGTGTGCATGCACACGGCCCGAGTCGTGTCAGGGTTTCTGGTTAACGATCAGCTTCAGTCAGCACACGGCTCGTGTGCTGAACACGGCCACAGGGTGGGTGTGTAGGATGTTCTGATGTCAGCGCACGGTCATTCCTTACAAGCCCGTGCCAGTACACGGGGCGTGTGCATGCACACGGCTCGTGTACTCTACACGGCTGGGTGTGTTTGTGCTGCCGTGCTTTCTTCTTTCTCCCGACACTGTTTTCGCTCCGTTTTCACCTGTTATTAACATATTTAAGCTCATTCTCATATATTTCCATAAAACACATAACACAACCAAATAGTACATAAAAATAAATAAAATACTATAAAAACGGATACAAAAAGACACTAAAATTTAGGTGAAAATATCGCTAATCATGGATTCATATGGGGACGCCATGAACTTGGAGTCTTTGCCGAAGGGTTTTCGTTTTCATCTGACCGATGAAGAGCTAATAAACCATTATTTGAGGCACAAGATCAATGGCCATCATTCGGTGGTTGATGTTATATCCCTGAAGTTGATGTTTGTAAATAGATTCTGTATAAAATTCACATAATTAATTTAAATCCTTAATATATACTCGATTTGATTAATACAGTGTACTACAATCGATCCATAGATCATGCAGTCGTCGAACCAAAAAGTGAAGGAAGAGAGGGCTGAAGTGACGGTGAGAACCGCTAGTAGGGAGCTCAGCGAAATTAATAAAGAGAGGAAAAAGATGGAGAGTAAGTTTTTGGAGGCGCCACCGGACATCTGCCGAGAATACATGTCTTCGGGGATTATCAAAAGTCTATCCAGGATGGTGCAGTGTGCAGGGCACTGTGGAACATACTAAGGAAGCTGTCATCGAGAAGTCCCATGAATGTCTCCGGGGATGATCGGAAGCCTATTCAGGATGGTGCATGGCACTGTGGAACATGCTAAAGAAGCTGTCATCGAGAAGTCCCATGAAACTATCAAAGACAGGCGTGACAACCGATGAAGCCGGAAGAGGCGAAATAGGCCAAGAACGTATTTATGTATTTATAAGTGAAATTGTCACGTAAGTAAAAATGATTGGAGGCAGCCAAAAAAATTTTGGGCGCGTGCATCTCACGCTCAAATTCCCGACGATATTTTTGTAATTTATGGCGAAAAAATGACCAAAACTGAACAAAAAGACTAAAATCAGACACTGGAGGATCTAAAGTGCAAATTTAGCAAACTTGGGGATTGAAATTAGATTATACCAAAAAAAATTACCAATTATAAAATTTCCCAGCGCGTGCATCTCATGTTCTATTTTCCGGTGACGTTTAGTAATTTTCGGCAAAAAAATGACAAAAATTGGATAAAAAGGAGTAAAATCGTACACTGGAAGATCAAAAGTGTGAATTTAACAAACTTAGGGTCTGAAACTGGATTACGCCAAACATAAAGGACCAATTTTGATATTTTTTTCGGATAAATATGAGGGTGTAGTGTATAGTTATTTTTTTTTATTTCTAATTATTTTATTATATTTTGTTGTTTGAATTAAATAAAAATCTGATCTAAGTCAAATATGCCTAAAAATATGTCAAGTGGGTCGGATTCAAGTCAAGCAAATCCAAAGCAAGTTCAACAAACTTAATCTCATCTGGGAAAAAAACATCTCATAAGAGATTTATTTCTACACCTATAAATAAAAGTCTCTAGAGATCATTTGAAACATCGCTAAATTTTCTACGAAGATTAAAGACGATCTGAGATCATGGTGCTGAAGGGATCCTTCGACTTCATCGATCAATATTGGTGTTCTATCATCAAGTTCATTCAACATTTTTTTGTTAAATAAAAAATGTTATGTCAAATTGAACAACGTTTTTCGTGGAAAACTATCAAGTCAAAGTTTGATCTGAACAATGGCTCGACGCTTCCGAATCAACATTTTAAAACTTCAAGCCCGAGTTCGGACAAGTTTCATCCAAAGATCTGATTCCGAAAGTTTAAAAGTCAAAGTCAACTCAAGAGAGGAATCAGTGGCGATTTCTTAACTTCTCAAGTCTGATCCATCACAGATTATCATTGTACTATCTTTTGTGTTTATTATTCAATAAATATAAATTTTGTTGTTTTGCACTCATTTCAAAATAAGAACATATATTGTCATGATCGAAGAAAATACTCTGCAACCTACTTTTTGTTTATTATTAACACATGAAACTCAAATACAATCAAAACAAGAAAATTACACGACATATTGAATAAAATGAGATAAAACCCAGATCCAAATTGCACCAAGTGGAGAGGGAGAGTGAATGAATGTAACTAGGAGATGAGAGAGAGACCAGCAGGAAGCAAATCATCGGACAAAATCTTGTTAGCAGCATCAGAAGGGTGAAACCCATCCCAAAACACATATTCACTGGCATTTCTGCAGGTCCCTGGTGATTTTGCATTGCACAGCACAGATGTTTCCAGCAATCCAGATCCACAACATGCCTTTCTTGCTTCAAAGAAACCTGCAGCAATTCCATTAATTAATATTCAAGGATTAGAATAGGAGGGTGGATCCTGATCTTATTAAACAACCTCCTCATCTAAAAGTTTAAGCTTGTAAAGAGGAATATCGTTTAATACTTAATCAAGTCACTCTAACAAATCTCACCATAATCAGTAGGGTGGGTGACAAGATCATGAAGAGGTTGATAAATATCCAACACCACAAGATTAAGACCAGAGAGATTAGCTTGCAGGTTAAGTGAAGTAGAATTCAGGCGATTATTAAAAGCAACAGCCACAGTGTTCAACTTCTCAACACACTCATTTCTATCTTCCCCAAATATGGTGATCACTGCAGGTAGGCATCCAAGTGGTGGCAGAGTTGTCACTCCAATCTTTCTTGCTCCCAATTTGTACAACTCCTACACACCAACACACACACATTGCTTTAGAGAGAGAATGATGAGAGAGAAACTCCAAGAACATCCATCCAAACCTGCACAAACTTGGTGTAAACTTGCAACAGAATGTTGGAAAATTGTTGGGTTGTGTACTTCTTGTAGAGCAGAGGATTGATGTAGTAGTTCTGCACAAAGTCACTGCTTCCAGCACTGACAAAGTGGATCGACCCGTTTATGATGGATGAAGCATTGGATTGACCCACAAGTGTGGCAAGCTTGTTCTGGTAATCTTTGTACAAATTTAGCTGTTTGCTCAATGGTATTGTGTTCTGCAACAACAGAGGTTTCAAGAATTAAAGAGGGTTCAATTAGGATGATATATGAGAAATGTATGTATATGTAATATAGTTACATAGATTTTTGCAGTGGAGTCATAGTAACCCGAAGAAGCCGAACCAAAGTTAGCTCCAATCAAAAGATTGCTCCCTTGAGCTTTCCCACTTAGATAGGGTAGTGGGTACGTGGTAAATCCTAGGTTTTCAGCTGCAGCAAAAGGTTTAAAACATAATGATTATTTTTCAAAGAAAAATAATCAAAATCATTGAATACATTCAACTTCATATTTTCATAAACATATTTTAATTTTAATCTTGTACTCCCTCCGTCCCAAATTCAAGTTCACATTTACTGTAGATACGGAGTTTAAGAAAAGTCACTTTTTGACTTACTTTTGAGGGTAGTATGGTATTTTTGGGTAATAAATAAATGATAAAGTATGTTATGTGTGTTAAAAATGTGATGACAAATTTGAAATTAAAGTATGTTAGAGGGATATTAGTTTGTTGCTTTTTCATTTTATGGAAGTGTGAAGTTAAATTTGGGACGGACCAAAACGGAAAGTGTGAAGTTGAAGTTGGGATGGAGGGAGTAATTTTTATAAACATTAGATATTTTCATACCATTGAGGGTTAAGTTATCTTAATTTCAAAAATACCACTTTCACCTAACACACATAACATACTTTATAATTTATTTATTACCTAAAAATACCACAATACTCTAAAAAGTCAATAAAGTTGGTTAAAAAGCAACTTTTCTTAAACTCCGTATCTACCGTGCCGGTGAACATAAGTGCGAGATGGAGGGAATACTATTTTCGAAAAAAATAGTACTAGTTTTACACAAGAATAATACTATTCTTTGTTCCGAATATTAAATCAATCTACTCTATACTCAACTCGAGATCGTCCGATAAAAGCTTATTTGGTACCAAACAAGTTTGAATAGGCTATAATGTTCGATAAAATTAAAAGCTCGATTCATGAAAATAGGTAAAATAAATATAAAATTATCATATTACTCGAACTAGACTCATGTTTGACTTGATAAAAGCTCGTTCTAGCTTCATGACTTGATTGCTTATCAAACAAACTCAAACATATATTTTGAAGGTAGGTAATATTTCAAATAAGCTTGAAAACAGTTGTTTATTCAACTCGACTCAACTCATTTACTCCTCCTTCTATATGAAGAGTAACACTTTGTAACAGAAAAAGAGAAAAATACCAGTGTAATCGGAAGCAAGTTTTCCGTTGCAGAA
This sequence comes from Pogostemon cablin, assembly GCA_023678885.1. Classification (NCBI taxonomy): domain Eukaryota; kingdom Viridiplantae; phylum Streptophyta; class Magnoliopsida; order Lamiales; family Lamiaceae; genus Pogostemon; species Pogostemon cablin. The sequence continues at coordinate 21,949,712 of CM042985.1, read as the reverse complement.
TCGTCCTGTAGATTTGTTTTGGATAAAATCTCTTCCGTAAGGTGGGAAGTTGGCTTTAATGAGGGTTTCAAGATTGTTGTTGTTGCCGACATCAACGACGGAGTCGCCGAATAGTATAAGTGCAGGGACCAGAGGCTGAGCATCTATCACCCCTACTATCAACATTACAATAATGTAGGAAAAATATATGAAAACGATACTGCTCATCATTATGACTGATAGATAACTAATGTTGTTTTTGGAGTGTGATGAAATATGAAATCAAGTGGTGAATTTAAACTAGTGTATTTCAGTCAACGTGATTACCCTAATTGGTTGATATGGCTACATCAATCTTAGATTTTGTGCCATTTCTAATCTTTGTAATCTTAACTTGAGGCAATTAAAAATTGAAAAGGAAATGCAAATTCCTTCTTCAGTAAAGATGGTGACTCTCTAACTAGTTAGCATACAAGTGATGATAGGCTGTGTTTTTTAATTTTACGTACCATTTAGTCTATCAAATTTTTATATTAATAAGTTAATAAATGAGATTTGAATTTCCCATTCCACCTCTAATATTTTATTAATATTCATAATATTAAAAACTCTATAAATGATCAATAAATTATTAGGGAACGTACGTAGCTTTAATTCATAAAAACAATATTGATGTCATTCAATTAAAATGTTTCGTTTTACTCCATGATTATGCTTTTTTTTTAAATTAGAAAGCATCTTAGTATTTTTTATATGAGTTTTTTAAACCAATTTTTTAAAAATTAATTAAAGAATCTTGAAATTTAAATGAATATAATAATCTATGTTTACTTTAAAAAAAATATAAAGTTGATTTCTTATATTCTTGGATGTACAAGATATATAAAGATATAGCATTTTGTTTTAAAAAATATGCACTTTAATTTATAAGGATTCATTTTTACATTGAAAATATTAACTAAAATACGAATAGTATAAATGTTTGATTAGTAAGTTTTTTTTCTCAAAATTATGGGTACATATAAGTTCTTATAATATTTTCAGGATTTTTTTAATTAAACGTTAATATTACTCGTATTTAAAAAAAAAACCTTTAAAATAAAATATTATAAGCAAATTATCCTATCTGGTTACATTGTACACCCATTTTAAAAAAAACTTATATATTCCACTTATGAATAAAAATGTATGCAATTTTTTAGTAAATTTTCTTAGATTTTTTAATGAAAATTTGAATGTAAAAAAATTATACAATTATTAAAAAAAATATATATTATTAAATAAAAATTTATACGCATGTATATACCCAATTGCACAATTGGGATATGAACTCCATATTATATATATTCTTGAATATTTATGCAGTCCAACTCATTAAATTATTATCCACATTAATTGTAAAATGTTTTAGATGATGAGATTTAAGTGATTATTTTTAAAATACAAGTTATGTTGGATTAGCAGATTTAAATAAGTGATGGAAAAAGATTAATTTTATTTATTTTACATGAGTGAATCTTGGAGATGAAGCACACCAATAAACAAATAAAATTAATGTTAATATTGAAAGAAATGGGATTAGTTCCACCTAAGTTAACTGGCGTAGTGGCGTGTCTTGCTAGAGTTTTTTATCGAGCTGGAACAGCTTGTACAACGCAATACCTCTCTGTGCAGGGGTAAATCAGACATTTAAACCTTCCACCTATAAAATCTAATTATCTAAGCATGTCTTTACTTTTCCCTAAAAAAAATAAATAAATACAAACTTCATTAAAGATTAAATGTGAATTTGAAGCTTTTATCAACCGTTCGGATTTTCAATTTCATTTTAGTGCACTGCACTGTTAAATGGATCTACAGAGAGAGTAAAAGTTATCCTTAAAAAAATATCCATTCTAAAAATAATGATTTTATTTTATTTTCATCTTACATATTCCCTCCGTTCCGCATTAACGTTGATGTTTGTTTTTTTCACGAAAATTAAGAGATATAATATTTTAATGTGTAGTGAGGTGAGAGAAATAATATTTAATGTAAAGTGAGTAGTTGTATTAGTATTGTGTGGGCTTATATGAAATAACTAATTGTTTTGTGTGGATCCAACATGACAAAAAAAGAAATATAAACCTTAACTTGGAACAACACAAAATGAAAAATGTAAACATTAACGCGAGACGGAGGGAGTATTAATTATTATACGAGGGTCTTTTACTTTTGTGCATGTGAATTAAAGAGTATTATTATTTAATGTGCAGTGGGTAGTTGTATTAGTGAGAGTGTGGGCCCATACTTTAATTGTATTAGTGGGTGTGTGTTGGTCTCATGTGTGTAAAAAAGAAAATGATCTTCTTTGAAGTGGATGACCAAAATGGAAAAAAGATCATCTTTCAAGCGGTTGAAAGGAGTATAAAAGATGGTATAAAAAATGACAAGAGAATCTATAACCAATTTGTAGGGTCAACTTTAACTACTCTCTTCATCCCACTGAAATGTACTCCCTCCGTCCCATTTTCATCTTCATATTTACTGTACGCACGCAAATTAAGAAAAATCACTTTTTGAGTAACTTTTGGGGGTAATTTGGTATTTTTGGGTAATAAATAAATGATAAAGTATGTTATGTGTGTTAAAAAGGTGATGACAATTTTGAAATTAAAGTATGTTAGGGGGATATTATTTATGTACTTTTTCTTTTTATGGAAATATGAAGTTGAAATTGGGACGGACCAAAACGGAAAGTGTGAAGTTGAAGTTGGGACGGAGGGAGTACGTATTTTTTCATTTTGATCCGTCTAAATACAAAGTGTGTATTACCGTTTTTGATAAAAAGGATCCACACAAATTAATTACTTCTCTCTCTTTGGCACAACCATCACATTAATACACCTATCCACTTTATATTTAAATATTATTTATCTCACCTCAATATACATTAAAATATTATATCCCTTAACCTACGTGCAAAAAGCAAATACCCACATTTCAATGGGACGGAGGGAGTATTATAGAGTTCTGAATTAGCATTGTTTTTGTGAGATTTGGAGTTGTATTTGAGCACTAAATGATTACTTTTCATTTTCTTAAGAAATTGGTGCATTTGAGGTATTATATCGTGTAACAACTAATCATTTGGGACAAAAGCAACACCTTAAAAATATTACATATTGAATATAATAATACTATTAAACTATTAGATAATAATCCCTCCGTCCCGTTCAATGCTTACATTTGCTTTTTGCACGTTGATTAAGATGTATAATGCTATTTTAATAGATAATGGATGTAAAGATATACTTTCTCCATCCACTGTCAATCTATCTATTTTACCATTTTGGGCCGTCCATCTTTAATCTATCAATTTTCCTTTTTGGACTATGGGACCCACACCCTCCACTAATATAAATAAAATATGAGACACCGCACCCTCTAATAATACAACTACATACTACACAAAAAATAATAGTACTCCTTAATCCACGTGCAAAAAGCAAATAGATATATTGAGGATGGACGGAGGGAGTAATAATTAATGTAAAGTAGGTAGATGTATTAATGTTGGATGTGGGTCCTATGATGATATATTAATTGTTTTAGGTGAGTCTCGTATACCAAAAAGGGAAACGTAAGATTGAAATGAGACGCCCAAAAAAAATGTAAAGATTGAAATGGGATTGAGTGATTATATTTTATGTGTTACATAAAGCTATTTACGTTGTAGTATACTCCCTCCGTCCCATCCAAAGATTGAAACGAGACGGAGTATTATTATTTAATGTGTAATGAGAATTGATCTAGTGGAAATGTAAACCCATATTTCAATTATATTAGTGAGTATTTGTGGGTTTTGTATGTGTAAAAAAGGAAAAAAAAAAACTTTTTGGATGAGATCCAAAATTGCCAAAAGGACTGCCATAGAGTAGTAATTTTTGCAAGAGATATTTTACTTTCATATAAATTTCATATAAACTAATTACTTCCACTAAGAAATCACAGAAGTAACAGATTTGTTGGAAAGAGTATTAGAAAAAGAAAAAAAAAATCTTTTTATGCATCCTTGTGAGTTACTGTTCAAATTTCCTTTTGAAATTCATACATCATCAACCCATTTATTCTCGTGACGGCATTGATTTTTAAGTGCACAACTTGTTTATCCTCTCTTAATCTTGGAATTCGCTAAGTGTTAATATTGGAGATTTTTCTCCATTTATTTATATAGTGTTAAAACCTCGTGGATGAATTGATTGTGCAATTATCCTATTCTCCAAGGGTGTATTCGTCTTTCTTCCACACTCTTCCTCTATCCATAGTTTGCATTTCTTTTATTTGTAAGGCCGTGCTTATTACACCCCATGTTACATTTTATATTAAATGGGTGTAATGGGTGACAAGTATTGTTCCCTTTTACACTGTGTAAAAGGGAATAATACTTGTCACCCATTACACTCCATATAACATTGAGATGTAATAGGTGATCCACTTGTTTTATTTTGTGCCAAATATACGTCAACCTCAATTTAACTAATTTCTCTCTCTTTTTCTCGTGTTACCTTTTTTTTTTTTTCAATTGAGTTTGACTTTGTTTTATAATTATAAAAGGATTAATTCATAAAAAATTCATCACTTTATAAGAGATTTTCCATTTCTATTGCGATATTTTTTTTCTTTTCCTTCAAAAACTACACGAGAAGTACAAAATCAATCAATGCTTAATTAATGCCAGTTAATTAATTAATTTTATTTCTTACTTATCTCTGGGTTGACGCATTTTAATTTATTTTGATTTTAATTAAATATTGAAATTAATTAAATATTTGGTAATCTTGTGTTTTTTGTAGAAAAAAATTCAATAGGTGTTAATTCACATAAAATATACAGATTTTAGTTTATCATCCAATTGAACCGCCAATTTAACCAATTTGATCAGTTGAATTTCAAATCAATTGAAGACATCGATTCGAAAAACCTCCCAATTGAGCTTGTAGTTGCAGGGTGGAAGTTCAAATCTTGTCTTTAGTATGAATTTGACTTCTTACAAGCACAATTAAATAGCGAGTCTTCTCTGTAGTAAGTCACATGAGGCACATCTTGCGATTTGACTTCACCAACAATCCCATGGCAAGCACGATGGGGACTCCATATGAGTTACACGATATAGAAAAGTTACCTAACACGGAGCATTAATAATATTAGAAAAAGACGTTGCACGCGACTTGTCTTATATAAAGGGAGTTGAAATGGATAATTAATTCATCACTTTCATCTTCTAATTATTCTTTTGATCAATGTATTTATCACCCATATTTTACCTTTCATTAATCTGAAATGGAAGAAGCTAAACTTGTTCAATACTTTGAGGGTAAGACCATTTTTATCACCGGAGCAACAGGATTCCTTGCTAAGAGTAATTCTCTCTCCCTCATTCTCCCTCCCTTCAATATATTCTTCTACAACAATTTTTATACATTTGGAAGTTACCTTTCTCATTTTACTTATTAGATGAATGACATTTAAAAAAAAATCGAAACCTTTCCCTTTATATTATATTATATATATATATTCCCTTTAGATTTATACATATATTTCTTGTAAGCGTTATTTATATAACGATTTGAAATGGAATGCACTACCAAAAAATATTGTTTTTCACCACTGAAATATTTTGTTGTTAAAAATTTTAATTTCGTTATTAAATAAATTCATTTACCAACGATTTAACAACAATGTCTGTTGGTAAAGTGGTGGTTGTTAAAAACTTTTGGCAATGAAAATTTAATTCCATTAGTATATAATTATGTTGGTAATCCATTACTAATAATTTCGTTGACAATTTATATAATGATTCTATTGGTAATTCTTGATAAATAGCAACGAATTTTATTTCGGTTGATAAAAATAAAATAAATTCGTTAACATTCCATTGCTAAAAGAAAAATGTAATGTTTATTAACTGAAAGTTTATATATATTAGTACATTTTCTCTCATTCTTCTCCATCTTTTATATATACATTTTCTATCATTCTTCTCATCTTTTATGATTTGAAAAAGTTTTTGTAGAGAAAATACTCCGACTACAGCCCGACGTCAATAAATTATTTCTTTTGATTAGAAAGCCAGCCAAAATAACTGTCGAGCAACGCTCGCAAAAAGAGGTAAAAAGATGGCCACAATTTTTCGATAGGAATATATATCTGGATTATGTTATATGCATCTGTAGCCTTTTATTTTAGTTTAAAGTTCTAAATCATATAAGTTTTTTTTTTTTTACTTGATGATATTTTTAGTTGAATATATTAGTAAACGACAAATAATTTATATTTTAAATATGATATAACTATTAAATGAATTTCTATTACTTCGTTGCTTAAGATTCAACCGATTAATTGAATTATTTTATTAATAAAATTAAAAGATTATAAAAGTGATAACTTCGTTAATAAAAGTGATATATAAGTACATGAAAAATGATAATTATATGAAAAAATTGTAAGACGAATAAAAAATATAATTTTTTAATAAAAAGTATTTAATTATGAAAATGACAATATATTTTTTTAATAAAATAAAAGGATATGGCAAAGATTTTTGTGAGACCGTCTCACATTATGGCTTACATGAGACGGATAAAAAGTGACAACTTTTATAATAAAAAGTGATTCTCAATTAATAAAATGTGATTATGCTATTTCATGAACAATTTATTGTATAAATAAAAAGTGATAACGCTATTTCATGAATAATTTATAGTCTAAATAAAAAGTGATAACATTTTATAACGAAAGTAATAATAAATTTAAAAAATATAAAATGATCTAACATGAGATAGTTTCACGCTAGACTTGCAAAAAATATTACTAAAAAGTGATAATGCTATTTCATGAACAATTTATAATATAAATGAAAAGTGATAACATTTTAAGTAAAAATTATTTCTGATGAAGGAGAAGTGAAAATCATCCAATAAAATATTTAATAAATAATTTGTATTACAAGTAAAAAGTAATAACATTTTTAATAGAATATGGTAAGTTTTAATAATAAAATGATAATAATGGATTAAATTATTTTATGAATAAAATTAGAAGACTATAAAAGTGATAACTTCATTAATAAAAGTGATATCCAAGTATATGAAAAATGATAATTATATGAACAAATTGTAAGACGAATAAAAAGTGATAATTTTTTAATAAAAATATTTAATTATGAAAATGATAATATATTTTTTTAATAAAATAAAAGGATATGACAAAGACTTTTGTGAGACTTTCTCACATAAAGGCTTACGTGAGATGGATAAAAAGTGACAACTTCTGTAATGAAAAGTGATAATCAATTAATAAAATATGATAATATTATTTCATAAATAATTTATTGCATAAATAAAAAGTGATAACGTTATTTCATGAATAATTTATAGTATAAATAAAAAGTGATAAAATTTTATAACGAAAGTAATAAATAATTTAAAAAGTATAAAATGATATCACATGAGACAGTTTCACGCTAGACCTGCAAAAAATATTACTAAAAAGTGATAATGCTATTTCATGATCAATTTATAATATAAATAAAAAGTGATAACATTTTAAGTAAAAATTATTTTTGATCAAGGAGAAGTGATAATCATCCAATAAAATATTTAATAAATAATTTGTATTACTAATAAAAAGTAATAACATCTTTAATAGAATATGGTAACTTTTAATAATAAAGTGATAATAATAGATTGAATTATTTTATGTATAAAATTAAAAGACTATAAAAGTGATAACTTCATTAAAAAAAGTGATATATAAGCATATGAAAAATGATAATTATATGAAAAAATTGTAAGACGAATAAAAAGTGATAAATTTTTAATAAAAAGTATTTAATTACGAAAATGATAATATATTTTTTAATAAAATAAAAGGATATGGCAAAGACTTTTGTGAGACCGTCTCACATAAGGGCTTACGTGAGACGGATAAAAAGTGACAACTTTTATAATGAAAAGTGATACTCAATTAATAAAATGTGATAATGCTATTTCATGAATAATTTATAGTATAAATAAAAAGTGATAACATTTTATAACGAAAGTAATAATTAATTTAAAAAATATAAAATGATCTCACATGAGACAGTTTCATGCTAGACTTGCAAAAAATATTACTAAAAAGTGATAATGTTATTTCATGAATAATTTATAATATAAATGAAAAGTAATAACATTTTAAGTAAAAATTATTTATGATGAAGGAGAAGTGATAATCATCCAATAAAATATTTAATAAATAATTTGTATTACTAATAAAAAGTAATAACATTTTTAATAGAATATGGTAACTTTTAATAATAAAGTGATAATAATGGATTGAATTATTTTATGAATAAAATTAAAAGACTATAAAAGTGATAACTTCGTTAATAAAAGTGATACCTAAGTATATGAAAAATGATAATTATATGAAAAAATTGTAAGACGAATAAAAAGTGATAATTTTTTAATAAAAAATATTTAATTATGAAAATGATAATATATTTATTTTAATAAAATAAAAGGATATGGCAAAGACTTTTGTGAGACCTTCTCACATTAGGGCTTACGTGATACGGATAAAAAGTGACAACTTCTATAATAAAAAATGATACTCAATTAATAAAATATGATAATGCTATTTCGTGAACAATTTATTGTATAAATAAAAAGTGATAACGCTATATCATGAATAATTTATAATATAAATAAAAGTGATAATATTTTATAACGAAAGTAATAATTAATTTAAAAAATATAAAATGATCACACATGAGACAGTTTCACACTAGACTTGCAAAAAATATTACTAAAAAGTGAAAATGTAATTTCATGAACAATTTATAATACAAATGAAAAGTGATAACATTTTAAGTAAAAATTATTTCTGATCAAGGAGAAGTGAAAATCATCCAATAAAATATTTAATAAATAATTTGTATTACAAATAAAAAGTAATAATATTTTTATTAGAATATGGTAAGTTTTAATAATAAAGTGAAAATAATAGATTAAATTATTTTATGAATAAAATTAGAAGACTTTAAAAGTGATAACTTCGTTAATAAAAGTGATATCTAAGTATATGAAAATTGATAATTATATAAACAAATAGTAAGACGAATAAAAAGTGATACTTTTTTAATAAAAAATATTTAATTATGAAAATGATAATATTATTTTTTAATAAAATAAAAGGATAATGAAAAGATTTTTGTAAGACCTTCTCACATAAGGGCTTACGTGAGACGGATAAAAATTGACAACTTCTATAATAAAAAGTGATACTCAATTAATAAAATGTGATAATGCTATTTAATGAATAATTTATAGTATAAATAAAAAGTGATAACATTTTATAATGAAAGTAATAACTAATTTAAAAAGTATAAAATGATCTCACATGAGACAGTTTCACGCTAGACTTGCAAAAAATATTACTAAAAAAATGATAATGCTGTTTCATGAACAATATATAATATAAACGAAAAGTGATAACATTTTAAGTAAAAATTATTTCTGATCAAGGGGATGTGATAATCATCTAATAAAATATTTAATAAATAATTTGTATTATTAATAAAAGTATTAATATTTTTAATAGAATATGGTAACTTCTAATAATAAAGTGATAATAATGGATTGAATTATTTTATGAATAAAATTAAAAGACTATAAAAGTGATAACTTCGTTAATAAAAGTGATATATAAGTATATGAAAAATGATAAATATAATTGTAAGACGAATAAAAAGTGATAAATTTTTAATAAAAAGTATTTAATTATGAAAATGATAATATATTTTTTAATAAAATAAAAGGATATGGCAAAGACTTTTGTGAGACCGTCTCACATAAGGCTTACGTGAGATGGATAAAAAGTGACAACTTCTATAATGAAAAGTGATACTCAATTAATAAAATATGATAATGCTATTTAATGAACAATCTATTGTATATATAAAAAGTGACAACGCCATTTCATGAATAATTTATAATATAAATAAAAAGTGATAATATTTTATAACGAAAGTAATATTTAATTTAAAAATATAAAATGATCTCACATGAGACAGTTTCACGCTAGACTAGCAAAAAATATTATTGAAAAGTGATAATGTTATTTCATGAACAATTTATAATATAAATGAAAAGTGATAATATTTTAAGTAAAAATTATTTTTGATGAAGGAGAAGTGATAATCATCCAATAAAATATTTAATAAATAATTTGTATTTCTAATAAAAAGTAATAACATTTTTAATAGAATATGGTAACTTTTAATAATAAAGTGATAATAATGAATTGAATTATTTTATGAATAAAGTTAAAAGTCTATAAAAGTGATAACTTCGTTAATAAAAGTGATATCTAAGTATATGAAAAATGATAATTATATGAACAAATTGTAAGACGAATAAAAAGTGATAATTTTTTAATAAAAAATATTTAATTATAAAAATGATAATATATTTTTTTAATAAAATAAAAGGATATGTCAATGACTTTTGTGAGACCTTCTCACATAAGGGCTTACGTGAGACGGATAAAAAGTGACAACTTCTATAATGAAAAGTTATACTCAATTAATAAAATGTGATAATACTATTTAATGAATAATTTATAGTATAAATAAAAAGTGATAACATTTTATAATGAAAGTAATAACTAATTTAAAAAGTATAAAATGATCTCACATGAGACAGTTTCACGCTAGACTTGGAAAAAATATAACTAAAAAGTCATAATGCTATTTCATTAATAATTTATAATATAAATGAAAAGTGATGACATTTTAAGTAAAAATTATTTCTGATCAAGGGGAAGTGATAATCATCCAATAAAATATTTAATAAATAATTTGTATTATTAATAAAAAGTAATAACATTTTTAATAGAATATGGTAAGTTTTAATAATAGAGTGATAATAATGGATTGAATTATTTTATGAATAAAATTAAAAGTCTATAAAAGTGATAACTTCGTTAATAAAAGTGATATATAAGTATATTAAAAATGATAATTATATGAAAAAATTGTAAGACGAATAAAAAGTGATAAATTTTTAATAAAAGGTATTTAATTAGGAAAATAATAATTTATTTTTAATAAAATAAAAGGATATGACAAAGACTTTTGTGAGACCGTCTCACATAAGGGGGGCTTACGTGAGACGGACAAAAATGACAACTTCTATAATGAAAAGTGATAATCAATTAATAAAATGTGATAATGCTATTTCATGAATAATTTATTGTATAAATAAAAAGTGATAACGCTATTTCATGAATAATTTATAGTATAAATAAAAAGTGATAATATTTTATAAAAAAAGTAATAACTAATTTAAAAAGTATAAAATAATCTCACATGAGACAGTTTGTAACGCCCCGGGTTACGCTATGGGTTGGGACGCTACTAGATATAAATTCTCCAATATAATAATAGAGGGGTCGAGAATGCACAGCGGAATAATAAAAAAAAATCCCCAAAGCGATAGTATAATAAAGTAAAAGTTGCATAAAGATTATTACATATTAGCATCTACTCATCCGAGTAGAGTGAAATATCCAAAATAAGTACGTTCAGATGATATATCTGAAATAAAGTTCTAACAAAATACTAAAATATAAGTCATAATATAAAGTCTTCTAAGAGCTTGGGTCAACTGCAAAGGCCTCTCCATCTTCTAAATCTTGTTCTGAAAATCAAAAAGGGGTGAGCGTCTAAAATACACTCAGTGGGTTAACTTAAATGATTGCACAGTTAAAAATAAATATACATGCCAAATATACCAAAAGATGTAACATATGCCATTTAATAAAATAATTTGAACATTGTCGTTCGATAACTCAATGAAAATATTTTAGACCGAATCGTCATCCGATAACTTGTGTTAGTTGGTAAATGTACACCAGGCCGTCACCCCAGTACAATGTTAGCATACTTGAAATATATTTTAGTACTGAATCGACGTAGTCAGTAACTTGTGTTAGTTGGTATATGTGCACTGAGTCGTCACCCCGTGCAAGTGTTAGTAGAAAATATTTGTCATCGAACTAAAAGTACACATGACACATAACATGGCATATAAGTAACACATATCACATCTTAACATAGCAATCATGACATAAAATGTAGCACTCGGTAAAGAGTGAAAGTTACCCCACCTTAATCTTTTCGAAAACGTGTAAAGTGGACTAGGCTTGCTCGTGAGTCTCAGGTATGCCTGCAAAGGTATGCTAAACTGAGTTCTACTTCTAATAATAATACCTATTATTAAAACTAATTTCTAAAAATAGTTTACACAAGCTAATTATTGTTATATAATAATTATTAATTTAATAAAATATTAAAAAATATATATCATTTAAAATAATAATTTAACAATTATAATTCAAATTCCCATTTAAATTTACCATAAACTTTAACCTTATTACAAAATGACCAAACTTGAGTTATACAACTCCATTTGAAAATCCAAAAGTACGTATGTAGTCCTCGCAAGGTGAGGATCACATGCATACCAATTTTTCATGAAAATAACGAAGTTTAAAGGGGACAAAATTTTCACACAAAGTGGGTCTCTTCCCATCTTCTTCATTTCACGGCCAAACTCAAAACTAATTATATGTTTGTGATCCTCGTGAGGAGAGCTTCAAAACGGACTATAATATCAAAGCTATGTAATACCGAAATAAAATATGCCATTAAAGGGTTAAAAGCTTCGATAGGGTTTTTCTCACTCATACAAAATCTATTTCACAAAAGAATTATATATATGAAATCTATGCATTGAGACGATCATTTTCGTATATAACATGATAAGAATAATCAGCAAAATAATTAACTTACATAACAAGAGAATGAGAAAAATAAAAACAAAGTTGATATATATATATATATTTATATTTATATGATGTATACGTGAGTGTGTAAGGAAAAGAGAGAAAATATGTATATTTTCATTAAAAAAATCATTTGAAAAAAAGAAAAAGATGTTCACCTGTAGTGTAGTGAATCAGTTAGCCTCCCGTTTTCTTTATTTTGATTTGTTAGTATAAATGAAAGTTAAACTTGGGGATCAAGTTCACAACAGTAAGTTATCCAACTCACTTACCTTATCCACTAAAATAGACATGTGCTATATATAATATTATATAATATATATCCTTTGCAATCCTAATTGGGAACTCACTTTGATTTTTAAAGTATCTTGAATTTAAAATTTATTACCAAAATTAATAAAGTTACGTTTGTGTATTTATTAGGCAGGAGTTAACTTCTTGATTCAACTCAACAGTAATTTTATTATTATTATTATTATTATTATTATTATTATTATTAATGGTTGTATTACATCCACTCCTACTAAAATAAAAATTTCGTCCTCGAAATTTCACTTACTATGTATGGATATATTCGGATATTTATTTCGTATGTCGTCTTCACGTTCCCATGTCGCTTCTTCTATATTGTGTTGACTCCATTGGACTTTGATTAAAGCAACTTTACGATTCCTTAGCTTATGAACTTTCCTGTTAAGAATGGCGATAGAAAATTCCTCGTATGCTAAGTTATCATCAATTGCTATAACTTCATGGTTAACAACGTGGCTTGGATCAAACACATACTTCCATTGCATGGATACATGAAATACATCATGCACTCCAGCTAGCTCAGGTGGTAAAGCTAATCTGTATGCCAACTTTCCGATTCGTTCCAAAACTTCATAAGGCCCAATGTATCTTGGCTTGAGTTTTCCTTTCCTTCCAAATCGAGAAATTCCTTTCATTGGTGAGACTTTGAGAAAAACTTTATCTCCTTCCTGGAACTGTAAATCTTTGCATCTCTTATCAGCGTAGGACTTCTGTCGATTTTGCGCAGTTAAAATTCTTCTTTTGATCTTTTCAATCGTTTCAACTGTCTTTTCTACTATCTCTGGTCCTACAACTTTCTTTTCACCAACTTCATCCCAATAAAGAGGAGATCTACACTTCCTTCCGTAGAGTGCCTCGTAAGGAGCCATACCTATTGTGGCTTGAAAACTGTTGTTGTAAGCAAACTCTATAAGTGGTATGTATCTTTCCCAACTTTCCCCAAAATCTAGGACGCATGCCCTCAACATGTCTTCCAATGTTTGAATAGTCCTTTCAGACTGGCCATCTGTTTGCAGATGAAACGCCGTACTAAACTTTAGCTTTGTGTCCATTGCATTTTGTAAGCTGTGCCAAAATTTTAATTTAAATCTTGGATCTCGATCAGAAACTATAGAAACTGGTACACCGTGCAATCTGACAACTTCTTCTAGATAAATTTGTGCAAACTTATCCATTCCATGAGTCATTTTCACTGGAAGAAAATATGCTGACTTGGTCAAATGATCCACTATCACCTATATAGCTTGATTTCCTCGCACTGATCTTGGTAGACCAGTAACGAAATCCATTGTGATATGCTCCCATTTCCACTCAGAAATCTCTAATGGTTTCAAGAGTCCTGAGGGTCGTTGATGTTCTGCTTTCACTTGCTGACAAGTCATACACCTTTGGATAAACAGGCCTATATCCCTCTTCATATTTCTCCACCAAAATGCAGCCTTCAAGTCTTGATACATCTTGGTTCCTCCTGGATGTACCGTGTATGGAGTACAATGAGCTTCTGATAAAATTTCTCTAATAAGATTCTCATTTTTAGGAACACATAATCTTTTTCCAAAAACGAGTGTTCCATTGTCTGTGAGAGCAAATCCCTTTCCTTCCCCAATCTTCACGCGTTCCTTAATTTTTCTGAGAAATCCGTCTTCATCTTGAAACTCCTTGACTCTATCTCTTAGAGAAGGTTTAGTCAGTAACGCAGTTAATAATGCTTGAATGCTACTTGAAGGTATTACTACTTCCAAACTCATTCGAGAGAACTCTGCCACCAATAATTCTTAGTTTGTTATAGAGTAGGCTAATTCCCCTTTGTCTTTTCTGCTTAAAGCATCTGCTACCACATTTGATTTTCTTGGATGGTACAGTATGGTACAATCATAATCCTTGACTAATTCCAACCATCTTCTTTGCCTCATGTTTAATTCCTTTTTTTCGAAAAAGTACTTTAAGCTCTTGTGATCCGTATAAATTTGATATTTTGCTCCATGCAGATAGTGTCTCCAAATTTTCAAAGCATGCACCACAGCTGCCAATTCTAAATCATGAGTTAGATAGTTCTGTTCATGGATCTTGAGTTGTCTAGACGCATAGGCAACTACTTTATTATATTGCATCAGAACACATCCCAATCCTTGCTTTGAAGCATCACTATAGATGACAAATTCTTCTGTCCCATCAGGAATTGTTAATACAGGTGTAGTGACTAATTTTTGTTTAAGAATATTGAAACTATTTCACATTCTTCCGTCCAACAGAACTTAACTTCCTTGCGAGTTAATTTCGTCAAAGGTCCTGCAATCTTTGAAAATCCCTCAATAAATCTTCTATAATATCCAGCAAATCCAATAAAACTCCGTACTTCTCCTACATTTGTAGGTATCTTCCATTTCTCTACTGCTTCCACCTTAGTCGGATCCACCTCGATTCCTCGAGCTGACACAATGTGCCCAAGAAAGACAATTTTGTCTAACCAAAACTCACATTTTGTGAATTTGACATACAACTTTTCCTTTCTTAGTATCTCTAGAATGATTCTCAGATGTTCTTCATATTGTTCCCGATCTCTAGAATACACTAAGATATCATCAATGAACACGATCATGAATTTATCCAAGTACGAGTGGAAAACACGATTCATCAAATCCATAAAAATACTGGTGCATTGCTGAGACCAAAAGGCATTACTACGAACTCATAATGTCCATAACATGTTCTAAAAGCAGTCTTTGAAGTGTCATTCTGCTTGATTCGCACTTGATGATATCCAGATCTCAGATCTATCTTGGAAAACACACTAGCACCGTCCAGCTGATCAAATAAATCCTCAATCCTTGGCAAGAGATATTTATTCTTGATGGTAAGTTTATTCAGTTCTCGATAATTGATACACATCCTAAACGAACTATCTTTCTTCTTTACGAACAGAACAGGTGCTCCCCAGGGTGAAACACTAGGGTGTATGAAACCTAATTCCAAGAGTTCTTGTAATTGGATCTTCAGTTCTTGTAACTCATTTGGTGCCATTTGATAAGGTGCTTTTGAGACTGGTGCTACTCCCGGTACTAGATCAATTGTAAATTCTACTTGCCTTTCAGGTAACAAGCCTGGTAAGTCTTTTGGAAACACATCTTCATATTCCCGCACGATAGGAATATCCTCTATGCTCGTCTTCTCGTCTTCACTTTTTACGATACTCACTAAGAATGCTTGACATCCATCTTTTCTCATCATTTTGATTGCTTTCATTGCAGTTATAACTCGCGGTATTACTCCAGTTTTAGCTCCGTGAAAAGTAAACTTTTCATCTTCTGGGAGTTGGAACTGTACTTCTTTTTCACGATATCTGATTACTGCATGATTAGCTCTAAGCCAATCCATCCCTAAAATTACATCAAAATCTTTCATCTCAATTACATGAAGATCTGCAAGTATGACTCTGTCATTTATCCCTATCTTCACATTCTTGCACAACTTCATGGTTCAGATGGAGTTACCCGAAAGTATGTTAACCTCAAGATTTGATTTGTCTAACTCCTCACAATTATTCTCTACTTTCTTATACATCTTAGCAGATATGAATGAATGAGTGGCTCCCGTATCAAAAAGTATAAGAGCTTTAGTGCCAAATACTGATAACATACTTGCCATTGTTTCCGGTTCTTCTTCAGCTTCCTGCTGTGTCATAGCATATGCACGTGCTGGTCTAGTACTCGATCCTCCTCCTGCTTTAGTCTTTGGGCATTCCATTATGGTGTGTCCCGATTGACGACATCGATAACATATTCCGGTTCCATATAGGCATGCTCCAAGGTGATTAATACCACATTTTGGGCAAGAAGAATTTGTTCCGAGTGGCGGTGGTCCTGATCCTCCTCAGATTTTTATTTGCTAATTTTGAATTTTAGGGTTTCCTTTTCCGATCACCGGTCCTCCCCACTTGCGCTTTGCAAGTATCTCTATCACCTTTTTGTTTTGATTACTATTATTCTTCTGTCGAGACTCAATTTCTTGAGCTCTAGAAAATGCATCTGTAAAAGTCATCGTCCCTTGTCCAGCCAAGATAGTGCTGATCTCAGATCGCAATCCCTTTTCAAAGCGTCTAGCTTTCTTTTCCTCCGTGTTGACAAAATGTGTGGCAAATTTGGAGAATCGATTGAATTCTGTTTCATACTCAAGAACACTCATTGTTCCTTGTTTCAAGTACAGAAATTCATTTTCTTTTTCATCTCGGTACGATTGAGGCATGTAGTTTTGGATGATCATATCCTTGAAGTCTTTCCATGTCATTCTTGCCTTCTGTTCGGGCTTTTTGGTACGTCCGTAAGCCTCCCACCATAAATCAGCTTCACCCACGAACTAGAAGACAACGCACGCAATCTTCTGTGCATCATTGCAATCGAGATAGGTGAAAATTTTATCCAATGACCTCAACCATTTTTCAGCTTCTGCAGGGTCCTCCGTTCCGTTGAATGTTGGTGGATTGAATCTTCGGAACTGTTCAATTACTGAGGCTGGTTCATTTCTAGGAATAGATTCTGGTGGTGGTGGTCGTGCAGAGTTTGCCTGAAATTGTTGAGCCAATCCCCGAAGGATTGTCACTAAATCATCTCCTGAATCGCCATAAACGTTTTCAAGATTTTCATTAGTAGGAAGGTTTTGTGGTCTTCTTCGACTCATGATCTGTTCAAAATTTTTATACTTATCATTATTATATGCTGATATATCATTAAAATACAATGAGTAAGATGTATAAACACACATATAAATATATATACACATATATATATTAGTAATAGCAAAATAGTTATTAAGTATACATATGCATCTAAAAGTCATTCTTAGTCTAAAATACTGTCAAGAAAGCCTATTTAGTACGACATCTAGGTTACCTATATACATCACCCAATTATGGGTCAAAAAGGTTCCATCTATTGGAATGAGTCGCTACTAACTATAGCAAAATCTTAATAAGTCTGAGTTAGGATACCCACTAGGGTGTCCTAATCCTCCACCACTCCATCAGCAATATCCCCATCAACCTCGAAATCACCAGATATATCAACGAACACTTCAACAGGATCCACTGGTACAGCCATCGGGAAATGCATCATCGGCACACCCAGGAATCCGACAGGGGGAAGAGGTGCCTGGTCTCTAAGGGCCCATGTGTGGTTCAAACATACATTAAAAGCCACATAATTCAGCTCGTGGCCTGGAGGAACCACGAACATCTCAAAATAAATCTGCCGAGCAATCTGAGCCCACACGTCGGGCAAGGTATGAATGAGGATGAAGCAGTACTGCACCTCCGTCACCCTACGAGCTCCATGAAAATTCTCATGATGAATGATGAGCATTAAGGCGAAATGAGTGCCTAAATCATCAATCTCAGTCCTGCCACGAAGAGCGGCTCGTTGGGCTCTAATAGCATTAATGTGAGCAATAGCTGCTTTCATCTGATTAACAAAATTTAAATTTACTCTAAGGTCAATAAAGAATTTAAAATATTTAAGAATTAAAATAATCACACATAAAATCCTAAAGTGTAATTATAGCGTAGTCATAAAATAGTCAATCCTAGGGTCGGCATAAAATTCTAAGTTAGGTACTTGAGCAAGTCTTAGATAGACCGCTCTGATACCACGCTGTAATGCCCCGGGTTATGCTATGGGGTTGGGACGCTACTAGATATAAATTCCCCAATATAATAATAGAGGGGTCGAGAATGCACAACGGAATAATATAAAAAAAATCCCCAAAGCGATAGTATAATAAAGTAAAAGTTGCATAAAGATTATTACATATTAGCATCTACTCACCCGAGTAGAGTGAAATATCCAAAATAAGTACGTTCAGATGATATATCTGAAATAAAGTTCTAACAAAATACTAAAATATAAGTCATAATATAAAGTCTTCTAAGGGCTTGGGTCAACTGCGAAGGCCTCTCCATCGTCTAAATCTTGTTCTGAAAATCAATAAGGGGTGAGCGTCTAAAATACACTCAGTGGGTTAACTTAAATGATTGCACAGTTAAAAATAAATATTCATGCCAAATATACCAAAAGATGTAACATATGCCATTTAATAAAATAATTTGCACATTGTCGTTCGATAACTCAATGAAAATATTTTAGACCGAATCGTCATCCGATAACTTGTGTTAGTTGGTAAATGTACACCAGGCCGTCACCCCAGTACAATGTTAGGATACTTGAAATATATTTTAGTACTGAATCGACGTAGTCAGTAACTTGTGTTAGTTGGTATATGTGCACTGAGTCGTCACCCCGTGCAAGTGTTAGTAGAAAATATTGTCATCGAACTAAAAGCACACATGACACATAACATGGCATATAAGTAACACATATCACATCTTAACATAGCAATCATGACATAAAATGTAGCACTCGGTAAAGAGTGAAAGTTACCCCCACCTTAATCTTATCGAAAACGTGTAAAGTGGACTAGGCTTGCTCGTGAGTCTCAGGTATGCCTGCAAAGGTATGCTAAACTGAGTTCTACTTCTAATAATAATACCTATTATTAAAACTAATTTCTAAAAATAGTTTACACAAACTAATTATTGTTATATAATAATTATTAATTTAATAAAATATTAAAAAAAATATCATTTAAAATAATAATTTAACAATTATAGTTTTCTACTTTAATAATAAGTTGTAACATTAAAATATAAATTCAAATGACATTCATGTTTATAAAAAAATGGATATCAAAAAAAGATTCTACATT
Organism: Pogostemon cablin; assembly: GCA_023678885.1. Taxonomy (NCBI): domain Eukaryota; kingdom Viridiplantae; phylum Streptophyta; class Magnoliopsida; order Lamiales; family Lamiaceae; genus Pogostemon; species Pogostemon cablin. The sequence continues at coordinate 21,929,798 of CM042985.1, read as the reverse complement.
AAAATTAATAATAGTGACAAAATTATATTAATATTTAATATAAAAAGTTAAATAAAATAAATAAATATAATACATTAAATAAATAATAAAATATATTGAAATGAAATAAAATAAATAATAAGTAAAAATAATAAATAATAACGATAATAATAGTAAATTATAGTTAATATTGAGAAGGAATTAAATTAATAAAATTAGATAAATAATAAATAATAAATAAAAATACTAAATAACATAATTAAATAAAATAAATAAATAAATAAATAATAAATAAACACAATACGCACGCACGCAGCCACCCACCTTGAATGCACAGTTTTGCTTCGAAACTGAGTATTCAAATTTTTGAAGTTTAATTTTTTTTATTTTAAGAAAATTACAATCAAGTCCCTACATTATATCAAATTCCCATTTAAATTTACCATAAACTTTAACCTTATTACAAAATGATCCAACTTGAGTTATACAACTCCATTTGAAAATCCGAAAGTACATATGGAGTCCTCGCAAGGTGAGGATCACATGCATACCAATTTTTCATGAAAATAACGAAGTTTAAAGGGGACAAAATTTTCACACGAAGTGGGTCTCTTCCCATCTTCTTCATTTCATGTCCAAACTCAAAACTAATTATATGTTTGTGATCCTCGTGAGGAGAACTTTAAAACGGACAATAATATCAAAGCTATGTAACACCGAAACAAAATATGCCATTAAAGGATTAAAAGCTTCGACAGGGTTTTTCTCACTCATACAAAATTTATTTCACAAAAGAATTATATATATGAAATCTACGCATCGAGACGATCATTTCCGTATATAACATGATAAGAATAATCAGTAAAATAATTAACTTACATAACAACAGAATGAGAAAAATAAAAACGAAGTTGATATATATATATTTATATTTATATGATGTATACGTGAGTGTGTAAGGAAAAGAGAGAAAATATGTATATTTTCATTAAAAAAATCATTTAAAAAAAAAGAAGATGTTCACCTGTAGTGTAGTGAATCAGTTAGCCTCCCGTTTTCTTTATTTTGTTTTGTTAGTATAAATGAAAGTTAAACTTGGGGGACCAAGTTCAGTAAGTTATCCAACTCACTTACCTTATCCACTAAAATAGACATGTGCTATATATAATATTATATAATATATATCCTTTGTAATCCTAATTGGGAACTCACTTTGATCTTTAAAGTATCTTGAATTTAAAATTTATTACCAAAATTAATAAAGTTACGTTTGTGTATTTATGAGGCAGGAGTTAACTTCTTGATTCAACTCAACAGTAATTTATTATTATTATTATTATTATTATTATTATTATTATTATTATTATTATTATTATTATTATTATTAATAGTTGTATTACATAGTTTCACGCTAGACTTGCAAAAAATATTACTTAAAAATAATAATGCTATTTAATGAACAATTTATAATAAAAATTAAAAGTGATAACATTTTAAGTAAAAATATTTCTGATCAAGGAGAAGTGATAATCATCCAATAAAATATTTAATAAATAATTTGTATTACTAATAAAAGGTAATAACATTTTTAATAGAATATGGTAACGTTTAATAATAAAATGATAATAATGTATTGAATTATTTTATGAATAAAATTAAAAGACCATAAAAGTGATAACTTCGTTAATAAAAGTGATATATAAGTATATGAAAAATGATAATTATATGAAAAAATTATAAAACGAATAAAAAGTGATAATTTTTTAATAAAAAATATTTAATTATGAAAATAATAATATAGTTTTTTAATAAAATAAAAGGATATGACAAAGACCTTTGTGAGATATTCTCACATAAGGGCTTACGTGAGACGGATAAAAAGTGACAACTTCTGTAATGAAAAGTGATAATCAATTAATAAAATGTGATAACGTTATTTCATGAATAATTTATAGTACAAATAAAAAGTGAAAACACTATTTCATGAATAATTTATAGTATAAATAAAAAGTGATAACATTTTATAACGAAAGTAATAATTAATTTAAAAAGTATAAAATGATATCACATGAGACAGTTTCACGCTAGACCTGCAAAAAATATTACTAAAAGGTGATAATTCGATTTCATGATCAATTTATAATATAAATGAAAAGTGATAATATTTTAAGTAAAAATTATTTTTGATCAAGGAGAAGTGATAATCATCCAATAAAATATTTAATAAATAATTTGTATTACTAATAAAAAATAATAATATTTTTAATAGAATATGGTAACTTTTAACAATAAAATGATAATAATGGATTGAATTATTTTATGTATAAAATTAAAAGACTATAAAAGTGATAACTTCGTTAATAAAAGTGATATATAAGTATATGAAAAATGATAATTATATGAAAAAATTGTAAGACGAATAAAAAGTGATAAATTTTTAATAAAAAGTATTTAATTGTGAAAATGATAATATATTTTTTAATAAAATAAAAGGATATGGCAAAGACTTTTGTGAGGCCTTCTCACATTAGGGCTCATGTGAGACGGATAAAAAGTGACAACTTCTATAATGAAAAGTGATACTCAATTAATAAAATATGATAATGCTATTTCCGGAATAATTTATTGTATAAAAAAAACGTGATAATGCTATATCATGAATAATTTATAGTATAAATAAAAAGTTATAATATTTTATAACGAAAGCAATAATTAATTTAAAAAATATAAAATGATCTCACATGAGACAGTTTCACGCTAGACTTGCAAAAAATATTACTAAAAAGTGATAATGCTATTTCATGAACAATTTATAATATAAATGAAAAGTGATAACATTTGAAGTAAAAATTAATTCTTGATCAAGGAGAAGTGAAAATCATCCAATAAAATATTTAATAAATAATTTGTATTACAAATAAAAAAAAAATATTTTTAAAAGAATATGGTAAGTTTTAGTAATAAAGTGATAATAATAGGTTAAATTATTTTATGAACAAAATTAGAAGACTATAAAAGTGATAACTTCGTTAATAAAAGTAATATCTAAGTATATGAAAATTGATAATTATATGAACAAATAGTAAGACAAATAAAAAGTGATAATTTTTTAATAAAAAATATTTAATAATGAAAATGATAATATTATTTTTTAATAAAATAAAAGGATATGTCAAAGACTTTTGTGAGACCTTCTCACATAAGGGTTTACGTGAGACGGATAAAAAATGACTTCTTCTATAATAAAAAGTGATACTCAATTAATAAAATGTGATATTGCTATTTAATGAATAATTTATAGTATAAATAAAAAGTGATAACATTTTATAATGAAAGTAATAACTAATTAAAAAGTATAAAATGATCTCAAATGAGACAGTTTCACGCTAGACATGCAAAAAATATTACTAAAAAGTGATAATGATATTTCATGAATAATTTATAATATAAATGAAAAGTGATAACATTTTAAGTAAAAATTATTTCTGATCAAGGGGAAGTGATAATCATCCAATAAAATATTTAATAAATAATTTGTATTGTTAATAAAAGTAATAATATTTTTAATTGAATATGGTAACTTTTAATAATAAAGTGATAATAATGGATTGAATTATTTATGAATAAAATTAAAAGACTATAAAAGTGATAACTTCGTTAATAAAAGTGATATATAAGTATATGAAAAATTATAATTATATGAAAAAATTGTAAGACGAATAAAAAGTGATAAATTTTTAATAAAAAGTATTTAATTATGAAAATAATAATTTATTTTTTAATAAAATAAAAGGATATGACAATGACTTTTGTGAGACCGTCTCACATAAGGGCTTACTTGAGACGGACAAAAAGTGACAACTTCTATAATGAAAAATGATACTCAATTAATAAAATAAGATAATGCTATTTCATGAACAATCTATTGTATATATAAAAAGTGACAATGCCATTTCATGAATAATTTATAGTATAAATAAAAAGTGATAACATTTTATAACGAAAGTAATAATTAATTTAAAAAGTATTAAATGATCTCACATGAGAGAGTTTCATGCTAGACTTGCAAAACATATTACTAAAAAGTAATAATGCTATTTCATTAACAATTTATAATATAAATGAAAAGTGATAACATTTCTAGTAAAAATTATTTCTGATCAAGGGAAAGTGATAATCATCCAATAAAATATTTAATAAATAATTTGTATTACTAATAAAAAATAATAATATTTTTAATAGAATATGGTAACTTTTAATAATAAAGTGATAATAGTGGATTGAATTATTTTATGAATAAAATTAAAAGACTATAAAAGCGATAACTTTGTTAATAAAAGTGATATATAAGTATATGAAAAATGATAATTATATGAAAAAATTATAAGACGAATAAAAAGTGATAAATTTAAAAAAAAAATTTAATTATGAAAATGATAATATATTTTTTTAATAAAATAAAAGGATATGGCAAGGACTTTTGTGAGACCGTCTTACATAAGGGCTTACGTGAGACGGATAAAAAGTTACAACTTCTATAATGAAAAGTGATACTCCATTAATAAAATATGATAATGCTATTTCATGAACAATTTATTATATATATAAAAAGTGACAAAGCTATTTCATGAATAATTTATAGTATAAATAAAAAGTGATAATATTTTATTACGAAAGTAATATTTAATTTAAAAAATATAAAATGATCTCGCAGAGACAGTTTCACGCTAGACTTGCAAAAAATATTACTAAAAAGTGATAATCTAATTTCATGAACAATTTATAATATAAATAAAAAGTGATAATATTTTAAGTAAAAATTATTTCTGATCAAGGAGAAGTGAAAATCATCCAATAAAATATTTAATAAATAATTTGTATTACAAATAAAAAGTAATAATATTTTTAATAGAATATGGTAAGTTTTAATAATAAAGTGATAATAATAGATTAAATTATTTTATGAATAAAATTAGAAGACTATAAAAGTGATAACTTCGTTAATAAAAGTGATATCTAAGTATATGAAAATTGATAATTATATGAACAAATAGTAAGACGAATAAAAAGTGATAATTTTTTAATAAAAATATTTAATTATGAAAATGATAATATATTTTTTTAATAAATAAAAGGATATGGCAAAGATTTTTGTGAGACCTTCTCATATAAGGGCTTACGTGAGACGGATAAAAAGTGACAACTTCTATAATGAAAAGTGAAACTCAATTAATAAAATGTGATAATTTTATTTTATGAAAAATTTATTATATAAATAAAAAGTGACAACGCTATTTCATGAATAATTTATAGTATAAATAAAAAGTGATAACATTTATAACAAAAGTAATAACTAATTTAAAAAGTATAAAATGATCTCACATGAGACAGTTTCACGCTAGACTTGCAAAAAATATTACTAAAAAGTGACAATGCAATGAAAAGTGATAACATTTTAAGTAAAAATTATTTATGATCAAGGAGAAGTTATAATCATCCAATAAAATATTTAATAAATAATTTGTATTACTAATAAAAAGTAATAATATTTTTAATAGAATATGACAACTTTTAATAATAAAGTGATAATAATGGATTGAATTTTTTTATGAATAAAATTAAAAGACTATAAAAGTGATAACTTCGTTAATAAAAGTGATATCTAAGTATATGAAAAATGATAATTATATGAACAAATTGTAAGACGAATAAAAAGTGATAATTTTTCAATAAGAAATATTTAATTATGAAAATGACAATAAATTTTTTTAATAAAATAAAAGGATATGGCAAAGACTTTTGTGAGACCTTCTCACATAATGGCTTACGTGAGACGGATAAAAAGTGACAACTTCTATAATGAAAAGTGATATTCAATTAATAAAATGTGATAATGCTATTTCATGAATAATTTATTGTTTAAATAAAAAGTGATAACGCTATTTTATAAATAATTTATTGTATAAATAAAAATTGATAACATTTTATAACGAAAGTAATAACTAATTTAAAAAGTATAAACGATCTCACATGAGACAGTTTCACGCTAGACTTGCAAAAAATATTACTAAAAAGTGATAATCTAATTTCATGAACAATTTATAATATAAATAAAAAGTGATAACATTTTAAGTAAAAATTATTTCTGATCAAGGAGAAGTGATAATCATCTAATAAAATATTTAATAAATAATTTGTATTACTAATAAAAAGTAATAATATTTTTAATAGAATATGATAAATTTTAATAATAAAGTGATAATAATGGATTAAATTATTTTATGAATAAAATTAAAAGACTATAAAAGTGATAACTTCGTTAATAAAAGTGATATCTAAGTACATGAAAAATGATAATTATATGAAAAAATGTAAGAAGTATAAAAAGTGATAATTTTTTTATAAAAAGTATTTAATTTTTAAAATGATAATATATTTTTTAATAAAATACTCCCTCCGGCCACTTACAAAGTAACTATTTTCTGTTTGCAAATGGACAATTATAAGGTCTTTATTAGCTTTTTGCAGGTGGATTAAGGACTATTATTATTATAGGTAAAGTGTGTAGTTGTATTAGAGAGAAATGGTGAGTCATATTGTGTACTTTCTTTACTAAATAGAGAAAATTGATACCTTTGAAACAGACGTCAGGAATAGTGAAATGGATACCTTGTAAGTGGCCAGAGGTAGTAAAAGGATATGGCAAAGACTTTTGTGAGACCTCTCACATAAGGGCTGACGTGAGACAGATAAAAACTGGCAACTTCTATAATGAAAAGTGATACTCAATTAATAAAATGTAATAATGTTGTTTCATGAACAATTTACTGCATAAATAAAAGGTGATCCGCTATTTCATGAATAATTTATAGTATAAATAAAAAGTGATAACATTTTATAACGAAAGTAATAACTAATTTAAAAGGTATAAAATGATGTTACATGAGACAGTCTCACGCTAGACTTGAAAAAAATATTACTAAAAAGTAATAATGCTATTTCATGAACAATTTATTGTATAAATAAAAAGGGGTAAATATCAAAATTGGTCCTGTAAGTATGACATTTTCCAACTTTCATCCTTTATCATTTGCAATTCTCAAATTTGGTCCTTTTTTGTCTAGTTTTAGTCATTTTTGTCCAAATTTAGTCATTTTTGTTCAAATTTAGTCCTTTATGTTAAAAAATGTCAAAAAATGGTCCGAAAGTGTATACATTTAGGACCAATAGTGGACCAAAAAAGGATCAAATTTTTGAAAAATGACCAAAATTGGACCAAAAGGACTAAAATTGTAAAAAAATCCCTAAAACTGGACAAAAAAAACCAAGATTTAGAATTGCAAATAATAAAGAACTAAAGTTGGAAAATATCATACTTACAGGACCAATTTTGATATTTACCCAATAAAAAGTAATAATGATATTTCATGAATAATATATAATATAAATAAAAAGTGATAACATTTTATAACGAAAGTAATAACTAATTTAAAAAGTATAAAATGATTTCACATGAGACAGTCTCATGCTAGACTTGAAAAAATATTACATGCGTTTTTCTTAATTTTAATTAATTTTTCTAAATAAATAAAATTAATAAACTAATGATTTTCCTAATTTTGTGAAATATTTTGTTAAATAAGTATATACGTTAAACTCAAAAGAAAGAAAAGAAAAAAAGAATGATTAAAAAATTAAAAAATAAATAAAGAAAGACTGAATAATAAGCTTTACCCACAGTTAATGCTATTGAATTAATTTTGTAAGCATGTAACTTCTGATTCCTAAACTTGATTCCTAAACTACTTCTTGCACTCTTAATACTTCCTTCATCCAACAGAAAGGTATACACACCAAAGGTATATATTTCCCTTCTTATACACATGGGACCCACACATATTACTAATACATTCAATAAATGGGACCCACACATCTCACTAATACAACTACCTAGTACACATTAAATAATAATACTCCTTAATCCACGTGTAAAAAGCAAATATATACATTAAAGGCTGATGGAGGAAGTAATATTTATTTTTTTCTTAAAAAAAATGCTATTGAATTAACTAATAATCGCAAAATCGGTGAATTCGCAGGTCCAATTATTTGTGTACAATAAATCTGTCTCACGAAATTAAATTCATAAGATGGTCTCACACAAGACTTACTCAATATATAAAACTATCAATTCAAATACTCCATCCGTCTGACTCTAAGGTGTCCGTTTAATTTTTGCACGTGGATTAAGGAGTATTATTTTTATATGTAAAGTGGGTAGTTGTATTAGAGGGAAGTGATATACCACATATTGTGTACTTTTTTACTAAATAGGGAAAATGAATACCTTTGAAGTGAACGTAAAAAATAGTAAAATGGACACTTTAAAAGTGGAGAGAGTATGATTTTGCACTTATTGTCTTCCATTTAATAATTCAATCTGGGCCTAAATTCAGATATTTCTGTATATTTTAGGATTCCAATCGATAGAAAAAATAATTTAAGCCTCAAATTGATAGTTTAAGTATTTTTTAGGTTATTGATTGAAATTATCTTTTTCAGTTTTTTTCTTGGCAGTATATTGCCCTTCTTTTTTATTTTTTTTCCTTTTTCTTGGAAGTATTTGTAAATCAAATACAGGAAGAATAAAGTTAATTTTGTGAGTTGGCATATATATTGCATGCATGCTTGCGAATGAAGTTAAAACTTAAAAGGAACGTAATCCAAAAAACAATCTAGGGTAAAATTGGCAATGAATAAGCCCATGGGCTTTAGGGTAAATTTGCCTCTACTCCAGTCCCAGACTTTATAAAAGATTGGGAAATCGTGAAGAACTCATTCCTTGCAGCAATGGAGAAACGTACAAGACTCCAAGTCATTAGTGGCGTATTCCCTCTTCCGGAGGTTCTGATTCAACACATACAGACATATCTGAGCTTGATTTGAGACAAGGAGGTAAGGTTAACTGCTTGGGGCTTAAATCTCTCTGTTTGAACAACGTTGTGATAGAGAAGAGTGAAATTACGAATATAATTTCCAGCTGCCCATTGATTGAGAAATTACTGTTGCAACAAACGTGGGCCAAAGATCGGAGGTCTTTGGGATGGTTGTTAATGGTCCAGTTAATGTGTACCAGTTATGTAAACTCAGGTCATTGAAGTTGTGTCGTGTGGATGTCAAGACTTCGTTTTTCAGTGTCTAGATTTCCTTTGTTGAAGGATTTGAGCCTTGATGAATGTGGTGGATCAAAATCTGTAGCCATTCTCTTGAGTACATAAGCTTCAAGCAGAATAGGCTGTTGAGGGCCAAGTGCGAGGTTCCAAGTATTCGTAAGTTTAAGTTCGAAGGTGTGAAATTGCCTTCGCTGTTCTTCAAGACAGTTTCGATGGAATGGGAGTCCGATACATGTGGCGGCATTGAAGCTAACATTAAATGGTTCCACATATTGAATGAACTGCTAACTCGTCTGAGCTCATCAAGAATTACTATTTCCCTTAGCTTCTATAGAATTATGAATGAAGACATGGATTTAGAGGGGTTAACTATAGCTGTGGTGGAGAGTTTGAAAATGGATGCACCATCCACTACTTGTTGTGCCATTATTGATCGTTTGTTTTGGAGTTGTCGCCCTAAGTTCGTAGCTCTGGATCTTCCTGAGTATGAAAAAATGGAGAAATGGCGTCGCCGCCACAAAGATTTGGTAATAAATCTTGGCAGGAGACTTGCACCAGCAATGAGTGAGAGTTGCTCGATGACGAACCAAGATGTTTTTGATCTTGAGGAAGTGAATGTACAGCTTAAGGAGAGTGATGCAGCGTGGCGTTCTTGGCCGATTTGTCTGCATTCAAAAATAAGAAAACGGTTCGCTTCCAACTGAGATGGCCACCGCATTCAGGCGATTCAAATTCGAGATAATGTTTTCATTTGTTTATGGTGAAAAAGAAAACATGTTTGGGGTAACATGCATGCTAATGTTGATGATATAATACTGAAAATATATTTTCTTTCTTCAATGCATTATCCTTTATAGTGTAGAATTGATCTGCACTATGAAATTATATACTTCCCTTCATATTTTGATGTTCTTATTTTGATGAGCTAATTTCCCCACTCCCCAGTACAATAGACCCTACTTTTAAGTTGATGAAAATTTATAACAAATTATTACTCTTATGCATAACACATAGAAGGGTTAATTACCATAATATGAATATATAAAAACCTACATATCAGAATTGAGTATAAGTAATATATAAATAATATTTCATGTATAAACTATAAAGAGTAATATCAAATGTACCATGAATTAAATTATAAAGAATAATTTTCTATACAATTTTTGTTTTCTAAATATTTGTGAAAATCTGTCCAATTGTGTTTTCTTGGGATGGAGGGGATACTTTACCAAGTTACAAAAGTATTCGTATCAAACTATTCAATTTTTAAATTGTTTAATTAAGGTCATTATATTATTCTTGATTTTATTCTGAAATTGTTTAAAAACCATTTAAAAGCTGTACTTAATTCACACTAACTTCTATCGGAGAAACGTCGCGTAGGATATATAGAGTATTTCTGGTTGTATTTTTATGAACCATTTATAATTTAAATAAGAGGTAATAATATTTTATAGGGAAATTGATAATATTATATAGCGAGAGTAATAATTAATTTAAAATGTATATTATGATCTCACGTGAGACGGTTTCACTACTTATCTTCAGTAATTTATAATACGTTTATATTAGAATTTATGTTTATATGGATAAAATTTTATATTTCAAATTTGATAAACTCTTAATGTCTTTATTTTTATATTAGAATTTTTTTTAAAAAAATATTATAACCGTTTGACAAATGATTTTCAAATTTTTTTTTTTCTGAGCTGTGGGCCAATTACTAGATATATAGCTGGCCACGGTTGGTTAATTAAAAGGAAATTAATACAATTTCTTATTAATATAATTTATACTTTATGGAGAAATTATGGGTTTGGTCCGTTTGGATATACTCACTCCAAGAAGTGAAATTCTTAAGAAAATCACAAATAAGGAGTTAACAGTTTTTTTTTCTATAACTATTTAAAATTTTAGATTTTGTCCCAAGAAAAATATTTGTATCGATTTTGTCCCATAATTATGAGGTTTATTTTAATTTTGCCCAATTTTTACCGGAACCCCAATTTTCGCCGAAAATTGGTCACGTGCATTGCACGTGACTAATGAATTTGGGGTTCCAGCGAAAATCGAGGGTTGAGGCGAAAATTGGGCAAAAGTAAAGTAAAACTCATAGTGATGGGCCAAAATTAATACAAATATCTTTTTTGGGAGAAAATTTGGTAAATTAGTCCTGTAAGTATGACATTTTCCAACTTTAGTCCTTTATCATTTGCAATTCTCAATTTTGGTCCTTTATTGTCCAGTTTTGATCATTTATTTCAAAATTTTGGTCCTTTTTTGGTCCACTATTGGTCCTAAATGTATACACTTTCGGATCATTTTGGACTTTTTTTAACATAAAGGACTAAATTTGGACAAAAATGACTAAAAGTGGACAAAAAATGATCAAAATTGAGAATTGCAAATGACAAAGGACTAAATTTGGAAAATGTCATACTTACAGGACCAATTTTGATATTTACCCGACGAAATTTAAAGTTTACAAAGTTATGGGATAAAAAAACTTTTAACTTTGCACTATTATGTAATTTGTTTGTTCTGATGTTAGCTTGTAATGTTTATTTCTCTATTTTAACTCTTTAGTCTAATGCAAATCATGTCCTCACTGATAATATTTTGCTTTATGATTTATGACGCTCTTAGAAATAGTCAAAAGAGATATTATAAATAGGTAGTAAGCCAACGTCTGTTATAATAGAGAGTGTCCAAGAATGATGTGTTAGTGTATTGGGAGAAAGTTGTAACCCAACAGAGTCTTGAGTGTATGAGTTTTAGAGTTGTATTGTAAATCTTGAGAGCCCTTTTTTATACAAGTGTTACTTTCCCAACCTATCGATCCTAAAATAACTCTACAAGTGGTACCAAAGCCACGAGACGTTGAGGGAGTGCAAATAGCGTACGAGGTACGTGAGCTGTCAAGGGCTCATTGTCATCTCAAGTTGAAGAAGGTTATTAAGTGATCGGTGTCGTTTTCACCTAAATTTTAGTGTCTTTTATTATGTATTTTTGTGTGTTTTGTTTCATTTTGTATATCATTTGGTGGTGTTATATGAAAATATTGAGATTTGTGCCTTATACATTATCTCTAGTTAACCACTTTGTGCCTTAAAGCCTATTTTTGTGATATAAGCACATTACAAGCCATGATTACCCACTTAAGCCTTATATATATAATCTTTGTGTGGATGATTGAAGAGATGATGGTTTACAAGGTTTGATGTGAGAATTGTGCTAGAAAAGAAAGGAAATGGTAAACAAGCAAGAAAAAGATGAAAAGAGCTCAAGCAAATACACATGCAACCTCAACATAAGAAAAAGGAGCAAAAACAATTAAAATATGCTCAAGCAAATGCCAAGTCAAAGGAAGGCATGAAATCAAAAGAAGCTCAAAGAATCAAAGAAATGATAATGATTAGTGTTTGTGATGAGAAAAGAAAAGAAAGGAAGATAGAAATGTGAAGAAGTTGAAGAAGCTGACCATCTCTTCGATTACTTACACTCGATGAGTCACTCTTATCCATAATCTCCCTACCCTTACCAAAGAGCCTAATATTACATTCAAAGATAGAGACCTTTTTGATCACTAATTGAAGCTATGGTGGCTTGTGAATGTAGTCCGTGAGCAAGCCTAAGGTGCATCGGGTTCAACCGGTTGATGAGTGTTGATATACCTTACCTCATAGAGTGTTGAGTGAAATAAAATCCTATGTGAGGCTTGGACCAGAAGGAACTTGATTGCCCTTTATTTTCTTGGAGTTGAACTTGTTAATTTTTCATGTCATAATTTTAATATTGTAGGATTGCTTGATATGGTTTGTATTCCTTATTACTTATGATGTGTTGTCGCTTATGTTCTTTAGGTCTTTCTCTAGGTGAAAATTCTCCCTCTCGTTTTCTCATTTTCGTTGCTCGAGGACTAGTAACACTTTAAGTTTGGGGGATTGATCGGTGTCTTTTCACCTAAATTTTAGTATCTTTTATTATGTGTTTTTGTGTATTTTAATTCATTTTGTATATCATTTGGTGGTGTTATATGAAGATATGGAGATTTGTGCTTTGAAATGATAAATATGTGATTTTCATGATTAAATGCCTTAAATTGTGCTATATTTATAAATATTTAGAAAATTGGTATATTGGTGTACTTTGTGTGATTTTCAGGTAAAAATAGATTTTAGACATGATTAAGTAAATATGGGAAAAACGGAGCTCAATTCGGAGTTGAAATGAGGAAGAACGAGCCAAAGCAAAATGCTAAAAAATATAAATCCAACTTGTATAATTTTTTTATATTCATTTGGAGCTCAAAACTAGACATGTAATATATGGTTGGAAAGCCATGAAAGAGAGGGTCACGTGAGCGCAAGAATCACTCGAATCGGAGATCGGATGTGAAAGTTATGCGTGAAACGGTGAGAATCGCAGCACGCGATGCACCTACATGAGCCGTGTTCCGAACATGGCCCCCCAGAAAATGCTATATGGCCACCCCCATAGCCGTATTCCGCACACGGCCCGTGTTCTGACAAAAATCAGTTTTATAATTTCTACACGTTCTAGAAGCTTCCATGGGGGTATAAATACATGTTCTGACCACAAAATTCGAGAGGAATCATTTGAGATTAGTTTCCACACACACTAAACACCTAAATCACACACATTCATCTCCATCTCTTTCACCCTTCACTTTATCCATCCAATCCTTTTGATCTCCTTAAATCCATCCATCCACCAATCTAAGAAGAGAAATTCATCATTGGTTGAATATTTTTATATGATCAAAGGGGAGGAAGTTCACCATCAAAGGGGAGCCAACTTTCCTTTATTTTGTTATTTTCTTCATTATTTGGCTCAATTGGAGCAAGCTTTAGATTGTAATGATTTTATCATGATATGTAGTGACTAGTCCTCATGTGAGGCTAGCAATATGATTGGTTAGGGATTATGTAGATTTTGCACACCACATGTTTGATGAAATGATTGTTATGAATATTTTCTATCATAAATGCTTAATCTCATTTTATGTATGATTTGTGTGATTAAATTCTCTATTCATAGTGTTAGGATGACCATTCCAATATTATGCTTAGTGGTTTAATTGAATCATTGATTGCATGAGATGACTATGTTAAGTATGTGGGGAGTTTGCTCATAACCTTCATGTGTTTAGAACCTCATGATAGGATATTATTGATAATTATTTGTGAAAGTGTTTGATATGATGAGGGGAACCAAGCTAATTTTCACTTGATCTTAGAAAGGGAACACTAGGAAAACGTCTCTGCCTACTAGAGAAAATTCTTCGTGATAATATCTCTATATCGGTATATTAATATCCGTAAGTACCCATAGGAATAGTGAGGATTGGAAATACTCTTTGAGTGACCTTAATATTATAACATGAAGATCACCAATGCATGTGTGTGTGAGTCTATATATACATTTTCCATGAATGTTGTTAGCCTTGCATACTTCTTAGATTGTTCACCTTCATCCATTTTCCATCTCATTTGTACATGTTCTATCTTTAATTTCTTTCCTAGTTGTTAGTTTATAATATAAGCAACCCCCTCCTTTTGATTCGTCCTACTAGAGTCATTTCTCAAACACGGCTACCCACTTTCGCCCTTGGGTTCGATATTATAAATTTTACACTTGGTCACTACGGTCTACTACGCGATAGAGTACACTTGCTCTTATCAATTACTAAAATTGAAACCAAGTGCATTAAGTTCAAAAGGGTCGTGCACAACAAGAGTTTTTGAAGCTAGGAGGCTTGATTGGTTACGAGGAGATAATCCAAGTTCACGACGGTGGACCTACAATTGGTAAGTTAGATGGAGAGGCTCAATAATTGAAACTACACCACATGGAGGACCTGCATGGAATCGTATCTGCAAGGTCATGATTTGTGGGGAGTAGCTGGAGGAGACGATGAGGTACAACCAGAGAAAGCCGGAGCCTTGAAGAAATGGAAGATCAAGGCGGGAAGGCGATGTTCGCACTTAAGACAATGATCGAGATAGAGTACTTGGAGTATATACGAAATGCGAGTACTTCGAAGATGGCTTGGGACACTCTTGAGGCATTATTTTCCAAGAATAATCGTGGAAGAATAAGGAAAGATGGAGACCAAGTGAGTCAGCTGTGATGTGCTCAGTCAGGGGGAGCACGAGAGAATAACATTTGGATGGATCAGCATCAAGGGGGAAGGAGTTTCCAAGGTAAGTGTTATAAATGTGGAAAGGAAGGCGACGTTGCTAAGAACTATTGGTCGAAGGAGAAAGAGATCGAAAGTAATATGGCCGTCTTAAGTATTGAAGACGAAAGTGAAGACGAATGGGACTTTGAGGCATCTTGTGTAGAGGAGAATGATGTGGCAGAGTTGTCATCTGGTGTCCCAGAATCGGTGGATTATGAGAGTGATTGGACTACTGACGTTGAAGAAGTGTTAAAATATTGATGCACATTTTTAGAGAGTTCAAGAAAAAAAGAAGAAGCCATTCTATGCTTCTCAAATTATGTATAAAAATCTATAAAGTGATAGACTTCTTAGTTATTAAGAATGAAATTACTAGAATACAAATTGATAAGGATACAGCTGATAAGAGCAGTAATTAATCTAGAGTAGTTCTGAATATTTCATCCACCGCCCCTTACAGCCTATAAATAGGCCATTCTATCACGCAATGTAAAGTGTGTGAGACCATCACCTCACACCACTTACCCAATTTTACTATGCCATTTCTAATCAACATCCCATCAACTATTTCTCTAATTTATTATTTACTACCTGCACGTTCCACTATCAACTTTTTTCACCTATCCAATTTTCTAATTTCCACCATGTCATCATATTAAAAAAACCAACAGTAGTATCAGAGCCCGGTAAGTTCAATAACTGGGCGTTAAAAATAGCTTCCATATATTACTACAAAACCTTCACTATATAACCCAAACTATTTCTAAACTCCAAAAATATTCTCTCTATCAAATACCTACGAAATCCTATTCCCAACCTTCTCAGACGAAAGCTACAACTATTGGACCTATGGGAGACCATTGATAAAGGATAAGATGTCCCAACGGTCACAACATCTTTGTCTAATACAGACAAAGAAAACTAGACAAAGCATGTCCCAACAGGACACAACATCTTTGTCTAATACGGATAAAGAAAACTATACAAAAGCATGTCCCAATGGACACAAATCTTTGTCTAATACAGACAAAGAAAACTAGAGAAAATCAATGGAGAAGGACAACTTGGCGTTCTACAATCTACAGATGACTATGGCGGAGTCACTATTCTAAATGAGGAGTATCGAAGGAGTGACAAGTGGGTGCAGCAACTACATGATGGGAGAACAACAAGAGATCCTACAGAGATCTACTACGACAATAAGTCAGCAATAGCAATGGCGAAAAATTTCGTGCTTCACAGCAGGACAAAAACACATCGCCTTCAAATACCACTTCCTATAAGAAGCAATTTATAATGAAAAAATCGAGCTCAAGCATATTGGAACGGAAGAGCAGAGCAGGTATTTTCACAAAGGTGCTACCAACAAGGTTCGAGATACTACTACAAGAGCTCGAAATCAACCGAATGCACATCAAGGGAGAGTGTTAAAATATTGATGCACATTTCTAGAGAGTTCAAGAAAAAAACAAGAAGCTGCTCTATGCTTCTTAGATTATGTATAAAAATCTAGAAAGTGATAGACTTATTAGTTATTAATAAAGAAATTACTAGAATACAAATTGATAAGGATACAGCTGGCAAGGGTGGTAATTAATCTAGAATAGTCCTAAATATTTCATCCACCGCTCCTTACAGCCTATAAATAGGTCATTCTATCATGCAATGTAAAGTGTGTGAGACCATCCCATCAACTATTTCTCTAATTTAATATTTACCACCTGAACGTCCCACTATCAACTTTTCTCACCTATCTAATTTTCTAATCTCCACCATGTCATCATATTAAAAAACCAACAAGAAGATAGACTAGAAGACTCGTCAGGAGCTATTCCAGGATCGAGTGAATTTGAGGATGACTGGACAAGAAGTTATGAGGATGATCTTCTAGAAGAATTCAGCAGCGCAAGTGATATGACGAATGAAAAGGAAGAGCGGCCTATGGTGGATGATGAGAAGGAGCCGACTATGATGGATAAAGAAGAGCAGCCGCTGCCGCACGTGGACAAGAATGAAGAAGCAGTTTGTGTGGATGAGGCAGAGTGCAAGGAAGAGGCTAAGTTGCAAGAGAAGATGGGGGAACAGATCTATCAGGTTCACCAAGTTCTCCCAATGGTTGAAGAAAAGGCAAACGAAGAAGTTCGTGCTGAAGATGTGGCTTCACAGAAGCCAGGCTTAGTTCCTGAAGCGACTAGCTCGCTAGTGGGAAAATCCAGTCGGCTGCATAGGTCAAGATCCAATCGAAAGTTCATAAAAAGGCCAAAGAAGAAGAAACATAAATGGGTATTCCAAGTGACAGTGTCTTGATGGCTTGGATGAAAGATACATCACGGGTCAAGAAGTTCGAGGATTGACTCCGCAATTTAGCAAAGGGTGGAAATTATGGCAGGTTCATATTCTACGAGAAATGAACGTGATCCGAAGTAGAAAGTCCGCGTTGAGGGGGAGTGTTGAAGTCAACACCGTTCGTTCTAGAATTGTGCAGACAATTCACTAACTTCAGAATGAGTTGGTGGTGAAGTGGCAGCATGAGGATTGCTATGTGACGTGGATAACATGCAAAGGATTAGCCCTTTTTATTACAAGTGTTATTGTCCCAACCCATCAATCCTTAAATAACTCTACACTAAAGGAATAAGTTTAAGATAAGAAGAGATTCACACATCTAAAAAATCTAATATAATAAAGATGTATAGGAGTTGCTCTAACGACCCACCCAACCTTCTTTAGCGACCTATGAGGAAAAAAAATAAAAACCCCACTACACAAGTGGACAGCCCCATTTAAGCTCACTAAAATGTAGATTCTGGGCTAGACCACCCCTTTCAACCCTGAGCCCACTAAAGTATGAATTGTGGGCTAAACTACCCCTCCAACTCAAATTGATGGGTCTATCCTTACATAATATTTATTTACTTAAAGATATTATCAGTATAATTTGCAATGAAAAACATGAACCGCCAAATAAATACAGGAGTAATTAGTATGCTAAAAACTCATTGCAATTTGCTTATCCTCTGCGTTGTTGAACTTTACTAAATATATTTAAGCACCACATATATAAGATAAAATGCATGGCAAACAAATTCATTGCAATTGATTTGGTAATAATTCAACTTTGCTAAGCATTTAATCACCAAGTATTAATAGTAAAAACAGAATGACAAGCAAGTCATTCTCATCTCCAGTATTCAATTACAATACCAATGTGACTACAAATAGAATATTAAGACAACTTCACCCTTCACAAGGGGAAAAAAAAGCCTATAATTCAAACACACAAAAGGAATGAAGGGTGAAGTTCTTATCCATAATAACTAAATGCATTATCCATACCTTTAAAACATATTTCCCTTAATGTGTTGTTCTTATCACCACAAACAGCTCAAAACTTTTCCCTAAGTGTTTTCTTTTCACCATAAATAAAAAGAAATCATCTCATACTTGCATCACAATGTGAATGCTCTCCTCAGAGTCATACACTCTTCTTCTCCCCTTGCCATCTCAATCGGAATCGTACACTTTCCTCCTTTTCTGGTGTAGATGACTCATCTAACAATGTATTATGAGGCAAAGGCCTCCACTCTGCAAAATTCTCATCAAAAAGTTCCACATCTACACTCTCGAGATCCCTCCTGCTCCTTGTACAAATCTTTTGTAAAGAATATGTAGAATACCGTTTGCTCTTGGTGCAAGAAACCAATCCAAATTTATGAAGTTAGGGTGACAACTCTGCAACAAACCGTCCATAAGGGTACAATCATCATCACAGAGTGAATCGAATTTTCAAATTCTCCACCTTAGTTTTAGGTAAACCTTACAAATTAAACCATCTTCTTTTGACAAGATATGGCAAATTTGGAGAAAAAGAGTAATACTTGACTAATTCAAACAAGTCAGCAAGTTATTCAACTTGAGAAACCAATTAGTGCTACGTACGATCATACGATCGTATAGTTATGTCGGACTCCCATTTCCGTGAGACTGTTTTAAAGTACAGCAAAGGCAACATTTCACCTGAAAATTTAAACTTGCGAATATTGGGAAGATCAAATTCAGCTCTCAACATGTCACGATGTGTAAAGCTTATGTACTCGAGAGAACGACTAGAAACTTTGATTCCTTTGCATTTGTATCCACCACAATCATTAAGGGATAATTCCTTCAAACAAGGAAAGTTAGAGGACAGATCACTGAAGAACGAAGTATCAACAACCACATGACCCAAGTACAAAGAGTTGAGCTTACGTAACTTGTACACATTGATCGGACCATCAACCACTGATTTCAATTCCCAAATTTCAATGAATATAAATTCCTCAATTAAGGGGCAACTGGAAACGATATCCCATAGAGTTTCACTCGTCATCCAAACATACTGCAAACTAAGAGATTTCAATCCTACACAATTAACCACAGTGTCGACCTCTAAACAAATGGTGCACCCGGATACAGATAATGTGGTTAGGGTTTCGGATCCAAACACCTCAGGTGGTAAAGGGTAAAGCGTCCATGTACTTCCAAAACTGAAATCTACAATTCCCATTTTCAACGCTCTCACAATTAACTCTATAGAAATTTGATAATTACATCCAGTATGTATAAACAGCTTGAAACTGTGAAAGTTTAGATTCGATTCTTCGTACCTTTGCATAGTCTTCTTCGTGAATTCCCAAAACTCGTTTTTGGATCCAAAATGACGTTGATCGAAATCTAGATTTGGTCGAGTCGAGCAGGCGGTGTGCCAGGATTTGGAGAGTAGGGCAGTTTGAGCAGCTTCTTTTCCATTCAGCGAAAAGATTGAATATGGTGAATCATGGCTTCGGGCAATTCAAATCCGCCATTGATGGCTCGATTCTTCTCGACTTTTTCATCGAAACTGCTTGTGTAGGGATATTTGTAATTCAGAACATCACAAGTGCTCAATGTGTAGGGTTTACCGATGATCTCTTACTCTTACGGCTAAATTGGCATGAGAATAACCGGGGGAAATGAAATAGTAATGGGAATGGAACATATAAAAATTATTTTATCGTGATTGGTATCAAGAATAACTCAAAGTAATAGAATTTGTATCCCATAATAATTTTAATTTCATTATTAGTATTTTTATAATAATACATTTAAATTTAATTTATATAAAATATTAAATTAATTAAAAATTTTAATGAAAATTTTATATATTTTAATAATTATAGAAAAATATTAAATTAAAAATAAAATAAAATATTAATATTTTAAAATATAAATAAAATTTAAAATGCAAATAAAAAAATTATATATATTAAAAAATATTAAACTATGTATAAAAAAGTATATTTATATTTATATTACATGTGTATATTCAATTTAATTAATAATATTAATTTTTTATTTATAATTTACTAATTTTTAATTTGAATAAATATTAAAATAATTATATACATTTATATTTAAAAAATTTAAGAATTTAATTTAGGATCACCTACTATTGGATACATAAAATAATGCATAATTACTATAAACCATATGACTTAAAGCACTAATACTCATAACTACACAATTATGATTGTGATACCATAAATACCCATATGCGTTTGCACGAATTTATTTTTGCACATTTTAGGCTCCGGCGGAGGTCCGACGACTGGCCGCTGGAGGTCCGGCAGTGGGTGAATGAGGGGTAAGATTTGCACAATTTGTTTTGCGCAATTTTGTTTTTGCACATTTATTTTTTTCACATTTTGCTTTGCAAATTTTTGTTTGCACATTTTGTTTTTGTACAATTTTTTTTTCACATTTTATTTTGCACAATTTTTTTTTGCATATTTTTGCTCAATATCTTTGCACTATTTTTTTCATATTTATTCTTTATAATTGTTTTGCTACTCAATTTCAATTATTGTTCAACACCAGTAGATGGTATGTCACGTTAGTTAAGTCAATTATCACACGCATAAGTAGAAATAAACTAAATGTGCTAAGATAATAAGTTAGCCAGATTAGCAGCAAACGTAACACCATTATATGGAACACAACATAAAGCTGCATCTCCTTTCCCAGTAAATCTGAAACCTCAAAACTAAGACATCTTTATAATTTAACCAAACAACTCTCCACACACACTCTTCAACAATTCGCATTCTTTCATCAAATCGGCACAGTTGACGGAATCCCATTCCTCCTTCAAGAACTCCGTGGAGGATGCCCAATACAACAATCAGTGAGGGAAAATAGAGCAGACCTGAATGGAGTTGAAAGTGGTGCTCACAGGACTGAATTTGGGATTCCAACAAGCGCATATGAAGTAGGCACATCAAAAGCAGAACTAGGAAGTCGAGTGAAACCAAGGTAGATATTGAATCTGGGAATGAGATCCCCAAATCGATTTGAGCGCAGTCAGCCGGCAGCGGTGAAATAAAGGCTGCCATGGGCCGCGGACCTTAGGATAAGAATATAATCAGTCAATTGAATTAATATACTGTGTAAGATCAATGATAGAAGGCTAAACCTTGGACTGATGATCACGCATATTACCCAGAAACAAAATCAAGATAAATTGCCACATTATCTTTCCGAACTTAAGAGCTAAATAACCATCATTCCAATATAGCCAGAACAACGAGATCCGTTCAGACCATAACCATCATACAGACCATTTGCACTATTCAATACCACAAGATTTACAATACCCTAAATAAAAAGTCACCTTATACAAGTTGAGATATGCATAAGACAACATCTAAAGGTTATTTTTTATATATCATCCAAACCTCAACAGCCATAGAAAAAAATATGAAACAGAATATCACACTAAAATCTGAGAACATATTCGCAATCTTGGAGTAAATAAAATTTTAATTAAAATATTTCATATAGACAAGCATTAAACACAAGCAGCAATGAATCAATTTAACAGACACAATATCTGAAACCAACAGTAAGAGAAAACTCTCTCCCTTCCATGCAAAAGTACACAGCATTTAATGATACTCATCCATCAGGATCAACATATTAATATTAAACTAAATACATCATCATTGCGAACAAATAACTGAACATGATGGATTATTGTATTATACATTCAGTGTCTTTCAAATAAAATTCAGCTACCAGTGTTGCTAAGGAATTCACGAGCATTCACGAGCGGAGAGAAGAACTCATAACAGAAAACAACTAATCATTTGAAAATTAAATCAAGCTAACAGAAGAACTCATTCACTCCACCAACACTTTCTTATCAGATTTACATCTGATTTTTCATCTTCTATCCATTTTCAGGTGGTTCCAAGTGCTAATCAAGGGAGATCAGACGATCGGAGAGACGGAGGAGGAATGCCCAACTGCGCTTATGCTAGGGTTTCGTGTTTCTAATCTTTCCATTCCTTTTATCTTGATTTTTGGTATGAATTGCATTGCCATGAGTGTTGATTGGAACCTCATGGGCTAATTTCCTATACAGTTCTAGGGTTTGATGGATTGATTGAATTGACATGGGAACCTAGACTAAAAATTGAGATTTTATGCAGTTGATAATTTGATTTTACTTAATTTATTCAGATTTGTTTATCTGCTTCGTAACATCTTCATAATACTTTCATGACATCCGCTATAATGCTTGAATTATTGTGTTAGCTTGTGTACGTTAATGATTGGTATTTTCTATCTGTTAATGATTGAAGTAGTTTCGCTATAAACACTTTAATTCCATGAACTGGTAAATCAAATACTTGAATTGTTTAGTGGAACAATGCAATTAGATATTCAAGTAGGAAGTGGATAGAAGCTTGTAGTAATTCCAGAGAATATCTTTTTAGTCGAACTTACCATCCGGAGGTATTGTTATTTGCTTTGATTAGTATCTAAGAATAAGGCTTGCTAATATTCGCGTACCTTAGGATTTAAACCAGAATATATTGTTAGCTTAGAATCGGATCATGTCCGGTGGCATAACAGGGTTATGTGGTGTATTTTTATTGAAACTGCATGAATGAACAATTGAAGGTAAAGTAACCCGAATTAATTGGTCTATACCTAATACCTTAGAACCGTCGTTTATTCGTTGATTAAAACTTGTTTATTTTTCCTTTGTTTAATTATTCAGCAATTTATTATTTCAGTATTTAGTTAATTAATTCACAACAAACTCTTGGAAATTTGTTACTCAATTCTTCTTAAATAGTAATCTAGAATAAATAAATAATTACCTGTCTCATTGGGATCGATAATTTAACTTGGGTACTTGCTGCTACAATTGATATCTTTATACTTCAGGATTAAATTGGTGTGCGTAAAATAGGCCTAACAACGAGGTACATGAGGAGTGAAGGCTCGTTGTCGTCTCAAGTTGAAGGAGATTATTGAGTTTGAAGTGTCGTGCACAACAAGAGATTGTGAAGCGAGGAGGCTTGCTTGATTACGAGGAGGTAATCCAAGTTCATGATAGCGGACCTACAATCGGGGTAGGCTTGATGGAGAGGCTTAATAATCGGAACTACACAACGTGGAGGACCTGCATGGAGTCGTATCTGCAAGGTCATGATTTGTGGGAGGTACTTAGAGGAGACATGTTGAACAACCGGAAGAAGCCGGAGCCTTGAAGAAGTGGAAGATCAAGGCGGAAAAGGCGTTGTTCTCACTCAAGACACTATTGACAAAGAATTCTTGGAGTACATTCAAGATGCGGATACTCCGAAGAAGGCATGGGACACTCTCGATGAGTTGTTTTCAAAGAAGAAAGAGGGCGACAATGAGAGTCACCCATGGCGTGCTCAATCAGGGGGAGCACAAGGGCCTCAAGAGATAAGGAGTTTCCAATGTAAGTATTATAAATGTGGAAAGGAAGGCCACGTTGCTAGTGGTTGAAGGAGAAAGAGATCGAAAGTAATATGGTTGTCTTAAGTATTGAAGACGAAAGTGAAGACGAATTGGATTTTGAGGCATCTTGTGGTGATGAGAAGGATGTGGGTTCATTGTCATCAGGTATGCCCGATTTGGTTGATTATGAAAGTGATTGGACGACCGACTGTGAGGAGGATTGGATAAAAGATTCGTCTGTCACTGTCCAAGGATCCCGTCGAGGTTGAGGATGGCTGGATGAGCGGGTACGAAGATAATCTTCTAGAAGATTTCAGGAGCGCAAGTGTTATGGTGAATTATGAGAAGGAGCCACCTATGGTGGATGAAGAAAAGGAGTCTCTGCAAATGGACGAGAAGAATGAAGAAAGCAACCTGCAAGTGAAAATGGATGAAACAGATTGCAAGAAGGAAGCTATCTTGCAAGAGCATATTGAGGAGTGGAATGATCATGTTCAACTAGTACTGTTAGCGGATGAAGATAAACAAAGTAAGGAGGCTAGTGTTGAAGATGTGGCTACACAGAAGCCAGGCTTAGTTCCGGAAGCGACTAGCTCGCTAGTGGGAAAACCCAGTCGGTTGCGGAGGTCAAGATCCAATCGAAAGTTCATAAAAAGGCCAAAGAAGAAGAAACATAAATGGGTATTCAAGTGACACAGTGTCTCAAAATGGGATGTGATAATGTTTCATTGTGGGGTGGTGTAACCACACGTGTCCAATTAGGTGGCAAAAGGTTAAGATAGATAAGTTAGTGGCACCGCTTGACTAGTTGGTTGCCTCATATATATAGGATAGATGTGTGTGTAAAAGCTGTGTGTGGGGCAATTATAGTGTCCAGAGAGTGTCCACAACAAGTAATAGAATGAGTGTCCAAGAGATAAGAGTATCTCTAGTGTGTGTGTGAGTTTAAGAGTTGTGTTGTATAATAGTTTTGACTCCCTCAATAGAGTGTATACTTTCCCAACTACAATAATCCAACATCATCAAGGCTCAAATACTTCAACAAAGGATATTTAGACGACAGACCACTGAAAAACGAAGGATCGAGATCCACACTAAACAACTCCAAAGACTTGAGGTTACATAACTGATACAGATTAACTGAACCAGATAGCAAAGAGCCTACCCACGTTTTTAGCAACATAAATTTCTCAATCAGTGGGCAGCTGGAAATTATATAATATATTCAATATTACTTCACTCTTCTCTACTTTCCTTCTCCTAAATCAATTGTGCATCCATACAAAGATAATCTAACTAGGGTTTCGGATTCAAGCACATCGCGTGGTAAAGGGAAACGAGAATGATGCGTTGCATTTGCAAAATCGAAATCCATAGTGCCCATCTTCATCGCTTTCACGATCACTTCTTCAGCGGTTGTCAACTCTTTGGCACCCCATTCATCATAAATATCGTCGCCATGATTATAATTGGCAATAGAAAACTTACATATGGTGTACAACCTAAAACTGTGGATCTTCAAGTTGAGATGTTGGTACCTCTGCATGGTGTTCTTCGTGAAAGCCCAGAACTCATCTTTGTTTCGCTGATTTCGATAATCGAAATCTAGGTTAGGACGAGTGGACCAGGCGGCGTTCCATGATTTGGAAAGTAGGGTAGTTCGAGCTGCTTCTTTTGTGCTCAAATATGACTGTACGTGTTGAATAAGTTCCTCTGGAAGAGGGAATCCGCCATTAATCCTTGTGGTGGAGAACTCCATTGCTGTAATGAACTGAAATTGGTTTCCCAATATTTTATAAACTCTCCCAGGCAAATATACTTCCAAGAAAAAGAAAAAAAAAAGGCAAAAGGTAATTTTCGCTGTGTCATTTTGTCTCACTCCAAATTTTATAAAGAGAAGTTTGCATGTTATTCTTAAATTATTTGAAGGGAGCATGACCAAAAATTTAATTAAATAAATAAATAAATAATAATGCAAAAGAAAAGGATATTTAAATAAGGATCAAGTCCCACAAGCTCTTGCAAACTTAAACAATTAAATCAAGCAAAAGAAGTTAAGGGATAGGTCCCTTAAATTTCAGCAACTTTATTAAAGATTTAGTATTTGCAAAACTTCTGCAGGACTTTAGAGGAAGGACAATAAGTTTAATTCCACAAATTCTTGACTACTTAAAATATGCAGGACCTATAAAACGTTTAATAAATAAACCAAACATGCTGGAATGCATTTCTACTCCTTCTAAATAAATGAACAGGTGACACAGCAAAGAGGAAGATGTATAGACCAAGGGTCGGTCCTGTAAATTTTTACAAAAGATCTCTAAGGCTTTATCCGAGTGGCAGGTTAAGGAAAACAATTCAAACTTGAACACCCATATGCATAACATGAAACCACCGACTCCACCCACTATACTGCCCAAACTGCCAACCCATTTTCAAACCATGAAATAAATTAATTATTGGCATGTGTGCTTGTACTTCAAGTACAAGTCATTCACCAACCTAACCCACAAATGTAAGCATGCATGTGACCAAATTAAGGAGGTAAACCTTAGCAACAAAGTTATACTTGGGTTCTTCCATGTACAGCCACCAAAATTCACACACTAACTTATTAGCTCACCGCTTCTGTCCACAATAAACAACAACATGCAATAAACTACATAATCACACTAACCCACAATATTAAAATTCATACGAATAGCCCCTGGCACTCTTTAAAACATAATACCAAATCAAATTTATACAAATAATGTCAGTGAAGAAATTTTCAGAATATTCTGCCCAAAACAGAGGCACAAACATGCAAGTTATCATGCTACAGGTTTAATAAAATTTTCTAATTAAAAACGAGTATGCAGCCTATGAACTGCAGCTTATCAAAACGTTTATTTAGTCTCCTCGCCTACGCGCCCCTGCTCGTACACTTACGCCACGCTTAACCTGAGATAAGATAATTATTGGGGTGAGCAACCACAGCTCAGTGAAGACTTAATCATACTTACATACGTCAAGTAGTTTATGTGCGAGAATTAAATTTCACTTATAATACAATCCTGTCATGTTAATAAGGCACCTTTCGGCCCATTATTCGTATAATGTTATGATATCGCGATTCGTTAGTAAGGCACCATTGCGGCCCATACCCATGCTATGGTATGGTACTATTACAGCCCATACCCATGCTATAGCATGGCACTATAGTATGGTACTATTAACGCCATACTCATGCTATGGTATGGCACTATTACAGCCCATACCCGTGTAATTTACGATTTCATGAAGTTCAAGTACGATCATAGTGTGATAAAATTTTCCAATAAATTTCAACTATCATATATGAAATAATTCAACATACATAAGATGAGAAAATCCCCACCTTTTACTGCGTGAAGTCTAGGTTTCAAATATTAAACGTCACGATTAGTGTCTCCTCAAAACCTATTAAGACATGATCGATCGTTACTCACACATTATCATACAACAGTCAAAAACTAATATGCAGAATTATATGCAAGAGTTGCAGATTATTGGTTTTAGGGTTAGGGTTTAATGTTAGAAGCAGAAAAGAAAAGAAAAGAATTCAGTATTAGTTCCCACGATGAACAGGAAGGAGGAAATGAACGCTGAAAGAAAAATGAAAGGAAAAGAAAAAGAAGAGAAAAGAAGAAGTAAAATGTGTGTTACCTCTCACTGTTTGCAGTCGTATGAAAGTGTATCGTGTGTGTATGGAGTAAGATTGCAGTAGCAGTATGAGACTTATACTTCTACTGCTGGTACAAATTCAAGTAGATATCTTTTCATAGGATTTAACTAATTTCCTAAGATATGGGAGTTGATAAGAAGAAAAGATATCTTCTTTATGAAGATCACGATTGATTTCTTAAAGAGCAAGAAATCTTATTCTGCTTTAGCTTGAACTCACGGTTTATAGAAATAAAGAATGGGCTGGGCTTTAAAGAGTCGGAAATAATGGGCTTTAAGGATTAGGCCATGATAGAAATCACGGTTTGAACTTGCGGGATATTACATCCTACCCTTCTAATAATAATTTCGTCCTCGAAATTCCATAATGATATAAATGTCTTATCCGTAATCAAAGAGCGGTATCTTGCTTGAATTTTGTCTTCTCTTTCCCATGTAGCCTCATCTTCCGTGTGTCGACTCCATTGAACTTTGACGAGTGGCACATCATGACTTCGAATTCTTTGGATCTTTTGCTCCAAAATGGACATAGGTTCTTGTTTATATGTTAGGTCCTTGCCAATCTCCAATGTCGAGAAGTTCACCACATGGCTAGGATCATGAATAATTTTCTCAACATCGAAATGTGGAAAATATTATGCACGGAGGATAACTTAGGTGGCAAAGCCAAGCGATAGGCTAGATCTCCAATTCTTTCAAGAATTTAGAATGGTCCCACGAAACGTGGTCGGAGCTTCTCTCTTCTTCCAAATTGTACGACACCCTTCGTGGGAGCCACCTTAAAAAAGACATGATCTCCGACTTCAAAATGTAAATCTTTTCTTCTTTGATCAGCATATGACTTTTGTCTATTTTGAGCAGAATTGATCATTTCTCGAATGATTCTGATCTTTTCCACTGCTTCTTCTATTAGTTAGGGGGCCTAGAACAGCCTTCTCACTGATTTCATCCCAATACAATGGCGATCTACACTTCCTTCCATTCATAAGGAGCCATCTTGATAGTGGCTTGATAGCTGTTATTGTAAGCAAACTCGACTAGGGGTAGAAACTTTTTCCATGCTTCATCCAAGTCAAGTGTGCAAGCTCTTAACATGTCTTCCAAAATTTGTATCGTTCTCTCCGACTGCCCATCAGTTTGCGGATGATAAGCTGTGCTGAAATTCAATCTAGTTCCCAAGGCCTTGTGCAGACTTACCCAAAACCTCGAAGTAAAGCGCGCATCTCTATTTGGCACTATTGAAATTGGTACGCCATGAAGCTTCACTATCTCTTGTATATACAACTGAGCAAACTGCTCCATCTTGAATGTCATCTTTACGGGTAAGAAGTGAGCTGACTTGGTCAATCGATCGACGATGACCCATATAACATAGTTTCCCTTTGAAGATCTTGGTAAACCCACGATGAAATCCATGGCAATTTGCTCCCTTTCCACTCGGGAATCTCAAGTGGTTTAAGCTTTCCGACTGGTCGCTGTTATTCAATCTTGACTTGTTGGCAAGTCAAACATCTTTCCATATAGTATCCAATATCTCGTTTCATGCTTCTCCACCAAAATCTTTCCTTTTAATCGTGATACATATTTGTTCCTCCAGGATGAGCGGTGTATGGCGCTCCATGTGCTTCACGTAAAATCTTTTCTCTCAGCACTCCCTCTTCATCCACTTTGGAACCATTGTATTCGCCTCCTTGTGCCTTCATCTTCATTCCTTGGAAGAAGTAATCTTACTCTTGAGCTTCTTTTATTTCCATTTTCAGACTCGGCTGGATTTCCAATGCTGGAATGATCGCCCTCGAGTCGGAAGATGATGTCACAAATTCGATTTGCATCTTAGCGAATTCCTTCACCAACTCTTCTTTCTCGATATTCAAACTATTAAGCTCCATTTTAATTTTTTGGCTCAAGGCATCGGCTACCACGTTAGCCTTGCCTGGATGGTACTCAATCGTACAGTCATAATCTTTCACCAATTCTATCCATCTCCGTTGTCTCATGTTGAGCTCCTTTTGCGTGAAAAGTTATTTCAAGCTTTTATGATCCGTGAAGATTGTACATCTCCCTCCATAAAGGTAGTGTCGCCAAATCTTCAAAGCATGAACTATGACTACTAACTCCGAATCATGAGTAGGGTAGTTTACTTCATGCGATCTCAATTGTCTAGAAGCATATGCAATAACCTTTTCATGTTGCATCGATACACATCCAAGTCCTTGCTTTGATGCATCACTGTAGATTTTGAACTCTTCATTCAGATTAGGGATCGTCAAGACTAGTGCTGAAGTCAAATCATGCTTCAACCTTTGAAAACTTTCTTCACACTTTTCTGACCAGATAAACTTTTCTCCCTTGCGAGTCAAACGTGTCATCGGACCCGCTATCTGTGAAAATGCTTCTATGAATCTTCGGTAATAGTCAGCTAATCCCATGAAACCACGAACTTCTTAAACATTTGTAGGCGTCTTCCATTGATTTACTGCCTCTATCTTGGATGGGTCTACTTCAATTCCTTGTGATATCACCACATGACCAAGGAATGTGACTTGATTAAACCAAAACTCACATTTCTTAAACTTCGCGTATAACTTCTCCTTACAAAGTGTCTCGAACACCATTCTCAAATGCTCCTTATGTTGTGCTTCGTCCTTGGAGTACACCAAAATATCATCAATGAAGACTATGACAAATTGATCAAGATACGGTGAATACTCGATTCATCAAATTCATAAACACAGCAGGTGCATTACTCAAACCAAAAGGCATGACGACGAACTTGTTGTGTCCATAACGAGTTCTAAAAGTAGTTTTGGAAATATCCAACTCCTTCAATCTCAATTGATGGTATCCGGATCTCAAATCAATCTTTGAAAATGTACTTGCTCCTTCCAATTGATCAAACAAGTCCTCAATCTGTGGCAAAGGATACTTGTTCTTTATCGTCAATCTATTAAGCTCTCGGTAGTC
The DNA here is from genome assembly GCA_023678885.1 of Pogostemon cablin. Lineage (NCBI taxonomy): Eukaryota > Viridiplantae > Streptophyta > Magnoliopsida > Lamiales > Lamiaceae > Pogostemon > Pogostemon cablin. Next base: position 21,898,973 of record CM042985.1, on the reverse strand, counting down.
AATGCACATCCTCATAGATCCATAATTTTTCTTAACAAAAAGGACCAGATCTTCCCATGGATATACGCTTGGGCGTATGAATCCCAAGTGTAAGAGCTATTGTAGCTGGACTTTCAATTCTTATAGTTTTATGGGCGCCATTCTATATGTAGCTTTGGATACTAAAACTGATCCCGATAGCAAGTCTATTGAAAACTCCACTTGAAGGTTAGGCGGTATTCCTGGAAAATCCTCCGGAAAGACATCGATACTCACGTAAGACAGGTATGTCACTAGTTGATATATCTGCAGTCCTGGTGTCTATAATGTTGACTAGGAACCCTTGGCAAGACTTCTTCCTAAGCATCTTTGCAGCCTTCGCAGCAGATAAATTTTTTGTACAACACCACTCTTGATCTTGTGAACAATTTCTCTCTCAGATCTTGGTTCTCTTAAGATCACCTCACGTTCCTTGCACTTGATACTGGCTTGATGATAGGTAAGCCAATCCATTCCCAAAATCATATCAAATCCATACATATCCAAAACATATGGCTTGACACTGAAATCTACTCCTTCAATGCATATGTCCACATCTTCCACTAAGGACTGCGCAATAATTCTCTCCCCCTAAGGTAAACTAATCTCAAGAGGTTCGTCACTCTTGACTCATTTATAGTGAATCTTATTACAATACTTTGCAGAAATAAAAGAATGTGATGCACCAGTGTCTAATAAAGTGAAAGCTCGGGATTTACCCACTGCTAACATACCTGTCATAACATCAGATTCCTTGTCCCTTTCAGCTTGGTTCATGGCAAAAACCCTTCCTCTTCCTCAAGTGGCTTGCCTTGCATTTCCTCTCGTAGGCGATGCCTTACGATTAGGTCTATAGTTCGATGGCTTCGGGCAGTTTTGAGCTTGATGACCAACTTCATAGCACCTAAAGCATTTGTTTTGTCTCATGAGACATTCTCCATGATGGTTCTTCCCGCATTGTGCGCAGAGAGGCTTTGGTTTTTGCGCATTGACCGGTGGGTTGTTGTTTGACCTTATCTGTCTATTGTTGTTTCTGCCCATCTAGAACTCTCCCACTTCCTCTTGTTTAGGTTCTCCATTGGCTTACTGTTTGCTCATCATTTCAGTGGGCAAGCTTCAACTTTCTGGGCCCTCATTAATGTGTCGGTGTAGCTCATATTAGGTAATGCAGACATTGTATCTTGTATGTCCTAGTGCAATTCATCTAGAAACTTCTTAGCTCGTTTCTCCTCAGTGTTGACCAGCTGTGGAGCAGATCGGCACAACTGATTGAATCGCTGCTCGTATTCAATTACGGTCATATTTCCTTGCTGGAGGTTGTAGAATTCTGATCATAGTCATTTTCACCTAGATTTTAGTGTCTTTATGTGTGGATTTTCGGATGTTTTTATCCATATTTGTGTCATTTTTGGTGGAGTTTTATATAATTATGAGAGATTTGGTATGGATTGATAAAAATGTATAAATGAGCTTAAATATGTACAAAACAGGTCAAAAATAGAGTAAAATGGAGTCGAAAGTTGAAACGAGCTGAAATGGGCCGAAAAACACTCAACTCGAGTTACATGGTTTTGCTCGACTTGCAACTCAAGTCGAGTTGAGGGTCGAGCAAAGGCAGAAAGTGTCCAGTAGCTCAACTCGAGTTGCAATGTCCAACTCGACTTACAACTCGAGTCGAGTTAGATGTCGAGGAAAGTCAAGCTTCTGACACGAGTAGACAGACGAGAGCTCGAGTTATTTTACACAAGTCGAGTTGGGATCAGTGTAAGTCAAGCAGCAAGTCGAGCTAGGGCAGAGCAACGTCCAAAATCATCCAGTGGGCTAACTCGAGTTAAAAGGTCCAACTCGACTTGCAACTCGAGTCGAGCTAGGGTCGAAAAACCATCCAGTTTGCAGAGCCACGTAACTCGACTTGACATACAGTAGCTCGAGTTGGCTACACGAGTTGAGTTGGGTAAAGCAGAAAAATTTTGGAAAATTTTGGAAACTTTTAGAAGGTCCCCAAGGGGTATAAATGCACAATTGGTGCGAAAATTACAAGGGGAGCCTCATTTGACAGTTATTTTAGAGATCAACACACACACTTTCTCACCATCATTTCACACACTCCATCCGATCCATCTCTTTCACCCTTCAATTCATCCCTCCATTCAACTTGATCTTCATCAATCCATCACTCCATCCATTCATCCACCATATGAGAAGAGGGAAGCTTAAAGGAGTGAAGAAGTTGATACATTGAAGAAGAGGAAGGATTCTCCATGCAAGGGAAGCAATTCCATTTTTCATTTGTTGATTTTCTTCTCAATTTGGCTCAAATGGGGCAATACTTGATTTGTATTGATTTAAACACCATGTTTTGTGGCTAGTCCTATAGTAGGGCTAATCATATGAATGGTTGAGGTGAAGAGTTAGATATGTAGAACTTGAGTAATGATTTGAATTGATTTGTGGATTTTCTTTTTTGATATATCAATCATGTTTCATTTCAATGTTTGTGTGATTAAATTCTCTATTCATAATATTAGGATGGTCATTCCAATATTGTGATTGGATGTTTAATTAAATCATATATTGAATTGTGCATGTATGTTAGTATAAGGGGAGGTAAGTCATACCCTCCTTAGGCTTGGAACATTCATAGAGGGACACTTAAGAGATTGAGTGAAAAGAACCAACTTATGATCATAGTACCTTAAGGGAATTGAGATTAAGACCAATCTTAGGAGATTTAGGCTTGTAAAAGGATCGAGAACCTAGTTGCCTTAGCCATAGGGACTAGGGGTAAAATTGTGATTGCTTTTAATCCACAAGTTAATGAAAATTACCATCAAGAGTTTTGCATATCTAGCTTAAGTCTTAACCATGAGTATGATTAGCCTTGCTCTCTTCTCAAGTTAATTTCTACATCCATTCCATTTATCATTTGAGTGTTGTTTGATCATTTACTTTGTTAGTCTAAATTCTAGTCAATTGAGTAGAATCGTAAGCAATAGTTTTAAATACAAAACCTTCAAACATATCATCTTTACAAAGCACAAATCGATGAATAACTCGGATACAAACTTAGGTTTCATTTCCCTTGGGACGATATTACTATAAATTTTGTACTTGGTCGTGCGTTTACTGGACGATAGAGTCTCTTACTCTTACACATTGAAAAATGTAATTAAGTACATGGCGCTGTTGCCGGGGAAATGTTAAACATTTGTTTGTAATGAGTTTGAAGTTGATTAGTTTTGATAAAGATATTTCTATTATTTTGTTACTTGTTTACTTGTCTTGGATGTTTGAGAGCTAATTTGAAAATTTTTGTAGGTACATGCAAATTCATTCTAGGTCTCAATCTATTGAACCTTTGAACTTGGAATTGGAAGCTACTTTGAGAAGACAACGAAGATGAGTGTTGGAACCTACGTAAGAAAATATGGAAGAAGTAAGGGATAATGCAGACATGGTTGATGAAGAAGGTAATTTGAGAAATTTTTAAGGTGGTGATAATGCTAGGGGAGGTTATTGATATAAAAATATTTCATACCCCATATTGATAGTAAACACATTTTTTGGGCCCTAAATCGAAAAAATTCCTTTTTAATTTGTAGTGGGTAGTATCTGTAGTATGTTAAGTATAATAATATTATTTTGTGAGTTACATTAACCCAAAAAAAATTAATATTTTATATTAGGACGGACCAAAATGGCAAAATAGATACGTACTAATTAGATAAGGCCAAATAAAAAAATAATTTTGAAATTATAATAAGACTTTGTTTACCGATCAAATGAATTCTTGGAGATGGGTACCACATTTGATCATAGTCCTATGCTAGCATCTGTCTTTCACTGCGAGGTGGAAAGGATTTGCCCGTTTAGGTATTTGAACATGTGGTGTACGAGTGAGGACTTTCTTGAGGTGGTGCAAGGTGTGTGAAATTCTGAAGTTGTGGGAAATCGTCAGTTCATTGTATGCCGCAAGCTAAAGATCCTCAAACCAAAACTTAAACTATAAGTAAGAGGGATTTAGTCATATTGCAGAGAGGGCAAAAAGGGCTCGTAATGATGTCGCTAGGCTTCAGGTGGCGAGTCATGGAAACCCGGGCAACACTGAGTTAAGGGAAAAGGTGCGTGAGGCTGCAAAACATGTGGATTTCCTAACGAATGCAGAGTACTTGTTCCTTAACCAGCTTGCCCGTGGAGAGTATTTGAGGAATCAAGATAAGGCGACCATATTCTTTCACAGGATGGTTAAGTCTCATGGGACCCGAAATTATATCACCTTCATCTGCACCGAATCCGGGCACACCTCTTCTCGTGACGAGCTAGTGGAGGAGTATCTTACTTTCTACAAATGCCTATTGGGTTCTTCTATTTAGAGGAAGGAGTGTGATCCCACTGTTTTTGAGTGGGGTACTGTACTGACAGATGAGCAGGGCATTGAGATGATTACCCCTATCTCAGCAGAGGAAGTTAAAAATGTCATCTGGAGTATGAATATAAGCAAGGCACCTGGACCAATGGTTATTCTCCGGCATTCTTTAAGGATGCATGGGAGGTAGTTGGAGGAGATGTGGTTGCAGTTGTTCAGGAATTCTTTGACTCTGGATGGTTACTTCGATAGATGAACTCCACATTCATCACCTTAATACGAATGGACTCTCACGACCCTGTTGTTAGGGATTTCCCCCCATCTCTGTTGTAATGTGCTCTATAAGATCATCTCTAGAATTATTGTAGGGCGTATAGCAAGCGTGATGGATGGGTTGGTATCTGAGACTCAATTTGATTTTGTAAAAGGTAGAAAGATAAGGGATCGTATCATGTTAGCGCAGGAGGTTGTGAAAAATTATGGTTGGGCTGTGGGTCGTATTGCTAGATGAATGGCCGTTAAAGTGGATATCAAAAAGGCATACGACACAGTAGACTGGGACTTTCTTCAGGATGTCCTTGTGGGCCTACGTTTTCCGCCAAAGATGGTTGGATGGACTATGGAGTGTGTCACTACTCTATCCTCATCAATGGCTTGCCGAAGGGCTTCTTTGAGGGAAAGAGAGGATTAAGGCAAGGGGATCTCCTCTCATCTCTCCTGTTTGTATTAAGTATGGATTATTTCTCCAGGATGTTTAAAAGACTTGCCTATCATGATTAGTATAAATTTCACTCTAGACATTATGCTAGGGTTGGTCTCACGCACTTGGCATTCGCAGATGATCTGATTCTCTTTGCTTATGGTGATAGTTCTTCCGCCGAGGTGGTTGCCAAAGCACTGAGAACATTTGCAGGAGTTTCTGGACTAGAAGCTAGTGAGGCGAAATCCAGTTTGTTTATGGCAGGGGTTCCGCCAGATGAAGAACAGAGGATCAGGGAGGTGTTGCCTTTTCAGGAAGGTACATTTCCCGTTCGATATTTGGACGTTCCACACAAGGCAAGAAATTGAGGGAGTCGGCATTTGAGCCACTTGTTTCTAAAGTGGCAGACCTGATTCGTGGTTGGTCTAGTCGGGCCTATCTCGTATGATGGTCGACTTGAACTCATTTGTTCTATTGTTTATGGAGTGATGAATTTTTGGGCTTCCATGGTTAAACTTCCCAAGGGTGTGATTGACAGGGTGGAGAGGATGATCAGGAGCTTCCTATGAGGCTCTGCTCGAGGCGATGTTCGATGGAGTGAAATTATTTTACCCAAAGAGCAGGGCGGCCTCGGGTTGAGAAGTATGGAGCTACTTAATGATGTAGCCCTATGTGGAGTATTGTGGGATGTACACACTGAAAAGAGATCTCTATGGGTCAAGTGGATTAGTTCAGTCTATTTTAACCAAGAGCCGTGCTGGGACATAGAGGTAGTTCTGAGTGCCTCTATCGTATGGAAACAAATTCTGTAGGCGAGAGATAGGATACGTGCTCGGCTAGAAGGAGATCTATTTGCCACTCTCACCGAGTTCTCAGAAATGGGGCATTTGTATAAGATTATTATGGCCTAGTGCCAATAATAATTACATATGTATAAGATAATTATTATGATCAAATATCTTAATTAAAGATATGGTTTAAATAAATAATATATATGAGATAAATAAGGTCATATATATTTATGGATAAAAATCATATTGATAGGATGTAATTTGATAAAGATTTAATATCCCGATCTGGTCCCCTCTCCACCCATAAAAGAGACACAATTTTTTGAATTCTCTATCACATAAAGTTTTACGTACCGTGCCTAAAGAAAATGGTGAGGAGAGAGAAACCAGTTTCCGACGTAATTAGCAAGAACATAAGGTCGTCACATAAGGTTATCTTAAGGTAAGTCTTTTCATCATTGTTACAAGATGTGAAAATCATGAAGATCTAAGATCTATGTCAATTAATGAATAAATTGCTTACGTTTAATTTATGCCTACAATTTGTTGAAGGGCGGACTCTACTCTAGGATTGCTGATGTTGGTCAGGTGAGGTATGTCTATAAGAAATTGTGGTGTACGTGGATTCCGAGGAAACATTCTTTCCATATGTGGCTGACCGTGAGGAATCAGTTGCACACTATGGATAGATGGAGGGAGTTGAAGGGTCGTTGGAGTGTGTTTTGTGTGTAAGCAGACTGGAATCGAGAGATCATCTCTTCTTTCAATGTCCATTTGCAAAGGAGGTATGGGATCGTGTGAGAACTGATGTGGGGTAGAACAGGATGGTGACTACGGTAATGGCAGGTATCAATTGTGGCTTCACAAGGACCGTCAGGTCTATGTGCAAGAGAAAACGCAGCGTGCGCTAGCGCTATATGGATGCGTGTTCTTCACCTGGAAGGCACGTTTTGAAGCGCTGATTGAAGGTGCTCGCTCGAAAGTTGATAGAGTTGTATACTCTATTTTATTGCATGTAGCTAGATTCCTTCAATTTTTAACTATGTCGTAATTTTATTTTATGTTGAATTTCGTGTGGAGTTGTAAGTGGGACTTGGGCTTTGCCCTTTTTAAATAATCGAATAAAATTAAGATTTATTCAAAAAATAATAATAATAATAAGGCCATAATTCTTTATTCAATTTTGAATTGTTTGAAGACCTTTTAAAGCTAAAAACGAAGCTTTTACTGATAGATGCTTTACTTAATTCATCACTAACTTCTGTCGGTGAAACGTTGAAATTTTCGTGGGAGAATAATTTTTTTAAATAATTCAAAACTTGGAAATTCATCGATAATTTTTTATGTATTTGAATCCGTTGATATATAGAGTATTTCTGGTTGTATATACAGTAATTTGTATCCTCTCTCTAAAAATACTTGTACACTTTCTATTTTGATCCGTTCAAAAAATATTTGCACAACCCAAAAATTGAAAAAATAGATAATATTAATAATCTTACAATAGTACAAAAGAATTGGTCTCCTTGTGTCCCTTGGTGCACAAGGTATGCAAGGATATACTCTCTCTTCCCACGTTAAGATTTATATTTTTTATTTTAGTTTGTCCCAAATTAAGATTGGGGATAATTATTTACACCCCAAAATTACTATTCATACCCAAAAAAAGTTAAATTAAATTCTTTTTAATTAATATGACAAAAATACCTTTATTTACTAAATATACCCATGTTTCTTTCTGTAAATCGTTGAAACCTCCTTCTCCCTCTTTTTACATTCTTAACTATTGCTTTAAATTCAAGAAAAAAAGGAGAAGCTCGTCAGAATTTCTACTAAATATATTAGATCATCAAATGAATTTTTATACCAATCAAACTTACAATTCCAATTGCACTTTCAGTTGATCCAAAAAAATATATATATATATATATATGTTACCATCGTCAGACCAGTCTGCCTCCTTCAAGCGGAAAGTGGTGGCGCCACCCCACCCGGTGTCTTCTCCGCTCTCTTCTCAACCACCGACGTTCCTTCTTTCTTGACCGCCAATTGCAGCCCCGCCTTCCACTTTCATTCGCTCCCCTGATATGAAACCCGACTGCCCTTCTCCATTTCAATTGGTTGCGACGACGTCAATTTAATTATCTTTAATCGCGTTCTTCACGCCGCCCAAAACTCTGAGAATTATGCCAGCCCGTTTCTTTCCGACGCCGTCCGATCGTTTACGTTCACTTGAAATTTTCAATTCTTCCATTTTCTTTCAATCACTGCGTCGTCGACGCTTCATTGACAAACTGTATTAACTTTCTTCTTCACAGAGCAAAATTTGTTTACTGACACAGTTGCTCCATTTACTAACACTGTATAGGTAAAGAGGGTGCAAGGTTTTAATTAATTAGATGATTTACTATAATGGCAATTTAGGGTATATGAGTCATTTTTAATTAAAAAGTAATTTGTTTAAATATTATTGGGGTGTGTTTAGTATTATCGAGGGTGCGAATAGCCGTCCCTATTAAGATTTATATTTTCTTTTTTTATAAAGTTGTGCCCACACAAAACAATTATTTATTCTAGGCTCACCTAAATATTATTTTTCTCACCTCATTACACATTAAAATATTATATCTCTTAATATTTGTGCAAAAAGTAAACGTCAACGTTAACGCGTGACAAATGGAGTAACATTTTGTTTAAAATGTTATACATATTAATTATTAAGGGTATAAAGATCAGCTGAAATATGAATGATATAAATATTTGATTACCAAATTTTTCTTCCAAAAGTAAAGGATACAACTTTTTATACTAAACAATATATGTTACCGATGCCGCCAGCCTAGGCATAGAGCTTATGAATGCCACATGGTCATTACTGGAAAGTCATCCACGGAAAATACATCAACAGCCTTACCTACGAACAAACTCTTACATGGACCACCAGTCAGAGATGCCTAAAATCAAGGAAGCAATGGAAAAAGAAAAGTGAATGTGATACCAGCAGTTGAGGATCCTGATGCAAATGAAATCATGACAGGTACATTACTAGTATTTGGAATACCCGGGTATATATTATTTGATACTAGAGCAACACATTCATTTATCTCTGAACATTTTAAAGGGTTGTTAGGAGTGGATAGTGTTAAAGAGGAACCACTTAATGTAACTATACCTTCGGGAGATACTTTAAGGATCAAAAATATGGTGAGATGTACGCAAATGAAATCATGACAGGTACATTACTAGTATTTGGAATACCCGTGTATGTATTATTTGATACTGGAGCAACACATTCATTTATCTCTGAACATTTTAAAGGGTTGTTAGGAGTGGATAGTGTTAAAGAGGAACCACTTAATGTAACTATACCTTCGGGAGATACTTTAAGGATCAAAAATATGGTGAGATGTGTTAAGATAAACCTGATAGGTCACAAACCAGAAGTTGATCTCCACGTTCTTAAAATGAAAGATTTTGATATAATTTTGGGCATGGATTGGTTAAGCAAATATAAGGCTACTATTAGATGTGTTGATCGAGAGATAGATCTAATGGGAGTGATGGACGTCATTTCACATATACTAGAACCAAACTTCGTTCAAAACCAAGTATTATATCGGCGATTAAAGCTATGTGAATGCTTCGTAAAGGAAAGTGTCAGGGTTATCTTGTGAAGATTACGAAGGAAGAAAAGGGTAAGGACCTACCTGCCAAAATACCAGTTGTGAAAGAATTCCTTGATATTTTCTAGATGAACTACCCAAGATTCGACCGAATCGACAAACAGAATTCATGATCGAATTGATGTCAAGAGTTGCATCTGTATCAAAGGCTCCATATAGGATGGACCCGAAGGAGCTAGAAGAATTGAAAGAGCAACTGCAGGAACTTTTAGACAAAAAATTCATTCAACCAAGTGTCTCACCGTGGGGAGCGCCGATCCTTTTTGTGAAGAAAAAGGACGGATCCATGAAAATGTGCATCAACTATCACGAACTAAATCGGTTGACAATAAAGAATAAGTATATGTTACCGAGGATAGAAGACCTGTTTGATCAACTAAAAGATGCCAGCGTATTTTCCAAGATTGATTTAAGGTCTGGCTAACATCAATTGAAGGTCAAGAAAGGAGACATACCTAAGACCGCTTTTAGGACTCGATATGGCCATTACGAGTTTACAGTTTGGAGTAACTAATGCCCCCGCTATTTTCTTGGATCTTATGAATCGAGTATTTCATCCATATCTTGATCAGTTCGTGATCGTGTTCATTGATGATATACTTATATATTCAAAAAATAAGAAACAACATGAAGATCACCTCAAGATAGTGTTAGAAATAATGAGACAAGAAAAGCTATACGCCAAATTCATTAAGTGTGAATTTTAGATCGATCGAGTTTTCTTTTTGGGGCATATCATATCTGCAAAGGGTAGTAAAGTGGATCCGGCAAAGGTAGAAATAATATTAAACTGGAAAACTCCAACGAATGTTGGCGAAATTCGAAGTTTTCTTGGATTAGCAGGTTACTACTATAGATACATCCAAAATTTCTCTCGTATTGCTAAACCTTTAACCAAACTAACTAAGAAAGGCGAAAGATTTTCTTGGTCCTCCATATGTGAGAAAAGTTTTTAGGAACTAAAACAAAAGTTAGTCTTGGCACATGTCTTGACCATTCCCGATGGGCTTAAGGAATTTATAGTTTACACGGATGCATCCAAATTTGGTTTGGGATGCGTTTTGATGCAGGAAGGAAAAGTAATTGCTTATTCCTCAAGACAATTGAAACCACATGAATAATAAATAATAAATAAATAAATGCGTACCCACATATGCATATCCAATAATAAATATATAAATATATATAAATAAATAAATGTGTACCCACATATGCAATATATATATATATATATATATATATATATATATATATATATATATATATATATATATATATATATATATATATATATATATATAAGTGTGTGTTCATGTGTTCTTTATTCATTTATTGCAATTATTTTTCTAACCATGTTCTTTTTCTCAAGATTTATTTTAAGAGACATGATCTGGATATTTAGATTTAATTGCACTCAAAAGATGTATAATAAAAATAGCAAATGAAAACAAAAGTATATGTATATATATATATATATATATATATATATATATATATATATATATATATATATATATATATATATATATATATATATATAATATTTAATAATATATATATATATAATGATAAATAAATAGTACAATAAAAAAATATAATAATTTAGTTTTTTGGACAGGGATGAGACATGTTACATCCACAGGGATTAAGAACGTTTCCCCAACCAGATTGAGAAACGTGGTAAAAAGGGACTGGAACTCTTACACGCTGCTTCCTCTATAAAAACATCTCTACCTGGTAGCAGAGACTCACCATTCTCTTTCTCTTTAAAAAAAAAAAGAAATGCAGCATCATCCCTCTTAAAGGGTCATTTGCTCCTTCATCTTACTTCAGGTTAATGCAGTAACATCCCGTAGTCATGTAGTTACTTTTTTTCTTATTCTTACTCTCTTTTCCCTTACAGCTTTATAAAAAAAAACCTTCTCTTTTTTTCCCAACGCTACAACCACTGTTATTACTCTCTCGTCGGTGCTGCTGCTATTCCTCTTCCTCCTCGATGCTGCTATTTCTCTTAAAGCTTAGGTTGGTATATTTAATTTATTATTTTTGAAAAATATTTATATATGTATAATTGATGATAATACGTATAATAATAGGACTTGATGTTTCCAAATTTACATTGTGATTTGGATCTCTACTTTATAGTTATAAAGATATTTTATCAAAAAATTTATGTAATTTTTGCAAATTTTGGAAAAAAAAGGAAGAGGATTTGACAATATTTGGATGTAATTTTGTCGTATTCTATTCTTATTAAGTTAGAATAGGTTATGAGAGGTTTTGGGTACGCTAAATCCTATCCTCAAAATTTTTGGATAAGAGAAAAATCTTAAACTACTGCTCAACCTCGTAGAATTCAAAGAAAGCATCACATTTTAGTTTTGATAAGCCATAGTCTACTCTACTGTAATATTTATTTCCCACTCTTTTATAATCCCTTATCTATTGAAAGAAAAATATACAATAGGCGATTTCTTAACAATGAATCGAAAACGTTGGTTGCCTTCTTTTATAAATATAAAAACGATGTCATGTATAAGAATCAATAGTTGAAATTAGGAGCAAATGAAACACTTATTTTATCCTTTAAAAAAGATGATTCTTATCAAATTTTTTAAATCATTTACTCCCTCCGTCCCATAGAAGTTGACACACTTTCCTTTTTGGTTTATCCCACTAAAGTTGACACATTCCTTTTTAATATATGGGACCCACACAAAAATAATTAATATATTCTCATGGACCCCACATATCACCACTAATACAACTACCCACTACATATTAAATATTATTTCTCTCACTTCACTTTACTTCACTTTACATTAAATTATTATACTCCTTAATCTCCGTACCCAAAAAAATTATATCAACTTCTCCGGGACGGAGGGAGTAATATTTTTCATTTTGTCTTGGGTAAGAACTATTTATTATCTTAATAAAAGTTTTATAAATATCCTTGATAACTTCATAATTGATACAAACAAATTGAGAGAGAATAGGAGAGAGAGAATAGAAAAGAGAACGATGATAGAATTGAGATAGATGCAGAGAATATCTTGTTTCCAATATATCAAATATTGATTTCTAATAACATATTTAAAGGACTCTAATGTTTAAATAAGGAAACATGAATAAAATAAATAATTAAAAGATCACATAAATGAATTCTAAATATGGTCTGAAATTCTGACCGTATCAAAGTTACAAAATTATTTGTAACAAATTATTCAAATTTTAAGTTGTTTAATTAAGGCCATTATTTTCGATTCAATTATGAAATTGTTTAAAAACCATTTAAAGTTGTACTTAATTCATCCCTGACAAATACTATGAGATTGTCTCACGTATGAGACGAAAAAAAGTAATAATTTTTATTTATAATTAAAAGTGATTAAAAAGTGATAAATTCTATAATTAAAAGTGATACTCAATTAATAAAATACTGACACTTGCGTGCACCCGGGCGCACGCCGTGCGCGCCTTTAGAATTTAGTATTATGGATAAGGGTACATTATTTTGTTCTAAAGAATATACACTTTAATTAATAAGGGTACAATATTTTCTTCTAAAGGTTATACACTTTTTATTATATTTTTTATTTTTCTTCAGAAAATAAAGGGTAGACATCTTTATATTAAAGGGTATACAATTTAACACAAAATTTTAAAAGCACACGGAGTGTGCTTCCGTGCTCCCTGGCGCACATAAGTTTTTACCTTGTAAAATAAATGGTACACATCTTTATACTAAAGGGTATACAATTTAACACAAAATTCTAAAAGGCACACGGAATGTGCTCCCGTGTGCCCGGGCACACACAAGCTTTTGCCTTAATAAAAAGTGATAATACCTTTATGAACAATTTATAATATAAATAAAAAGTGATAACATTTTATAGTGTAAGTGATAATACTCGTCTCACGCAAGACTTATTCTAAAGTAATTTATAATATGTTTATATTAGAATTTATGTTTATATGAATAAAATTTTATATTTTAAAATTTATAAACTCTTAATATCTTTATTTTTATATTAGAATTTTTTAATTAAAATATCATAACCGTTTGACAAATGATTTTCAATTTTTTTTTCTGAGCAGTGTGCACATTATTAGACAAATAGCTGGTCACGGTAAATAAAAAAAAAAAAAAAAACATCGTTCGAAAGAATAACGAACGAAACAAAACTTGACTGCGACGTGCATCTAAAACATATAGTATAATAAAAATGTATAGGAGTTGCTCTAACCCACCCGACCTTCTTTAGCGACATATGAGGGGGAAAAAAGTCCCACTACAAAAGTAGACCGGCCCACTTAAACTCACTATAATGTAGATTCTGGGCTAAACCATCCCCTTCAACCGTGAGCCCACTAAAGTATGAATTGTAGGCTAAACTACCCTCCAATTCAAATTGATAGGTCTTTTCTTACATAATATTTATTTATTTAAAGATATTTTCAGTATAATTTGCAATGCAAAACATGAACCGCCTAATAATTACAGGAGTAATTAGTATGCTAAAAACTCATTGCAATTTGCTTATCCTCTGCTTTTTAGTACAAGTACACTACTTCATCAAACTTCGCTTAGTTCAGGTTTATTATGTAAAAAAAAAAATGAAATTAATTCTAAATAAGAATAAGGAGTCTTTATGTCGCTTTACCGATGATCTTGTTTCAAAAAAATACATCGTCTTGGGCCTTTACCAGGACTAACGAATAAAACTTTGCTTAGTTCAGGTTTATTATGTAAAAAAAAATGAAATTAATTCTAAATAAGAATAAGGAGTCTTTATGTCGCTTTACCGAGGACCTTGTTTAAAAAAAATACGCCGCCTTGGGCCTTTACCAGGACTAACGAATAAAAGGCCTAAAGTCGGAAGTGATCTTAGAAACCAATTGCATTCCGAGAAAAAATCTCAATATCGTATTCGCTTAGAAGAAAAACAAAAATTGCAGTTTCATTATGATCTTACAGAACGACAATTACTTAAATACGTTCGTATCGCCGAAAAAGCCAGGGGATAGACGGTTCGAGTTGTTGAACTTTACTAAGCATATTTAAGCACCACAAATAATATAAAATGCATGGCAAACAAACTCATTGCAATTGATTTGCTAATAATTCAACTTTGCTAAAAATTTAATCACCAAGTTGTAATTAGTAAAAACAGAATGGCAAGCAAGTCATTCTCATATCCAATATTCAATGACAATACTAATGTGACTACAAATAGAATATTAAGACAACTTCACCTTCATAAGAAAATAAAACTATAATTCAAACACACAAAAGGAATGAAGGGTGAAGTTTTTATCCATACCTTCAAGTAAAGAGATATATTCAAGTAAATGCATTATCCAAACCTTCAAAACATAATTCCTTAAATGTGATGTTCTTATCACCACAAATAGCTCAAAACTTATTTCCTTAAGTGTTTTCTTTTCATCATAAATAAAAAGAAATCATCTCATACTTGCATCACAATGTTTTCTGCTCGCCATCTCAATCGCAATCGTACACTTTTCTCCTTTTCTGGTGTAGATGACTCATCTAACAATGTCTTACAAGGCAAACGCCGCCACTCTGCAAAATTCTCTTCAAAAAGTTCCACATCTACACTCTCTAGATCCTGCACACTCGACCCACTCCCTCCTGCTCCTTGTACAAGTCTCTGGTAAAGAATCTGCAGAATACCGTTTGCTCTTTGTGCAAGAAAATAATCCAAAGTTATACAGTTAGGACGACAACTTTGCAACAAACCGTCCATAAGGGTACAATCATCAGCGCAGAGTGAACGAATTTTCAAATTCTCCAGCTTTGTTTTAGGTAAACCTTGCAAACCATCTTCTTTTGACATGATATGTCCAATTTGGAGAAAAAGAGTAATACTTGACGAGCTCAAACAAGTCAGCAATTTATTCAACTTGAGAAACCAATTAGCGCAATGATCGTACGATCGTATAGTTATCTCAGAGTCCCATTCCCTTGAGACTGTTTTAAAGTATAGTGAAGGCAACATTTCACCTGAAAATTTAAACTTGCGAATATTGGGAAGATCAAATTCAGCTCTCAACACATGACGAAGTGTAAAGCTTATGTACTCGAGAGAACGACTAGAAACTTTGATTCCTTTACATTTGTATCCACCACAATCATTAAGGGATAATTCCTTCAAACAAGGAAAGTTAGAGGACAGATCACTGAAGAACGAAGTATCAACAACCACATGACCCAAGTACAAAGACTTGAGCTTACGTAACTTGTACACATTGATCGGACCATCAACCACTGATTTCAATTCCCAAATTTCAATGAATGTAAATTCCTCAATTAAGGGGCAACTGGAAACGATATCCCATAGAGTGTCACTCGTCATACAAACATACTGCAAACTAAGAGATTTCAATCCTACACAATTAACCACAGTGTCGACCTCTAAATCAATGGTGCACCCGGATACAGATAATGTGGTTAGGGTTTCAGATCCAAACACCTCAAGTGGAAAAGGGAAAAGCGTCCATTTAGTTCCAAAATTGAAATCTACAATTCCCATTTTCATCGCTCTCACAATTAATTCTATACAAATTTGATAATTACAACTCGTATGTATAAACAGCTTGAAACTGTGAATGTTAAGATTCGATTCTTCGTACCTTTGCATAGTCTTCATCGTGAATTCCCAAAACTTGTTTTCGATTAGATAATCGGATCCAAAATGACGTTGATCGAAATCTAGATTTGGGCGAGTGGAGCAGGCGGTGTTCCAGGATTTGGAGAGTAGGGCTGATCGAGCTGCTTCTTTTCCATTCAGAAAAGATTGAATATGTTGAATCATGGCTTCGGGTAATTCAAATACGCCACTCATGGCTTCGATTCTTCTGGGCTTTTTCATCGAAACTGCTTGTGTAGGGATATTTGTAACTCAGAACATCACTAGTGCTCAATGTGTAATGTGTAGGGTTTAGCGATGATCTCTTACTCTTAGGATTTCAAAATATCTTTATTTTAATGATTAGAGTATTTTATTATTATTTTATTATTATTATTATTTTTTTTTTACTAAAAGGGTAAGTTTGAAATATAAAGATGTACTCCCTCCGTCCAGGGCAAAGGTCCTCATTTACTTTTTGTGCGTAGATTAAGGAGTATATTACTCCCTCCATCCTACTTAGGGATGTAATCGAATCGAGTCAAACACAACTAAGTTTGAGTATCGTTTGTTAAGTAATAATCGAACTCGAGCTCAAGCTCGAACTCATCGAAAAAAATATATCGAACTCGAACTCAAACTATTTGATAAAGCTGCAAAGTTGTATTTGACTACTCAAATAGAACATGCAATATCCAATGCAAACTTATTCTACGCTGCTGCAAATCCACAAGATTAAATAAAATAAAATAGTACTCCAGAACTACCACTAACCTACAACCATGCGTAATTAAGAATTAACACGTGAAAAGTTAGAACCAACTCAACAAGTAGACTCAATCACATTGTACTACTCAATATGCCATCAAGTATCAAGCAATGAAATTTACTAATTTGTCATGTATACTTGTACTGCTATGTACAAGTCTTTCACCCATTAAACCACTACTTTAACATGCTTCCAAAATTACAGAAGGTGAATTAGCCGCAATAATGAACTTGGAACCTCTGCCGATAGCAAATTTAACTATGCATGCTCTACTCCAAAGAAAACCAATAACCTATTACCACGAAATAAAATAACCTATTACCACGAAATAAAATTATATAATCCGGAAGGTAGTAATTAATCGACACCACTGTAATCTTAATTATTAATCTGCCACCAAAAACCAGGTGTTGTTACTGACCACGAGTATTTAAAAAATAACGCATGACACAAAGCTGTAGTTTTAAAACCTGAATCCTCAACCAATTTCCAAAGATCAAACATAATTATTCAATTGAACACAATTGAATAAACTGAACAGAACATGAAAGTATGCAACATATAAGATGTTGTTTATAAAAACGTTTTATTTAATCTCCTTGCCTACGGGCCCCCCACTTGTACCCTTTCGCCACGCTTAACTTGAGATAAAATATTTATCGGGGTGAGCAACCACACGCCCAGTGAAGAATTTAAACATACTTACATACGTGAATCAATCCATGTGCGAAAAAATATAATTTCACTTACTATACAATCCTGCCATGTCCTACGATATCGTGATTCGTTTGTAATAAGAGTAAGGCACTATTTAAAGTCCAAACTTGTATAAGAGTAAGGCACTATTTAAAGTCCAAACTTGCAATGAGAGTAAGACACCACTACACGGTCCAAACTTGCAATGAGAGTAAGGCACCACTACACGGTCCAAACTTGTAATACATATAAACTTCACATATTCCAGTTAAAACATGTATCACATATGAAATATTTCGACATACACAAGATGAGTAAAACCCCACCTTAAACTTCTTGCGACAAGAATCGAGTCCTGCGCGTATCGATCCGAAACTCCTTCGAAACCTATCATCATACAACTACACATTACTAACTCAATACTTTACACGATGAAAGAAAAATAGAATAATCATGGACAAATATCGGGGATAGAATCGATGGAAGAGAGAAGAAGAGAGGAAGAGATTTGAAGGCATGGTACCCTTCTCTCTTCGTATTGGAGCAGCCGATGGTAAAAATTTTGAGTATCGTGAAGGAATGAAGAGAAAAAAAAATTAGTTTTATACTTGGATGGCTGGGCAATCTCTCCAGAAAAATAACGAGGTCAAACTTTCCTTAGTAAAGAGATCAATTTTGGATTTGATTTCAGGGAAGATATTTCATTGAGAAGTGACGAGATTTGATAATATTTTTCTTGGGCAGGAAGAATTTCATGTATAAGGAAAGTGGATCACATGTTGATACTCTCTCATTCATACGACTGTAGTTGAATAAGTGGCTGGACATGTTTCATGCTTGTATTGGGCTTCTAAGGGTTGGGCCTCAAATAATTCACTTATATAATTTTATGGGGTGTTACAGTAAGATAACTGTCATTGATTGTTCCTGCATTTGACAAATCATTTACAAAGTCTATAACTTCAACATTACTAAATCAGTGTCACAACTTAATGGCCTTGATTATGACTGTGCTACATGGGTATTCGATAATTCCAGCTTCCTAAGATCGTCTCTAGCTAGGCCAGAATCTAATAGAGAGATATGAAGTTCGTCGTCAGAAGGCCAACCATGAAACTAATAAGGTGCTTACTTTCAGTATTGATTATACTGGATGCAATCAATTCCTCTTTATCTTATTTTATTTTTTATGTTGAATCATTGATTCATTATTTGGTTTGTTGTATTAGCGTTGAATTTCTTAAGGGTTCAGTGCTTCAGCAGCTAGTGATGAACCTTCTGTCTCAAGAGTTTTCAGGTTAATTTACCTTTATGAATTGTTTGTGTCCTTATATCCAACTTGTAATATGACTTTGTCATATAATATTCTAGGAATCTTGATGAGCAATCATAGGTTACATTTCGGATAAATTAGTGAGGGAAATCAGGGCTAACATTGTAGGAAATCATGGATGAGTAATCAGTAATCTTGGGACTCATTTCAAAAAACTAGTGGACAAAATCAGGGGTAGTAATCTCTCCTTAAGGTTGAGTATATTAACTGTAGACTTCCCTTGCTTAGTGCAATAAAACTTTGTATATATTGTCTATAATTGCAAAGAATTGTGAATTGATACCCATATATTGTCCAATTACAAAGAATAGTACATTGATGCACATAATTAATTAAATTCTTTTAACTTTTTCTTAACGGTATCAGAACAGCACAGTCATTGAGGACAAAGCTGAGAATAACTTGAGAAAAGTTATCGCTCGATGATCTTGATAAAGTGCATTACTGCATATGAGCATTATTGTTTATGCTTAGTTTGATAGTTTGCAGTCTTTAGTAATTTGGTGAACGCTTATATCCATAGCGTTCAGCCGGACGATCACATGTTAATGAGAACCATGTGTTGAAAATGGTGAATAAACTGCGTGAATGCTTGTTCAAATGCCAGAAAGCTGTTGTTTTTTATGATCAGGTACTCTTTTTATACATTATGTAATTTTTCTTCAATAGTCTGCCTCATTACCTGACTTTTGCACATTGGTTAGTTATACAGTCACATGCATTTTGCAAGTACTGCCTGTATGGGCTTTTCATGATGCAGTGATTTGAATTTTACATTTTTTTTATGATTCTGTCAATGCTGTGAATTTTCATCTTTAGTAAGAGATGTGAAAATATTTTGATCATCGATTAGATGTAGCTATGCAAGCATGTCTTTCTGATAATTAAAGGTATTTTGTGAAGATAATATAGACCAAATTTGGTTTATTTTCACTAGGAGAGGCACCAACTGTAGAAAATTATAGCACTTGATATTTGATAATACCAGTTTATAGGTCGGTAGACTTTCTTGTGAAGACTAATGACTTAAACATCCAATCTACTTGCACATACGTGATATACCACAATGTATCTATCTACTGATCATATTTTCTACGATTTCATTTCATGTCTAAACATTGTTATATCATTTGTTGTTAAATTGGTTAATTAAAATTGCTTCTAGCATGTAACGCTTATAATTATTAAATTATAATATAATTGGATTGTGTCACTTATGCTAACTCTATATTGCAATTGATTGGTCAAGTTTGCCATAATTATTAAAATTTAGATTATTGTCTAGCCTCTTTTTCAAGTAGTAGTATTTTTGTTATGACAGTTCTACTGTTGTCTCTAAGTTGTGACACTGATTCAGTAATGTTGAATTTATAGACTTTGTAAATGAATTTTTAAATGCAGGAACGATCAATGACTGTTATGTTATCTATTCAAACGATGAATGAATTTTTTTGGCCTATCCTTGTTACCTCGCTAAGCTTATTATCTCATTGGGAAGCTGAATTCGCACAACTGGTACCGACACTGGATGTTGTTGTGTATCGTGGAAGCACAGATACGAGGAAGGGGGATTAGAGCATCCAAATTTTATGGTGAAGAAGGTTGCATGATGGTCCAAGACTCCAAGTACTCCTGTCTTCAATGGACACTGTTTCTCGGTTTCTGATGTATGGAGATCGCTTCGTAGTTCATGTTTGAATGTCATGAGTAACTTGGCATCTGGTTTGATAGTCTTGAAATGAGAAAATCGTTCATCTCTTTGTTTTTAATTTGTTAACTTAATTGAGTAACATTTTCAGTACAAGTTGAAGTGTATCTATATATGGTGATAATAGCTGCATTCTGATTATGATGTATGGCCTACAGTGTTTGATTTGTAATGCATTAAAACCTAGAATAACATTATTCACTGGTTTATTAAATCAACTTAAATTCAAAACAAACATCCCCTAATAACTAAGGAGTTCAAGCCAATATTGTCTGAAAATACTAATTCAAATTCAATCATTTCAGAAGCTAAGTTGAGTGTTGGAAGTTATAGTATAAAACTTGTTTGATGAGAAAATTCCCAAGTGGAAACCTTAATTAAGAAGGCCAAGTACACGTAATGTTGTAAAGAAACGTAAAAAGTTAGTGAATGAATATAAGGATGCACCTTCGATTAAGTCGAATCAGACTCGCATCAAGCAACTCCAGTTGTTGATATGCACAATGTTTCACCTTGGAGTAATTTAATAGTTAAAATACACCCAACATCTTAAAGTTTGTGAAGTAATTTAATACTATAAACACCTACTCACAGAGGGAGTAATATATAGTACAATATTAACACTCTTAAGGTACCACAAAATTAAACAATAGATTTTATATTATATTTAATTAATAATAATATACTAATTTTTAATAAAATATTAATTTAAAATGAGACGGGTACGAATATAGGTAATTAATTAATATTTAAACGGATATGAGTATGAGTATTCCAAAATAAGCGGGTACCTTACCCATTGTCATCTCTATTTCTATATTTTCTATAAAATTTATACAATATGTTATAAATAATTACTCCACATTTTTAGGTAAAAATTATTATCGAACTGGAGGTAGTATATATATATATATATATATATATATATATATATATATATATATATATATATATATATATACATAATACATTTTGTAGATAGTCGATTTTTATTGGGTAAGGTGGGTGTTTAATGTGGCTGTTATATGGTTTAATCGGACTAATCTAACATAATATGAAGAAAGCGTAAAAATACAAGAATTCCTCCCACGTTTGTGGGAGTTTAAAGGAGAGAGTTTGTTTCTCTCTGTATTTTTTTTGTTATTGTGGTGGAGGGAGATAATTCTCCTCTTTATAGTGGTGATGATGGTGAAGATGCAGGTGATGTTTGGCTTGGAATTCCCGTTGAAGATGAAGGTGCAGCCCCCCTATTATACCAGTGGAGTAAGCCTAGTAGCAAGTGAACATTAAATGCGGGAGATACGAATTTTGCTTGGGGAGATTACGAATCTTGCTTTGGGAGATTGAGAGCCTGACAATGATGTATGATGAGTGTGTAAATTCACGAGTCTAGCACCGGAATTTATGCTATTTTGGAGAGTTTGAAGGGTAAAATAGGTGAAAAACCTATATATTGTGAAAGAGCAGGAATCAGGTGTTGTTGGAGCCATTTGAGTGATTTTACTAGTGAAATTGGAGTGTAAGTGTCAAGAATTGAAGAGACAAAGTCGAAGCCATCCATATAGGCGAAGAGGAGGCTCGGTTCGACCTGAAGAAGAACGATTCGACCTGTCCAACAGGTCGAACCGATGACACAATTTGTACAGAGGGCTGATTCGACCACGATGGGAGGGTTCGACCTGGGCAACAGGTCGAACATGGTCGAATCAATTCACAGGGGAGTTGGTTCGACCACGTCGCTGCGGTTTGACCTGTCCAGTTGGTCGAACCGGATACTGGAGACTTCCAGTAGCTTGGTTCGACCGTGGTTAGATCTGTGATGAGTGGTTCGACTTGCTGCTGAGGTCGAACTGATGTGCGGAAACTTACCATATCTGGATTTTCGAGGCCTAAACGCATGTGATCACTTGAAAAGCCCATTCCATGCCCTAAAAACGTGATTACAAGTATAAAAGGAGGCTCATGCAGTATAGGAGGGAGACTTTTGATCATCACGAGAATCATACAAGAGACAAGAGGACGTGATTGGAGAGAGGAGTGATCTTTCATCATTTAGAGGGGTTGTGACAGAGGTTCCGCTGGAGATTCAAGTAAGATCGGTCCATCAAGTAAGATGGGTGAACTTAGTCTCAATTTTGGTATAAATTGATAAGAGTAAGCGTACTCTATCGTTGTGTGTAGACGTGGTGACCAAGTACAAAATTTATAATATCGAACCCAAGGGAGAAAGTGTATGTATCCGTATTCGAAAGATGTTTCACTCTAGAAGGACTAATCAATAAAGAAGAGGTTGAATACACTACAATCTAACTAAGAAAGCAATTAAAGATAGAACATGTACAAATGAGATGGATGATGGGTGAAGGTGAACAATCTAAGAAGTATGCAAGGCAAGCAACACTCATGGAAAAGACTTATATAGACTCACACACACACATGCATTGATGATTTTCAAGTTATGATATCAAGGGCACTCTAAGAGCGTCTCCAATCTTAACTCTTCCTATAGGTACTTACGGATATTAATATACCGGTATAGAGATATTATCACGAAGAATTTTCTCTAGTAGGTAGGGACGTTTTCCTAGTGTTCCCTTTCTAAGGTCAAGTGAGAATTAGCTTGGTTCCCCTCATCATATCAAACACTTTCACAAGTAATTATCAATAATGTCCTATCATGAGGTTCTAAGCACATGAAGGTTATGGCCAAACTCCCCACATACTTAACATAGTCATCTCATGCAATCAATGATTCAATTAAACCATTAAACATAATATTGGAATGACCATCCTAACACTATGAATAGAGAATCTAATCACACAAATCATACATAAAATGAGAATAAGCATTCATGATAGAAAATATTCATACAGTCAATTCATCGAACATGTGGTGTGCAAAATCTACATTATCTTTCACCAATCATATTGCTAGCCTCACATGAGGACTAGCCAATATAAATCATTACAAAATCAATATAATCCATGGCATGCTCCAATTGAGCTAAATAATGAAGAAAACAACAAATCAAAGGTTGATGGACTTCCCTTTTTAAGATGGCCTTCTCTTCCTTCAACATGCTCCAATCTTCACTCCTTGATATTCTTCCCTTCTTAGATTGGTGGATTAGTGGAATGGATGGATGGATGTGAGAAATCAAGAGGAATTGGTGGATGGAATGAAGATGGAAATGGAGGAATGGATGATGGATGGATGGAGAGGGTGTGTGTGCAGCCCAAAACCCTCAAAATCTGCCTTCAAGTGGTGATATTGGGGGTATTTATACCCCCTCAACACACTTGGAAATCACACAAAGGTGTAAAACGCGATTTTAGGCCAAGTGCAAGAAAACACGGGCGTGTTTTCCTGCATCTGCCCGTGTTTTCTTGCAATTTTTCAGCTTTCTGTAAGTTTTTGCACCTGCAGAAAAACACGGGCACTGCATAAAAACACGGGCGTGTTTTTATGCATTTTGACTAATTCTTCATTTTCTTCAACTTTCTCCTTTTTTCATGCTTTTTATCACCATTTATCCTCATAATCACCTATTTAAAGACATGAAAATCATAATCATCAATTTCCCAAAATACAATATAAAAAGATATAAAAATACGAAACAAAAAGACGAAAACACACACAAAAATGACACAAAATCTAGGTGAAAATAGCGATGATCAACCCCCCAAACTTAAAATGTTGCTCGTCCCCGAGCAACGAAAATGACAAATTAAGAGGAGAAATTTTCACCTAGGAAAAGACCTAATGAATATAAGTAATAACACATCAATATCAATAAGAATAACAACTTATGCTAAGTCATCCTACAACATTAAACTCATGACATAAGGAATTAACAAGTTCAATCACAAGAGAATAAAGTGTAATATAGTCCTTTTTAGTCCAAGCCTCACATATGTTATCAATTTCACTCAACACTCTTTCAAGTAAGGTAACAACACTCATCAATCGATTGGCTCGACTCGCTATAAGCTTGCTCGTGGACTACATTCATAAACCACCAAAGTTTCAATTAATGATCAAAAAGATCTTTAATTAGGATGTAATTATAGGCTCTCTGGTATGGTAGGAAGAATATAGGTAATAGTAACTAATCAAGTGTAAGTAATCGAAGAGGTAGCTACTTTCTTCCATTCCTCCACTCTTCTTTTCTTCCTTTTTTATCTTTGTTGGTCACAAGCACTTTTCATCATCTTTATCCTATGAATCGAGCTCCTCATGATGCATGCTTCCTTTCTTTGAACTTTTATTTTCTTGAGCATCTTGTTGTTGCTTTGCTCATTCTCTTGTTTTTAGGTTGCATGTGCATTCTTGCTTGTGCTCTTTTCATCCTTTTTCTTACTTGTTTACCATTTTCTTTCTTCTTTTGTTATCTCATCAAACATTTCTAGCCACCATCTCCTCAATTACTCACACAAAAGGGTACATATATAAGGCTCATGTGGGTAATCAAGGGTTGTTAAGTGCTAAATTCATAAGAAATAGACTTATAAGCTCAAAGTGGTTGACTAGGGATGATGTTCGCGGTATGAAAATATTTGGCAATGACTATAAATGACAAGGATGACCTTAGATCATATCATTAATCTCCACTAATCGGGCTCGTTCCTATAGTCCTTGAGCAAGTTCTAACTTATCAAACACAACCGATCCACTCATGAAGAAATACCATGTATGCACGGTTGAGGCTCAAATGCTCACAAGCTTATGCTCGGACCTTAAGGACTTATTACACCACATTCATCTCAAAATTGAACAAGTTAAGTAAAACATGTCACAATTTGAAAGTGTAGAGATTCTTAATCATAATTTGTCATCACTTATCACAACAACATGTCATCACTCATATTCAATAAAACGACTCACGACATCCCAAAACAAGCCACCAAACAACCCTATACAAGAATAAAAATACAAACAAAATACATAAATAAAGACTCACCAAACAAGAAACAATACAAAAACACATAACATGCATACACGAAAATTCCATCCACCAAGAGAAAATTAAGCACATATCCTCAATCATCCAACATGTAAGCTCACGAATTTGCCACCTTATTCAAAAATAAGAAAAACTAAAGCAAGTAAACTACCTAAATAAAGCAAGTAAACCTCCCAAGATACATAACAAATGAAGTAGCATACCAATCCAATCAAATTCATTTCAAAATCATGTATATGCTAAGAAATTAGAAATGATGAGTAGTAAAGTGAACTCCCTGAAAAAGGCATCCGGAGGTGGAAATGGCTAACACGAGCTTCCGAATTGCATGCACAACGAATCTCAACATTAATTTCCGGGCTCAATTCATGCTTCCACTACGCTTCATTTATACTCAACAACTCATCAACACCATTAGCATAACAATTGCTAGCAAAAAATGAACTCGCATGCACTTCAACACAACCAAACGATCCAAAATCATACCAATACTCATGAGAAAATTTTTAAAATTTACCCAATTTTACAAGAAGATCTCTCAATCATCATAATAAGTACACTCAAGTGGTGAGTCACACCACGCACTCTCCCCCCAAACCTAAATCGAAATAAGTTGAGAATTAAGTTTGCAAAAGATGGTGGGACTTACCATTGTAGTTTTCAACAATAAGCTTCTTGTAGAGAAGTATATGCATCACAACGATTCAAGGTATGTCCACCACGCACTATCCCCCTAAACTTAAAGTAAAATAAGATTTGAACTTTAAGTTTGCAAGAAGTGGTGAGATTTACCTTCACACTTCAAATCAAGCACTTCTCGTATCATCAATATACATTTTTCTCACGAGCACAATCAACCTACACACCAAAAATGCAAGAAAACTAAATCAAAGCAATTAAATGAAAGCATTAAAATAAACGATGGGTTGCCTCCCATCTAGCGCTAAGTTTAACGTCTTCAAGCCGGACGCATAATTAAACTTTTAAGCTCCACAAAAATTCATCGCATCAACATCCTTCATCTTCACTTTAAACTTTCTTTTTGCTCTCTTCTTGTCCATTATGACCTTATCCCCTTTCCTACTAACAAGAATTGACATTTCGTGAGAGTCATAGAACGAACACTTCTTTTTCCTGCATGAGAAACAATCTTTTTCTTTGTCGAGTTTCCATTCAATATCCGAAGCTTCATCCCTATCAAATTCAACATAAGAAAGATTAGACTTTTCAATTTTCACATAATTTTCCACAATAGGAATCAAAGCTTCTAAGTAATAAGATTGTTCAATCTTCTCAAACTCATCCGGAGGCACATTTTGGGGCTTAAGATATGACTCATCCTTTTCTCCTTGATGGCATGATAATCTATCATTTTTATCCTCCGAGCTCCATGAGACTTTCTCTTTTTCCTCATCTTCACTAGATCTTTCGGTTGTAAAGAAATATTTTCCAAGAGTAAGTGGGACTCGAGGCTCCACTTCCACACCAAGTACCACAAAATCAACCGAGAAGACCGTCTCATTCACCTTAACCACAACGTCTTCAACCTTTCCAAAAGGTAAAATAAAAGATCCATTTTTACCCTTAAGACATGTTGTGGTTGGCTTGAGTTCCCCCATATCAAGGCTTCTATAAGTAGAATAAGGCATCACATTTTCAATTATCTCCAAGTCATACCTTGCATTAAGAGTTCCTTTTCCTTCTATTTCACAAGGCATTACATCCTTTCCAAGGTCCTCCACTTTCATGGAATACTCTTCATGCATAGATTTGACCTCTTCATTTTTCACCTTACTCTCCTCCATCTTCTTCTTTTTCAATGCAATGTAACTCTTAAACTCTTCTATCTTTTCTTCTTTAACACATCTTTGAGGAAAAGGAATAGGATAAGGAGTAATCGGAATGCCCCAATAATCACATTCAAACTTTTCTACACACATTTCTTCTTTCGGCACTCTTTCCTTCTTCATTCTCCATTTTGACTTGCGCTCAACCTCTTTTCCTTCTACACACATTTCTCCAACCAAATTTACCTCTTTCTTTTCTTTCTTAGCCTTTAAGAGCTCTTCATCACTCGAGTCTTTATTATCCCCCGAACACTCTTCTACCTCTAACTCTTCTTCAGTCTTCTCATCAAAATTTTCCATTTCGCGAAGAGTGTTCCGTTCACTTATCATTTGACTCATTCGAATCTCTAGGGCCTCAAGTCTCCTATCATTTTCTTCTTCCTCTTTCTTCCTCTCTTCTCGTCTTTCTTCAAGCATTTCCATCATTTGATTTAATTGATCTTGTAAGGAAGGTCTGCTTTTATCGTATGGTGGACACTCTTCTTGGAAATTCTCTTGAACATACCCATTTTGCATACACGCTCCATTCCCCATTTGATAATTGGGCATGCTCCACACTTGTCCACTATTAAAGTTGGAAGTAGGCATTGAATAGACATTTTGAGACTCAAAGTTTGAAAGGCTTGGTTGAATGCTTGTAGAGAAGAAATTATTGTAAGAACTTGATGGAGTGTAAGTGTATCCTTGATATGGTTGGCATGTATTCTCATTAGAAGCTCGTTGCCATCCCCCATTTCCTCCATTATTGTAGAATTGGTCAAAGTTCATCATCTCTTTAAGTCACCTTCTACAACTTTTCTACACTTGCTATTTTTGGTTTTGCTCCTTCTCCACTTCTTTCAAGGTTGATGTACCTATCAAGAAGAACAAGTTAGAACAAATTTTTCAAAACAAATATAAAAGCAAAAATAAGAAAAAAAAATGTCCTAAGTAGAGCTAACAAATCCAAATACGTTACACCGAAGCCTTTCTCCCCGGCAGCGGCGCCATGAACTTAGTCTCAATTTTGGTATAAATTGATAAGAGTAAGCGTACTCTATCGTTGTGTGTAGACGTGGTGACCAAGTACAAAATTTATAATATCGAACCCAAGGGAGAAAGTGTATGTATCCGTATTCGAAAGATGTTTCACTCTAGAAGGACTAATCAATAAAGAAGAGGTTGAATACACTACAATCTAACTAAGAAAGCAATTAAAGATAGAACATGTACAAATGAGATGGATGATGGGTGAAGGTGAACAATCTAAGAAGTATGCAAGGCAAGCAACACTCATGGAAAAGACTTATATAGACTCACACACACACATGCATTGATGATTTTCAAGTTATGATATCAAGGGCACTCTAAGAGCGTCTCCAATCTTAACTCTTCCTATAGGTACTTACGGATATTAATATACCGGTATAGAGATATTATCACGAAGAATTTTCTCTAGTAGGTAGGGACGTTTTCCTAGTGTTCCCTTTCTAAGGTCAAGTGAGAATTAGCTTGGTTCCCCTCATCATATCAAACACTTTCACAAGTAATTATCAATAATGTCCTATCATGAGGTTCTAAGCACATGAAGGTTATGGCCAAACTCCCCACATACTTAACATAGTCATCTCATGCAATCAATGATTCAATTAAACCATTAAACATAATATTGGAATGACCATCCTAACACTATGAATAGAGAATCTAATCACACAAATCATACATAAAATGAGAATAAGCATTCATGATAGAAAATATTCATACAGTCAATTCATCGAACATGTGGTGTGCAAAATCTACATTATCTTTCACCAATCATATTGCTAGCCTCACATGAGGACTAGCCAATATAAATCATTACAAAATCAATATAATCCATGGCATGCTCCAATTGAGCTAAATAATGAAGAAAACAACAAATCAAAGGTTGATGGACTTCCCTTTTTAAGATGGCCTTCTCTTCCTTCAACATGCTCCAATCTTCACTCCTTGATATTCTTCCCTTCTTAGATTGGTGGATTAGTGGAATGGATGGATGGATGTGAGAAATCAAGAGGAATTGGTGGATGGAATGAAGATGGAAATGGAGGAATGGATGATGGATGGATGGAGAGGGTGTGTGTGCAGCCCAAAACCCTCAAAATCTGCCTTCAAGTGGTGATATTGGGGGTATTTATACCCCCTCAACACACTTGGAAATCACACAAAGGTGTAAAACGCGATTTTAGGCCAAGTGCAAGAAAACACGGGCGTGTTTTCCTGCATCTGCCCGTGTTTTCTTGCAATTTTTCAGCTTTCTGTAAGTTTTTGCACCTGCAGAAAAACACGGGCACTGCATAAAAACACGGGCGTGTTTTTATGCATTTTGACTAATTCTTCATTTTCTTCAACTTTCTCCTTTTTTCATGCTTTTTATCACCATTTATCCTCATAATCACCTATTTAAAGACATGAAAATCATAATCATCAATTTCCCAAAATACAATATAAAAAGATATAAAAATACGAAACAAAAAGACGAAAACACACACAAAAATGACACAAAATCTAGGTGAAAATAGCGATGATCAATGGGTGAATGGGAAAATCTTGGAGAAGGATTATGGTGTCAAGCATAGGGTCTCTAAACGTCAAGTGAAGCAAATCTTGGAGAAGGTAGTAGGAACCAATAGGAAAGTTAGGCTATGAAGCTCGATGATGTGTTATGGGGGTTCCGTACTGCTTATAAGACTGTGTTGGATATGTCACCGTACCAAATTGTCTATGAAAATCCGTGCCACTTGCCTGTGGAGATCCAACATAAAGCTTTTTGGGCTTTGAGGAGCTTGAACTTATCTCTTAAGGATGTGAGAGAGTTGAGGATAACCCACATTAATCAACTTGATGAGTTTAGGAGTCGTGCTTACAAGAATTCAGAGATTTACAAGGAAAGGATGAAGAAGTGACATGATTCTAAGATCTCATATAAAGAGTTCAAGCAAGATGATGAGGTATTACTCATTAACTCTCGTTTAAAGTTTTTCACAGGAAAATTGAAGTCGAAGTGGATGGGACCGTTCATGATTCATAGAGCCTGTGGAGGGGGAGTTTTGAGCTTATTGATAAAGATGGAGACATTATCGCGGCGAATGAGCATCGCTTGAAGCATTACAAGTCGCCGGATGATGCTTGCGTCATCTTTGAAGATACCTTGATTTGATTTGGTACCATCGTGACTCTTCGACATTATATATGAGCGCCTGTTGGGGCTTTTCCTTCCGTTTATTGCTTTATTTCTTTTGTGTGAGTAAGAAATTTTTATATTTGAAGTGCTTACTTATCGGCAATTACATCTCTTTGCAAACTTAGTTTCACTTATCATTTCTACTAAGTTTGGGGAGTGTGATGTACTTACCTCAATAAGCACCAGACGTATAACCTTTTCTTTGTATCGTTTGTTAGGGGAGTTGATTTTTTGCGACATATTTAAATTTTTAATCGGTTTTGATGTGTCAATTTTTTTGCAACTTGCCTAATGTTTAGTGGTATTTTGTTATGTTTTATACGGATTTACTTATGAATGTTATTTTTCAGAAATAATTTTTGATGAAGTTGAGCTCTATTTGGTACCTAATGATTCGTTTTAAAACTTGAAGTGTGTAGGGATGGAAGAACACTCGATTCTGAAGCTTCAGGGGGTCGGTTCGACCAAGCCAGGAGGTCAAACCCAATAGAAGAAGTCGAATCAAGGTCGAATTGATGGCATGAAACTTACAGTAGGGTGGTTTGACCTAAGCCGTTCTGGTTCGACCTGAATTACAGGTCGAACTCAAGTCGAACCGAAAGGAGCACTTGTCCAGAAGGTTGGTTCGACCTCATCATCTACGGTTCGACCTGTTAAACAGGTCGAACCAAGGTCGAACCAAGCTAGGTAAGTATGTTTTAAGTTCGATTTTTGAGTTGATTCAATCACTTTTCACTCCACCATCACCCGAATCATCTCCGAATTTAAACACCCGTGCACCAATTCTTCAATTACACTTGATTTTTCACCGATTACACCACACTACACTCTTAATTCTTGACTCTGTCATGAATTTGGGCAAAATTCATCGCAAATTTGGGTTGTAGTCGCGAATCATAGTTGTGTTGTGCACTTGTTCGATTTTCACCATGGGAAAGACTAAAGGTAAGTTCTCTCAATTCAATAATTCTAGGATTGAGGTTTAATGTATACAAATTGTTGTGGGTAAGTTGATTGAGATTGATTTTGTTTGAAATTAATGGTGATAGCTGATGTTTTTGAATTGATTCTTAGGAATTCTTGTTTATTGAGTTGAGATTGCTTAACTGTTGATGAATCTTGAGTTTCATGTGAATTGTTTGAAGATAAAGGGAATGTGATTGATGAGCATGTTGATTTGGTTTGAAATTATTGGAATTGAAGTAGTTCATTGAGTAAACGTGTTGCATTGCTTGTTGAATTGCTTGGATAAATTGATGCATGCTTGTAAGTTGGTGTTAGAAGGTGTGATTGGTGTGATTTGAGTATATTGAATAAGAAAGTGGTTTTGGATGGAGATGGTAGTTGAATGAGTATGATTTGTTGGTTGATTATGCATTGACGCTTGAAGTCTTGAGTAGAGTGTATGAGATGCTAGTCAATTACTTGTTTTCTTATCTTGATTGTTGTTATTGAAGTATGGTTTTCAGGGACAGGACAAGGAACGAGTAAAGATAAGGGAAAGGGGAAAGAAGTGGAAGTGAGATTGAAGAAGAGGCAAGATAGGCCCTCGAAAGTGGACAATGTGACGAAGAAGCTTAGGTTACAGCAACATCTACCTGAAAACTTTGAACTTCAGATGAAAGAATGGGATGAGATAAAAGAAAAGTGGGAAGAAGTCTCGGACAAGATAGCTCGGACGAGATACCAAGATGATGATGCCATGAGGACGATGAGCATCCGTGATGACATTTTCTGGATATTCGACCAAGTAGGGATCCGTAGGCTCATAGAGTTGAAGAGGCCGACTTACTTCCACGTCAAAGCGAAGGTAATTTGTTCTCTTGAGATGGAGAAGGACCCACTTAGGTACCCTTATCAGTGTTGGTTTTAGCTTGGAGGTGTTTGGAGGAGATGGACTGCTGAGGACTTCAACGAGCTATTTCAGACGCTTTTAGAGATTTCTCGTGTGGAGAATGGGTATTTTGATGCTAATAGCTTTTGGAGGGAGATCTCTGGAGAGATTGGAGATTACATGACCAAGAAAGCTCGTGCGTCATCGATCAAGAACCCGGTATTTAGGTACATGGATAGGGTGTTAGGCAACACACTGTTTGCCCGCTCAGAGGGGAGATGTGTGTCTCGAGGGGAGTTGTATGCTCTTTGGTGTATGTTGAGCAGGGTGAAATTTGACATTGGAACTTACTTCATCGCTCAGCTGAATCGGTTCAGGACCGCAGAATTTCAAAAGGTCAATATTGGAGAGTTGCTGATGATTGTAGTCGAGCACTATAATTTGGATTTCACCAGCATCACACCTGTTAGAGGAGAGCCCAATCTGGTTATGTTCACGTGCGTGAAGGGTGGATTCGCTCATTTCAGGGATGGAGATTGGTTCTTCACGAGGGGTCTCAAACCCTTTGATTTCATGTTTTCCTTTGATGTGAGCAACTTGACGACTATTCGGGAGGAAAGGAACAAGCTGATGAACTCTCTCGGACACACCACCCTATCCGTGATAGTGAGGACGAATGGGGATTGGAGGATAGTGGCGCGGATGTGTGAGGATAGTAGGATAGCGGGGCTGAGGCAGATTGTTGACCAAGGAGAGTTCCGACTAGTAGCGCCACAGTAGCCACAGCCGCCACAGCAGCCTGAAGTTGAGCACTGAGGAGTTGAGCAGCAGGATATGGAGATCTCGGATCAGCACGATGCGCCTCAGCATGTTCCAGCAGCGCCGCAACAGTAGCAGGCTATTCTGAATAATACACGAGAGCAGCTTCGCCTTATTTATGAGCAGCTGGCCGCGATCAGTGCTAGTCAGCAGGAGACCAACAGGTAGCTCGTGCTCGCTAATGCCAACTACGCCATGATCAATGATCGATATAATGCCATGAATGAGTGGGTGGGTAAGCTGAGTGATCGTGTTGACTACTTGGATAGACACATCGATAATCTGCACTGGATTATGGAGCGAAGGTTTGATGAGATGAGTGAGGATGATGGTGATGAGGATGACGATGCTCTAGAGGAGTAGAGTTGCATGGTTTTGTGTTCTCCGATTCATCTCATCTCCATTCTTCTTTTTCTCTTTATAGGTATGGGTGTGTTCTTGTATGAGTGACATGTACTAAATTGATATATTTGCTCTTGGATATGGATGGTGAGGATAGACTATGTTGCATGAGTGGGGATTGTAGAGATACTTCTATGATTTGATTTGGTATATGGGTTTGATGGATTTTTGTGCATTCATATGTTCATGTGTTAATTTCCATTGATGAGAAGCATGTGTAATTTGATAAGTATGTAGAATTCATGTGGAATTGATCTTGATTACGTACAATGAGGAATACTTAGCATTCTATTTACCTATGTGAGGATTTGAGCCTTTTACTCATGCTTGATCATGATAGTTTATTCTTGAGAGAATCATTCATATGAACGTATTCTAGAACTTAGCTTGGAGTCTTGTGTGAAACTTACAATTGGTGAATTGCTAGGACATGATCTTAGGCCATTCTTGATTAATTGAGTTACTTAGCCAAAATTTATCTTCCTATTAGTTACAAAACCTTTGGTAGCCCCATTTGAGCCGTTAAAAGCTTTTTCTTTTGGCAAGCCAAATAAAAGAGCCTTATTTTACCTTTACTTGAGCTTTGTTAATACCTTATTCATTGGTATAGAGAGTTGAGGTGAATAAGTGTTGCAAGAAGAAAAAGGAAGATAGAATGAGGTTGAGTAGAGTAAGAAGAGTACATGGTTAAATCTTGTTTAGGGGTAGTATCTGAAACTGGTACCTCGATTGTTATTCAAAAAGAGTAGTGCCTACAACCGGTACCCGAGTTATCAAAAGAAGAATGATGTTGATGCAAGAAAGAGAAGGGAATTCAAAAATTGCAAGTGCAAGAGAAGAATTGGAGGAGAATATGAAGCCGAATGAAGAAAGAAAGAACCTCCAAGGTAACTCTCTACTAGTGTTTGAGTCACTTATCTAAAATTTCCTACCCTTTCCAAAGAGCCAACATTACAACCCAAAGACAAGTCCTTTGTGATCCTAGTTATTAGTTGATTGTGAGTTAATTTTTTAGACCTTTGCCAAGCTTATGGTTACGCTTAAATATGGATTGAGTATGAGCATATACACTAACCTGTTAAGTGCGATTAGCACTTAAGTGAGAGAGTAAACACGTATCTTGTGAGCTGGATGACTTAGTACTCCAAATGGTATTATGATTGAGTGATGTTTTACATGAATGATATGTATGATGCATGATATACTTGTTTTTAAATTGATGAAGTTGCATGTGTAATATGTTTTGTACTTGGTGATTCTTGTGAATTATACACGACTCCTTGGTTTGATTGTGTTGTCTCGGGACGAGCAACATGTAAGTTTGGGGGTTTGATGAGTGTGTAAATTCACGAGTCTAGCACCGGAATTTATGCTATTTGGAGAGTTTGAAGGGTGAAATAGATAGAAAACCTATATATATTGTGAAAGAGTAGGAATCAGGTGTTGTTGGAGCTATTTGAGTGGTTTTACTAGTGAAATTGGAGTGTAAGTGTTAAGAATTAAAGAGATGAAGTCGAAGTCATCCGTATAGGCGAAGAGGATGCTCGTTTCAACCTGAAGAAGGCCGATTCGACTTGTCCAACAGGTCAAACTGACAACACAATTTCTACAGAGGGCTGATTCGACCACGATGGGAGGGTTTGACCTGGGCAACAGGTCGAATCGTAGTCAAATTGATTCACAGGGGAGCTGGTTCGACCACATCACTACGGTTTGACCTGTCCAGTTGGTCGAACCGGATGCTGGAGACTTCCAATAGCTTGATTCGACCTGTGGTTAGATCTGTGATGAGTGGTTCGACTTGCTGCTGAGGTCGAACTGATGTGCGGAAACTTACC
This sequence comes from Pogostemon cablin, assembly GCA_023678885.1. NCBI lineage: Eukaryota > Viridiplantae > Streptophyta > Magnoliopsida > Lamiales > Lamiaceae > Pogostemon > Pogostemon cablin. Next base: position 21,863,347 of record CM042985.1, on the reverse strand, counting down.
ATATCTGGATTTTCGAGGCCTAAACGCGAGTGATCACTTGAAAAGCCCATTCCAAGCCCTAAAGATGTGATTACAAGTATAAAAGGAGGCTCATGCAATATAGGAGGGAGACTTTTGATCATCACGAGAATCATACAAGAGACAAGATGACGTGATTGGAGAGAGGAGTGCTCTTCCATCATTCGAAGGGGCTGTGACAGAGGTTTCACTGGAGATTCAAGTAAGATCGGTCCATCTAACCATGATTGCTCTTAGATCAATCATGGGCTAGAGCCTCTTCGGTAGTTCTAGGGTTATGAAAGTTTCATAAGTTAATTTATCTTTCGTGTGTAAACTCCGTACAACACTACTAGTGGTTTATTTTATATAAGATTGCGTGTTTTTAATCCATACTCATGGTCGTTTTGTGCATCAATACTTGTTGTGTAGAGTCTGAATACATAACGTGGTTATTGGTTGAGTGCGTTCACTACTGAGCAGGGTTTTAATGTTATAATTCTAAATGAAGGGATTCTGAAGTCTTATTAGAACTATCTTATATGAATACTTGTTAATTGAATCATATTCGGGTTAATAAGTAGGATAAAGAGTATAATTTCATAATACCTATAAAGGGAGATCAAATCAGGTTAGAGTACTAAGTGCACGGGAAATAATTGATTATGATAGTACCTAGAAAGGGGGGTGAATTATATCTCTTGCTCTGAGGATATTCACATATGTCATGCGTATATTTACTTGTGTCTATAGAGTGAATTTTTATGGTTTAGTGATGTATCCATAAACCACAAGGCAGAGTCGGACACCGTCACACGAAAGTATGAATTAATAAGTGGAATTTGATGACCTGACGAACTACCTATCATCTTACTTGATCACAACCTACTATCTTTTCTTCTTGTTATCTTTACTTGTTATTAGTTGTTACTTAATTCAAATCAAAACCATTATATTTTTCAACATAGTAATAATTTACTAAAACATAATTCAATTGATATTTATCTATCCCTTGGGTTCGATATATAACTTGTTCACCTTTGAAACTACAATTGATATCCTTCATACTTGGGGATTAAATTGTGTGTTGAGAAAACACCCATCAATGTGACAGATGACTTGACAAGTCATCCACTAGCCATCCTAAGAACTTCATCTTTTTAAGACCTCGACAGGGCAAAGCACGGTTTCGAGCATGGAGAGCTTGGAGAGGAGGCCGAGTTACCTCTGGAGTGGAAGGCTTGGAGAGGAGGCCGAGTCACTTTTGAAGTTGAAGGCTTGGAGAGGAGGCCGACTCTGGGGGTTGACTCTGAGGCCGACTCTGGGGGCCGACTCTGGAGGCCGATTCTGGGGCTGACTCTGAGGCCGATTTTGGAGGCCGACTCTGGGGCCGACTCTAGGGACCGACTCTGGAGGACTTTAATCTTGTCTTGTGTGTTGTGTGGTGAGTTAGGTGTTTGACCACCTATCACATTAGCCCCCGAGCTTGCTGCTTGTAGTGAAATTGCAAGGAGTAACCTCGCATAGAAGTGATTAGTTTCTCAACTGTAGATGACTCTTTGTTGGCTCGTTAAAAAACCTCCCAATGGAAAAACTCGATGGGAAAAAACCGCAGGTAAGGAAAAGAGTACCAACTTGTCGGCGGGTCGACCATCTAAGATGTAGCTCTACTACACACTTCAATTATGTGGTAGTTCATCCAGAGAACTCAATTTCGGAAGTGTGAGCCCCCAGCTTCTGTCATGTAGGACACCTTTCTAGGACTCTCGCTCTTGCTCCTGGCTTATGTTATGGCTTGGCAGTTGACTACATTGGTCGGATCCGACTTAGATCATATTGTGACCCTCCAGATTTTGATTGCGGTCCCAGACAAAGGAGGAGGCGGATACAGAGATTAAGCGTAATGGTTAATGCACTGTTATTGCCAAATAAATTATATGAAGGCTTAAATTATTTGAGATTTATCAAAGGTTCTATTGTCCGTTGAATTATCTTTAGCCATTGGGATGATGAAGCTTGGGCACTATGGCTCACAGTCTCTTAGGGGATCGACGACCTTTCTGCGAGTTGTGGCTCATCTTTTGGTGAGCTCGCAAGGTGTGAACCTTCTGTAAGGGCCTTCTCGGACTTGCGCCTAGGCCTTTCTTTGGCTTGAATCTCGTAAGGTTCAAGCCTCATGTGGGAGCTTTCATGAGCACGTGCTTTAGCTATCTGGGCTTATGCCTTAGCTGTTGGAGCCTTTGCCTGGGGATTGGTACGGCTTCTTGAGCTTAAACCTTTGGCTATTGGGCCTTAGCCCCCTCACTCGGCCTTTTTGGGCATGTGCCTCGACTGTTCAGGGGCATTTGAGCCTATGCCTGGGGTTTAATAGGGCTCTCCAGACTAACTCTCTCGGCTATCGGGTCTTAGCCCCCGAGCTAAGCCTTTGGGTCAATGACTTGGCTGCTTGAGGGGCTTCGACGCCTATTCTCGAGGTTGAGTAAGGCTACTTGAGCTTTCCCTTTGGCTGTCGGGCCTTAGCCCCGAGCTCAGCCTCTTTGGATCTACTCTCTGCTACTCGGGAGCTGGCCTAGGATGATTTTTGAGTCTTCTCGCTCTCGAATATCCTCATGGCGACTCATCTTGTGGGTCCATGTGGGACCAAGTATGTGGAGAGTTTTTGCCTTCGGATAGGTAGGCTTTGCCTTCGGTAGGCCGGCTCTGCCTTTTGGACATATTGGATCTGTTCATGAAATGGTCCACTCGGTCGGATCTGGCTTGGACATGTTGGATCTACCCATGAGCGGGTCTGCTCTCGGTGGAATATGTTGAGTGGATTGAACCGTCTTCTAGTGGTTTGGATCTTTTTTATGTTGGAGTTTTAATCATGGGTAGGCCAATTCTCTCTAGCCCCTTCCCAAGCTTGTTCCAGCTAGAAGAAGTGGTGTGTCATTGCCATGAATGCTTCATAAGATGGTGGGGGGTTTTGTTGGACGACCACCCACATGTCTGACCCTGGCCGCAGGGCGGCAGTAGCAAGCACGGTATACGTCTCATCACTCATCCTTTCTTCTATTACCTTCTGATCGTTGAATCTTTTGAGAAAACTTTGGAGGGACTCTTCAGGGTATTGTTTATGTTGGATAGCTTCAACTTGGAGCCCTTCACTTGGACCAGGTAGGCAAATTGAGATAGGAAGAGCTTGGAGAATTCATCCCAGCTATCAATAGAGGCTGAGGGGAGAGAACTATACCATGTGTAGGTCGTGTCCCCGAGAGTTAACGGGAATAGTCGGCACTTGGTAGTTTCTGAGCTCCCATAGACGGTCGTCCACGTCGTGAATTTCTTTAAGTGCACCATGGGGTCCGATCTACCATCATATGTGCTAATTTGAGGGACCTTCACTTCTAGTTGGTATGGTTGAGAGGTGAGGTTTGGTGTGAATGAGTTTTCATTTAGAGGTGGTTCATTCACCCCAAACTGTTGTCCCCTTTCTAACTTATCTAGACTTCTTTTGAGGGCCATCATTTCTTCAGCTTGCACTTTCATAAAGGCTATTTTGTGAGTATGGTCCTTACTGTGGGTTGCTTCCTTTCCTTTAGAGTTGGAAGCCTTTGAACTTGTGCTCGTTTGGTGAGAGTTGGACGTCATGATTTCTTGGAGTTGCAGAGGGGAGCCCTTTCCTCTAGCGCCAAATGTAGATAGTCAATTTTTATTGGGTAAGGTGGGTGTTTAATGTGGATGTTATATGGTTTAATCGGACTAATCTAACATAATATGAAGAAAGCATAGAAGAAGAAGAATACAAGAATTTCTCCCACATTTGTGGGAGTTTAAAGGAGAGAGTTTGTTTCTCTCTGTATTTTTTTGTTGTGGTGGAGGGAGATAATTTTCCTCTTTACAGTGATGATGATGGTGAAGATGCAGGCGAGGTTTGGCTTGGAATTTCAGTTGAAAATGAAGGTGCAGCCCCCCTATTATACCAGTGGGGTGAGCCTAGTAGCAAGTGAACATTAAATGCGGGAGATACGAATCTTACATGGGAGATTACGAATCTTGCTTTGGGAGATTGAGAGCCTGACAATGGTGTGACAGATAACTTGACAAGTCATCCACTAGCCATTCTAAGGACTTCAGCTTTGGAAGACCTCGGCAGGGCAGAGCTCGGCTTCTAGCATGGAGAGCTTGGAGAGGAGGCCGGCTCTGGGGGCTGACTCTGGGGCCGACTCTGGAGGCCGATTCTGGGGCCGACTCTGAGACCGACTCTGGGGGCTGACTCTGAGACCGACTCTGGGCCGATTCTGAGGCCAACTCTGGGGCCAATTCTGAGGCTGACTCTGGGGCCAACTCTGGGGTCGACTTTGGGGCCGACTCTAGGGGACTTTAGCCCTATTTTGTGTATTGTGTGGTGAGTTAGGTATTTGACCACCTATCACACATTTAAAATGATATTTTAATCCATTTATTTTCAAATTATTTAAATAAAATACACCATATATCTTAAAGTTTGTGAAGTAATTTAATACTATAAACACCTACTCAAAGTATAACTCGAGATTCTACATTGACTCAAATTTTATTTAAATCGAAAATTTAACTAGAAAATATTGATTTGAAATTTTTTTACTCTAATATTTTACTCAAATACTAACTCAAATTTATATTGACTCAAATTTATATAGAAAAGATAACGTAAAAAATAAAAGTTATAGAAAGTACACTAAATCGTGAAAAATAAAAAAAAACTAAAATTTGTGTGTTCTCGTACTCCCAAATTTCAAGTTTTTTGAAAGTTGTATCATTTAGTAATAAATTTTAAATCATTTAGTGTAAGAACTTATACTCTTTATTTACTGAGAAAAAATAATTATTTTTTAACTTTAGTATAAGAATTTATATCCTTTATTATCTGAGAAAAAAATTTAATTTTTTTAATAAAAAATTTATACTATTCATATTTCAGTCGGTCTTTTCAATAAAAAAATTATACTTTTATTAATTAAAGTGTATACCATTTAAAACAAGAATATTATACTCTTATATACTTCGTGCATAAAAACACAAGAGATCAACTCAATAAAAAAATCTCATAGAATTAATATTGCTCCACATAAAAAAGTAAAAGATTCAGTTATGATTTCACGTGGATCAAATAATAACATAAGCACCAAAACGGAATTTTATTGATTTAAGAGATGAAAAATAAATAAACTATTAATTCAGAATTTGAATTATTTTTTGATCGATTAAGGCTCAAATATATAAAATTATCAATTTAAGATTTGATTTATCACTCTATTGTCTCCTATTTAATCAATTGACCTAAATTAAGATCCTGTATATTTTAGGATCCTAATTGATATAACTAGAATTGATATTTAAACAATTTTGCAGGGACTTGATTGAGATTATCTTTTTCATTTTTTTCTTGGAAGTCCGTATATATATTGCCTTTTTTTCCGTTTTTCTTGGAAATATGTATAAATCAAATACAGGAAGAAAAAAGTTATTTTAGTGAGTTGGCATATATTGCATGCATGCTTGCAGATGAAGTTAAAACCCAAGTAATCCAAAAAAAAAAAAAACACAATCTATCTATTCAGAATTATAAGAGAGGGTAAAATTGGCAATGAATGAGCCCATGGGCTTTTAGGGCAACCGCTTCTACTTCATTGAGAAATTATGAAGAAATGAATTTCATTCATTGCAGCAATGGAAAAACGCAGAAGAATTAATGTCGAATTCCCGCTTCCAGAGGAGATTATTCAACACATACAGTTATATCTGAGCACAAAAGAAGCAGCTCGAACAACCCTACTCTCGAAATCATGGCACGCCGCCTGGTCCACTCGTCCTAACCTAGATTTCAATTATAGAAATCACGGAAACAAAGATGAGTTCTGGGCGTTCATCAACAACACCATGCAGAGGTACCAACATCTCAACTTGAACATCCACACTTTTAGGCTGTACACCAAATGTAGCTTTTCTATTGCTAATTACAATCGTGGCTACGATGAATCGGCCGGTCCCAAAGAGTTGACAACTGCTGAAGAATTGATCGTGAAAGCGATGAAGATGGGCACTGTGGATTTCGATTTTGTAAATGAAACCTATCATTCTGAATTCCATTTACCTCGTGAGGTGCTCGAATCCAAAACCCTAGTCAGATTATCTTTATACGGGTGCATAGTTGATTTAGGAGGAGGAAAGGTTAATTGCTTGGGGCTTAAATCTCTCAGTTTTGAGAACGTTGTGATAGAGAAGAGTGAAACAATATTGAATATAATCTCCAGCTGTCCATTGATTGAGAAATTTATGTTGCAACAAGCGTGGGACAAAGAATGGATGTCTTTGGGATCGGTTGTTAATGTTACAGTTAATCTGTACCAGTTATGTAAACTCAGGTCATTGAAGTTGTTTCGTGTGGATGTCAATCCTTCGTTTTTCAGTGATCTGTTGTTTAAATTTCCTTTGTTGAAGGATTTGAGCCTTGATGAATGTGATGGATACAATTATAAAGGGATCAAAATCCATAGCCATTCCCTTGAGTACATAACCTTCATGCAGGATAGGCTGTTGAGGGCCAACTGCGAGGTTCCAAGTATCCGTAAGTTTAAGTTCGAAGGTATGAAGTTACCTTCGCTGTCCTTCACAACAGTTACGAGGGAATGGGAGTGTGATATAACTATGAGACGCATTAATGCTACCATTAAATGGTTCCGCATGTTGAATGAACTGCTAACTCTTCTTAGCTCATCAAGAATTACTCTTTCTCTCTACTTCTGGAAAATTAGGGAGGAAGACATGGAATTAGAGATGTTACCTATGGCTGTGGTGGAGAGTTTGAAAATGTATGCACCCAAGACTACTTGTTGTGCCATTATTGATCGTTTGTTTTGGAGTTTTCGCCCTAAGTTCCTAGCTCTGAGTCTTCGTGAGTGTGACAAAATGGAGGAATGGCGTCGCCGCCACAAAGATTTGGTACTAAATCTTGGCAAGAGAGTTGCACCAGCAGTGAGTGAGAGTTGCCCGATGACGAACCAATATGTGTTTGATCTTGAGGAAGTGAATGTACAGCTTAAGGAGAGTGTTGCGGAGTGGCGGCCTCTGTGTTGGAAGACATTCTTAGCGGATTTGTCTGCGTTCAAAAATAAGAAAATGCTTCGCTTCCAACTGAGATGGCGATCAGAGCTTTCGCATTCAGGCAATGCGAATACGAGATAACGTTTTGATTTGTTTGAGTTGTCCATGCATGTTTTGAGTTGTGGAAATAGGGAATTAATGTTGATGATAAAATGGTTTTCATTCCATATAATACTGAACTGAAATTTTTTTTTTTTCAATGCATCATCATTTATCAAGACTGGTTTGTTGTGTAGAATTGATCTGCAGTATGACACTACATACTTCCTTCATTTGTATTTTGATGTGCTTTGAATTACAGACTACACTACATCACCTTTTTTTTAATTAACCTGGAAAATACTTCTCCTAAACTTACACTCTTATTAAGTGGGGTGTAGATCTAGTGCAATTTGATATTATAATCTCAGTAATTTATGAAATGTAACAGGTGATAGAGTATACATACGCTAGGCCCTTTTGAATGGTCAGTCCTTCCTCCCTAGTCTTCCCTTTGTCTTTATTTATTATGATAGAAATTATGAGATGATCAAGTATTAATTGATTTTTGATGATTTATTTATGAAAACCATAAATATAATTTCTACTGAGAATTTTGCTTTGAATGAACAATAGTGGTTCTTGAGCCCATAGAATTTACAAAATTTTAAGCACCTTCTGCAAACTTCCTTGTATTTTTACATTGCTTCAATTCATCATCCGATTTTATTTTATTTTTTCTTTATGAGGTAGTGTCTTGTGAATTAGAATATACGGTACACCCCCTTTATTTGTAAAGTTAGTCTCTTGTAAACGAGGTTTACATCATGAACCCTTGCAAACCATATGGTCCATAAATTAGTATATAGAATTGGAAGGGGGACTGGTTTACACAATTATTTGTGTAGGGAAAATTGCCTTTCGGAGGCGGAAGGACGTGTATTTCATGAGGGCATCAAATGCAGGTGTTGTTGAGGAATATTTTCATTTTACAGCTTTTAAAAAATGCTGGCTGCACTAGTTGTTGAGGTGTAGTCTGTTTTTTACAAATCATGACGCATCTGATGATGAGGATTTTGTAGAGAACTGCAGCCAGCTTAAAGTTGCTCTTTGTGTGATGCATGAATGTTTTGAGCCTGTCAAAGAGCCTATCACCAGAAGGGATATGGTGGAAGATCTTATTTTCAATAGATGGTGAGATCTTCATTTGATGCCCAATATCTCATCTTAAGATAATTTATGAACTACTTGGTGTTTCAATGCCCACTTATCTTGATTACTTTAGACCTCACATATTACTTTATATACTTTACAACTTAATTACCAACTTATTAATCTTACAAATTTCTAAAATTTACAGGTTAGAACTACGTAGATTAAACTTCCAAGGGTTCAATACGATATTATTGGAGAGGAATGATGAATTAATTTCAGCAGCTACAGTGAGGCATCTTAGACTTTTACATTTGTATTTGAACCTTGTTTTTTATTGAGGCAAGTTGAATTCTTTTTCCCTACTCAGCTTAAGGTTTTTTTTTATTTTTTTTTCTCCTATATAAGAGCCAACTGACCTGTATAATGAGCAATTCATTACTGTTGACACTAACATATAGCAGATATGAAATTGTCTAGGAAAGTTTGAGCAGATGAACTTTTAGCTTGGTAATGTTTTATATTGAGGAATTATTATGGGCAACTTGCAGCTGCCATCTGTTACCACAAAAGTATAATCTAAATGCTCATGGGTTAAATCTCTCATCGAATACCATCTGATATATAATGGCAATAAATTCAAAGGCCTTCTTTTGATACAGCTAAGCCCATTACCAAGGAGATAGAACCAAAGCCCAACAATGAAATAAAACCCACAGGCTCAAATAGAGAAGCTTCCGTATGAACGTCCTAAATTAGTAGTTAAAAAGTCCAGCTGGATGACGAACTCTACTGGGATGCCATCTTTGGAAATCGGAGATCCTCTTTGTGGTGTTGAGCAACAGGAATAGGGGAGGGGTTTGGGCTTACTTTAGGTGGATTGTAGTTATAATTCTGGGCTTAGGCTACAGGGGCGTTCCATCTCGGTCCAATCATTTCCAAAATTTATTGTTAAATCTATATGTATAGTGAGAGTTGTATTCGTAATGAGTGTTGTGTCATTGTGGACCCCTGAATGAAACATTTGAATGAGACACCCAACATAGTAAAATGAAGATTTTTTGATGGGCAGAAGATGTAAATTTTACAAAATACTTATTCCGTCTACTGTCAATCTATTCATTTTATCATTTTGGGTCGTTCATTCTTAATTTATTCATTTTCCTTTTTGGACTATGAGACCCACACTCTCCACTAATACAAATAAAATATGGGATTCACACCCTCCATTAATACAATTACTCCCTCCGTCCCAACTTCAACTTCACACTTTCTATTTTGGTCCGTCCCAAATTCAACTTCACACTTCCATAAAAAGAAAAAGCAACAAACTAATATCCCTCTAACATACTTTAATTTCAAATTTGTCATCACTTTTTTAACATACATAACATACTTTATCATTTATTTATTACCCAAAAATACCATACTACCCTCAAAAGTAAGTCAAAAAGTGACTTTTCTTAAACTCCGTATCTACAGTAAACGTGAAATTGAATTTGGGACGGAGGGAGTACTTACTACACATAAAATAATAATACTCATTAATCCACGTGCAAAAAATAAATAAATACATTGAGGATGGACAGAGGGAGTAAATAAGATGCATAATCATTTAATAAAATTATTTTATGGCAAAGACTAAAATACAACTGTATTACCAATTCCAAAATGTACAATCCCCTTCCTTCACCTTCAGTGTGTGTGTTTTTCTCTTTTTTTTTAACTGTTGCTGTTAATTTTTTTTCATTTTTTTAATTTATTTAATTTTAGAGATATAATTGTAATTTTACCATTGTGGTTTAGGTTATAAATTATCCCTATGGTTTAGGGTTTAGGATATAATTGTAATTTTATCCTTGTGGTTTAGGGTATAATTTATCCATATGGTTTTTAGTTTAGGATATAATTATAATTTTACCCTAGTGGTTTAGAGTATAATTTATTCCTAGAATTTAGGGTTTAGGGTATAATAATCATTTAAATAAAATAATTTTAAAAATAAAAAATAACATTAATGAAGGAACATGGATTAATTAAGAAGAGTTGAGATCAAGATGTATCAATTGAATTGGTATCCCTAATTAAATAAATTTAAGAATAAAAAAATAACATTAATGAAGGAGCATTGATTAATTAAGTAGAGTGAAAACTAAGATGTATCAATTGAATTGATACCCCTAATTGTATCCTAGTACCTCTCTTATTTTATAAATAAATACTTAAAAGCTTAATAAAAATAATAATTATCGTACGATGTCATTTAAAACGGACCCATACAAGACCTATACAAGCACCATTGCAAAAGTCCAAATTAGGGGCAGTTGAGACAAATTAAAGAGGAAGGTTGACATGGATGGCGTTGATTCAGTTTGACACGCCCACCCCACCCAACGACTACGAGTTACTACTGCTTTGTATATGGACATGGGACATATCCCCCTTTCTAAAGTTGTTGAATTTTCATGCCACATCGTATTTTCTCTCTCTCTCTTTCCCCCCTTTTTTCCGCCATTTCAGTACCCAACAACAACACTAAAGAAAAGTGCTGGGACTACACTATACTCCTAATCATCGTCATCATTTTTTTTTTTTTTTTTTTTTTTTTTTTTTGATACCGAGGTTCCGGGCTTACGCCCGACTAGTCCTCGAGGAAACAGTCCCGGCCCCTCAGAACTGCCTCCAAGTAAATCGCGGTAACCACACAATTCGGCAGCCCAAAAGCAAACAGTGCTTCTTCTCGTGATTTGCATAAAGAATTTACCACCCTTCTCTTTCTCTCTCTGCTTTACAGTTTTCACTTGTTTTAGGCTCTTTTCACTACCCCAATTCAATTGGCTATTACTCCAACCCTCGCTTTCTCGTGTTTGGGGGTAAAAAAAAGTGTAATTGTGAATCCTGTTTTCATTTCTTTGAAAAAAAGATTGTGGGGTTTTGTCTTTCCTACCTTTTTTCCTCTTCTCTCTGTCTGTCCATTTTGAATTTCTTGGGTGAAGAGAGAGAGAGAGAGAGAGAGGGAGAGAGAGGGACTCTGTTTGGCTCTTGGAAAAAATCTATGATCTTGGTTGTTCGACCTTTTTCAACAGGTACTCCAGTCTTTCTTTCTCTCTGTTCTCAACAATTTCTGTGATTCTGATAATGTATACTTTTTTGTATGTAGAAGTAGAATGACTTTGTGGCCTTGGTTGTTTACTTTTGATGCACTGTTGTTTTCTTTTTCTGGGTTTGATTGTACTGAATGAAGGGTGGTCCATTTTCTTGATATAACCTTGTTAATTGTCTGGAATTGAAAGAGACAACATGAAATGAATGTCATATTTGATCAGTTACTATCTTGCTTTATCATCCAATTTATACAAGTGGGCTTTGTGCATAAAATATAATAAAAATTATCAAGTTGGGTAGTTGGATTATGCCCCCTTTTATCTTTCTGAAAGGTGAATTTTTTTTGGGGGGATTATTCAAAAAGGGTTTACTTTCTCTTATTAATTTAGTCAGTTTTAGCTTCATTCTTGTCTTTGAATTTTCTTGAAAATTGCTCATGTAGACTACAGGCTTTTTAATTTGTTCTTGAGGGGTGTATTTCAAAAAAGTCTTTGAAGTGTAGCATAGAAAGAATTGGAAGACGAAGTACAGGGGAAATAAAACATGAATGAAGAAAAGGGAAGAAAAATAGAATAATTACTTGGGAACTTACTTGAAGCTATGCTAAGTTTAGTCACTGGTATTTAAGCTCCAACAATGGAAAATAATAATAAAAAAACAATTAAAACTGAGACTGGATAATATGAATGATTCAAGGATCCAATTAGTTTGAAAGAAGTAAAAGCAGGAGTGAAATTAGTTAACCCTGAATACGTAAGTTTCGTGGTGTCTCTTTGATTAGGGAACCTGCTTTCTCACTCTTACTGTGATAGCATAGAGATCCTCTTCTCATTCCTGTTCAGTATGAATCAAATGATTGACATGAACCTTAAATCATTAATGTTGCGTGGAAAGAGTGCTATTTGATTTTGAAAAAATGAGCTATATTTGTCGTTTAACCGATTTCTTCTTGGTAACTTCTTTGAAATTATAGCTGATATCTGAATGCTGTAATGTATACATGGTGAAGGGAATGTGCCTGATGCTGATTACATTCTGATCATGATTGAGGAATCTACCTATGATTTTCATGTCCTTCCAGTATATGGGTTCCTCGTCTCTTAAATGCTTCATCTGAGATGGGTTAAAGACAAGCTTTCGCTGCTCCATCCAATCCTTATTTGGACAGATACTAATCGTTTAATGATCATGAGTGCATTGTCTGGCACGCATGAAATAATAGAATTGACAGAAAGTTATGATTTTGAATCTAAAAATAGATGTACTGGAAGGCAGAATCTGGGGAAAGCTATAAAGAAACATAATATTGAGGATGACATTGACAAACTTTTTGAGGCGATTGAGATTAGGAGTTCTCGTAGAGGTATTAGTAATCCAGAATGGCATTGCAGAGATGCTCTGCACAAAAGTGCCATGAAAAGAGCAATGAGAGTTAGTCCATCTCAAGCTTCAGGTATTGGAATTTCAGAACCAGTGAGTTTGAAACAGGCTCTGAGAGGGTTATGCATTTCTCAAGCATCAGGGATGGCTGCAGTGAAGAAACGAATGTCAAGACCGTCGGCTTCACCAGGGGTTTCAGAATCAGGGACAATCAAGAAGTTGCACATATCCACAGTGCTCAACACCCGTGAAGCTGCTCAACCTGTTGATGAAGTTAAAGGGAATATGGTGGAGATATCCACAGTACCTGAAAGAAGCCTGTCGAGTGGTCCAGAAAAGGCACCAGCGTCTATGCTTGTATCAGTATCTGAAGCATCTGATAGAGAGGGGCAGCGTTTTCATCGTCTGGTGGATAAAATGTTACATAATGCTGAACAAATTAAAATAAGGATTGAGGATGACACATCTCCTTTCCCTACTAATGTTAGCTGTGAACTTCCAGAGCACCACGGCACAATGGAATTGCTAGATTCATCTGTTAGCATTACGCTGGAAACAGAGATCTTAGAGCTAGATAAACGATTTTCCATCGCAGGTGAGAGTTCAACAACATCAAGGGGACAGCACATGGAGCAGACAGATAATTTTAGAGGTAAATCTTTGTCACCAGAATTTAATATGCAAAGTGAGCTAGTGAAAGGCTCCGAAAGAGATTTTGGTTTAAGTGAACAAAGTTTAAGGACCAATAATGTTGCCAAGAAGAAGATTGTGCAGAAAAGTGCTTTTGCTACCAAGAGTTGCAGTCAGCATAATGAAGAAGCAAAGAATGATAAAGATTGCCAAACAAGGAAAGTTATCCATAAAACATCCATCTTTTTCCCCGAAAAGGGATGCAAAGAATTGGAAAAGGTATCTCCGTCATTGAGCACCAATCCAAAATGTTTAGCCGGTTCTTCTTCTCTAGACTCTAGTGCAAGTAAGCATGACCATGTTCAACCTACCAATTGTAATACAAAGAGTGTTGTGGTGATAGCTGAGGAAAGATCAAGATCAACAGAAAAGGGGGAGTTTTCTCAAAGCTCAAAAAGTAGCATAGGAGAATATAGCAGTACAACAAGCTACAGTGATGAAAGCTATCTCAGTGGGTCTAGTCGAAGTGGTTATCGGCCTCACATGTCAAAGGACTTGAGATGGGAAGCCATAAGCATTGTTCAGAAACAGCAGGGCCTCTTGGGGATGAAACACTTTAAGATGTTGAGGAAGATAGGCGGTGGAGACATTGGCACAGTTTACCTTTCTGAGCTGATTGGGACGAGCTGTCTCTTTGCTGTGAAGGTTATGGACAACGAGTTTTTACTTAGCAGAAAGAAAATGCATAGAGCTCAAACTGAGAAAGAGATAATGGAAATGTTGGATCACCCTTTTCTTCCTACACTGTATTTCCATTTTAATACAAAAAAATACTCTTGTTTGGTTATGGAATACTGCCCGGGAGGTGATCTACACGTGCTTCGCCAAAAGCAGTTGACTAGAAGTTTTCCAGAGAAGGAAGCCAGGTAAAGCTTTAAGCTGTCCTTCACAACTATGTCTCGTTCTGTCTATCGATTCAAGCATGTTTCTTCTCTAAAGTGAATGCTCCCACATGTTGCATGAAAAAATTATTCATCCTTTTAATGGAAAGGAAGATGGTCCAAAAGTATTGATTGCCAAAATGTGATCTTTATTTTCTTTTTTCTGGATATCCTCTAGAAACCATACGAATTACTTGCCGAAGATGTAATCTTTATCTTCTTTTTTCAGGCTATCCTCTTTCAATTTAATATCATCTCACAATAACTTCAATCTATTAACTAAGTGTAGGTTCTATGCTGCTGAGATTCTTCTTGCATTGGAGTACCTTCACATGCTGGGAGTGGTGTATAGAGACTTGAAGCCCGAAAACATTTTGGTCCGAGAAGATGGTCATATCATGCTCTCAGATTTCGATTTGTCTCTTCGATGCGCTGTAAATCCTATGCTACTTAGGTCGTCATCGCCTATTTCTGAGCCGCCAAAAAAGATGTCTAGCCCCTGCTCAGATTCCAGCTGCATTGATCCTTTCTGCCTACAACCATCCTGGCAGCTCTCCTGTTTCACACCAAGGTTCTTAACTGCTGCAGCCAAAACACGCAAACTGAAATCTGAGCTAGCTGCTCAGGTCATTCCACTGCCACAGCTTGTAGTCGAACCAGTAAGTGCCCGATCCAACTCCTTTGTGGGAACACACGAGTACTTGGCTCCTGAGATCATCAAAGGTGAAGGGCATGGAAGTGCAGTGGATTGGTGGACCTTTGGTATTTTCCTTTACGAGCTTTTATATGGTAAAACGCCCTTCAAGGGATCAAGCAATGAGGATACTATATCTAATGTGGTGTCCCAGTGTCTCAAGTTCCCACAGTGCCCTATGGTTAGTTCTCAAGCTCGAGACTTGATCCGTAGGTTGCTGAAGAAGGAGCCTGAGAGTAGGTTCGGCTCCATAATGGGAGCTGCGGAGATCAAGCAACATCCGTTCTTCGAGGGCCTCAACTGGGCTTTGATTCGATGTGAGACGCCTCCGGAGCTGCCGAGGTCCTTTGATCTTGGAAAAGTTGTTCCTGATGCAGTTTCTCAAGGTAAGAAGAGCAAGCTCCCTGTGGAATTTGAGAATGGGAGGGAAGAAGTAGAATTTGAGATGTTTTAGCAACATCACATGTGCCAACAAATAGCTTTAGTCTCTCTATCTCTCCCTTCTCTTTCTAACTCAAATCTCTTCAAATCCCATAGTGTAAATGTGTTTCTGAAAAATGGCACCACATATAAACAATGAAAATGTTAATGATGAATACAAAGCCATAGATTTTAACAGACCGCGTATCTCATACTATCATTTGCTTGGTATTATGCTTATTATTAAAAATATAAATGCTTTATTGCAATACTGTGTTTGTGGTGCTGGCTCTGTCTTTCCACACATGATATATATTGTGATAAAATAATATTAAAATAAGAGTTAGTCTCTTGTAAATCGTACACCTAATTTAAACATCCTATTAATACATGGTATGTATATGATTGGAAGGAAAGACTACAAGATTTATACTGTAGATCGTCGTCATTTTCACCTAGGTTTTAGTGTCTTTATTTGTGAATGTTCGTATGTTTTTATTCGTATTTGTGTAACTTTTGGTGGAGTTTTGTGTTAATTAGGAGAGATGTGTACAGGTTGATAAATGTATGTAAATGAGCTTAAATGTATATGAAACAGGTAAAAAACGGAGTAAAATCGAGTCGGGAGCTAAAACAAGCAAAACAAAGTGCTGAAAAAAACACACGTCCAACTTGTGTAATTTTTCTGTATTCATATGGTTGGAAAGCCAAGGAAGAGAGGGTCGCGTGAGCGCAAGAATCATTCGAGTTGGAGATCAGATATAGAAGTTATTCACGAAACGGTGAGACTGCGCTGCTGAAAACAACCCAACTCGAGTTGCAAGGTCCAACTCGACTTGCAACTCGAGTCGAGCTGTGAGTCGAGCAAGGTTAGCAATGCATGCAGTGACCCAACTCGAGTTGCAAGGTCCAACTCGACTTGCAATTCGAGTCGAGTTGAGGCCTACGAAAATTCCAGTTTCTGATCGAGCTAACACGAGTTAACAGGCAACAGTTCGAGTTACCCAACTCGAGTCGAGCTGGGTCAGAACAAGTCGAGTCGTAGGTCGTGCGGAGCAGAGAAGTTGTCTAGTAGCTCAACTCGAGTTGCAAGACTCAACTCAACTTGCAACTCGAGTCGAGCAGGCTTCGAAAAATCGTCTAGTTTGCAGAGCCACGCAACTCGACTTGACAGGCAGTAGCTTGAGTTGGCTACTCGAGTCGAGCTGGATAAAAAGCAGGAAAAAGTCGGAAAATTTCAAAAGCTTCTAAAAGGTTCCCAACGGGTATAAATGCACAATTGGTGCGAAAATTAAAGGGAGAGTCTCATTTGACAGTTATTTTGGAGATCAACACACACACTTTCTCACCACCACTTCACACATTCCATCCGATTCATTTCTTCCACCCTTCAATTCATCCATACATTCCACTTGATCAATCCATCCTTCCACCACTTTAAGAAGAGAAAATCATCAATGATTGAAAAAGTTAGCATTTTGGAGAGAATGAAGGTTATTTCCACAAAAGGGAAGTCAATCTATTTTACAATTGTTGATTTTCTTCTTATTTTGGCTCAAATGGAGCAAGCATTTGAATATATTGATCTAAACACAATGTCTACTGGCTAGTCCTATAGTAGGGCTAATCATATGATTGGTTGAGAATAATGCTAGATGTGTAGGATTGGAGATGATGAATTGAATTAATTTTGGACTTCCTTTTATGATTAATTAATCATGTTTCATTTCAATACTTGTGTGATTAAATTCTTTATTCATAGTGTTAGTATGATCATTCTAATATTATGATTAGGTGTTTAATTGAATCATATATTAAGATGAACATGCATGTTAGTGTGAGCGGAGGTAAGCCATACCTTTCTTATGCTTAGAACATTCATAGGGGGACACTTAAGAAATTGAGTGAAAAGAACCAAACTTATGATCATAGTACCTTAAGGGAATTGAGAGTATGAACAATCCTAGGAGATTTAGACTTGTCAAAGAGTCGAGAACCTAATTGCCTTGATCATAGGGATTAGGGGTAAAAACGTGATTGCTTTTAGTCCACAATTAATGAAGTTCACTATCAACAGTTATGCATATCTAGCTAGATTTTTAACCATGAGTATGATTAGCCTTGCTCTCTTCTTAAGTGAATTCTATCCACATTCCATTCATCTTATCACTTGTTCGATATTTGATACATTTAGTTGTTAGTTGAATTTTTAGTTAATTAATTAGAATAATAAGTATTCTAAATACCAAACCTTCAATCTTGTCACTTTTACAAAGCATAAATCAATGACAAATCCAGATATAATCATGAGTTTACTTTCCCTTGGGACAACATACTTATAAATTTTGTTACTTGGTCACATGTGTACAACAATGATAGAGTCTCTTACTCTCAAATATTTTACTAGAAATGCGACTAAGAACATGGCGCCGCTTGCCGGAGAAATATTAAACTTTTGGTTGTAACAAGTTTGAATTTGGTTAGTTTTGATAAGAGTATTTCTTTTATTTGTTTACTTGTGTATTTGTCTTGGTTACTTGGAGAACTAATTTGAAAATTCTTATAGGTACATGCAAACTCGTTCAAGGTCTCAATCTATTGAACGTTTGAACTTAGAATTGGAAGCTACCTTAAGAAGACAAAGAAGATGAGTGTTAGAGCCTACGGAGGAAGTTATGGAAAACGTAAGGGATAATGCAAATATGGTTGATGAAGAAGGTAATATGAGGAATTTTCAATGGGGTGATAATGTTCGAGGAGCAAATATTAATCCAGAGTTTGTGCCACAAGCTTATGCGCAACAAATGCACTTGCAAAATCAATAATTGCAAGTGATTATCCAAAACATGATGGCACAACAAGAAGCTAGAGATAACCAACAAGCTCCTCCGGTAGTGCAAAATCAACCTCGAGGCCATGGACATAATGGAGCGGGGATGAACATCCGAGATCATTTCCAACCTCAGTTTAGGAATTATGCGATGTGGCCGCCTTTAAATGTTAATAATTTTGAGATCAAGACATGATTGATCAATATGGTGCAAGTAAATCAATTTGGAGGTGGAGCAATGAAAGATTCAAATGCTCACCTATCTCAATTCACGGAGTTAGATAATACCATGAAGATCAACAGAGTGAGTGACGATATTGTCAAGATAAAGCTCTTTTCCTTTTCATTAAGGGATAGAGCTAAGGCTTGGTTTAATTAAGTAGTGATTTTATAACACTTTCTTAAAAACCTACTTTGATTTCATCATATTTTTACAAACTCATTCGAAAATACAAGTGGATACTTATGATTTGTAATGGTTAACATTCATACTTATCACATGCTACTTAGAACATTTATGGGATATTCCATGAGTGAGTCTATATCAACATTCTTTTGTTACCATATGATAATAATAGGCTTTATATCTACAAATGGAGATCCCAGTAAGTATAAGGCCTTTAAAATCACTCAAATTTCGAATAATGTCGTGTAAGTCGTTATAACAAAATAATTCCATTATGTGGCTAAATAATGTTAAATCGGCTATTCACTAGAGAAACAACTCAAATGGTATAAAATGTAGTTAAAAGTGAGAAATTTTGACTGAGTGAACCCGAAGATAACTTGAATTATGAATAACGGAGTGCAAGTCGTTATAACGGAAATAATTCTGTTATGGACATAAACGCACATATTTTCGTACATACCAATCAAATAGTGATTTTGTAACACTTTCTTAAACATCTACTTTGATTTCATCATATTAGTCAAGCTCATTTGAAAATACAAGTGGATGCTTATGATTTTAATGGTTAACATTCAAACTTATCACATGCAACTTAGAACATTTATGGGATATTCAATAAGTGAGTCAATATCAGCATCCTTTTGTGATCTTATGATAACATTAGGTTTTACATCTACATATGGAGATTCGATCAAGCCTAAAGCCCCTAAAATCACTCGAATTTCGAATAACGTCGTGCAAGTTGTTATAATGGAATGATTCCATTATGTGGCCAAACAATGCTATATCGACTATCCACTAGAGAAACAACTCAAACGGTGTATAATTAAATTAAAAGTGAGAAATTTTAACTGTCATGCTCACCTACACTGTCACCCACACTATCACCCACATTGAAATTTCCTCGATACACCACTTACCCACACTTAAACTCATGCTCACCCACACTGAAACTTCCTCGACACACTACTCATCCACGTCGACGCACTATCACCTACAATATCACCCACACTATCACCCGCACTGAAACTTCCTCGACACACCACGTCTGCTGCAAACTATGGCGTTCACTATAACAATATTTGCTTTACCTTATTTTATTTTTTATAATTTTAACATTTTTTTTATCATTTTTACTTTAAATTTTTATTATTATTATTATTATCATTATTATTATATTTTCGAATAGCATCATTATGTCAATTTTTACAATTTTAAAATACTATGAGACAACTCAATTTCTATAATTTTTTATTATAATAATTAAAAAATTAAGGTTTCTTCCAGAATATGAAAATTAAAGGGAGGATATATACTAACATACAATAGTTAGAAAATAAATATGAATCTAGTTTAATTTAGTCCAAATTTACTTTTTATTTTTTATTTTAAATAAATTTATAAATTTAGGGTATATAATTTAATACATACTATATATTACATTTATTAAGATAATAATAAATTTATAATTTAATAAATAAAAATACCATATAAATTTTAATTTAAAATTAAAATAAAAAATAGAACATTTTAAAAATATGGATTTCATGATGTGAAAAAATGTAGTGTGCTAGAGTTGTATTGTAAATTTCGAATTAGAACAGTGGAAAGCTAAGCTATAGTCTAAATTGTTGGAGATGGCATAAGGGTTGAATTTCTTTCCACTTATTTTTTAATATTAACCAATTTCATAGAAATGTTTACGTTTACTTTTTGCACGGGAATTAAGAAATATATTATTTTAATGTGTATTGAGTGTTTGTCTATTTTTAGCACTCACGAGCAAGAATACTCGATCGTTGTAGTAGTATATCCCAAGAAAATTATCAATCCACAAAGGAGTTATGTTCGGACTACCAAAATACGTGAGCTCATGTTCATGTCATTTTTGTAAAGATGATCGGGGGTTTTGAGATTGATTAACAACTAACACAAGTAGCAGGCAAATAAAAATAGCAAATAAGAGAAATGACAAGTAAAGAAAATGGGTGCTAAAGTTCAAGTATAGAAAAACATGGGATTAGAAACATCCAAGCACACTCGATTCATATTATTATGCAAAAGGAATTCAACTCAATTGATGTAGACTAAGGGTGATCACGATAGTATCCTAAGCTCCCTTTCGGGTTACAAAGGTTGTTGATCCATTTTAGACTCCCAAAAGCACTTAAGATCAAAGCCCAACATTAACCCCTTCCATATATGTACTAGTTAGATTAAACTCTCCCTTTTTGTGTACTAAGGCCAACGAATGGATTGGTTCCCCTCATTGAATTCAAATATCCTTTCGGTCAAACCCAAACTCAATGCCTATTCATGCCTTCCTAATAATATAGAGGGCCGTTTCCGTCTCACTCCAAGCAATACATACATGAACATCATGATAGCATTTAATTACCACAAATAATCCATTGATCAACAATCTATTAAACCAATAAATATTCATGAATAACAAACCATGCCATCACAACATCAAGACAATTAAACTCCATGAATAGAAATCAACATCAATTAAATCAAAAACCAATTTAATCCACATGATAATATAAATCTAATATGCTCTTCATGTTCCTAATCCCACTAGAGGGATTAGCCTATCATGATAAAAGTAACAAAACAAATAAATGATTAATTACAAATATCAATAGTCTAGATCCAAAAGAAAATCAAGAGAGATGTAAATCTTCCCCAACAATTTCTTGTAGGAAATCTTCAACACTCATGGATCTCCAACTCTAGCTCTTGATTTCTTGAGATCTCTCACACCCAATGGAAGGGATGAAGTTTTGATGGAGAATTAATGGAGATGATGTAGATGGATCAAGATGGATGAAGGTGGATGAAGATGATGGTGGAAAGTGGAAAAAATGGTGTGTGATGTGTGTGTAGATGATGGGAATTTCAGATCTCCTGCCAATTGTTGAATAAAGGGGTATTTATACCCCTATGGAGGCTTCTAGAAGGATCTGGAAATTTCAGCAGGAAAATACACGGCACGAGTCGTGCTCTGCAACACGGCCACGAGGTGGCCGTGTTGTGTCTTCTGATGCTGCCGCATGGCCTCGCCTTACAGGGCCGTGTTACGCAACACGGCTCGTGTGCTGCAACACGAGTCGTGTGTTGTAACACGGGCACAGGGTGATCGTGTTGGCTCTTCTGATGTCGGCACACGGCCACTTCTTACAGGGCCGTGTTGATGACACGGCTCGTGCTTCCAACTCGACTCGTGCAACTGGACACGACCTTAAGTTGCCCATGTTGAATGACTAGGTGTCGCCGCACGGCCAACTCTTACAGGGCCGTGTTGGCTACATGGCCCGTGTTGGTGCTGGCTCCTGCATTTCTTCACTGTTTTGGCTCGTTCTCCCTCGTTTCAACTCCGAATTGAGATCCGCTTTTTCCTACATCTTCCTTATCATGTTTAAGCTCATTCACACACATTTCAATAAAAACACAAAACACAACCAAATAACTCATAAAATACGGATAAAATAATACGAAAACACATATAAAAAGACACTAAAATGTAGGTGAAAATAGCTCTAATCAACCCCCAAACTTAAGGTGTTGCTCGTCCCCGAGCAACGAAAATGACAAATCACAAGGAGAAATTTTCACCTAGAAAAGACTAAATGAATATAAGCAATAACACATCGTTAGCAATAATAACAACAAACTATGCTAAGTCATCCTACAACATTAAAATCATGACATGAGAAATTAACAAGTTCAATCAAAAGAGAATAAAGTGTAATATAGTTCCTTTTAAGTCCAAGCCTCACAATGGATATTGATGTCTCTCAACACTCTTTTGAAATAGGGTAAATCACACTCATTAATCGATTGGCTCAACTCGCTATAAGCTTGCTCGCGGACTATATTCACAAACCACCAAAGTTTCAATCAATGATCAAAAAGGTCTTTAATTAGGATGTAACGATAGGCTCTTTGGTAGGGTAGGAAGTATATGGATAAGATTGACTCAACAAGTGTAAGTAATCAAAGAGATGGCCAATTTCCTCAACTTCTCCACTTTTCTTTCTTCCTTTCTTATCTTTACAATCTAAAGCACTATTCATTAACTTTCCTTGGATTGAGCTTCTTTTGATGCATGCTTCCTATCTTTTAATTTTGTTTACTTGAGCATTTTGATGTTGATTTGCTCATTTTCTAACTTTGAGGTTGCATGTGCCTTCTTACTTTTGCTCTTTTCATCATTTTTTTCTAACTACCATCTCCTCAATCACCCACACAAAGGTATATATAAGCTTGAATGGGTAATTAAGGCTTGTAATGTGCTAAATTCACAAGAAATAGGCTTATAGGCTCAAAGTGGTTGACTAAGGATGATGTTCAAGGTGGGAACATATATGGCAATGACTATAATAACAAGGATGGCCCTAGATCATTTCACCAATCTCCACTAATCGGGCTCGTTTCTATAGTCCTTGAGCAAGTTCTAACTTATCAAACACAACCGATCCACTCATGAAGAAATACCATGTATGCATGGTTGAGGCTCAAATGCTCACAAGCTTGTGCTCGGACCTTAAGGAACTTATTACACCACATTCATCTCAAAATTGAACAAGTTAAGTAAAACATGTCACAATTTGAAAGTGTAGAGATTCTTAATCATAATTTGTCATCACTTATCACCACAACATATTATCACTCACATTCAAAAATGACTCACGACATCCCTAAACAAACCACCAAACAACCCAAGACAAAAATGAAAATGCACACAACATACAAATAAGGACTCAACAAACAAGACACAACAAAAACACAAAACATGCAAAAAACACAAAATACCATCATCCATAAGAAAATTAAGCACACATTCATCCCAACCTTTATTGAAAAGGAAATCCTAAGTTACGAAAGTAAACCTCCCATAAATATAAAAAATGAAGTAGCATGCTAGTCACAACAATCCAAATCAAACTCAATTAATTTCAAGTAGTAAAATGATAAAGTGTAGAGTACTCCCTCGATAGGCATTTGGTAAGGAAAGCGTTAGCTCCAAGCTCCATCATGCTTCCAATACCTCTCATTCATGCTCAAACACTCAACAAACACCATTAGTTCAACAATTTCATTATAAATATGGACTATCATGCACTTCAACACCACCAATCATACCAAAATCAACCCAACTCATGAGAAAAATTTTAAAATTGACCCAATTTTACAAGAATCATACTTAAATCGAAACAAAAGTTGAGACTTAAGTTTGCAAAAAGTGGTGAGACTTACCCTTGTAGTTTCCATTGATGATCTTCTTGTAGAGAAGTAACTGCATCCACACGACTCAAGCTATGCCCACCACGCACTAGCACCCCCCAAACTTAACTCGAGACAAGAGTCACGAATTAAGTTTGCAACAAGTTGTGGAACATGTCAACTTGAATCCATGAAGCATTTCTCTTTTCTTCAATGTGCATTTTTCTCCATGAGCACAATCAACCTACAAGGCCAAAACAAATAAGCAACTAAAACAAATCAATAAAGATAGTGATGGGGTGCCTCCCATCGAGCGCTAAGTTTAACGTCTTCAAGCTAGACAAATTTTTAGCTCATCTTTCACATAAAGTATCCACAAAGAGGGTCTCCCTTTGTGATGGATCCACATAGTGCTTCACACGATGACCATTAACCAAGAACTTTCCCCATTCTCATCCATAACCTTTAGAGCTCCCCAATCAAGTATTTCCTTTACCACATAAGGTCATCTCCATTTGGACTTCAACTTGCCCCGGGAAAAGTCTTAGTCGAGAATTGAATACCAACACCTTTTCACCCTTTTCAAAGCTCTTTTTCCTCAAACGAGCATCATGCCACCTCTTGGTTTTCTCCTTAAAAATCCTTGAGTTTTCATAAGCATTTTCTCTAAATTCCTCAAGCTCATTCAATTGTAAGAATCTTACATTCTTCGAAGCTTTCATGTCAAAATTCAACTTCTTAATGGCCCAATAAGCTTTATGCTCTAACTCCACGGGAAGATGACAAGACTTGCCATAGACAATTTGAAAAGGAGACATACCAAGAGTGGTCTTGAATGCGGTTCGAAAGGCCCACAATGCATCATCAAGTTTATTTGACCAATCCTTTCTACTCACACTCACTGTTTTCTCCAAGACTTGTTTGATTTGTCGGCTAGAAATTTCAGCTTGACTATTCGTTTGAGGGTGATACGGAGTAGACACTCGATGCTTCACTCCATAAGTCTTGAGAATGTTCTCCATGAGCTTATTTATGAAGTGACTACCCCCATCACTTACCAACACTCTAGGTACTCCAAATTTTGTGAAGATATACTTCTTTAGAAACCCCATGACCACTCTAGCATCACTTGTTCTTGAAGGTATGGCCTCAACCCATTTCGAGACATAGTCAACCGCCAATAGGATTTATAGGAATCCATTAGATTGAGGAAATGGTCCCATGAAATCGATGTCCCACACATCAAATATCTCTACTTCTTGAAAGCTCTTAAGGGGCATCTCATCCCACTTGGAGATTCCTCCCATCCTTTGACACCGATCACAACCCTCTACAAATTTCTTACAACTCTTGAACAAAAATGGCCAATACAACCCCGATTGTAAGACTTTTGCAGCGGTCTTTTGAACTCCAAAATGGCCTCCACTAGGTGAAGAGTGACAAAACTCCAACACACTATTCCATTCTTCCTCGGGCACACATCTTCGCACAAGAGAATCATTACACATCTTGTATAAGAATGGATCATCCCACAAGTAACTTTTAACATCATGAAAGAACTTCTTGGATTGATACTTATTAAGCTCATAAGACCTCTTTCCACTAGCCAAGTAATTCACATAGTCCGCATACCACGGGCTTCCTTCTTGCTCCACTAAAGCCTCAATTTGATAGCAATCACACTCCAAGATTTCTTCATCGGGAAAAACCTCCTTGATTAACTCATAAGTACTTTCACAATGCTCCCTCGACTCTAACCTTGAAAGATGGTCGGCTATCACATTTTTCGTGCCCTTCTTATCTCTCACTTCAATATCAAATTCTTGAAGAAGTAGTACCCATCTTATCACCCTTGGCTTTGCATCCTTCTTTGCCATGAGATACTTGATAGCGGAATGGTCGGTGTATACAATAGTCTTCGTTCCTACCAAATAAGGACGAAACTTATCAAATGCGTATACTACCGCCAAGAACTCTTTTTCGGTAGTAGTGTAGTTCCTTTGAGCCGCATCAAATGTCTTGCTTGCATAGTAAATGACTCGGAATTTTTTCTCTCTTAGTTGCCACAAAACCACTCCAAGAGCTACATCACTTGCATCACACATCAATATAAATGGCTCATTCCAATCGGGTGTGATCAAGATGGGTGATAAAATCAAAGCTTCCTTTAGCACCTGAAAAACATTTAAACAATTATCATTAAACTTAAATGGCACATCTTTTTCAAGGAGATGAGATAGAGGTTTAGAAAATAAAGAAAAATCATTGATGAATCTACGATAGAACCCGGCATGACCAAGGAACGATCGTACTCCCTTCTCATTTGTTGGCGGTGGAAGCTTCTCTATAGCAACAACTTTGGCTCGGTCAACTTGCAATCCCTTTGAAGAGATGTGATGTCCAAGTACAATGCCATCATTTACCATGAAGTGGCACTTCTCCCAATTCAACACTAAATTAGTGTCTTGACATCGCTTCAAAACAATAGCAAGGTTAGACAAAAAATTATCAAAAGAAGAACCAAACACCGAAAAGTCATCCATGAACACTTCCATTATATTCTCAATTAATCCCTCAAAAATTGCCATCATATACCTTTGAAAGGTGGCCGGTGCATTGCAAAGTCCGAATGGCAATCTTCGAAAAGCAAATATTCCATAAGGACAAGTGAAAGCGGTCTTTTCTTGGTCTTCGGGTGCTATGAGAATTTGGTTATCCCCGGAATACCCATCAAGAAAGCAATAAAACTCATACCTGGCCAACCTATCCAACATTTGATCCAAGAAAGGTAAGGGGAAGTGATCTTTACGTGTGTTTTCATTAAGCTTTCTATAATCAACACACACACGCCACCCCGTCACCGTCCTAGTGGCTATGGTCTCATCTTTCTCGGTCTTCACTATAGTCATACCCCCTTTTTTAGATACTACATGCAACGGGCTCACATATGGGCTATCACTAATAGGAAAGATCATATCCGAGTCTAACCACTTAAGAACCTCTTTTTTTACCACTTCTTGCATGAGAGGATTAAGTCTTCTTTGGTTTTGAACACAAGCTTTCCCTTCATCCTCAAGTCTTATCTTATGCATGCAAATTGTTGGACTAATTCCCTTGAAATCATCAATACACCAACCAATAGCCGACTTATGCTCTTTAAGGACATTAAGCAATTTATCAAGTTGACTAGAAGTTAGAGATGATGATACAATTACCGGATATGTCTAATTTTCACCAAGGTAGGCATAAGTAAGATGATCGGGTAGAGGCTTCAACTCCACCTTCTTTTCCTTTTTCTCTTCTTGCTCGAGTGGATCTCTAAGTGGTAAGAACTTTTTATTTCCCCTTGAGATGGCGGCTGCAACCTCTTGAGCTTCACTACAATCACCTAGATCAAGCAAACAATTAATCAATTCTTCGTTTAAATCAAGAGAAGTAGTAAAAATATTAGAAAGAGATAGAGAATTGCTCAAGCAAAGTTCAAGTGGATCCTTGGTTACAATGGAAGGCCAACTCTCCTCGACACTTCCCTTTACAACATCCACACTTTTACATTTTTCATCATTCATTGGATATTGCATGGCCTTGTGTAAAGAGAATACCACTTCCTCATCATTAACTCTCAACTTCAATTCTCCTTTGTAGACATCAATAAGAGCTCTCTCGATAGCAAGAAACGGTCTCCCAAAAATCAATGGCACATTTTCATCCTCCTCCATATCTAGAACAACAAAATCCACCGGAAAGACGAACTTATCAACTTTTACCAACACATCTTCAACTACTCCTTTTGGATGTGTCATAGATCGATCCGCCAATTGAAGTGTTATGGAAGTTGGCTTTACTTCACCTAACCCAAGCTTCTTGAATATGGAGAGAGGCATTAGATTAATGCTTGCACCGAGGTCACAAAGAGCCTTGTTCTTCTTGTTCTTTCCAATTTCACATGGTATAATGAAACTACCCGGATCCTTCAATTTTTGAGGAAGTTGCCGTTGTAGAATGTCACTACACTCTTCGGTTAGATTAACCGTTTCATTGTCCACAAGACTTCTTTTCTTTCCCATGATGTCCTTCAAGAAACGAGCATAATGAGGCATTTGATCCAAAGCATCGGCGAAAGGGATATTGATTTGAATCTTCTTGAAGATTTCAAGAAACTTTTTAAACCTCTCATCCAAACCCTTCTTCAAGAACCTTTGAGGAAAAGGAACCGGTACTTGAGTCTTGGGTATTCCCCAACTATCTCTTTCAACTTCAACTTCCTTTTCCCTTAACTCCTTTGCCTTCTTCCACTTTGGAATTCTCTCTATCTTCTCTTCATCTTTCTTTTGCTCATCAATTTCTTTTTTCTTGCTTACTTCCTCCATTTCAATCTTTTCTTGCACCAACCCTTCTTCAACCTTGCTTTCCACTTCCCTTTCAATGACAATACTATCTTTTTTAGGCATAGGAGGTTCCTCATACTCTTTTCCACTTCTAAGAGTGATAGCTTTGCAATCTTCTTTAGGATTAGTTACCGTGGTAGATGGAAACTTTCCTTGTTGGTGTTGAGATCCCACGGAAGAAGCAATTTGACCCATTTGATACTCAAAAGCTCTCATCCTATTGTCGGATTTCTTCTCATTTTCCTCCATTCTAGCCTCCATCTTTTTCATGAATGCTAGCAATGTCTCTTCCACCGATGCTTTACCCTCTCCATTTGGCGGCTTAGCACTCGGATCGAATCCCGGAGGAAATAACACGGTGGCTTGAGGATTAGAGTAAGAAAGATTTTCATGCTTCCTTGGAGCTTGATAATTTCCACTTGATTGATTGAAATTGCTTCCCCGAGCTTGCCCTTGATATCCTCCTTGAAAATTACCTTGGTTAGAAGGATAATTACCTTGAAAATTCCCTTGGTGATGGAAATTCCCTTGGTAATTTCTCCTATCTAAATAGGCAACATCCTCTATACTTTGCATAACATGACTCTCATCATTCACAATAGCACTTGTGCTTTCCCCTTGACTTACTCATTGAGTGATCAAATTCAATTGCTTTGTTAAAGCTTGAATGCTCTCATTGAATTCTTTCATTCCTTCATTTTGAAACACATCACTCTTCACTTTGTTCACACTCTCCACTTGAGCTACTTTTCCAAAGGCATAACCTCCAATTACTCGCTCGGAAGGCCATTGATAAGCATTCATCGCAATGTCTTCAAAAATATACATGGCTTTCATAGCATCCACTCCAAATATAGACCCTCCGGATGAGGCATCTACATGCATTCGATTTTGTTGATTCAACCCTTGATAAAAGAAAGCCACTTGTTGATTCTCATGAAAATCATGTTGAGGACACTTTCGGAGCATCTCTTTGTAGCGTTCCCATGCTTCATAAAAATTTTCATCCGGAAGTTGCCTAAATTGAGTAATAAGGCTTTTCAATTGGAGAGTCTTTGAAGGAGGAAAGTACTTGTTTAGGAACCTTTACTCAAGATCTTCCCATGTATTACAACTTCCCAAAGGAATTGTATTGTACCATGCTTTAGTCTTGTCTCTTAAAGAAAAAGAGAACAACCTCATTCGAATAGCATCCTCCGACACTCCCTTCATCTTGACGGTATTTGCAACCTCCAAGAAAGTAGATAGATGAGTGTTCGGGTCTTCAAGAGGACCTCCCCCAAACTGATTTGCTTTGACCATGTTGATCAATCCGGTCTTGATTTCATAATCATTGGCTTGAACCGGAGGAACCATATTGTGCACGGCTCTCGGTTGGAAGTAATCCCGAATTGCTCTAGGCCTTGGCAACTCTTGTTGTTGAAATATCCTTTGAGCTTCTTGATTGGCAAGCAATTGCATATACTCTTGATTTTGAGCAAAGAAATTCCTCATTATCTCCGCTTGATTCTCTTGCACTCCTTCTTGTACCCCCCTTTGATTTTGTTACGCAACACGGCTCGTGTGCTGCAACACGAGTCGTGTGTTGTAACACGGGCACAGGGTGATCGTACTGGCTCTTCTGATGTCGGCACACGACCACTTCTTACAGGGCCGTGTTGATGACACCGCTCGTGCTTCCAACTCGACTCGTGCAACTGGACACGACCTTAAGTTGCCCGTGTTGAATGACTAGGTGTCGCCGCACGGCCAACTCTTACAGGGCCGTGTTGGCTACACGGCCCGTGTTGGTGCTGGCTCCTACATTTCTTCACTGTTTTGGCTCGTTCTCCCTCGTTTCAACTCCGAATTGAGATCCGCTTTTTCCTACATCTTCCTTATCATGTTTAGCATCCAATAAAAGTGAAAATCTTAAGTTTAAGCTCATTCACACACATTTCAATAAAAACACAAAACACAACCAAATAACACATAAAATACGGATAAAATAATACAAAAACACATATAAAAAGATACTAAAATGTAGGTGAAAATAGCTCTAATCAAAAATATTAATTGAGGTGATAGAAATAATATCTTAATTTTATGTCGTTGAAATGAAAGTATTTTTTAATTTTTTTTTAAAATAAAAAAAATCCATAAAAATTTATTTGATCACAAATTAAGAAATTAGCAACAAAGCATTAAGATTTGTCACTAATATTAGCGATAAAATTTTATTTTAACGTCAATTAAAAATAAATTCATTAATTTTTTTAATTCATAATTATTTTATCGAAAAAATATTAATTTTTATAGCAAAATTTAGTGATGATCATCAATTTAGTCGCAAATGTTAATATTAGCGATAAAATATTAGAAGCTTGACGCAAATAATAGCCATGAAATTTATTTATGTCGCCTAAATTATTAATTATTAATTTAGCAATGAAAACCCACAATTTTGTCAGTAATATTTGTGATAAATTTTTATCTTTTGTCGCTAAAAGAAATTCGTTTAATTTTTTAACATAAATAATTATTTTAGCAACAAAATATTATAATTTTTAGGGAAATTAGTTGTAATGGATCAACCTACATAAAATTTTGTCTAAATGGCCTTTGACTAAAAGGTGTTATAGTTTTAATTATTAAAAAAAAAAAAGAAAAAAGAATTATTATTTACAATTAAGACCAATAATTTTCTTTTATTAAGATTTCCCCCGAATTCTTGTACAATCAATCTCCCAAAATTAAGGAGGATGGAAAGCTCTCAATTGTTCAGTTCGAAATCTAGATATGTTTGCTTGGCACACCAATTTTCTCCATTTAATTAGCTTTCACCGACTCCTTAACCCCATCTTCCTCATTGAGTGAGATTTCTCAACATCATCTTCTCAAGTCCTAACCTGCAATTGCTTTTCTTGATAGACGAAGATTGAAGTGATTCTTCTCCATAGATAATTTTTACGAATCAAGAGATCATCTTTGCTTCGGTACTCCTTGGTCGATTGTTTCAATTCCTCTTTATGCTCAAAGCTTTATTGGTTCTATAGTCCTATATATTTGTTAGCCTAAATATTTTTTTATCCTCTTGGAATTTTTTTTTGTGGATTTAGAAATTTTAGATTTTCCAAATTATGAACTAGGATCTATTTATTTTCTGATAATTTGATCCTCGATTTTTTCTCCTAGCAATCATTAGTGTTTTAAATATCACCAAATTATAGGAAGTGGACAATATATGCTTTGATTATGCCTGCATTGACACAATTTAATTGTTATACAATGAAGCATTATAATATATACTATGAGGTTAACTATTTTATTCAGCTTGGATTTATTTCTAGTGTGATTAAGTTGCTTGGAAGGGGTGAAATTTTACTTATTTATTTTCCACGTTACTATCAATTGCATAAGAATTAGTCAACCGGTAGATTCATATTGCATCTATATCCCAGTTCCATTAGCTCTAACATCATCTCCTGGTTGTAATAATAACATGGCTCAATCAGTATTCTTGCCTCTCTTTTCTTTTTTGCCCACTATGAATTGGAATATTCTTTCCATAAATCCAAGAGTTATGTTCGTTATGAGCCATAAATTCTATTATAGAGTCTATAATTTTGAAATGCATTCAGATCTAGAATGTCAGTTGCAGCAGAAACATTGCAAAGATATTATACAAAAATAAGATAATTATGTGGATAGGGTTATTGGAGTTAAATTAGATGAGCTCGAAAGGAAAATTATCAAATACAGTGCACATGCTTAATCTTTACTTGAAGAAAACAATAACCCTTCTTTAAATTAGGATGAAAGAAATATTGTGGTGATTAATGATTTTAATGTAATTATGATCTATAATATTTTGTTTTTAATAAGAAGGTGCCCCTGATTATGGTTATGTATGAGTATTGTGTTTTTTGTGATGTATATGTGTCCTCGGTGTGAACTGGGTTGTGTAAAACATAAAAAGTTAAGAGTGTATTGTATAAATCATAAAAAGTTTGGTTGAATGTTTGAATTTGTGATGTAAGGAAAATTTTGTAAATGCCACCATATACTGCGTCACAGTTCCTTAATCCTTATTATCTCAATCATTTGTCCAAATTATAAATTATTGTGATTTTAAAAACTTATTT
Source organism: Pogostemon cablin (assembly GCA_023678885.1). Classification (NCBI taxonomy): domain Eukaryota; kingdom Viridiplantae; phylum Streptophyta; class Magnoliopsida; order Lamiales; family Lamiaceae; genus Pogostemon; species Pogostemon cablin. Next base: position 21,830,944 of record CM042985.1, on the reverse strand, counting down.
TGGATTTTTTTAATAAGGATTTTAAAAAATAACTCTTATCTACATGTAGAAGTAATATTATTCTTCAATTCACTATAAAAAGTTATCTTCCAACTTCTAGGAGTATCCCTTAATTCTTGTTGAGTCTTAGGTTATTAATATTCCATGTTTTTTCTTTCTTTTTTTTGAATTGGAAAACCTTATGAGTGGTAGTCTGCAAAATCCTAAGTTAATTCTTACAATTGCAATAGTTTGTCGTCAATTTTGATTTCCACACTCGATAGTTGACAAAGAGTATTCTACAAATCTTTTTAGCTTGTAGAAAGTTATATTTTCTCATCAAGAAAACATGTAAGCATGTTGAGTGTAAGTACCCCTTATCAAATTATACGTGATTTGTGCTAAAACTCAAATCAAATGCATAAATGATTATGGTATGTTTATGAAATATATATAATTTCTATGGCAAAAACTTGTGTTCCCGGGGACACACCGTGTCCCTAAGGGAACACAACCCTCCCCCTATATATTCTGTTTAACCTTATATATTGCTAGAAGTTTAAATTGCAAAGGGGCACGGTGTACCCGGGAGCACAAGAGCCTCACTCGAATTTCTACTAGCCTGAAAAGATGTAAGTTCTATTCATCCTGATCACATGTCTGAATGAAGAGAGAAATTAGCAGCATATTGATTTTGAAAAATATTTTGATTCACAGGTAATTTTAGTTTTACAATAATTTATAAAAATGCATTATTCTCGTGTGTTAATATTTCGTTAAAATATATTTAATCAGTTTGTTTTTAATATTTAGGGAAAAAGATGATCGAGAAAAAGACTACTACATGGTAGCTGTTTTGCTGCAGAAAAAAAAGACATAAAAACTCTTTGACAATAGTTTCATTTCATGAAAATATTCTTTAGCATAATCCATTTTAAAATCACTCATTGACCCAAAAATCCCATGCATAACATTATTATAATGTTTAATATAATAAAAAAAGTGTGGTATTAACTTCATTGGTGGAAGTCATATTAAACACCTACTTTGATTTCATCTTATTGCTACAAGCTCATTTGAAAATACAAGTAATACTTATGATTTGTAATGGTTCGCACCCAAACTTATCTCATTATACTTAGAACATTTATGATATATTTCATTAGTGAGTCAACATTATTTTGTTACTTTATTATAATATTAGGCTTTACAGTTGTATATAATGATCCAAGCTGATCTAAGGCCTCTAAAATTGCTCAAATCTCCAATAACAGCGTGCAAGTCGTTATAATAGAATATCTCATTATGGGGTTAGACAATGCTAAATTTGCTATTCAATAGAGAAATCAGACAAATAATATACAATGATGGTAAAAGTGATAAATTTTAACTGAGGCGACCCCTGGATAACTCGAATTTTGAATAACGACATACAAGTAGATATAACAAAATAATTCTATTATGGGCATAAACACGTATATTTTCGTACATGACAATTAAGTTGTGCGTTTAGATGGCTTGCAAGTCGTTATAACGGAAATAATTCCGTTATAGGCATAAGCGCACATATTTTTCGTTCATACCAATTAAGTAGTGATTTTGTAATACTTTCTTAAAAACCTACTTTGATTTCATCATATTTCTACAAACTCATTAGAAAATACAAGTGGATACTTATGATTTGCAACGGTTAACATTCATACTTATCACATGCTACTGAGAACATTTATTGGATATTCCATGAGTGAGTCTATATCAATATTCTTTTGTTACCATATGATAATAATAGGCTTTACATCTACGAATGGATATCCCAGTAAGTATAAGGCCTTTAAAATCACTCAAATTTCGAATAACGTAGTGTAAGTCGTTATAACAAAATAATTCCGTTACGTGGCTAAACAATGTTAAATCGGCTATTTACTAGAGAAACAACTCAAATGGTGTAAAATGAAGTTAAAAGTGAGAAATTTTGACTGAGAGAACCCAGAGATAACTTGAATTATGAATAATGGCATGCAAGTCGTTATAACGGAAATGATTCCGTTATGGGCATAAACGCACATATTTTCGTACATACCAATCAAATAGTGATTTTGTAACACTTTCTTAAACATCTACTTTGATTTCATCATATTGGTACAAGCTCATTTGAAAGTACAAGTGGATGCTTATGATTTGTAATGGTTAACATTCAAACTTATTACATGCTACTTAGAACATTTATGGGATATTCCAAAAGTGAGTCAATATCAGCATTCTTTTATGATCTTATGATAACATTAGATTTTACATCTACATATGGAGATCCGAGCAAGTCCAAGGCCCCTAAAATCACTCGAATTTCGAATAACGTCGTGTAAGTTGTTATAATGGAATGATTCTATTATGTGACCAAACAATGCTATATCGACTATCCACTAGAGAAACAACTCAAACGGTGTACAATTAAATTAAAAGTAAGAAATTTTAACTGAGACAACCTCGAGATAATTTGAATTTTGAATAACGACATACAAGTGGGTATAACGGCATGATTGCGTTTTGGACATAAATGCACATATTTTCGTACATACCAATAAAGTAGTGATTTTGGACATCAACCTTGATTTCATCATATTACTACTAGCTCATTCAAAAATTGAAGTGGGATACTTCATATTTGTAATGCTTCACATCCAAACTTTTATACTTCATACACTTGTTTTATATGACATGTACGAAATAATTCATATGTGACTCAATATCAATATCCATTTGTTAGTTTATCCAAATATTATATTTTGACATTGTATGTGAAGATCCAAGTGAATGAAAGTCCCCTAAAATTGATCAAATTTTGAATAACGACGTGCAAGTTGTTATAACGGAATGATTCCGTTATAGGGTTAAACAATGCTAAATTTGCTATTCACTATAAAAATCAATCAAATAGCATACAATGATGGTAAAAGAGAGAAATTTTGATTAAGATGACCCCGGGATAATTCGAATTTTGAATAACGACATACAAGTGGGTATAACGGAATGATTCCATTATGGGCTTAAACACGCATATTTTTGCACATGACAATTAAGTTATGCGTTTGAACCTCATATTAAACACTTGTCTTGATTTTAAAATATTTCTACGAGCCCATTCAAAAACTAAGTTGGATACTTCATATTTGTAATGCTTCGCATCCAAACTTTATACTTTGTATACTTGTTTTATTTAACATGTATGAGATAGTTCATATGTGACTGAATATCAACATCCATTTGTTAGTTTATTAGAATATTAAGTTTTTTCATTGTATGTGGAGATCCAAGAGAATGAAAGACCCCTAAAATTGATCGAATTTTGAATGACGACGTGCAAGTCGTTATAACGGAATGATTCCATTATGGAGCTAGACAATGCTAAATTGGCTATTCACTAGAAAAATAAATCGAATGGTATACAATCAGGTAAATGTGAGAAATTTTGACTTAGATGATCTTGGAATAACTCGAATTTTGAATAACGACATACAAGTCGTTATAACGAAATGATAATGTTATGGGTATAAATACTAATTTTTCAAAAGTTCATAAAATATTAATAATTAGTAAGAGTCCCCATTTTTTTATTTTACAAAAAAGTCCCAAATTTTTATTATTTTTTAAAAGCCCATAAAGTATTAATAATTAAGTAAAACCCCAATTTCTTAAAGGGAGGAGACCATTTGCACAAAATTTTATAACCTTAGGCCTTTTAAATAAGATTTATTGTTGACTAAGCTATTTAAATGAAGACCCCTAATTTTTAGGAAAATTAGTTGTAATGGATCAACTTACATAAAATTTTGTCTAAATGGCCTTTGACTAAAAGGTGTTATAGTTTTAATTATTAAAAAAAAGAATTATTATTTACAATTAAGACTCATACTTTTCTTTTATTAAGATTCCCCCAAATTCTTGCACAATCAATCTCCCAAAATTAAGGAGGATGGACAGCTCTCAATTATTCAGTTCGAAATCTGGATATGTTTGCTTGGCAGACCAAATTTCTCCATTTAATTAGCTTTCATCAACTCCTTAACCCCATCTTCCGCATTGAGTGAGATTTCTCAACATCATCTTTTCAAGCTCTAATCTGCAATTATTTTTCTTAATAGACGAAGATTGATGTGATTCTTCTCCGTGGATGATTTTTGCGAATCAAGAGATCATCTTTGCTTTGGTACTCCTTGGTCGATTGTTTCAATTCCTCTTTATGCTCAAAGCTTTATTGGTCCTATAGTCCTATATATTTGTTAGCCTAAATATTTTTTTATCCTCTTGGAATTTTTTTTGTGGATTTGGAAATTTTAGGTTTTCCAAATTATAAACTAGGATCTATTTATTTTCTGATAATTTGATCCTCGATTTTTTTCCCCTAGCAATCATTAGTGTTTTAAATATTACCAAATTATAGGAAGTAGACTATATTTGCTTTGATTATGCTTGCATTGACACAATTTAATTGTTATGCAATGAAGCTTTATAATATATACTATGAAGTTAACTATTTTATTTAGCTTGGATTTGCTTCTAGTGTGATTAAGTTGCTTCGAATGGGTGAAATTTTACTTATTTATTTTCCACGTTATTAACAATTGCATAAGAATTAGTCAACCGGTAGATTCATATTGCGTCTATATCCCAGTTCCATTAGCTCTAACATCATCTCCTGGTTGTAATAATAACATGGCTCAATCAGTATTCCTGCCTCTCTTTTCTTTTTTGCCCACTTTGAATTGGAATATTCTTTCCATAAATCCAAGAGTTAGTGTTCGTTATGAGCCATAAATTCTATAATAGAGTCTATAATTTTGAAATGCATTCAGATCTAGAATGGCAGTTGCAACAGAAACATTGCAAAGATATACAAAAATAAGATAATTATGTGGATAGGGTTGTTGGAGTTAAACTAGATGAGCTCGAAAAGAAAATTATCCAATATAGTGCACATGCTTAATCTTTACTTGAAGAAAACAATAACCCTTCTTTAAATTAGGATGAAAGAAATATTGTGGTGATTAATGGTTTTAATGTAATTATGATCTATAATATTTTGTTTTTAATAAGAAGGTGCCCCTGATTATGATTATGTATGATTATTGTATTTATTGTGATGTATATGTGTCCTCAGTGTGAACTGTGTTGTGTAAAACATAAAAAGTCAAGAGTGTATTGTATAAATCCTAAAAAGTTTGGTTGAATGTTTGCATTTGTGATGTAAGGAAAATTTTGTAAATGCCACCATATTCTGCGTCACAGTTCCTTATTCCTTATTCTCAATCATTTCCCCAAATTATAAATTGTTGTGATTTTGAAAACTTATTTTGGATTTTTTAATAAGGATTTTAAAAAATAACTCTTATCTACATGTAGAAGTAATATTATTCTTCAATTCACTATAAAAAGTTATCTACCAACTTCTAGGAGTATCCCCTTGATGAGAGTGAAAATAAGCGTGTTTTAATATCCAATTTAACACCTTTTTGATTGATATTGTACTCTTATATGAGCACAAGTGTCTTATATTCGATATATGTGAGAATTATGTGCACTTGAGGTGTTTTGTTGTGTTTTAGGTGGAAAAAGGATGAAAAGTGCAAAGTTGGAGAAAAAGTGCAATTTGTGCAAGAATGCTGAAAACGCACATCCAAATTTCATAATTATTATGTATTGTTGTGGAGCTAGAAACTGTTGGTGTGATATATGGTTGGAAAGCTACTGAAGAGAGGGTCGTTTTGGCGTAAAGAACACCATCATTGAAGTCCGAACGAGGAAGTTATGAGCAAAGTGGTGACACTGCGCAAGCTGTACCGAACAGAATTGCAGTGCTACATTCCATGGCCTATTACATATACAATTCTTGGAGTTTTTCTGATTTCTTTATGTGGATAGAAAGCCAAGGAAGAGTGGATCGCGTGAGCGTAAAAATCACTCAATTCGGAGGTTGGATGTGAAAGTTATATGCGAAACAGAAAGACTGCGCAAATCGATTCGACCTGCTTGATATCGAACCGAGGTCGAACCATGCACCTGGGACTTCCAGTAGGTGGGTTCGACCTATGGTTCGACCTGCAGTCAATGGTTCGACCTGTTTGCTGAGGTCGAACCATCGTGCGGAAACTTACCAAATCCGTATTTTCGAGGCATAAACGCGTGTGATCACTTGAAAAGCTCATTCCAAGCCTAGGAGACGTGATTATAAGTATAAAAGGAGGTCTATACAGCCCCGAAAAGAGGAGGAACACAACACAATACAAGAGAGGAGAAGAGAGGCCACAACATACAACACCCCACAAGGGGGGATCACCCCCCAACTATCATTCTTTCCTCCATCCATCATCACTTTGAAGATTCGTTTGTGGAATCAAGAGGAGAACTAAGAGGAGGATTCAAGAGCGAGAAGGACGCGATGACGCCACATCTAGGGTTTATTCGTTTCCTAATTTATCTTGTATTTTTTGGACATCCGGGTAAGATCTATCCAATACCCATGTGTGTTTCCTACAACATCATGGGCTAGAGCCTTTTTGGTAGAACTAGGGTTGTGAAGGTTTTATCTAGTTAATTGAACTTCCATGTGTACACTCTATACAACACTACTTGTGGATTTATTTTATATATGATTGTGCCTTTTTAATTCATACTCACGGTCATTTTGTGCATCATTAATTGTTATATAGAGTCTGAATACATATCTTGGTTATTGATTGAGTGCGTTCACTGCTGAGCAGGATTCCATGTTATGATTCTAAGTGAGGGGACTCCGAAGCTTCATTAGAACTATCATATATGAATACTTATTAATTGAATTGAATTCGGGTTAATAAGTAGGATAAAGAAGATAATTTCATAGTACCTATAAAGGGAGATCATATCGGGTTAGAGTACCAATCATAGGGGGAAATAATTGATACTGATAGTACCTAGAAAGGGAGGTGAATTATATCTCTTGCTCCGAGGTTATTCACACGTGTTACACGCATATTTACTTGTGTCTATAGAGTAGATATGCATGGTTTAGTGATGCGTCCATATTCCACAAGGCAGAGTCGGACATTGACACATGGAAGAGAAGTTAATTAGTGAAACTGGATTATCCTAGAGCTACTTATTCTCCTACTTAATCCACTTTCGTATCCTTCGAGTGATAGTTTATTTTATTTGTTATTTAATTTCCAGCATATTAGTTGTTAGATAACCATTAAAACGTAATTGCCTTATCTTAATTAATTTAGATAATAATTAAATTGATAATACGCCGTCCCTTGGGTTCGATATTCAGTTGGTCACCTTTCGAGACTACAATTGATATCCTTCATACTTGGGGATTAATTGTGTGTTGAGAAAACGCGTATCAAGTTCTTGGCGCCGTTGCCGAGGACGGCTGTTATTATTGATTTTATTATTTCTAGTTGATTAAGATTTTTTTTCTTCTTTTTCTTTTATTTGTGATTATTTATTTCTATATAACCTTGAATTTTTCCGAGTTACTTGTGCGCTTGTAAAAGGAGATGAAGGAAAAGAAGGAATAACACATTGATCTAAACATGGCCGGAGCAAGGCAGAATCCGGATAATATTGCCATACGTGAAATTTTCACAAACTTTGGGAATGTCAACATGGGGTTGATAGGAGCAAGGGGGAAGATGATGATTTTGAGATAAATCCCGCTCTTATTAACATGGTAGAGAAGAATTCCTTTTCTGGAGGTTGTTTTGAAGATCCATATCAGCATCTCCGAAGATTTCTTGGTTATGCAAACACTCAAAAGGTGGAGCGAATGATAATGCTAGGCGGATCGCCTTATTCAAGTTCTCTTTAATTAATAAGGCGGAAGCTTGATATGAGACCCTTGATCCAGCCGATTGCAATACATGGGACCAACTGCAGCAGAAGTTCTTGGAGAGATACATGCCACCCTCAAGGATCTTAAGAATGAAGCAAGAGATCACTCGATTTGTTATGAATCAGGGTGAAAAATTTTATGAGGCGTGGGACAGGTTTAAAGACATGCTCAGGAGGTGTCCACAGCATGGAATGCCGAAGGCTGAATACATAAGCATCTTCTACTATATTGTGAGTCGCGTATTTTTATTGATGCATCATCAGGAGGATCGCTGTTATCAAAGACAGCACTTGAAGCAGAAAAGTTGTTTGAAGACATCTCTATGAATTCACGTGACTGGCCAATAGAGAGAGATAGATGATCATATGTATTTGGCAAAGTGGCGCAGGTTGAATATCAAGTGAAGCCGAATAGGGATGATGAGATCGTCTCTAGTCTAGCTAACATCAACAAGCTACTAGATTCCTAGCAGAGGCAGATTACAGAGTTGACACTAAGGGGGTCTAATATGAAGCAGCAAGAAGTGAAGAGTGATGAAGATACCTTCAATCGATACATGGCTGAGAACGATACAAGGATTGACCACATCGAAGCTAGAATGAATGTTGATCATGCATATTTATATAAGCAGATGAAGGAGCTTACTTTGATTATGGGGCAGATGACCGCGAACGTGAATCAATTGACACAAAAATTGGAAGATAAAGCCATCACGTTAAGGTCTGGAACACAGTATGAAGGAACGACGGAGCCGAAATCGAAATCTGAAGCCAAAGGAGCCCGATTCGACCCTGATTCGACCAACACAAGAGGTCGAACCATGCAGGGTAGGTTGAATCGGAGCACTGGACATGATCAGGAGAAGACTCAGCATTGGTTCGACCTGGCTAACAGGTCGAACCTTGGTCGAACCCGACCATTCCGAGCACTCTGTTTTTCCAGAAGACCAGTTCGACCACAGCCTTATTGACCTGGATACCAAGTCGAACCCTGATCGAACCGCATCAAGCAAAATACTCTATTTCAGATCATCATCGATTCGGCCACGTTACTCATGGTTCGACCACACCTACTGGTCGAACCCAGGTCAAACTGGAGGCCAAAGACCGTGCAGAGAGCAGATTCGACTTGGGGGAAAGTGGTTCGACCTGGTCACAAGGTCGAACCCAGGTCGAATCACATAATCAGAGTGGTTCGACCACTACTTGCCTGGTTCGACCTGTCGAATAGGTCGAACCCAAGTCGAACCCAAACTGAAAAGTGAGAATGGTCTTCCAGGAGCTTGGTTCGACCACTATGTACCTGGTTCGACCAGTACCCCTGGTCGAACCCAGATCGAATCCTCTCAGAACGCACCCGTTTTTGTGCCGAATGCTCCGCATGATGTTGATGCTACTCCAGTACCATTACATGAGCAGAATACTGAGCTTACAATGGAGAAGAAGTGGGAAAGACCAAAGAAGTTGAGAGCGGAGAAGCTTAGACTGCAGATGGATAATGAAGATGTGGTTTTCTCTTTTGATCATGCAATGAAGATGCCCATGGAGACTCAATCATGCAAGAGCATTGATATGGTTTCTAACTTGTTTAATCTTGATTTTTCTAAGACAGGTGATTCTGAATTTAAGTGGAAGATTGACAAGGGGGTGTCTAGACAGCTATGGGAGGAAGAAAATTTCAATGATCATATACTTGTGACCAAGAAAGGTGAGGTGTTGAGTGTAAACAAGAAGAGTGAAAGAAAGTATTTGAAGGTGAGGATGCGACAAGACGATCCTCCGATCAAGTAGTCTACAAAGTGGTAATCCGTCGCAACTCTCCGACGTTAAACATGAGCGCCTGTTGGGGGCTTACCCTTCCATTTTATTGCTTTATTTCTTTCGTGTGAGTAAGAAATTTTTATATTTAAGGTTCTTATTATTCGGCAATTACATCTCTTTTCAAACTTAGTTTCAACTTACGTTTTTACTAAGTTTGGGGGGTGTGATATACTTACCTCATTGAAGCACCAAGAATATAATATTTTCTTTTTAATGTTTGCTAGGAGAGCTGATTTTTTGCTGTATATTGAAACTTTAATCGGTTTTGATGTGTCAATTTTTTGCAATTTGCCTAGTGTTCAGTGGTGTTTCTAGTGTGCGGAGTCGATTACATAGTCAATTAATTATTTCTTATAGTTCTCCTATTTTATTATTGATGAATCCTGTGATGATGAGTTTGTTTGAGCTTTGATGATAGAAAAAGGTAAAAGAGTGGCAAGACGAGTTCTACATTGAGGCTTTGACTCGAGGAGCTCGTGCGTACGTTGAAGAAAAATCAAGTGCCCTCGTTTCCTTTTTCTAATTTTTATATGTGCTTTTAATTCATGGAGTGGAAGGATTGAGTTTATGGTGGTGATCCATGTGAGCTTATATTATTAAAATTATCTTTGAAATTCATATGCTCTTGAAATTGATGAAGGAAGTGTACTTGAGTTATATTGTGGTATGAAGTTCTACGTGTACTTGTGGGATATTACCTACAATGAAAAGTGCTCTGTTACTTGTTAAAAATTCATGTGAGATTTTGAGCCTCTTGATCATGTACATAATCACATGATATTTCTTTTCTAGTGAGTATCGTTCTTGTGTATGTATTCTAGAACTTGCCTCTTGTCTTACTTGAAACTACATGTGTGTTAGATGATGGGAGATGATTTTAGGTCATCCTTGAATTTATGAGTCACTTAGCCAAATAATTCCCTACCAAATAATTATATATCCGTAGTTAGCCCCGTTGAGCCTAAAAGCCTTATTTCTTTGGCAACCTACGAAGATAGCCACTTTGATATCCTATTTGAGCCTTAAATTCCTATATTTAGTGGAGAATTAAATGCTGTCAAAGTGTGTTAATGGTGCTTGATAACAATTTGGGAAGGAATGAAATTGGTGCTGAAATTAATAGTGATGGATTATGATAATGCATCTAAGGAGAATCATGGAGTAGTGCTTAAATCTAGTACTCCATGGAATCAAAAACCCTAGGGTAGTGCTTAAATTTAGTACCCTATGGAGGATGCGTGAGGTAGTGCCCGAAACTGGTACCTCGAGAGAAAAAGAATGTGCTTGAGACAAGAAAAAGTATGTTGAGCTTGAAGGAAATGAGAGAAAAGAAAATTAGAAGAGCATGAAGCTGGATAGCCTTGAAGTGTAAAAATCTGCAGTACATAAGATCTCCGGTTTTAATTCTCTACTAATTGAGTCACTTTATCCATATGTTTCCTACCCTTACCAAAGAGCCAACATTATATCCAAAATAAAAGTCCTTTTTGATCTCATTGTCGAATCATAATTTTAGTGGTAAAAAGTTTGAGACGTTTGGCAAGTTTATGGTTACGCATGCACTTGAATTGAATCTGAGCGTAAATACCTTAACCCATAAGTGTACATATTTTACACTTGAGTGAGAGATCATATATATACTTCTCGTGAGGACATGTCAATGGAGCATTTGAATTGGTGGTGATTGTCTTAACTTGTATGCTTTGAATTGATTATTACACGTGATAAGAGTTGCATGACCTAAGTTGATGACAATTGTATTTTGAATGGGGTATTGGTCATAGTCCTTGTTTCCCCGCTAATTTTCTTACTCTTTCTCTTTATCTTTATTTTGTTGCCTCGGGACGAGCAACATGTAAGTTTGGGGGATTGATGAGAGTGAAAATAAGCGTGTTTTAATATCCAATTTAACACTTTTTTTATTGATATTGTAGTCTTATATGAGCACAAGTATCTTATATTCGATATATGTGAGAATTATATGCACTTGAGGCGTTTTGTTGTGTTTTAGGTGGAAAAATGATGAAAAGTGCAAAGTTGGAGAAAAGGTGCAATTTGTGCAAGAATGCTGAAAACGCACATCCAATTTGCATAATTATTCTGTATTGTTGTGGAGCTCTAAACTATTGGTGTAATATATGGTTGGAAAGCCACTGAAGAGAGGGTCGTTTTGGCATAAAGAACACTATCATTGAAGTCAGAACGAGGAAGTTATGAGCAAAGTGGTGAAGCCGCGCGAGCTGTGCCGAACAGAATTATAGTGCTATTTTCCATGGCTTGTTACATATTCAATTCTTGGAGTTTTTGTGATTTCTTTATATGGATATAAAGCCAAGGAAGAGAGGATCGTGTGAGTATAAAAATCACTCAATTCGGAGGTCAGATGTGAAAGTTATACGCGAAACGGAGAGACTGCGCAAATCGGTTCGACCTGCTTGAGGTCGAACCGAGGTCGAACCATGCACCTGGGACTTCCAGTAGGTGGGTTCGACCTATGGTTCGACCTGCGGTCAATGGTTCGACCTGTTTGCTGAGGTCGAATCATCATGCGGAAACTTACCAAATCTGTATTTTCGAGGCCTAAACGCGTGTGATCACTTAAAAAGTCCATTCCAAGCCTAGGAGACGTGATTACAAGTATAAAAGGAGGTCTATACAGCCCCGAAAAGAGGAAAAACACAATACAATACAAGAGAGGAGAAGAGAGGCCACAACATACAACACCCCACAAGGGGGGATCACCCCCCTACCATCATTCTTTCCTCCATCCATCCAACACTTTGAACATTCGTTTGTGGAATCAAGAGGAGAACCAAGAGGAGAATTCAAGAGCGAAAAGGACGCGATGACGCCACATCTAGGGTTTATTCGTTTCCTAATTTATCTTGTATTTTTCGGACATCCGGGTAAGATCTATCCAACACCCATGTGTGTTTCCTACAACATCATGGGCTAGAGCCTTTTTGGTAGAACTAGGGTTGTGAAGGTTTTATCTAGTTAATTGAACTTCCATGTGTACACTCCGTACAACACTACTTGTGGATTTATTTTATATATGATTGTGCCTTTTTAATTCATACTCACGGTCATTTTGTGCATCATTAACTGTTATGTAGAGTCTGAATACATATCTTGGTTATTGATTGAGTGCGTTTACTGCTGAGCAGGATTCCATGTTATGATTCTAAGTGAGGGGACTCCGAAGCTTCATTAGAACTATCATATATGAATACTTATTAATTGAATTGAATTCAGGTTAATAAGTAGGATAAAGAAGATAATTTCATAGTACATATAAAGAGAGATCATATCGGATTAGAGTATCAATCCTAGGGGAAAATAATTGATACTGATAGTACCTAGAAAGGGGGGTGAATTATATCTCTTGCTCCGAGGTTATTCACACGTGTTACACGCATATTTACTTATGTCTATAGAGTAGATATGCATGGTTTAGTGATGCGTCCATATTCTACAAGGCAGAGTCGGACATTGACACATGGAAGGGAAGTTAATTAGTGAAACTGAATTATCCTAGAGCTACATATTCTCCTACTTGATCCACTTTTGTATCCTTCGAGTGATAGTTTATTTTATTTGTTATCTAATTTTCAGCATATTAGTTGTTAGATAACCATTAAAACGTAATTGCCTTGTCTTAATTAATTTAGATAATAATTAAATTGATAATACGCCGTCCCTTGGGTTTGATATTCACTTGGTCACCTTTTGAGACTACAATTGATATCCTTCATACTTGGGAATTAATTGTGTGTTGAGAAACTGCGCATCACCCCTTAATTCTTGTTGAGTCTTAGGTTATTAATATTCCATGTTTTTTCTTTTTTCTTTTTTTTTGAATTGGAAAACCTTATAAGCGGTAGTCTGCAAAATCTTAAGTTAATTCTTGCAATTGCAATAGTTTGTCGTCAATTTTGATTTTCCACACTCGCTAGTTGACAAAGAGTATTCTACAAATATTTTTAGCTTTTAAAAAGTTATATAATTTCTCATCAAGAAAACAGGTAAGCATGTTGAGTTTAAGTACCCCTTATCAAATTATACGTGATTTGTGATAAAACTCAAATCAAATGCATAAATGATTGTAGTATGTTTATAAAAATATAGAATTTCTACGGCAAAAACTTGTGTGCCCCCGGGGACACACCGTGTCCATAAGGGAACACAACCCTCCCCCTATATATTCTGTTTAACCCTATATATTGCTATAAGTTTAAATTACAAAGAGACACGGTATTCCCGGGAGCACAAGAGCCTCACTCGAATTTCTACTAGCCTGAAAAGATGTAAGCTCCATTCATCCTGATCACATGTCTGAATGAAGAGAGAAATTAGCAACATATCGATTTCGAAAAATATTTTGATCCACAGGTAATTTTAGTTTTACATTAATTTATAAAAATGCATCATTCTCGTGCGTTAATATTTCATTGAAATATATTTAATCAGTTTGTTTTTAATATTTAGGGGAAAAGATGATGGAGAAAAAGACTACTACATTGTAGCTGTTTTGCTGCAGAAAAAAAAAGACATAAAAACTCTTTGACAATAGTTTCATTTCATGAAAATATTCTTTAGCATAATCCATTTTAAAATCACTCCTTGACCCAAAAATCCCATGCATAACATTATTATAATGTTTAATATAATAAACTTGTGTGGTATTAACTTCATTAGTGAATCAAAATTTTATGTTTAATTTTTCATATACAATGAATAAATCCTACATGGTTTAAAGTAAATAATATTGACATGATAATGCATTAATATGAACCATTATTTGTTAGTAAAAAGATCGTAATGATATCATATAACCTTTGGGCTATGTATTTTTTAAGAAAATTCATGAGAATATTACAATTGAATCTGTTTGATTTGAATATGTAGGGGAGAGAGATGATAGTGTACAATGAAGTTAAAATTGAGAAATTTTGACTGAGACGACCTCGAGATAACACCGAATTTTGAATAACGACGAACAAGTCGTTATAATGAAAATAATTTTGTTATGGGTATAAACACATATATTTTCGTGCGTACCAATCTAGTAGAGATTTTGGAAGTCATATTAAACACCTAGTTTGATTTCATCATATTGCTACAAGCTCATTTAAAAATACAAGTAATACTTATGATTTGTAATGGCACCCAAACTTATCACATTATACTTAGAACATTTATGAGATATTTCATTAGTGAGTCAATATTATTTTGTTACCTTATTATAATATTAGGCTTTACTGTCGTATATAGTGATCCAAGTTGATCTAAGGCCTCTAAAATCGCTCAAATCTCCAATAACGACGTGCAAGTCGTTATAATAGAATATCTCATTATGATTTATGGGGTTAGACAATGCTAAATTTGCTATTCAATAGAGAAATTAAACAAATAATATACAATGATGGTAAAAGTGATAAATTTTGACTGAGGCGACTCCTGGATAACTCAAATTTTGAATAACGACATACAAGTAGATATAACAAAATAATTCTGTTATGGGCATAAACACATATATTTTTGTACATGACAATTAAGTTGTGCGTTTAGATGGCTTGCAAGTCGTTATAATGGAAATGATTCCGTTATGGGCATAAGCGCACATATTTTCATACATACCAATTAAGTAGTGATTTTATAACACTTTCTTAAAAACCTGCTTTGATTTCATCATATTTTTACAAACTCATTTGAAAATACAAGTGGATACTTATGATTTGTAATGGTTAACATTCATACTTATCACATGCTACTTAGAACATTTATGGGATATTCCATGAGTGAGTCTATATCAAAATTCTTTTATTACCATATGATAATAATAGGCTTTACATCTATGAATGGAGATCCCAGTAAGTATAAGGCCTTTAAAATCACTCAAATTTCGAATAACGTCGTGTAAGTCGTTATAACGAAATAATTCTGTTATGTGGCTAAACAATGTTAAATCGGCTATTCACTAGAGAAACAACTCAAATGGTATAAAATGAAGTTAAAAGTGAGAAATTTTGACTGAGTGAACCCGGAGATAACTTGAATTATGAATAACGGCGTGCAAGTCATTATAACGGAAATGATTCTGTTATGGACATAAACGCACATATTTTCGTACATACCAATCAAATAGTGATTTTGTAACACTTTCTTAAACATCTACTTTGATTTCATTATATTGGTCAAGCTCATTTGAAAATACAAGTGGATGCTTATGATTTGTAATGGTTAATATTCAAACTTATCACATGCTACATAGAACATTTATGGGATATTCCATAAGTGAGTCAATATCAGCATTCTTTTTTGATCTTATGATAACATTAGGTTTTACATCTACATATGGAGATTCGATCAAGCCTAAGGCCCCTAAAATCACTCAAATTTCGAATAACGTTGTACAAATTGTTATAACGGAATGATTCCATTATATGGCCAAACAATGCTATATCGGCTATCCACTAGAGAAACAACTCAAACGGTGCACAATTAAATTAAAAGTGAGAAATTTTAACTAAGATAACCTCGAGATAACTTGAATTTTGAATAACGACATACAAGTGCGTATAACGGAATAATTGCGTTATGGGCATAAATGCACATATTTTCGTACATATCAATAAAGTAGTGATTTTGGACACCAACCTTGATTTCATCATATTACTGTAAGCTCATTCGAAAATTGAAGTGGGATACTTCATATTTGTAATGCTTCACATCCAAACTTTTATACTGCATACATTTATTTTATATGACATGTACGAAATAATTCATATGTGACTCAATATCAATATCCGTTTGTTAGTTTATCTAAATATTATATTTTGACATTGTATGTGAAGATCCAAGTGAATGAAAGTCCCCTAAAATCGATCAAATTTCGAATAACGGCGTGCAAGTTGTTATAACGGAATGATTCCGTTATATGGTCAAACAATGCTAAATTTGCTATTCACTATAGAAATCAATCAAATAGTATACAATGATGGTAAAAGTGAGAAATTTTAATTAAGACGACCCCGGGATAACTCAAATTTTGAATAACGACATACAAGTGGGTATAACGGAATGATTCCATTATGGGCTTAAACACGCATATTTTTGCACATGACAATTAAGTTATGCGTTTGGACCTCATATTAAACATTTGCCTTGATTTTATAATATTTCTATAAGCCCATTCAAAAATTAAAGCTGGATACTTCATATTTGTAATGCTTCGCCATCCAAACTTTATACTTTGTATACTTGTTTTATTTAACATGTATGAGATAGTTCATATGTGACTGAATATCAACATCCATTTGTTAGTTTATTAGAATATTAAGTTTTTACATTGTATGTGAAGATCCAAGAGAATGAAATACCCCTAAAATCGATCGAATTTTGAATAAGATGTGCAAGTCATTATAACGGAATGATTCCATTATGGAGCTTGACAATGCTAAATTGGCTATTCACTAGAAAAATAAATCGAATGGTATACAATGACGTAAATGTGAGAAATTTTGACTTAGAATATCTCGGGATAACTCGAATTTTGAATAATGACATATAAGTCATTATAACTAAATGATTATGTTATGGGTATAAATACTAATTTTTCAAAAGTTCATAAAGTATTAATAATTTAGAAAGAGTCCCCCATTTTTTTATTTTACAAAAAAGTCCCAAATTTTTATTATTTTTTTAAAAGCCCATAAAGTATTAATAATTAAGTAAAAACCCCATTTCTTATAGGGAGGAGGCCATTTACACAAAATTAGGCCTTTTAAATAAAATTTATTGTTGACTAGGCCATTTAAATGAAGACCCCTAATTTTTATAAGAAAATTTAGCGGGAATTATCAATTTAGTTGCAAATGTTAAAGTTAGCGACAAAATATTTGAAGTTTATAGCGAATATTTAGCCATGAAATTTATTTATGTTGACTTTATTACTATTTATTAATTTAGCAATGAAAATCCACAATTTTGTTACTAATAATTATGATAAATTTTAATTTTTTGTCGCTAAAATGAATTCATTTATTATTTTTTAATAACTAATTATTTTAGCGATAAAATATTAACTTGTATAACAAAATTTAGCAATCAACATCAGCTTAGTCCGAAATTAGCAATAAAATTTTTAAACTTCATCGCAAATTTTACCTATGAAATTTATTTTATGTTGCCAAAATGAATTATTATTTATATTTATTTATAATTATTAATTTAGCAATGAAAAACAACAATTCGATGCTAATAGAATGAATTTGGAGATGAAATCTGAATTCATAGTAAATTTTTGGTCGCTATATCTCTTTTTTCTTGTAGTGTATATGTATAAATAAGTTATGAAAATTATATATTTTTTTGTATATAACCTCTTTAAATTAAAAAATTAATAATTAATCGATTATATAATATCTCTCTAAATTAATAAAATTATTCAGTTTCAAGTATATTACTTTATAGATGTTTCACTGTAAATAAATTATATATAAATATTGAAAGTAAAAGATAAAAAGATAGATGCTCAATTATTATTAATAAATTTTACAACTAACAATAATCTTAATATTTTTGTTATAGAACATTGATTATAAAAAAAATCATATTATTGTATTTCGTTTCCTTTTTACTTGTTTTATACTCCCTCCATCCCACTACAGTTGTGGCATTTTCCTTTTTGGGTTGTCCCACAAAAGTTGTCACATTCCTTTTATAGCATATGTTACTCACACAAAAAATATTAACATATTCATATGGCCCCACACACACTCCACACACACCACTAATACATATACCCACTACACATTAAATTTTCTCACTTCACTTTACATTAAAATATTATACTCTTTAATTTTCGTGTCCAAAAAAAATATTACACCTTCTCCCGGACGGAGGGAGTAATATATTTTAAGGTGCCAAATTGATAGAAAAATAATTAAGACCCAAAATTAATAATTAATTCATTTTCAATTTATGAATTTAAAATATTCTATTGTGACATATCGATTCCTTTTAAATTAATTGGCGTTCATCTTTTTAATACAATCGTAAAAACTACATTTAATAGTAAAGTAAGATGGAAAAAAAAGAACAAATATTAATAATATTAAAATTACAATTAATATTTTATTCTAACTAATTTATTATTTATAGTAATTAATATTTTATAATCTTGCAATTAATATTTTATTTTAAGTAATATTTATGAAGATTTAATTTAACCTAATAAGAATATTTGTATAATAGCACACTTTTTTATTTTTAATATAGTTTTATTGAGTATATATTAAGGCCCCTAACTTATAGAAAAAATAATTTAGGTATACTTTACCCATTTTTTAAGTTTTGAATTAAAAATATTCCTATTATGACACATTGAGTTTTAATATATTTTTAAATTTTTGGTTGGGTTATTCAATTAAAAGAAAAAGTCAATTATGAAAGTAAAAGATAATGAGAGAGATGCTCGATTATTAATAAAATTTACAACTAATAAAAGCTTAATATTTTAGTTATATAATTGTCATTAAAAAAATTCATATTATTACGTATTGTTTTCTTTTTTTATTATTTTATAATTCTCCCTCCATCTCATAAAACCTTTCATACTTTACTCATTTATTTGTCCCATAAAAATATTTTACATCCCAAAAAAGAAAACATCACTTTATCTAATAGCCTCATAAGTTACTTTAATTTCAAATTTGTCACTCCTATTTCAACACAAAATTTTGAACAGAACGATCAATTTAAGAAGGTGAAGTAGAAGATAATCAATTAGAAAAATAAGAAGTAAAATAAATGGAATGGAGCATTAAAAAAATGAAAACGACGATTACAGTGCATACTAAAGAGTGAGGCTCCTGTGCACCCAGGCGCACGAAGCACATCCCGTGCGCCTTTGCAATTTTCATGCCCCTTTGCAATTTAAACCCCTAATAATAGATATATTTAAATAGAATTGAAGGGGGAGGGTTGTGCTCACATGGGGACATTGAGTATCTCTCCATATCCACGGGGGCGCAAGAGTTTTTGCCTACACTAAATACGAAGTCAGCACCACTCCACCAAAGTATGTATATGGTTCGAGCTTTGCCTATACTAAATACGAAGTCATCACCACTCCACCAAAGTATGCACATGGTTCGGCTAGTTAGCACAACATGTTCAATTGGTCAAAGTTGGATGCTGTGAATAAATACACTAGTGATGTGATGGTTGAGATAGTGATGTGATGGTTGAGATGCTATCCTATACAGTGTTGGAGAGAAGGTATTGTTTAAATGCAGAACACAAAAAACTGATATATTACGTCATACATTTTAACTAATAATCGATTATTTGCGCTGACTAGGGTCATCAATCACCCGTTGTCAATGAAGAATCACCCTAAATTTGTTATAAGCTTTTAAGTTAATATGTACCATAACTAAAAATTCAAAACAAATATTTAAAGATTTTCACACACACCCAACCCGGAACACAAACATCACCTTACTTTTCAATAATCCTATTGAAAACAGTATAACACTTATTACAATATCGACATCTTTTCAAAATTTTAACCCATCATAACTATACAAACTAAATCTTACTATATCTATAAAAGGCCTTAAAGGGAAGTGTGGCCAGTTTCAAGCCGGTTTCCGGTCAACATGAAATGCAACGTGTCAATTCTTCATTCTCTTAGTGTTAGACGTGGCCACATCTCCTTCTGCCAACATATCTGCTCTCACTTTCACATTTGTTCTCCCGCTCCCCCGTTTGAGCCGCATCGATGCTTCTCCGTCCTTCTCACCGTCGGCAACGCTAGATCCCCATAGTGTAACCAGTAAATACAGGATCCACCACCGCCGATTGTTGCTTTTCCATTGACGCCTCAGGTTTTTGTTCGATTCCCTCTCTCTTGCTTTTCTGAATTCACGAAAATTCTATACATCACTGTTCTGTTCTCCTTTGTAAAGAGTTCTCTCTCTAATCGGTGCCGACGACACTTTTTTTCTCTGACCATCCATGCCATTGCGCTTTTTCTACGGGGGACTTTATAGAAGCTACGCCATCCCAGTACTCCCAATTTCACTACAGGTACACTAGCGCCATTCAATTTTTTTACCCTAATCTCAATTATCTTCTCTCTGGTGTGGGTCTTATTTATGTTTCTTGTTGTTAAAACTGTCAGGTTGTGGTTCTTCTTTTACTTCCACAAAATTATCTGTTACTGGTGATAATTTTTTTTATCTCTTTTAATAAGAATTTACCATTTGGGTTGTGTTTTCTTCATATGGATTTTTATATTCAAGCTCTGCATAAAGTTTCTGGCATATGTTTGTTCCTGATGGTAATTATTCTTTCTTGAAAAGGGTGATGATTGATTACAAGGTGCAGATGATCAATGAAAGCATGCACGAGTTTTATATGCATTTTCACAGACCAAAGACAGTAAATTTTCCAAACTTTTTCTCAAATTTTCAATTTGTTTGTTCTTCATTGAAGTTTCTTCCACGTTTTTCTGGAGATGTTTGATTTGAGGGTCTCTCTTGTATCGATCTTAACCCAGAAGACTGTAATTGCTAATAATTGAAGTGCTTTAATGATGCGTGACCCAGCTGTTTACGCCCAAAGAGTTAAAGGTATTGAAAACTTCTTTTTTACTGAATTCTGGAAATGTCTTGTAGGATCTTTAAACTGAAGTCTATTGCAGTGCATGTTAATGCTCGGTATGTCACTCCATAATTTGAGATTGTATGTATTAAAAGTAAAAAATACGGGCTGACCAATATTGTGGGATCTTTAAACTGAAATCTATTGCAGTACATGACACCTGCTTTGTATGTCACTCCATAATTTGAGATTGTTTGTATAAAAATACGGGCTGACCGACCTATGAAACTACATAAATTATTTTACAATTTTTAGTTCAGAAATGCCTTGTTCTTTTGACATATTTGAGTGTTGGGCATCACATATTCTTCTCTCATTACTTTGAATTGTGTTTTATCATGACTATCAGATATTGATGTATGAGAGATGTCCTTGTATTAGGCATTTGAGGCAAAATGTCTAAAATTTTTTGTTGTATTATACTCTATTTCGTTTAAACATAACACTTTCCTCTACTTCCTTATTGCCTTAAGATGCAACTAATGCACTTAATAATATGTGACTCATTTCTTTTTGAACTGATTTGGAAGTAGGAGAAGAACATGGTCCCTTCTCTGAGAAAAGCTCTCAAGGACATTGCTACGGAAAAAGTTATTGCCGTTGTTGCACGGGTATTGAATAATTCCGTTTATCTGCTTTTTGCTACACATTTCGACCTTCCTCAATGCTCATCCTCTAATAAACCTTTATTTTGTGTAGGAAGATCTTTCTGCACAACTTCGCACTTTGAATAGACGCATGAAGGAAGCAGAAGAAGAACAATATAGAGTAAGCCATTAGCCCTCTGATTGTATAAAAATCATTCTCCCGTTATCCTGCAACTTTTTGTTCTATATTATTATGATATTCTTGCATTAGGCTGAGGAGGATGCGGCTGCATTAAGGGTAGAATTAAACTCGCTGCAACAAGAAGCAATGCATAATCCTTCAGGCGGCTTTATGGCAATATGATATTCACTTTATCAGATCCAAGTCATAGAAAAAAGAACTGTCTAATTTGAGGTTCGAGCTTAAGGTCAGATTATCACGTAACTTCTTCTGCACGTCGTATGGGATTTTCTTTATGATTGCATAAGACATTTTTGTACGTTGGACTTTTTCAGCAAGAATAAATATTGGGACAGCAAGAGCATCAACTCTTAGCAGAGAAGCAGATCAGTTTTTCTGCCCTTATTGTCAGCCACAGCTATGGAAAAAGCGACGCTTGCTACTTCCGGCTCTGCCATAGTCATCCGTCGTGAGAATGCTTCCGCCCCTGGCGCTGCTGATTGGACCATCTCCCCCGCCACTGAAGACCTTCTCCAGAGTGGATCCTTAATCAGAGGGTATCCTTCTTCTATAGCTACCAGTAAAGGTTTGGTTTTTTAAATTTAGTGTAGTTAACAGAAAAAGGTTTGGTTTTTTTAAATTTTACTTACGTTATGGAGTATAAATTAATTTGTGTTTGGTTGAAACTTGAAATGATAAGCCATGTTTACTGTATTTATTTTTGTTTAGTTGTATTTACCTTATATGGTCTTATGCTTTGTGATTTATTAATTTGTTTACTTCTGTCTTTCTTTCATATACTCTTTGAATTCAGAATTATGAGAATTGAAATGAGAATATAATTGAATACTGTCAAAGAATAAAAGAGCTATTTGAGATCCAATTATAACATATTTCTAAACTTTCCATTGTCTTGTCTCCTTTTTCACTCAGTTTGCATCCCTATTTCGTTTCGTTCCCGTTCTTCATTTCCTTCTTCTCGAATCCAAGGGGGACAACTCATATTTAGAATCTTTGCATTTCTTTTTCAGGAGGGTTTTGTTGCAGCATCTTTGTCCTTCCTTCACTTCTAGAGGGCTTGGCCTGAAGGTATGATGTGTAGGTGAGGAACACATAGTTATGTTGCATGGTAGTCCAAAATCTGCAAAAAATGGTGAATTTTTATGACATGAATATTGGGTTTGCCTTGATGACTAATTTTTATGAACTGCACTCATGAGAATGGACTCATTTGGCAATATCCATATGAAGTCTGTTTAGTTTGTGGCTTTGTGGATCACGATTTTTTGTTGCATTCCTTCTGTTAGGTACAAGAATCATTGGAGAGCTCTTAGTAACTTATCTTAAAATATTTTACTTGTCTTCCTTATTGAATGACATGAAAACGTTCTTAATCCTCCAATTTGTTAGTTTATTATTCTGAATTTATTTGTAAGATTCATCTAATAGGCGAATAATCAAATTCATGCTTATTCAGGAGTTCAGATGATGCCACAAGCTCAAACCGATCATCCTTTGGATCCTTTATCTGCTGGTGAAATCTCTGTAACTGTTGCCACTGTCAGAGCAGCTGGAGCCACCCCTGAGGTACTCAATGGCAACCTATTTTCTTTCCTTGCAATTATGACTTGATGCATATTCAATGCTATCTTTTAATGCTATCTTCAGTGGCTAGGTCATTATGGTTGGCCTTTCACATGATGCTCAAGTATAGGATCTTCCTAATGATGTAATGCAAGTGGTAGAATCACCCACTTGAATTCTGATTTTGTTATAGTTGAGATTAATTGAGTACGTTGTATCTTATCATATTGATATTGTTCTGTTCATAAGTGGTAGGTTTTCTCTTTCTTGAATCTCATTCATGTATTCAGTGATGTTCAAATAGTTTGTAAGCGTTGGAGGATCACCATAAATCGTTGTCAAAATTTGTGGTCCTATTTGAATTTCAAAAATCAACTCATATGTAGAACAATGCGAGTATTCTATTGATTTTTGTGCTCTAAAATCACTAATAAATTGCTGAATTTAGTTAAGGTGATTTTGGTCACTTTTTTGTGTTTCAGTTCAAATTGTGTGTCGTCTATGTCCAAATGCTATTGGAGTGAATTCATACGGTGCTCCTTATGGCTCTGATATAGAGAGCACAACAATGAATTCATTACGGTATGTTAAATATCTATACTATTTTAATTGTAGCATATGATATTTTTGAAGAGAACCTAGGCCTAGGATAATATAATGTGAGTTGTGATGTAATTAGGGTTCTACTTTGTTAACCATGGTTATACGGGTTATTAAATAGGTGTGAGGATGATTGCCTTCCAAATCTAAATTGGGTTCTTGATCTTGCAAGAATCGCAGTTCTGCGCCATGGGGTTAATGGACTCGTCATTGATCCATATTATGAACTTGATCATCAACGTCATGCCAGTCAGTGAGTAGTATTCTTTTCAATCTAAAGAAGTTTGTACTTGCATTATCTTAAAAACACAATGCCATTTCTCATTTCTGTTGCATTTTCAATGTTGCAATGGAAATACTCATTTTGATTAGGTTCAAGATCATGTTAATAAACAGCTGACCACGATCCTTAGATAGCCCTGTGCTGTGAAATAAAGTTACTTAGTTTCGATGCTTATACTCTTAGGTGATCAATGATGTATTCTATTGTTGTGGTGTAATGCATGACTTTACTTGATAACAGGAACATAATATGTGAGTCTGATATGTAAGACATCAACGAGAGTGTACATTTCATCAACAAATGCGATAGTGGAATTGTTGTCCACCGAAACAGGGACCTAGAGGCTGTTCATTTAGATTTAGTTCAGTTTGCATTGTGGGCCAGTGGCTATATCATTACAAGTTAAACACCACTGATCATTATGTAATGTACATATAAATTACTTTTTGTCCCTATAAATTCTCCTGGCTGGCACCTCACAAAACTAAATATAAGCACCTCACTTACAAAACTAAACATAAATACTCCGGGCTAGCACCTCATCAATGAGGTGCACAAATACCTAGTATACTTTAAAATACAAATTGACTTCTTAAGATTCACATATTGCAAAGGCAACAATAAAAAATCTTGCTAAGCCCTATCCTGCCTTACCGAATAAAAAACCCATCCAACAGTATTTAAGAAAAAGATTTGGGCTGGGCTGGGCTGAGTCGATGCCTAAATACAATCTTGATATGTGGCTGGTGAGCCCATGCAAAATTCGGCCAAAATTATCAGTGCTCAATTAGGGTTTTCTGAATATTTTTCTCGGCGCTCACACAGACGGCAGAGTGAGAGAGAGCTGCTCCAATGGCGCCGAAGAAGCTGAAGGAACGTAATCCCGAACTCATCCGCGGAGTTCGTAAACTCTCTCGCTCTCAAATGTACCACAAGCGTGGTCTCTGGGCAATTAAGGATAAAAACAATGGTAAATTCCCCCACCATGAGAAGGCCCCCGCCGCCTCTCCGGTGGCTGAGAAGCCTCCTAAATTTTATCCGGCGGATGATGTCAAGAAGCCTCTCTCAAACAAGCGCAAGCACAAGCCCACAAAACTCAGGTTAATTATCGAAATAAACATTTCTGCGTTTTATTACCGTGATGAGTGTTCATAATTTTTGTTGATTTAGGGTTTTGGATGTTGTTTTGGTTGCAGGGCAAGTATCACACCCGGGACGGTGCTGATTATTTTGACCGGGAGGTTTAAGGGGAAGAGAGTTGTCTTCCTGAAGCAGCTACCATCTGGGCTACTTCTCATCACTGGTGAGCTTTTTAGTTTTGTCGCCATTTTTCTGCGATGTATTATGACAAAATTGCATTGTCTTTTGCCCAAATTCGTTGGTTAATACGAATTTCATTTTTAAAATGTGGTGCTTAAACAAAGTTTATCTGATTCGTCGTTTTGTTCGTTGGGGTTATCATGCTTTTGTTGGTTTTCGTAAATTAGACTCATTGCTAAAAGGTTTTTGCTTTAAGTTTATGGACTTAAGGGGTGCCTGATTTGAGTTCTTCAATTGGAATGATAATGGTAGCGTAACAGTGGGATTGAAAGTTATTGAAGGTGTGGGGAGTGGTTATTGAATCAATGTGAATGATTGAGGAACTTTGATTCTCATTAAATCAAACAAGCGAGAATCAATGTGCTTTCATTCCCATTAACCCCCATTACCACCCCAACCAAGCACTTCCTCCTTTTATTTATATTTTTGTTGAGATGTTTATAGGTACAAATCTTCAAGAGCTTATCAATGGTGTAGTTCTCTTTTCTGTGAATGCTAATTTTTATTTAGTAGATAGATTTTGTCTGCGTCACCACTTATTGAGTACTGCAATACTTCTCTTATTGCATAATTTTGAAGCTATTCCTTATTGTAGTCCTTTAGACTGCATATTTTTCTGATAATTTTGTTCTTATTGCCCACTTTTTTTTTTTTTTTTTTTTTAAATTGTGTTAATAAAAGCTACATATTTTGATTCTGTGGCGATGTTGTGAGTCATCCGTTTTGGTTCTGTCCCACTTTCCTGGATTCCCATGTACTATTCCGTTAGGCGAGTGGACTCTTTTGATGGGATTTCAGCTTTTTTCATGAGAAATACAAAACAAGTTATATGAATCAATGACTATTTCATTCTTGGGACGAGATACTTATATTTTCGTATTGCCCAATTATTTTTTAAAATAGTCAAATCCAAAGCCCTTTCTGTTGATGTTGTGGTGAGTAGTCTTTTAGTAGTCTTTTTAGTCTGTCTCCCACTTTTCCGGACAGGGTGTTCTCATATCCTATTGCTTTGAGGAGCAGGTTCCTGCAATTACCTCTTGGGATTTGCCATGAGAAATACATATGCCTTAATATGTTTAAAAGTTTTTCGCTTTTAAGCTGCTTTTAGTTGTAAAGTAATACTAACACTGGATTGTATAGCATGAACCAATTCAACTTCCAAGATACAGTAATGCAATGGTAAATAGTCATGTGTCTTCTGCTTAGTGAATTGGTTGATAATTTACACATTGGTGGATGATGCTTAGTTTTATTATGTTGTAACATTCGTTAATAATGTATTTCTGTATAACATTAACTTACCAGATGTTAAATCTGCTTTTTCTCCAATTTGCTCATCTATTTTCTTCATCTCTTCTGTTCAGGTCCTTACAAGGTTAACGGTGTACCTCTAAGGCGTGTGAACCAGGCATATGTTATTGGAACCTCCACCAAGGTGGACATTTCCGGTTTGAACTTGGAGAAGTTTGATGACAAATACTTTGCCAAGAAAGTTGAAAAAAAGAAAACGAAGGGAGAGAATGAATTCTTTGAGGCCGAGAATCAAGTAAGTTTTATATTCCTGCAATCTTTTATTTAGGTGTTATTCTGTTATAACAATGCGTCATGCGAATTTAGGAGAAGAACACTCTCCCGGCAGAGAAGAAGGATGACCAGAAAGCAGTCGATGGAGCTTTGCGGAAAGCTATAGAGTCTGTTCCTGAGTTGAAGGCTTATTTGGGAGCAAGGTTCTCTCTCAAAGCCGGAATGAAACCACATGAGTTGGTATTTTAGAAAGAGTTTGAATTCTTAGATACTATTTTGTTATTCTATTAAACTTGTTTTTGTTACCATTGAATGAATCAGATGATATACTTCCATTGGCATAGTGTTTTAATTTTCATCTGTGGATCTTCTTATACTCGAGTGAATCAATTACATTTACCATTTATTAATGGACAAAGGATTTTCTTAAGAATTTCACTTCCTGAAGTAAAATAAGTTTCTTAAGAATTTCACTTCCTGAAGTAAAATAAGTATATCTTTGGCACACTTTCCATTTTGGGCAGTCCACAAATATAAATTAATTATTTATTTTGTCTCATATTTATGTTCACTCTTTTCGTTTTTATTCGTCCAATGTATAGATTTACTACTCAAACAAGGAAACATTTCATATCAACCAATAATTTCAAAAAGTTTTCTAAATTCTTATAAAATGTTACACACACCTAAAAATATTACAATCACAGTACCTATACAGATTAATTGATATTGAAAATCTTCCATAGTTAAAATTGAAACATTCTATAATATTAGGTACAGATTAATTGATATTGAAAATCTGACATTTAACATAAAAAAAGCTGCTTATTAATACTCTCTATCCATCCTGTTATAAGATATCCATTTACTTTTTGCAAGCGGATTAAAGAGTATTATTATTATATGTAAAGTGAGTAGTTGTATTAAAGGGAAGTGGTGGATCATGTTATGTACTTTTTACTAAATAAGGGAAATTGATACTTTTGAAGTAAACGCGAAAATAGTAAAATGAATATTTTAGAAGCAAACGAGGAGGGAGTATATTTAAGGTTTTATTCTTCTATTTAACATAAAAAACTGCTTATTAATATACTTCCTCCATCCCGAGGAGGGAGTATATTTAAGGTTTTATTCTTCTATTTAACATAAAAAACTGCTTATTAATATACTCCCTCCATCCCTTAGTAAGAGTCCCATTTTTTTTTTGGCACAGGGATTAAGGAGTTATTATTTAATGTGTAGTGAGTAGTTGAGCAAGTAAATTAAGGAGTTATTATTTAATGTGTGGTGGGTAATTGTATTAGTAAGTGTGTGAGCCCAATATTTTAATTGTATATTAATGTGTGTGGGTGGGTCCTATATATCCAAAAAAAGAAACCTAATCCTTTAGGTGGGATAACTAAAATTTTAAAATGAGACTCTTACTTTGTACGGAAGGAGTATTTAAGATATCATTTAATGAATTAGTACTTTAAATGAAAAATATCACCTGCCATATCAAACATATTCATTTTATATTCATACTATGATAACTAACTCTTCTATTATTAATTAAAAAATAAATTTTCATCAACTGTATTGTACTGGGGAGACAAGCTCAATTAAATTTTACTCCTAATTCTAC
Organism: Pogostemon cablin; assembly: GCA_023678885.1. Taxonomy (NCBI): domain Eukaryota; kingdom Viridiplantae; phylum Streptophyta; class Magnoliopsida; order Lamiales; family Lamiaceae; genus Pogostemon; species Pogostemon cablin. The sequence continues at coordinate 21,801,899 of CM042985.1, read as the reverse complement.
TACTATCATAACATGCAAAATATATTATCACAATTCAAATGAAAAAACTAGTCTGTACGTAATTGAAAGCACATCAAAATACAAAAGGAAGTATATGGAATGAAAACCATTATATCATCAAGACATCAAACTTTATTCCCTATTTCCACAACTCAAAACACATGGACAACTCAAACTCGCCCCCCAAAAGAATGTATTCTTTTCACCAGAAAAGAATCAAAAACGTTATGACGAATTTGCATCACCTGAATGCAGTCGCCATCTCAGTTGGAAGCGAACCGTCTTCTTGTTTTCGAACGCAGACAAATCGGCTAAGATTGTCTTCCAAGGCAGAGGCTTCCACGCCGCAACACCTTTTTCCTTCTTAAGAAGCTGTACATTCACTTCCTCAAGATCAAACACATCTTGGTTCTTCATCGGGCAACTCTCACTCACTGCTGGTGCAACTCTCTTGCCAAGATTTAGTACCAAATCTTTGTGGCGGCGACGCCATTCCTCCATTTTGTCACACTCACGAAGACTCAGAGCTACGAACTTAGGGCGACAACTCCAAAACAAACGATCAATAATGGCACAACAAGTAGTCTTGGATGGTGCATACATTTTCAAACTCTCCACCACAACCACAGCCATAGGTAACCCCTCTAAATCCATGTCTTCATCCATAATTCTACAGAAGCTGAGAGAAAGAGTAATTCTTGACGAGCTCAGATGAGTTAGCCGATCATTCAACATGCGGAACCATTTAATATTAGCATCAATGCCTCTCACGCATATATCAGACTCCCATTCCCTCGAAGTTGTTTTGAAGGACAGCGAAGGCATTAATTCCATACCTTCGAACTTAAACTTACGAATACTTGGAACTTCGCAGTTGGCCCTCAACAGCCTATCCTGCATGAAGCTTATGTACTCAAGGGAATGGCTACGGATTTTGATCCCTTTGTAATTGTATCCACCACATTCATCAAGGCTCAAATCCTTCAACACAGGAAATGTAAACGACAGACCACTGAAAAACGAAGGATCGACATCCAGACGAAACAACTTCGATGACCTGAGTTTACATAACTGGTACAGATTAACTGGACCATTTACAACCGATCCATAAGACCTCCTTATTTCTTTGGCCCACGTTTGTTGCAACATAAATTTCTCAATCAATGGACAGCTGGAAATTATATTCAATATAAATTCACTCTTCTCTAACACAACATTGTTCAAACTAAAAGATTTAAGCCCAAGCAGTTAACCTTCCCTTCTCCTAAATCAACAAGATAATCTGACTAGGGTTTTGGATTCGAGCACCTCACGTGGTATAATGAAATGAGAAAGAGAATGAAGGGTTTCATTTGCAAAATTAAAATCCACAGTTCCCATCTTCATTGCTTTCACAATCAATTCTTCAGCAGTTGTCTACTCTTTGGCACCCGATTCATCATAAATACACAAGCCATGATTATAATTAATAATAGAAAACTCACATCTGGTGAACAGCCTAAAACTGTGGATGTTCAAGTTGAGATGTTGGTACCTCTGCATGGTGTTGTTGATGAACGCCCAGAACTCATCTTTGTTTCCGTGATTTCGACAGTCGAAATCTAGGTTAGGACGAGTGGACCAGGCGGCGTGCCATGATTTGGAGAGTAGGGTAGTTCGAGCTGCTTCTTTTGTGCTCAGATATGACTCTATGTGTTGAATAAGCTCCTCTGGAAGAGGGAATCCGCCATTAATGGCTTCGAGTCGTTTCTCCATTGCTGATGAATGAATTTCATTTCTTCATGATTTCCCAATCTTTCTTTTATAAACTCTGGGACTGAAGTTGAGGGTTACCCTAAAAGCCCATGGGCTGATTCATTGCCAATTTTACCCTTCTTTTAATTCTGAATAGATTGTTTTTTTTGGATTACATGGCTTTTAACTTCATCTACAAGCATGCATGCAATATATATGTCAACTCACAAAAATAACTTTCTTCTTGATTTATATATACTTTCCAAGAAAAGGAAAAAAAAAAAAAAACTGTATACGGACTTTCAAGAAAAAAATTAAAAATATAATCTCAATCAAGTCCCTGCAAAATTGTTTAAATATTGAGTTCAATCAATTTGGATCCTAAAATATATAGGATCTGATTCTGAATTGATAATTTTAGGGTGAGGCTCTTGTGTCCCCGGGAACACCGTGTCTACATCTCAATTTAGCTCGTGTTCCCGGGACACCATATTCCCAAACTCTATTTAAAACTCTAGCAATACATAGGGTTAAATAGGATATGGAGGAGGAGAGTTGGGGGCACGGACACATGAGCTTCTGCCTTTATGTTATTAAGTGATCCACGTGAAGTCATATCTGAATCTTAATTTTACTTTTTTATGTGGAGCAATATTAATTTTTTTATTTGAGTTGGTCTCTTGTGTTTTTGATGCACAAAGTATATAAGGGTATAATATTTTTGTTTTAAAGGGTATATATTTTAATTAATAAGAGTATAATTTTTTCATTGAAAATGTCGACTGAAATATGGATAATATAAATTTTTATTAAAAAATTAAATTTTTTTTCATAAAATAAAGGGTATAAGTTCTTATACTAAACTTAAAAAAATTATTTTTTTTCCTCGGAAAATAAAGAGTATAAGTTCTTATACTAAATGGTTTAAATTTAATAATAAATGATACAACTTTAAAAAAACTTGAAATTTGGGAGCATAGTGTACCTCGAGAATATACAAATTTTAGCCATTTTATTTTTCACGATTTAGTATACTTTCTATAAATTTTATTTTTTACGTTATCTTTCCTATATAAATTTGAGTCAATATAAATTCAAAAATATTAGAGTAAAAAAAATTCAAATCAATATTTTATACTTAAATTTTTGAGTTAAATAAAATTTGATTCAATGTAGAATCTCGAGTGATACTTTGAGCAGGTGTTCATAGTATTAAATTACTCCACAGACTTTAAAATGTATAGTGTATTTTAACCATTATGGTGAAATATTGTGCGTATAAATAACTAGAGTTGCTTGATGTGAGTCTGATTCCACTTAATCGAAGGGGCATCCTTAGGAGAGTTGATTTTATGATTGATGGGCAGGGAAAATATCTTCTTTGAAGAATAGAAGAGATTATTTGATTTTTGGAAAAGAAGAAATCTTTTTTAATAAGGAAAGTTTATAAATATGATTTCTCCCTTCTTATTCACGCGGTTTGGGAAAACAATTGGGTTGGATTTGGTTTTAAACTTGTCTTGGGCCTTTAAGAATTGGGCCATAAATAGATACACGTGTGAAATTTTATGGGATGTTACATCCCACTCTTCTAATAAAAGTTTCGTCCTTGAAATTTTATCATGATATAAATGTCTTACATGTAATGAAAGAGGGGTATCTTGCTTGTATTTCATCTTCTCTGTTCCATGTAGCCTCATCTTTCGTGTGTCGACTCCATTGAACTTTAATGAACGGCACATCATTGTTTCGAATCCTTTGGACCTTTCGTTCTAAGACTGTCATAGGTTCTTCTTCATACGTTAAGTCTTTGCCAATTTCCAATGTCGAGAAATTCACTACATGGCTAGGATCATGAACATATTTTCTCAACATCGAAATGTGAAAAATATTATGAACTGAGGATAACTCGGGTGGTAAAGCCAAACGATAGGCTAAATCCCTAACTCGTTCAAGAATTTCAAATGGTCCAACAAAACGGGACCACCTTTAGAAAGACATGTTCTCCAGGTTCGAATTGTAGATCTCTTCTTCTATGATCAGCATAAGTCTTTTGTCTATCTTGGGTAAACTTGATTCTTTTTCTCGAATGATTCTGATCTTGTCGATCGCTTCTTCTACTAGTTTGGAGCCTAGGACAGCCCTCTCACCAACTTCATCCTAATACAATGGCGATCTACACTTTCTCCGATAGAGTGCCTCATATGAGGCAATCTTGATGGTAGCTTGATAACTGTTGTTGTGCGCAAATTCGACTAAAGGTAGAAATCTTTCCCATGCTTCGTCTAAGTCAAGTGTCCAGTCTCTTAGCATGTCTTCCAAAATTTGAATTGTTCTTTCTGATTGCCCATCGGTTTGCGGGTGATAGGCATGCTGAAATTTAATCTAGTTCCCATAGCCTTGTGTAGACTTTTCCAAAATCTTGAAGTGAAGCGCGTATCTCTATCAGACACTATAGAAATTGGTACATCATGAAACTTCACTATTTCTTAAATATACAATTGAGCAAACTGTTCCATCTTGAACGTCGTCTTTAAGGGTAAGAAATGAGCCGACTTGGTCAATCGATCGATGATGAACCAAATGGCATGATTTTCTTTTGAAAACCTTGGTAAACCCACGACGAAATCCATGGTAATTTATACCCATTTCCACTCAGGAATCTCGAGTGGTTTAAGTTTTTCGGTTGGTCGCTGGTGTTCAATCTTGACTTGTTGGCAAGTCAAACATCTCTCCATGTAGTATCCAATATCTCGCTTCATGCTTCTCCACCAAAATCTTTCCTTCAAATCATGATACATCTTTGTTCCTCTCGGATGAGCGGTGCATGACGCTCCGTGGCTTCTCCTAAAATCTTCTATCTTAATTCTACAACCATCGGAACACATAATCTTCCATTGAATTTCAATACTCCTTCATCATCCACCTTGAAACCATAGTATTCGCCTCCTTGTGCCTTCTTCTTCATTCCTTGTAAGAAGTAATCTTGTTCTTGAGCATCTTTTATCTCCATTTTCAGACTCGTTTGGATCTCCAACGCTGCAATGATCGCCCTCGAGCTAGAGGGTGATGTCACCAACTCGATTTGCATCTTGGCGAATTTCTTGATCAACTCTTTTTGCTTGGTATGAAAACTATTAAGCTCCACTTTGGTCTTTCGACTCAAGGCGTCGGCTACCACGTTAGCATTGCCTAGATGGTACTCAATTGAGAAATCATAATCGTTCACCAATTCTAACCATCCAATTTGTCTCATGTTGAGCTCCTTTTGCGTGAAAAGATACTTCAAACTTTTATGATCCGTGAAAATCGTACATCTTCCTCCATAGAGATAGTGTCGTCAAATCTTCAAGGAATGCATAAACCACAACCACTAATTCCAAGCAATTAGTAGGATAGTTCATCTCATGCGGTCCTAGATGTCTAGAAGCGTAAGCAAGAATCTTCCCATGTTGCATCAATACACATTCAAGTCCTTGTTTCGATGCATCATTGTAGACTGTGAATTCTTCATTAGGATTGGTGATAAGTCGTAATTTTACCTCATTATTTTAGATGAATTCATATATATTGTTATGTGAGTTGTGAATTATTTAGTGTAACTATGACTTATTTATATTTTTCACACTTGAACTTTTAATTATTTTATTTCTTATTGAAACAAGCCAAAATTGAGAGAAATTGTCCAGTCACCATAATTTATTTTGTGTGACTGATACAATAATTTTTATGGCTAGAAATAAAGATTTGACCAAGGCAAAATAAGGAGAGATTTGATTTGAAGTGAAAAAGAAAAACTTAACAAAGGGAGAAAAGATACAATGAACCTAGATACTCTTCTAAGAAGGAAGGTCAAGGAATTAATTAATTGGGAGAATTAATTTATGATTTTGCGAGTGCGTTATATTCTGGACACCACACTCGCGATCACACATCCACTTTAATTCTGGGATGCACCAGAAGCCAGATTGGGGCTTGGGGAAGAGCTCCACCATCAACTTCGGTTATTTTATTTTATTTTATTTTAGTTTTATAGTATAACTATGTAATTTGTTTCTAGTCCAAGGATTGTGAACCTTCGTAGATTAATTTTCATGTTATATTATAAATAATATTATCAACCTATTTTATGAATTTATTTTGTGATTGGCTTTGATGTGAATCTTGACTTTTCAATTGCTTGTTTAGACTACCCCTCTCAATAGGTGATTGATTTTTCAATAACTATTTTGCATATTATAATCCATAATTGTTATAATATTGTGAATCGAGTAGCAAAATGAGGGAGTACCTATTGAAATCACAAAATCTAGGTTGTATGATTCTTAGTCAATATTCATAGCCTACTAGTCCTAATATATAAATCTTAATGCATTGTCGAGTTCGAATCCATAGGGTCACTCACGAATAGTTTAATTTAGAGGTCGTACCCTAGGTTATTTAACTTAAGGGTATTTCGAGTTAATTGATCGTACCGTTAGCTTAGGAACTTGAGTTTATGAACTTGTTGGTGTTTTAGGAATTTCATACATTTGAATTAGCATATGGGAGGGGATCAAATCCTTGGACTAGGTTTGTTTTATATAATATCTTAATTTTATTATTCTTTTTATTTTAATTATTTCTTTTATGTCTATTAGTTGTTAGTCCCAATCCCCCTTCTCTGGTTACTTATAAAAACACGTTAAATTCAATTAAAGTTTGATTACTTCCTATGGGTTCAACCCTTACTTACCCTGCTACATTTTCGTGGCTTTGTTTTGGTAAATTACAAATCTTATTTTTGGGTGTCGGCAATTGCACACCAAATTTTGGCGCCATTTTCGGGGAGTAATCCAGAATTTTATTAAATTTTTTGTGTTTTGTTTTATTTTTTTAATTCTATCCAGCAGTGCACTGACACTGAACCCTTCAGTGTCAGTCTGCTCTATTTTATTTTTCTGAATTTTCGAGTTTAATCACTTTCCCCTTCTTGCAGACTTAGTTCTAATGGATCGATATCATGGTTTTTATGGTCAAAATATTCAGCCATGTAGAGTTTGTGCAACCACACTCCATTCCACTCATGATTTTCCATCATTGATTGATAGATTAGCGGTAAGATGAAGGGATGAATATTGGAGTGCTAATCAACAAAGGCATTGGAATGATAAATCATATGTCAACACTTGCAATCAAGGTTGGCATAACCCCCATAATTCTCGATATGTGGACAACTCATATGATCAACCATACAATTTTCAAAGGCGTGACTACTATGAACAAGGAACTTAATCCTTCAATAATAGTGAATGCTAGTATGAGGATGATGGGTATAATGGTGATGAACATAGTTCGAAGGCTTCATTGGAGTCCTTGGTGAAACAGATGGAAATTAGTACTTTGATATTTCAACAAGAAACCCAATTGAGTCTTTGGAGTTTGGAGCGCCGATGTAGCCAATTAAGGACCAATGTTGAACGTATGGTGACATAAGAAAGTACAAATCATAAGGAATGTATTAGGGAATCCACCCATGATGAGAATTTGGAGATGGAAACCGAAATTGAGGAGGTTGAGTGTGCTGAAAATTCTGCAGAATTGTTGCAGAAAAATATGTCCGCAGAAACTGACACTGAAATGAGGTAAAATCATCCGAATCAGTTTCCATTAATTCTATTTTTTTCATCTCAATGCAGGTTATCCTCAAGAAAATGAGACGGTTGAAGTGTTTGACATTGATGAGATTAAAGATCATTTTCTTGAGGCGATCAAACAAAACTCCATGGGGTTATGTACAAAAAGGCTGACATTTTTAAAGGAGAGAACAATTCTAGCAAAAAAATAAAATCATTATATTGGTTTGAGCATTTTACTCCTATCACGTGAAAGGGAAGTGAACGTCGAGCCAACGATGTTAAAAAAAGGCGCTTGTTGGGAGACAATCCAACTTAGGTGTTTTATTTTATTTATTTGATTTTTCAATTTTAATAAATAATCCTGTTCTTTTGGTGTGTGCTTATTTTTAGGCTACGAAAAGATACAATGATGGTGTTGATGGCATTTTTGGCGAAAAGGAAAAAATCCGACGTGTAGTCAATCAAATGGAGCTTAAATCGGTGACTTCATTCCACTCTTGGACTTGATTTTTCCTTGAATTTTATTGTGTTTTGTTTGCTTGGGCAAGAAAAATGATTTAGGGTGGATAGATTTGGTGTATTGAGTGGTGTTTGAAGTTGCAATTTTTTTGTTTAATTAGATGTGCATATCGTATTTCATTTGGAATCACATTCTTACACTTGTGTACATGTGAAGTTGGTATTGGATTTATGGTGAGATTTTGCTTTGTTATGTGAAATTTTTTACAAGACAAGAGAGTTGAATTTGATATATCTATACTTGTGAGTTTATTGATTTGTCTTGTTATTTTTGTGATAAATGTGGAAGAATTTTTGTTTGAGAATTCATGGCAAAATTACCCTATTCTTGTGAGCTTTGAGCCTTGAGGAGCTATCATCTATATATAAGCTTGATAAAATTTATGATGCTTATTCTAGTAAAATAAAGCATGTCCTAGAAAAATCTAGAGATGGCCTAACCTGCTAAAGATAAGTATGAAGGCTTCTAGATTTTGTATTACTTAGCCACAAAGCATAGACATTCTAGAGTAATTCTAGAGTATATCCATTCTAAAATAATAAAATAAACAATCCCTAGAATAACCTAGAAACATTGATCACTTGTATGTCGGTTAATCCAACCGACCATCACAATTATAAATAGGTCATTGTATCATGCAATGTAAGGTGTGTGAGAAATACGACTAAGAAACTCATTTCTAGTATTGCTTCTATCCAACCCATACTCTCACTCCCTCACTAAAACCACACACCACTAACTAACTGACGCCACAAATAAATACCCCACATAAAACTATTTCAAAATCCATCATGGTATCAGAGCCCGACTAGATCAATAATTGGGCGTTAAAACTAGCTTCCGCATATTACTTCAAAACCTTCACTACATAACCCAAACTATTTATAAACCCCAAAAATATCCTCTCTATTCAATACCTACAAAATCTCAATCCCAACCTTCTCAGATGAAGGCTACAACTATTGGGCTTTTGAGAGACCGTTGATAAAGGATACGATGTCCCAGTAGATATATCATCTTTGTCAAATACGAACAAAGAAAAACTAGATCGAAGCACAGAGAAGGACAATTTGGCGCTATAAATTCTACAAATGGCTATGGCGGGGTCACTATTTCCAAGAATCAGTGGAGCAAAAATGTCAAAGGAAGCTTGGGATATTCTAAAAGAGTACCAAGGCAGTGACAAGGTACGAAATCTTAAACTCCGAACTCTTAGGAGAGATTTTGTCAATATGAAAATGAAAGAATCTGAGACCGTTAAAGATTACTACACTCAATTACGAGAAGTAGTAAATCAACTAAAACCTTATGGGGAAGATATTAAAGTTAAGAAGACAGTAGAAATGATTTTAATATCTCTCCTTACTAAATACAACCCAATAGTCACTACCATTGAAGAGACTAAGGATATAGGAAAATTGACAGTGACTTATTTATTGGGTTCTCTAGAAGCATATGAGAAAAGATTGAGCATTAGTGAAGATAAAAATATGGAAAATACTTTTCAGTCTAAACTAAAAATACGATTTCAGAATTCTAAAATTGGGGGGAGAAAAGTTGGAGAAAATAATAATAGGAAAGAAAATATCCCCTATGTGGAGTTTGTAAGAGGACCAATCATCTTGAAAAAGATTGTTGGTGCCGAGGTCAATCACAATGAAAAAGTTGTGGAAGATTTGGACATCTGAAGAAAAATTTCGCTTCAAGAAAAGTCACCGGGCAAACTACTCCGAAGAAAAAAAAAGACGGAGATAATCTCTTCTATTCGAATCATGCCGCATCAAAAGTGAAGAATGACACGTGGTACATAGACAGCGGGTGTAGCAAACACATGACAGGAGACGAGAAGATCTTTCAAAATTTTGACAAAACAGTCAAATCTCAAGTGAAGTTGGGCAAGGAGACCTGGTGGAAGTTGAAGAAAAAGGCACGATAGTTGTCAACACAAGAAAATATATGCGGTTCATCCATAATGTGCTGTTGGTACCAAAACTACGCACTAATCTACTCAGCATGGGTCAAATGATGGAGAAAGGATACTCTCTACTATTCAAAGGCGACTCATATACCATCTATGATAAGACAAAGAAAAATCAAGTGATCGTTGTAGTCAAAATGCAACAACAGAGGAAAATTTCCTTCTAATGAAACTATGTGGAAACATCACTAAAAGTCCAAGACATCCTGGCTATGGCACTGGAGGTTCGGGCACTTCAACTTCTATGGGCTAAATTTTCTTCAACAAAAGAATATGATGAGAGATCTTCCACCGATCCAACCAAAAGAAGATGTATGCGATAAATGAATGGAAGGCAAGCAATACAGAAAATCATTCCCAACGGGGAAGACATGGCAAGCTAAACAAGTTTTGTAGCTAGTTCATACAGATGTATGCGGGCCAATGAGAATGCCAACATTTGAGAAAAACAAGTATTTCCTTCTCTTCACTGATGCCTACACAAGACTGACTTGGGTGCACTTCATGAAAGAAAGATCAGAAGTCTACTCTATCTTTAAGAAGTTCAAGAATCTAGCGGAGAACTAAAGCGGCCAGAAAATCAAGGTCCTACGCAGTGATAGAGGGACGGAGTACACATCCAAGGAATTCAACAAGTTCTGTGAAGAAGAAGGAGTCAACCATCAGCTAACAATTGGCTACACTCCAGAACAAAATGGAGTCTCAGAGAGAAAGAACATGACCTAATGGAGATGGCTAGAACAATGCTGGCAGAGAAAGACATGCCCAAGATATTCTAGGCAGAAACTGTCTACACTGCAGTCTACTTGCTAAATAGGTGTCCAACGAAGGCAGCACAAAATAAAGCACCAATCGAAGCCTGGAGTGGACGGAAGCCATCAGCAAAACATCTAAGAGTTTTTGGGAGTATTTGCTATGCGCACATCCCAAAAGAGAAGAGACACAAGCTGGAGGAGAAGACCGAAAAGTGCATATTTCTCGAATATAGCACTCAATCCAAAAGCTATCAACTCTACAGTCTCAAGATAAAAAAGCTAATCGTCAGTTGAGACGTTGAGTTTGATGAGAATGCATCATGGAACTAGGACAAAGAAATAGTTGAGAAGAAAAATATCATGATGCCACAAATACGATGACCTAGTGAACGTCAAGAAGTAAAAGACTCCACTACCACCAAGTCCCGAGACCACTACCACCAAGTCCCGAGACTCCAGCACCTAAAGCTCAAGAAGGACCGGCCCCAGATGAAACATCAATAAAAGTGAAAACACTAAAAGAAATCTACGAGACGTGCAACCACGCAACTATAGAACCGAAAAATCTCGAGGCCATCATCAACAAAAAGCCATTGAGAAAGAAATCAAGTTTCAAGACAACAAAAACACATAATCATCCGAATAAACATCAAGAGGGAATGTCGAAAGTTGATGCATATTCGAGAAGCATCCAGAAAAAGAAAGAGATAAGAATTAAGAAATGTTATAAAAATAGTCTAGAGAATTATAGGAATTAAAAGAAAAAACGTGAGATGACTATATAATGCAGGATAATATGAGAATAATCTAGATTAATCACAAATGTACTAGTATGTCGGTGGATAGCCCACCACCGACCCACTTACTCCTATAAATATGTAGTATGCACGTGTAAGTAATTAACTAAGAAAGAAACCCACCAATACAATCAACTAATTCCTTATTCTATTAACCACACGTCACCCCTCCTACACTATTATACTCCACTCTTTCATAAACCCAATCCATTCATAATCATTAAATCATCCACACGCCACCCATACATCTTTCCTCACTAATCCTAAATATCAACACAACAGTGATATCACCCATCATCTTAAAAATCAAAAGTCATCAAAATACAAACAAAGAAAACTAGATAAAAGCATATCCAAACGGACACAACATCTTTGTCTAATGCAGACAAAGAAAACTAGACAAAAACATGTCCCAACGGACACAACATCTTTGTCTAATACAGAGAAAGAAAAACTAGACAAAAGCATGGAGAAGGACAAGTTGGTGTTCTATAATCTATAGATGACTGTGGCAGAGTCACTATTCTAAAGGAAGAGTATCGAGGGAGTGACAAGTAGGTACAGCAACTACATGATGGGAGAACAAAAAGAGATCCTACAGAGATCTACTATGACAATAAGTCGGCAATGGCGAAAAATCCCATGGTTCACAGCAGGACAAAAATACATTGCCATCAAATACCACTTCTTACGAGAAGCAACTAATAATGGAGTAGTCGAGCTCAGGAATGGAAGAGCAACTAGCAGATATTTTCATAAAGGCGCTACCAAGATCAAGGTTCGAGATACTACGAGAAAAGCTCGGATCATTCGAATAAGCATTAAGGGGGAGTGATAAAATTTATGATGCTTATTCTAGTAAAATAATGCATGTCCTAGAAAAATCTAGAGACGGCCTAACCTGGTAAAGATAAGTATGAAGGCTTTTAGATTTTGTATTACTTAGCCACAAAGCATAGACATTCTAAAGTAATTCTAGAGTATACCATTCTAAAATAATAAAATAAACAATCCCTAGAATAATCTGGAAACATTGATCACTTATATATCGGTTAATCTAACCGACCATCACAATTATAAATAGGCCATTGTATCATGCAATGTAAGGTGTGTGAGAAATACAACTAAGAAACCCATTTTTAGTATTGCTGCTATCCAACCCATACTCTCACTCCCTCACTAAAACCATGAACCACTAACTAACTCATGCCACACACTAAATACCACACATCAAATTATTTCAAAATCCATCAAACCTCTATTTCTTGATTGAGTGCAAATTGAACTTGATATGTACATTCTAGAACTTGCTCCTTGAATGCATTTCTAGATCATACATTTGAGCATGTGTACTTAAATGATAAAGGCACCTAGGCAAACCATCCTTTGGCCTTCTTTTTACCTACCTGATTGTGCTAAACCTTTAGGAGAGCCAAGTTGAGCCTAACCTTTTCTTTGATGAATGAGCATATCGCTTAGCCCTATTCCATTTCTTTCTTGAACTCTTCCATATGAACCTTCTACTATTTTTCAAATTGTGGAATTCATTGAAAAAATATTTCTTGTGGTTGAGTTGAAGAGGATGAAATTGGTGGTTGTAGGAAAAGAAAAAAAAATGGAGAAGAAAAAAAGAGAAAAAAAGAAAAGAAACGATGATAGATTGAAAAAAAAGGTTGAAAAAAATAAGAGAATAAATTGGAGCTGAAAAAAAAATTAAGCTGAAATTTGTTGCAGAATTTTTTCTAAAAGTAACACTGAACCCTTTAGTGTTGACCTTGTTTTTCCAAATTGTGAAAAGAAACAGGTGTGGGTACATGTGATAAAAATTAGATTCTATCAAAAGAAAAATAAAGGAGGGAGTGTGGAAAAAATTAAGAATGACAAGATGTATCTCTTTGATGTACGTCTTAATTGATTAACACAATTTGCAAAGTGGTAAATTTAGCCTTTCTAATTATTTTTATCCCACCTTATCCCAAGCCCCATTACAACCATTTAAAAGTCCTTTTGATATTTTCACTACGTTCATTGAACTTGGTGTAGATTTGATTTGGGAGCAATCATATGGTAATGTCTTATCTTGTTTAATTTTGAGTGTTTTGCTACCCAATACATATACTTGAGCGTTATTGAGCGAAATCATTGTGAGACCATGAATTCTTAAATTATTTTATTCAGCATAAGTTGCAAATTTTTGTGAGGCATTCTATCACTCATTTGCTTTTGGTGCACCTTATTTAATTTCTTTTGAAAGTGTCATTATTTTTCTATCACTTGCATATGATTGTCAATTTGATCTCTTTTGAAAGTGTCATTATTTTTCTATCACTTGCATATGATTGTCAGTTTTTCTATGCATTGTTTTGGTCTTGTTTTGCTTTAGGACAAGCAAAGTTTTAGGTGTGGGTAGTCTGATAAGTCGTAATTTTACCTTATTATTTTAGATGAATTCATATATATTGTTATGTGAGTTGTGAATTATTTAGTGTAATTACGACTTATTTATATTTTTCACACTTGAACTTTAATTATTTTATTTCTTATTGAAACATGCCAAAATTGAAAGAAATTGTTCAGTCACCATAATTTATTTTATGTGACTGATACAATAATAAGGAGAGATTTGATTTGAAGTGAAAAAGAAAAACTTACCAAAGGAAAAAAGATACAATGAACCTGGATACTCTTCTAAGAAGGTAGGTCAACGAATTAAATTAATTGGGAGAATTAATTTATGATTTTGAGAGTGCGTTATATTTTGGACACCATACTCACGATCACACATCCACTTTTATTCAGGGATCCACTAGAAGCCAGATTGGGGCTTGGGAAGGAGCTCCACCATCAACTTCGGTTCTTTTATTTTATTTTAATTTTATAGTTTAATTATATAATTTATTTTCTAGTCCAAGGATTGTGAACCTCAGTAGATTAATTTTAATGTTTGATTATGAATAATATTATCAACCTGTTTTATAAATTTATTTTGTGTTTGGCTTTGATGTGAATCTTGACTTTTCAATTCCTTGTTTAGACTACCCCTCTCAATAGGTGATTGATTTTTCAATAGCTATTTTACATATTATAATCCGCAATTGTTATAATATTGTGAATCGAGTAGCAAAATGAGGGAGTACCTCTTGAAATCACGAAATCTAGGTTGTATGATTCTTAGTCGGTTTTCATAGCCTAGTAGTCCTAATATCTAAATTTTAATGCATTTTTGAGTTCGAATCCATAGGGTCACTCGGGAATAATTTAATCTAGAGGTCGTACCCTAGGTTATTAAACTTAAGGATATTTCGAGTTAATTGGTCGTACCGTTAGCTTAGGGTCTTGAGTTTATGAACTTGTTGGTGTTTTAAGAATTTCATACATGTGAATTAGGATATGGGAGGGGATCAAATCCTTGAACTAGGTTTGTTTTATTTAATATCTTAATTTTATTATTCTTGTTATTTTAATTGTTTCTTTTATGTCTGTTAGTTGTTAGTCCCAATCCCCCATCTCCGGTTACTTATAAAAACACGTTAAATTCAATTAAAGTTTGATTATTCCCTATGGGTTCGACCTTTACTTACCCTACTACATTTTAGTGGGGTTTGTTTTGATAAATTACAAATCTTATTTTTGGGTGTCGCGACAGCACACCAATTGGGTATCATCAAGACCGGTGCTGAAGTCAGGTCGTGTTTTAACCTTTGGAAGATCTCTTAACACTTTTCAGACCAACAAAACTTTTCTCCCTTGCGAGTCAAACGTGTCATCGGACTGGCTATCTTTGAGAATTCTTCTATTAATCTTTTGTAATAGCCAGCTAACCACAAGAAACTCCAAACTTCTTGAATATTGGAGGGCGTCTTCCACTAATTTATAGCTTCAATCTTGGATGGATCAACCTTAATTCCTTGTGAAGTCACTGATGCGCATTTTCTTTGCACACAAAATTAATCTCTAAGTATAAAGGATATTAGTTGCAGCTTAAGCAAGTGACCAAGTTAAATTATCGAACCCAAAGGACGGCATATAATCAATTTAATTATACCTAAATTAATTAAGACAAGATGACAATTAAGTTTGAGGTTGAATTATTAATCTACTAACAAAAATATAAAATAACAATTAAAATAAAATAAACACTAGAAGAATTATGAAAGTGGATCAAGTAGGAGAATAGGTAGCTCTAGGATAATTCCGTTTCATGTATTAATCTCTCTTTCATGTATCAATGTCTGACTCTGCCTTGTGGAATATGGACGCATCACTAAGCCATGCAAACATACTCTATAGACACAAGTAAATATGCGTGTAACACGTGTGAATAACCTTAGAGGAAGACATATAATTTCACCCCCTTTCTAGGTACTATCAGTATCAATTATTTACCCCTAGGATTGGTACTTTAATCCGATATGACCTCCCTTTATAGGTACTATAAATTTAACCTCTTTATCCTACTTATCAACCCAAATCCAATTCAATTAATAAGTATTCATATAAGATAGTTCTAATGAACCTTTAGAGTCCCCTCACTTAGAATTATAATATGTAATTCTGCTCAGCAGTGACCGCACTCAATCAATAATCAAGATATGTATTCAGACTCTACATAACAATTAATGATGCACAAAAAGACTCTGAGTATGAATTAAAAACGCATAGTCTTATATAAAATAAATCCACAAGTAGTGTTGTACGGAGTATACACACGAAAGTTCAATTAACTTGTAAAACCTTCATAAAGTCTAGATCTACCAAAACGGTTCTAGGCCATGACGTTTCGAAGAATGTTCATGGGATTGGCTAGATCTTACCCATATATCCAGAAAATACAAGATAAATTAGAAAATGATTAAAACCCTAGATGTGGGCGTCGTCGCATCCTTCTCTGTCTTGAAGTCTCCTCTTGGTTCTCCTTTTGATCCCACAGACAAATCTTCAAAGTGATGGATGGATGAAGGAAAGTGATAAGTCATATTTTAGCACGATTATTTGGTTGGAATTCATGCTTATTTGATGGACTTACATGTTTATTGGGTGCTAAAACTAACTTATCTTTTCTTTTTGGAAATTAGTGCTTTGATGATGTAATTTGGTGTAAAATAAGGTTTTTTGGAGTATTTCAAGTCTGTCTAGCTAGATCAACACTGATGGGCTCAGTGTTAGAAGTAACTGAGGGCAGAATTTGAGTAACTATGGAAAGTGGCAGCTGGAGATCTTCTCTCACGTTTGGTCGACTAAAATCATCCCCAATCAGACCCATATCTTCTGGGAACTCAAAGAAAATATTTAGAACAAGAAATGAGATATTTTTGGAAGATGAAGATAAGGAAAGAGAATTAGGGTATCTTAGGGATCAAGACACATATATAGTATAGATTTCTAATCTCTCAAGGATCGTGAATTCATGGAAATCAAGGGCAGCCACGGTCTTCTTCTCCAAGGCAGATTTAGGCGTGAAGATAGAAGGACAATTAGATTCATTGGTTATTTAATTTTATTTCTTATTTTGTCATGAACATGCGGGGCTAATCCCCTTTTCTAATTTACAATTTCGTGAACCTCCCGTTGAATGTTAGTTTAATTATTAAGGATTTTTATATTAAATCTTTTGTGTGAATTTATTCCATTACATGCAACGAATTGATTTATAGTAACTTGATAATTATTTTAGTCTAGCCAACTAGTTTAATTATTTAATTGCTTACTGCTATTTCGTGAATCACAATCCATAATTATTATGAGGATTGAATTTAGTAGCAAATAGAGATTATTCCCTCTAGATGTAATGGGATCTAGGTTTTATGATTCCTAGCCGATTTTCGTAGCCTAGTAATTCTATGTTTGGAGTCTTAATGCGTTTTTGAGTTTGAATCCATAGAGTCATTCCTAAATAGTTCAATTTAGTGGTCGTACCCTAATTGATAAACTTAAGAACATTCAGGTTGATTGGTCGTACCGTCAAATAAGATTTTTAATTCCTGTAATTAATTGATTCAGTAAACGGAAGGGAATTGTCATCCTAAACTAGATTTTACTCACTTGGTTAAGTTTCTAATTAGATTTCGTCTACGTACTTTGCATATTTAAAAAAATTAATTTGATTTATTGTTCGTGCTATTTCCAAATTTTCTCAAACAAAATCCCCACATATTTATTTTATTTGTTTTCAACATATTTATTTAATTTAAATTGTGATTTACTCCTTTGGGTTCGACCCGTACTCGTTGCTATAATCTGTTTTAGATTGAGTCTAAAATAAATTCTATTTTTATAGGCTGGCGATATCCTATCAAATTTGGCGCCGTTTGTTCGGGGAGTAAAATTGAAAATTTATTAAATCTTTGTGTTTCTAATATTTTTCTGGATTTTTACAGGTTCTAGATATTTCTGGAAATTTTCTAAAAATTTTGATTTTTCCAGTAACATTGACACTAAACCCTTCAGTGTAGTGCCCTATTTTCGAAAAAAACTTATGTGAATGATTACTCATTTTTCTGGTCCAAAAGAGCTTGAATACATACCAGAAATCGAGAGAAGGAGAAGAAGGAAACAAGTTCGTCCATTGACAGAACTGCCGATAATCTTATCGAACTCGAACTTGCAGCTGATCCACTTCATCTTGGAGAGGAGAATTCTTGATTTTCTGATTTAGAGGAGGAAGATACCGTAGGTTCTGATACGGGAGAGGAAAATATGACTGAAAATGCAGAAAGAACTTTGAATGAATTGGCAAATCCGGACATAGTCCATCAACCTCTCTGCATTGACCTTCCTGCGACTAATAATAATACTACATTTGAATTGAAATCGGGATTGATTCACTTACTTCCTGCTTTTCATGGTCTTTCAGGTGAAAATCCTCACAAGTTTTTGAAAGAGTTTTCGGTTGTATGCACGAGCATGAAACCAACCGGGGTGATGGAGGAACAAATCAAACTTAGGGCATTCCCCTTTGCTTTGAAAGATACGGCGAACAATTGGTTGTATTATCTCCCTCCTAGATCAATTGATACATGGGCTGAAATGGAGAAACTTTTTCTCCCAACTTACTTCCCAGCCACTAGAGTTGCTGTATTGCGTAAGGAGATATCTCGGGCTCGTCAGATGCAAGAGGAGAGTTTACATGAGTATTAGGAGAGGTTTAAATGCCTCACATTAGCATGCCCCCAACATCAAATAAGCAACCAATTGCTATTGCAATATTTCTATGAAGGGTTGTCAATCATGGATCGAAACATGCTTGATGCGGCTAGCGGAGGAGCATTCATGATGAAGACACCTACTGCTGCTAGGAGTTTGATTGCTAGCATGGTTGCCAATACCCAATAGTTTGGCACACATGATCCATCGGTTAGAGAAGCAAAGGAGATCCATGATTCTAATATGGAGGAGACTTTGAATAAGTTGACAGTTGTTGTGGAGAATTTAGCTAAAGGATGAGGGGTAAAACCTCCATCTTGTCAAAATTGCTTAACTTATGACCATTTCATTCTTGATTGCAGGGCTGCACTTAGCGAGGAGCAAGTAAAAGCCATGGGGCGACCTTAATGATCCTTTCTCACAAACCTACAATCATGGTTGGAAAGATCATCCTAATCTTAGGTATGGTAGTGGACAAGGAGGAAATAGGGGGCAACAGCAGTTTCAAGAGCAGAGAGTGGTGAATAGGCAGCAAGATCGACTTCAAGATGGTGGAAATCTCCAACAAGGTGGGGCAAGTTCCGGAGCCATATTTGAGGAAATGATGAAAGAGATGACTGCCAACAATTTAAAATTCTAAGTGTCTACTCAGACATCCATCCAAAACTTAGAAAATCAAATGAGTCAATTGGCTACAACTGTAGGCTAGATGCAGGCTCAAAATAGTGAAAAGTTGCCTTCACAAACGGAGGTTAATCCTAAGAATGTGAGCGCCATTACACTGCGAAGTAGAAAATAGTTGGAGGAGGTTGTACCACTCAAAAAGCCTGACCAAGATGTAGAAAAAGATGATGTAGAACCTGCTGGAGCAGTGGAGGAGCAGATCGGTCATTTTGGGGAAAAAAACTGATGTGTAGAAATGTAACACTGATACTGAACCCTTTAGTGTCAGAAGGTTCAAAAAAATCAGGTTAAAATTTCTGACTCTGTTCCTTTTAATTATAACCATTTACCTTTTCCAAGAAGGATGAGGGAGTCGGACACCAATGATAAGAATAAGCCGATACTTGAGGTGTTTCATAAAGTGGAGATTAATCTACCTCTCATTGAGGCGATTAAGAGGATTCCGAGATACGCTAAGTTTTTGAAGAAGTTGTGCACCAACAAAAAGAAGTTAAAGGGCGATAAAAAAGTGGTGATGGGGGGAGAATGTTTCAACTGTCTTCCAGCAAACGTTACCTCAGAAGCGCAAAGATCCTGATATGTTTGTCGTTCCTTATAAGATCGGGAATTTTAAGGTAGAGAGAGCCATGTTGGATCTAGGAGCTTTCATTAATATGATGCCTCGATCAGTGTTTGAGAAGTTGAGTGTGAGAGAGTTGAAAAAGACCGGAGTTGTCATCCAGTTTGCTGACCGAAGCCATGCTTACCCAGATGGAGTCATTGAGGATATTCTTGTTCAGGTAGACAAACTCTTTTCCCTGCTGATTTTTATGTGTTAGAAATGAATGAACACCCATCGAATTCCACTCTAATTTTTTTGGAGAGACCATTCCTCAACACTTCACGAACTAAGATAAATATGAGTGAAGGTACTCTCATGATGGAATTTGATGAGCAAATTATTAAATTCAACATATATGATGCTATGAAATACCCTGATAATGTTAACATACTTTCTGTTATGAGTACTATTGAGCCTATTGTCCAGGAACACTTCAAACTCACTAGTAGGGATTCATTAGATACAATCATTAAACGTGGAATCATGAAGGAAAATGCTAAAAGATGGGATAATGAGGAGCTGAATCACTATGTAAATACTTTGCACAGTTCATCTAAGAGACTGAGCACCTTAGATGTAGCTTCTGTTAAATTTCATGACATTTTTCCAAAAATCCTTCAATCTATAGTGCAGGCACCAAAACTGGAGTTAAAGACACTTCCTGAACACTTGAAGTACGCCTACTTAGGGCAGGATTCCACTCTACCGGTGATCATTTCGTCCAAGCTGACGAATGAGCAAGAGAGCTTGTTGCTTGATGTGTTGAAGAGGAATAAGACTACTATTGGATGGACGGTAACGGAATTAAAGGGTATTAGTCCCACAATTTGCATGCACCGTATTCTACTTGAGGATGATGCGAAGCTATCTCGAGAAGCTCAGGGCCGGTTGAATCCGCCCATGATGGAGGTGGTAAAGAAGGAGTTGTTAAAACTTCTGAGTGTGGGGATTATTTATCCCATCTCACATAGTAAATGGGTAAGTTCGACACAAGTGGTTCCAAAGAAATCAGGAGTGACTGTAGTCGAAAATGACAAGGGTGATATGGTACCAACACGTTAGCAAACAGTTTGGAGAGTGTGCATGGACTACCGCAAGCTCAATAACATGACTAGAAAAGATCATTTACCTTTACCCTTTATTGATCAAATTTTTGTAAAGCTTGCAGGTTATTCTTACTATTGTTTTCTTGACAGTTTCTCAGGGTATTTTCATATTGCAATTGCTCCCGAAGATCAAGAGAAAACAACCTTCACATGCCCCTTTGGGACCTTTGCATGTCATCGATTACCTTTCGAACTTTGCAACGCACCTATCACATTTCAAAGGTGTATGGCAAGTATTTTTTCTGAATTTGTGGGTAATATAATAGAGGTCTTTATGGATGATTTCAGTGTCTATGGAGAAACTTTTAGTAGTTGCCTTGGAAATCTTGAGTTGATCATGAAAAGATGTGTAGAAACAAACCTTGTTTTGAATTGGAAAAAGTGTCACTTTATGGTCAAACAAGGCATTGTTTTAGGTCATGTCATGTCAAGAATGGGATTGAAGTTGATAAGTCTAAGGTAGACCTTATATCTGCATTGCCTTACCCCGCATATATGCAGGAAGTTCATTCTTTTATCGGACATGCATGTTTCTATAGAAGGTTTATCAAGGACTTTTCAACGATAGCCAAGCCACTTTGTGAGTTGTTGTAAAAAGATGTGAAGTTTGAGATGAATAATGCCGAAAGAAAGCTTTTGATAAGTTAAAGGAGTTGCTAACCACACCACCCGTAATTCATCTACTGGATTGGAGCATGCCTTTTGAAATAATATGTGATGCTAGTGACTATGCCGTAGGAGCAGTGTTGGGAAAACAAGTAGACAAGACTACACATATGATCTACTACGCTTGAAAAACCTTGGATAACACTCAAGCCAACTATTCCACTACGAAAAAAGAACTCCTAGCTGTGGTTTTTCCTCTAAAAAAATTTCGATCTTAATTGTTGGGTACTAAAGTCACTATTTTCTCTGATCATGCATCTCTTCGTTATCTCATGACGAAGAAGGTAGCAAAGCCTCGGTTGATTCGGTGGATTTTGCTGCTTCAAGAGTTTAACTTGGAAATTAAAGACAAAAAGAGATCAGAGAATCTAGTGGCCGACCATCTAAGCCAGTTGATTAGAGATGAAGACGAGCCAAAAATTCTAAAAACATTCTCGGATGAACAGTTGTTGGCCGTTTTGCATAATTTGGAAAATTCAGATCAACTGACACTGAACATTCAGTGTCAGAAGGCTCTGTTTCATGCTTTGCCGATTTGGCGAATTTTGTGACCTCCGATTAGCTTCCAACTCACATCAGTAAAGTAAAACGTGATAAGCTCTGTAGTGATGCCTAGTACTACATGTCGGATGATCCGTATTTGTGGAAATGCTATTCTGATCTAGTGATAAGAAGGTGCGTTCCTGAGATTGAATTTAATTCAATGCTTACCTTTTGTCATAATCATGCATGTGGTGGTCATTTTGGTTTTAGGAGAACTACTTTCAAAGTGCTTGAGTGTGGATTTTATTGGTCGACATTGTTTAAGGATGCTTATGAATTTTGCAAGTCCTGTGATAGATGTCAGCATGTAGGAAACATTTCTTAACAAAATGAAATACCCCAAAACTATATAATCATTTGTGAGATCTTTGATGTGTGGGGGATGGATTTTATGGGACCTTTTCCTTCTTCGTTTGGCTTTACCTACATATTACTTGCTGTGGATTATGTGTCAAAGTGGGTGAAAGCAAAGGCCACCCGAACTTATGATTCTAAAGTGGTTGTAGGTTTCCTTCGATCTAGCATATTTTGTAGGTTTGGAATTCCTCGAGCCGTCATCAGTGACAAAGGCACGCATCTTTGAAACCGAACTGTGGAAGCGCTTATGTGCAAGTATTCGATGTTTCATAAAACTTCCACGTCCTACCACCCCAAACGAGTGGCCAGGCAGAAGTATCCAATCGAGAGATCAAGAGAATTTTGGAGAAGACGGTTAATCCGTCTAGGAAGAATTAGCGCTCACGTTTGGAGAATGCATTATGGGCTTATCGAACGGCCTATAAGACACTAATTGGCATGTCCCCATATCGAATCGCCTATGGAAAGCCATCCCACTTACCTATGGAGCTTCAACACAAGGCATGGTGGGCCATCCAGAAGTGTAACATGGATTATGATAAGGCCGGAGAGCAAAGGAAACTCCAATTGCAAGAGTTGGAGGAATTGAGAAACGAGGTTTATGAAAATTCAGTGATTTACAAAGCTAAGACAATGGCATTTCATGATGCAAGAATCTCAAGAAAAATTTTTAGCATTGGGCAAAAAGTTTTACTTTACCAC
Organism: Pogostemon cablin; assembly: GCA_023678885.1. Classification (NCBI taxonomy): domain Eukaryota; kingdom Viridiplantae; phylum Streptophyta; class Magnoliopsida; order Lamiales; family Lamiaceae; genus Pogostemon; species Pogostemon cablin. The sequence goes on along the minus strand of CM042985.1, from coordinate 21,778,695 downwards.
TCAAAGCTTAAATTATTTCCTGGTAAGTTGTGTTCTCGGTGGATTGGTCTGTTTATTGTGACTAATATTTTTCCTCATGGTGCAGTTGAAATAAGAAGCATAAATTCTGAAAGGAGTTTCAAAATTAATGGGCACCAACTAAAGGAATATCATGAAGGATTCTAAACGGTTGAGGTGGATCGAATGGAGTTGGAGGACGTGATTTATAATTAAAAATACACCTAGCCTAAGTCGAGCCAACGACAATAAAAAAGGCGCTAATTGGCAGGCAACCTAATTTTTTAATTTTTAATTTTATTTTATTTTATTTTATTTTAATAAATTTTCTGATTATTCACTATTAATTTCCTGTTGTGGTTTGCAGATATAGCTTATGAAATTTAATCGCATAGATAATCTGAAATTTTATTTTCAGGAGAGAAATAGTGACGTTGGGCCATGCATTTTCCCTACTAATTTGAATCAGATTTCAGTATTGGCCCAACTTGATTATTTTATTTTATTTTGCAGGTACTTGGCCCAATTCCTTTGGCCTACTATAAGAAATAAAAAGTGGGGACCTAGGTGATTAATTTTATTCCATTGCAATCATCTGTTCTTGCCCAAATTGAAGGAACCCTTCATCACCGATTTACCACTACGAGCTCCTCATCCAATTTCCATTTCAAAAAGTTAAGCAGCATTAAATCGAGCCCAAATTCGGAACTCACCACTGTAACTTCCAAGTTGCCCAAATCGCATCAGTGAAATTTCTAATTTACCATGGTGACGTTATGTTTCGGTACACGAGCAAAGAAGAAACAGCGAAGAGGAGATGAAGCGGAATCTCAAGGGCCCTTATCATATTTTGTGTGGTGGAAACTCCCGACGAACCCAACGCCACCGCCGCCCATTCTATCTTGGAGGAAGGACCTTCAGCGCCGGAAGCAGCCGCTGCCCAAAATGCTCCCAACGAACCTAAAGCCACCACCACCCATATTGATTCTGGCGAGCAAACCCCAGCCCTGGACACGACAGTAGAAGAGGAATTCCTAGCACCAGAAGCTGCTGAGGGCGAGGCACCGCGACTGCCACGCCCCCGCCTCCGCCCCCGTCCAGTTTACTGCTTCTCAAATTGCCACTCCATCTCTATGTCAGGTCTTGTTCAAGTTGTATCATATCAAGGGTTAGTAAAAAGAAACATCATATCCACATGTTATATTGACATAGTTTTGCTTAAGGCTTTAGGATTGCATGATGACATCTTTTGGATGATTGACATGGTTGGGTTGAGGCATTTAGCAAGTGGAAATTATCATATTTTTGCAGACCTTACTTATGAGTTCCTGAGTGCGTTGACAAGGCTGAAGATGGGGTAACTTTCCGATTGGGGGATGTTACGTTTAATTGGACAGTCGATCAGTTGATGCTATCTTTAGGGGGTCCCTTTGATTGAGTATGTGAAAGAGGACTTTAGAGTAGAGACTCTGTGGAATGAGATCACACTAGGGTAGAGGATGTACAGAGCTAGTAGCGCGAATGATAGCTTTATCTGAAATCTATGCATTCAATATATTCAGAGACTGCTTTCCAGTAGCATCTTCGCTAGGGAGACGAACAAGAACGTGGTAGAGTAGAAAGAACTGAGAGTGATTGATGCTATGCTACTTAGGAAGCCACTTGGGCTTGGGGATATGGTGATTGAGCATCTGTCATATGTAAAGAAAGGCACCTGGAACATTGGTGTAGGTGGGCTGATCACGGCGATTGCAAAGGTTGCACGAGTTGACATGACAAATAGGGTCTCTATCGGATCCGTGCAATTGGTTGATGCCACGTTGTTGACGCAAATAGGCGTTTTAAGAAATGATCATGGCATGAACATGTGGATGGTGACCGCAGATGAAGAATTGGCTCTGCTGAATTCCACTTTTACCACTATAGAGTTTCCGAAGAACATTCGGATGCGACATGATGAGTGGCCAACGATTCCAGTCCCATCCTTGCCAAGAGCTCTCCCTACGGGCTTTGGTCATCTTGAAGGGGCATTCATTGCTCGGATGGAGTGATTTGAGGCCAATAAAAAAATTTTGATGCGTCAGATGAATGATCTCATTAAGCATTTGTGGGATCGTGGTCAAAGTTCATCCAAGCATTAAAATCATGTGTATTCTACCCATTTTTATATTCAATTGCTCTTTTATACTTGCTTTTGCTTAGGGACAAGCAAATGTTTAGGTGTGGGGAGGGATTTATATGCTAATTAGGATAGAGAAGTTATGTAAATATGATTTTTGATTTTCTGAGTTTGTTCTTGCTGATTTTGGTGAACTCTTATGGTTGTATATATTTGATTTTCATACTTGTGGCTCTATTTGATTGACTTTGGTGCTAGTCAGTCTTCATTATGGATATCAAGTTCTGGGTTTGGTGAATACTTGTTGAAATGTGATGTTAGATATCCTGATTTGGTGCATGTTTAAGTGGTATTCATTCTGAAATGTTTTGAGGTGATGAGGTTGATGCACGGTTGATGGGCTAACCGTGATGTTGAGAAGCTGTTGAAAAAGTAATATTCTTTTGCAAAATTTTTGTGATTGTAGTGACTGATTTTTTTTCGAATTTCATGGCAGTTCTACCCAATTTTTGGTGAGCTTTTGAGCCTTAACGGGCTATCATCTATAAGCTCTTGTGAATTTCTTTCTTGAGTGCATTGAATTTGAATTGCTCATTCTAGAACTTTCTCTTTTGAATGCATTTCAAGATCATGTGATTGGATGTGTGCGATAAAATGATAAGGGCACTTAGGTATAACCCTCTTGGCTTATATTATCCCACCTGATTATGAAAACTCTAGGGTAGCCATGTTGAGCCTAAGTCTTTTCTTTGAATTATGAGCACATAAATGAACCTAAATTCCCATTTCTTTCATTGACTCTCCGTTTGAACCCTTCATTTATTTACAATGTGTGAATCTTGTGGAAATATGTTATGGTTGTTGAAGTTGAAGGGAGTTGTGAAAAAAAAAAGATGAAGGGGAATAGATGGTTGGTAGGAAAAAAGAAATGAAGAAAGAAACATGAAAGGATGAAAAAAAAGGGGATGTAAAAAATAGTACGAAAAGGAAGAATGGAGAGTTGATGAAAAAAAAGAAAAAAAAGGAGAAAAATTCTTGAAAAAAGAGAGGGAAAAAGGAGCTGCTAAAACAGTTCATTGAGTTGCTAAAATTTTATGGCAAACACTAATCCTTTCAGTGTTACACTTGCTGTTCAAAATCTCGACAAGAAGCAGGTGTAGGGAGGTTAAAAGTGCAAGAAAAATGCTGTTTTGAAAAGAAAAATTTTTTTGGGATGATGGCCGATTTGATTTGTAGAAATCACATGTTGTAAAGTGATGCATTTAGCCATTCTTATCCCTTTTATTATCTCACCCTGTCCTAAGGCCACATTACAACCTTATCAAATACCCTTTGATTGCTGCATATGATACATTGAAAATTGGTATTTTCGTAGGTTAGTAATTCTTTGTTTGGAGTCTTAATACGTTTTCGAGTTCGAATTCCATAGGGTCACTCGTAAATAGTTCAATTTAGTGGTCATACCCTAATTGATGAACTTAAGAACATTCAGGTTGATTAGTCGTACCGCCAATCTAGGAATTTGAGTTTGCATATTAGATAAGATATTTAATTCCTGTAATTAATGATTCAGTAAACGGGAGAGGATCGTCATCCTAAATTAGGTTTTACTCACTTGGTTAAGTTTCTAATTATATTTCGTCTACGTACTTTACATATTTAAAAAAATTGATTTGATTTATTGTTCGTGCTATTTCCAAATTTTCTCAAACAAAACCCCCCATATTTATTTTATTTGTTTTCATCACATTTATTTAATTTAAATTTTGATTTAGTCCTTTGGGTTCGACCCATACTCGTTGCTATACTCTATTTTGGATTGAGTCAGAAATAAATTCTATTTTTGTATGCCGACAACAGCTTATCAGAAAGGATGTGGATGATGGTTGGGGGGTGATCCCCCCTTGTGGTGTAGGATGATTGTGTTGCTCTCTCCAATCCAATGAATAATGATGTGATCTACATTTCCTTTTGTACTTGTAAGCTCTCCTTATAAACCTTGGATGGATTTTTTCTTGGAAAATACAAAAATACACGCACAGGTGGTGAAAATCTCATCGAAAATAGCTCTGCGTGTCTCCGTTCGACCAAAGTGGTTCTGGTCGAACGGGAGGTCAAGCTGCATGCGCAATCTCACAGTTTCACGCATAACTTCAACATCCAAGATCCAATTTACGTGATTCTTATACTCACGCGATCCTCTCTTCCTTGGCTTTCTATCCATATAAATAAATCATAGAGACTCTAACATTTGAATGTGTAACAAGTCATGCAAAGTTGCACAGCCGTTCTATTTGGCACAGCTTGCGCGACGTTACCACTTTGATCATAACTTTCTCGTTTGGACTCCAATTGAGGCGTTCCTTATTCTAAAACAACCCTCTCTTCTGTGGATTTCCAATCTTTTATCACACTTCCAATTCAGAGCTCCAAACAAACACAAAAAAATTATACAAGTTGGACGTGCGTTTCTCAGCATTCCTGCACAAATTGCACCTTTCCTCCAACTTTGTACTTTTGATCATTTTTCCATCTAAAACACAATAAAACACCTCAAGTGCATCTTTTTCTCAAATATATCGAATATAGGACCTTTGTACAAATATATAACAACAATTTCCATAAAAAAGATGTTAAATTAGACACTAAAACATGTTTATTTTCACTCTCATCAATCCCCAAACTTACCCGTTGCTCGTCCCGAGGCAACAAAATAAAAATAAAGAGAGAGAGTATGAAAATTAGCAGGGAAACAAGGACTATGACAAATACCATTCAAAATACAATTATCCTCAACTTAGGTCACATAACTCTTATTACATGTAATAATCAATTCATAGCATATAAGATAAGACAATCACCATCAATTCAAATGCTCCATTGACATGTTCTCACGGAAAGTATATATCACTCACACTCAAGTGTAAAATATGTACACTTATGGGTTAGGGTGGGCTGTTTACGCTCAGATTCAGTTCAAGCGCATGCGTAACCATAAGCTTGCAAAAAGTCTCAAACTCTCCACCAATAAAAGTATGATTCGATAATGAGTCTCAAACTCTCCACCAATAAAAGTATGATTCGATAATGAGATAAAAAAGGACTTTTCTTTTGGATGTAATGTTGGCTCTTTGGTTAAGATAGGAAACATATGGATAAATGACTCAAAACTTGGATCAATCAAGCGTGCACTCCATCATGATCTTTTATTTTTCTTACTCACTTCAATTAAGCACAACATTCTCCTCAACTCTTTCACTTTTTTCTTTCAAGCAAAATAGTTTTTCTTCTCTTCTTATTTTTCTTCTCCATTTTTTTTTTCTCTCAAGGTACCAGTTTTGGGACTACCTCGCGCATCCTCCATAGGGTACTCGATTTAAGCACTACCTTAGGGTATTTGATTCAATGAAGTACTAGCTTTAAGCACTACTCCATGATTTTTCTCAAATGCATTATCAAGCTCAATCAATTTTCAACTCCAATTTCATTCCTTCCCAAACTATTATAAAAGTCCATCAACACACTTTGAAATGCCAATAATTCTCGTCATAGAATCAAGTCTCAAAAAATTCAGATGCTCAAAGGTTATTTGTCATAGGCTGCCAAAGAATAAGGTTTTAAGGATCAACGGGGCTAACTATGGATAAACATCATTTGGTAGGGAATTATTTGGCTAAGTGACTCATAAATTCAAGGATGGCCTAAAATCATCTCCCATCATCTAACACACATGTAGTTTCAAGTAAGACAAGAGGCAATTTCTAGAATACACACAAGAACGATACTCACCAGAAAAGAAATATCATGTGATTATGTAACATGATCAACAAGGCTCTAAATCTCACATGGGTTTTTAACAAGTAACAAATCACTTTTCATGGTAAGCAATATCTCACAAGTACACATAGAACTTCATACCATAATATAATTCAAGTATACTTTCTTCATCAATTTCAAGAGCATATGCATTTTAGGCATAATTCAAAAATATAAGCTCACATAGATCACCACCTTAAACTCAATCCTTTCACTCCCATGAATTAAAAGTACACATAAGAATCAGAATAAAGGAACGACGACACTTGATTTCTCTTCAACGTATGCATGAGCTTCTCGAGTTGTTCAACTCGGTCAGGTCAAATCTTCAGCGTAGAACTCGTCTTGCCACTCTTTTACCTTTTTTATCATCAAAACTCAAGCACATATAATCATCACATATTCATCAATAATAAAATAGGAGAACCATAAGAAAGACTCAATTGACTATCTAATCGACTCCACACACTAGAAACACCAATACGACACACTAAACATTAGGTTAGTTGCAAAAATCAACATACCAACACCGGTTAAATATTAATACGCCACAAAAAATCAACCTCCTAACAAACAAACAACCAACAAAAGTAAAAATTATATCCTTGGTGCTCATAAGACGAGGTAAGTACATCAAACCCCCAAACTTAGTAAAAACGTAAGTCGAAGCTAAATTTTCAAAGAGATGTAATTGTCGAAATGTGAGCACTTCAAATATAATAAATCCTCACTCACATGAAAAAATAAAGCAATAAAATGGAAGGGACAAGCCCCCAACAGACGATCATATTTAGCGTCGGAGAGTCACGACGGAATACTGCTTTTTGAACTACTGGATTGGATGGCGGTCTTCTCGCATCCTCACCTTCAACTACTTTCTTTCCCTTTTCTTGTCTACACTCAGCACCTCACATTTCTTGGTCACAAAAATATCCTCAGAATTTCCTTCCTCCCATGGCTCTCTAAACTCATTGTCAACCTTCCACTTAAATTCAGAACCATCTGTCCTATTAAAATCAAGATTAAATAAGTTAGAAATCACATCTATGCTCTTGCATGATTGAGTCTCCATGGGCATCTTCATTGCTCGATCAAGAGAGAAAACCACATCTTCATTGTCCATTTGCAGTCTAAGCTTCTCGGCTCTCAATCTTTTTGCTCTTTCCCACTTATTTTCCGCTATAATCTCAGTATTCTACTTTTTTGATGTATTGGAGTACTCTGAATAACATGTGTAGCATTCAGTACAGAAACGAGAGGTGCATGAAGTTGTTTGACCACTGTTCAACCAGAATGGTTTGGTCGAACAGCATGAATGTGGTCGAACAAAGACCTTGTAAATGGGATCACTTTGTCTAGTGCTAGTTCAACCATAGTTCGACCAGAATAATCTGGTCGAATAGTATCATTTTTTGTCAAATAGGGGCTCTATAAATTGAACCCGATATTTCTTTTCCACAGGTGCCTGTTCGACCATTGTTCGACCAGAATAGTCTGGTCAAATAGTAGTGCTTTGGTCAAACGGTGGAACAGAAAATAGAGCATCGCAACTTTATTTTTTCGAAACTCGTTCAACACCGTTCGACCATTAGGTCTGGTCAAATGACATAAGCTTGGTCGAGTGGGAGCTCTGCCTTCTTCGTTATTGTCCACTGACTTTATTGGGTCTTCATACTGTGTCCCGAACCTTAATGTGATGGCATGTCACTCCTTTGGATTCGTTATACTTTAAGATGGGAACATTCTTTTCTCTAACATTTCTGTCAATTGATTCACGTTCCTGGCCATCTGCGCCATAATCAAGGTAAAGTCCTTCAACTGCTTAGATAAAACTGCATGATCAACATTCATTCTTTCTTCGATGCGGTCAACTCTTGCATCATTCATTGCCATGTATCGACTGATGGTATCTTCGACACACTTTACTTCGTGCTGCTGCATACTAGACCCCCTTTGTGTCAATTCTGTGATCTGCCTTTATTGGGACTCTAGTAGCTTGTTGAAGTTAGCTAGACTAGAGAGAATCTCATCATCCCTACTTGGCTTCACCACTTGATTTTCAACATGTGCCACATTACCAAGTACATATGTGCCTCTTACTTTTTCTGTAGGCCAGTCAAGTGTATTCATAGAGATGTCTTCAAGCAAATTTTATGCTTCAAGTGCTGTCTTAGATAACAACGCTTCTCCTAATGTTGCATCAATAAAAACACGCGACTCATAATTCAATCCAAAGTAGAAAATACTTATGTATTGAGCCTTAAGACATTTCATGCTGTGGGCACCTCTTGAGCATATTTATAAACCTATCCCACGCCTCATGAAATTTCTTACCCTGATTCATAATAAATTGAGTGATCTCTTGCTTCATTCTTAATATCCTTGAGGGTGGCATGTATCTCTCTAAGAACTTCTGCTGCAGTTGGTCCCATGTAGTGCAATCCATGGTATCTAGAGTTTCATACAAAGCTTCTGCTCCATCAATCAAAGAGAACTTGAATAGGGCAGTTCGTCTAGCATTATCATTAGCCCTAACACCCTTCTGACTGTTTGCATAACCAAGAAATCTTCGAAAATGTTGATATGGATCTTCAAAGCAACCTCCAAAAATAGAATTCTTCTCTACCATGTTAATAAGAGCGGAATGTATGTCAAAATCATCATCTTCCCCCTTGCTCCTATCATACTTGAAAATTTCATGTATGGCAACAATATCCAGATTCTGCCTTGCTCCGATTATGTTTAGCTCAGTGTGTTACTTGTTCATTTCCTTCCTTTCCTTTTCCTAGTACACAAGTACCTCAGAAAAATTCAAGGATGTATAGAATTAAATAATCACAAATAAAAATTCTTAATCAACTAGAAATAATAAAATAATAATAACAGCCGTCCTCGGCAACAGCGCCAAAAACTTGATGCGTGTTTTTTTTGCACGCAAAATTAATCCCCAAGCATAAAGGATATCAATTGCAGCTTAATCAAGTGACCAAGTTAAATTATCGAACCCAAAGGACGGTGAATTATAAATTTAATTATTAACTTAATTAATTAAGACAATATGACAATTAAGTTTGAGGTCTGAATTATTAATCTACTAGCAAAAATATGAAATAACAATTAAAATAAACACTAGAAGAATTACGAAAGTGGATCAAGTAGGAGAATAGGTATCTCTAGGATAATCCAGTTTCACTCATTAATATCTCTTTCGTGTATCAATGTCCGACTTTACCTTGTGGAATATGGACGCATCACTAAGCCATGCAAATATACTCTATAGACACAAGTAAATATGCGTGTAACACATGTGAATAACCTTGGAGCAAGATATATACTTTCACCCCCCTTTATAGGTACTATAAAATTAACCTATTTTTCCTACTTATCAACCCAAATCCAATTCAATTAATAAGTATTCATATAAGATAGTTCTAATGAAGCTACGGAGTCCCCTCACTTAGAATTATAATATGGAATCCTACTCAGCAGTGAACACTCAATCAATAATCAAGATATGTATTCAGACTCTACATAACAGTTAATGATGCACAAAATGACTCAGAGTATATATTAAAAATGCATAGTCTTATATAAAATAAATCCACAAGTAGTGTTGTACGGAGTATACACACCAAAGTTCAATTAACTTGTAAAACCTTCATAAACCCTAGATCTACCAAAACGGTTCTAGCCCATGACGTTTCGAAGAACATTCATGGGGGTTGGATGGATCTTACCCATATGTCCGGAAAATACAAGATAAATTAGGAAACAATTAAAACCCTAGATGTGGGCATCGCCGCGTCCTTCTCTGTCTTGAATCCTTCTCTTGGTTCTCCTCTTGATTCCACAAATGAATCTTCAAAGTGATGGATGTATGAAAGAAAGGATGTGGATGATGGTTGGGGGGTGATCCCCCCTTGTGGGGTATAAGATGATTGTGTTTCTCTCTCCAATCCAATGAATAATGATGTAATCTGCATCCCCTTTTATACATGTAAGCTCTCCTTATAAACCTTGGATGGGCTTTTTCTTGGAAAATAAGAAAATACATGAACAGGTGGTGAAAATTCCATCGAAAAATGCTCTGTGTGTCTCCGTTCGACCAAAATAGTTCTGGTCGAACGGGTGGTCGACGGATCTCCTTGGCCGAATGGGAGGTCAAGCTACATGCGTAATCTCGTCGTTTCGCGTATAACTTCCACATACAAGCTCCAATTTGCATGATTCTTATGTTCACTCGATCTTCTCTTCATTGGCTTTCTATCTATATAAAGAACTCACAGAGAATCCAACATTTGAATGTGTAATAAGTCATGCAAAGTGGAACGGCCGTTCTGTTCGGCATAGCTCGCGCGATGTTACCACTTTGATCATAACTTTTTTGTTTGGACTCCAATTGAGGTGTTCCTTATGCCTAAATGACCCTCTCTTCTGTGGCTTTCCAATCATGTATCACAGTTTCAATTCAGAGCTCCACATGAACACAGAAAAAATAACACAAGTTGGACGTGCGTTTCTCAACATTCCTGCACAAATTGCACATTTTCTCCAACTTTTCACTTTTGATCATTTTTCCACCTAAAACACAATAAAACATCTCAAGTGCACCTTTTTCTCAAATATATCGAATATAGGATCTTTGCACAAATATATAACAATAATTCCCATCAAAAAGATGTTAAATTGGACACTAAAACACGCTTATTTTCACTCTCATCAGTCACCACATGTCGAAGGAAGGTGACTTGATAAAACCAAAACTAACATTTCTTAAACTTTGCATAGAGCTTATCCTTATGAAGTGTCTTTAACACCATTCTCAAATGCTCCTCATGTTGTGCTTCGCCCTTGGAGTACACCAAAATATCATCAATGAAGACTATGACAAACTGATCAAGATACGAGTGGAATACTCGATCATCAAATTCATAAACATAGAAGGTACATTACTCAAACCAAAAGGCATAACGACAAACTCGTAGTGTCATAACAAGTCCTAAAGGCACTCTTGGAAATATCTGACTCCTTCACTCACAATTGGTGATACTCGGATCTCAAATCAATTTTGGAAAATATACTTGCTCCTTCCAATTGATCAAACAAGTCCTCAATTCTAGGAAAAGGATACTTGTTCTTCACCGTCAATCGATTAAGATCTCGATAATCAATACACATTCTCATCGATCCATCTTTCTTCTTGACGAAAAGGATTAGTTCTCCCCATGGTGATACACTTGGGCGGATGAATCCTAGGTGTAAAAGCTCTTGTAGATGAACCTTCAATTCTTGCAATTGCATGGGCGCCATTCGATATGGGGCTTTGGATACCAGTGTTGATCCCGTCAGCAAATCTATTGAAAATTTCACTTGTCAGTTTGGAGGTGTTCCTGGTAAGTACTCCAGAAAAACAACGAGATAGTCACGTACAATTGGTATGTCACTGGGTGATATCTTTGTAGTCTTGGTGTCTATAATGTTGACTAGAAACCCTTGGCAAGACTTCTTCTTAAGTATCTTTACGTCCTTCGCAGCAGATAAAACTCTTGGTATACCGCCACTCTTGATCTTGTGCATGACTTCTCTTTCGGATCTTGGTTCCCTTAGGACCACTTCTTGTTCTCTGCAATTGATGTCGACTTGATGATAGGTATGCCAATCTATTCCCAGAATCATATCAAATTCGTGCATATCCATAATGTATGGCTTGACACTAAAATCTACCCTTTCAATGCATACATCTACTTCTTCTACTAATGAATGCGCAATGATTCTCTCACCCGTTGGTAAACTAATCTCAAGAGGTTCATCACTCTTGACTTGTTTATAGTGAATCTTGTGACAAAACTTTATAGAAATAAAAGAATGCGACGCACCAGTTTCAAACATAGTGAAAGCTCAGGATTTACCCACTGATAACGTACTTTTCATAACATCAGGTTCCTTGTTCCTCTCAGCTTGGTTCATAGCAAAGACTCTTCCTTTCCCTCCAGTGGTTTGCCTTGCACTTCCTTCTGCAAGCGGTCCCCTTCGATCTGGCCTATAGTTTGTTGGCTTTGGGTAGTCTTGGGCTCGGTGCCCAACTTCATGACATTTGAAACATTTGCCCTGTCTTCTGAGGCATTCCCCATGATGGTTCTTTCCACATTGTGAGTAGAGCGGCTTTGGTTTCAGTGCATTTGCAGACAGGTTCATGTTTGACCTTGTTTGCCTATTGTTGTTGTTCCTACTGATTAGCCGTAATATATTTGGGATGACCAATTAAAATAATTTATCAAATCACAAGGAGAAAGGTACTAGGGTCTAAGCGATCTCATGTTTGTCATTGTATTATAGAGATGAACATAAAGGGGAGATAATCAAGAAATGACAATAAAATAAAAGGATAGATGAATGGAAGATGGGTGAATGAACCAAGTAGATAGAGATGAGACTAACAATACTTAAAGCTTGGAAAATATAGGTATCATGCAATGAATTAATATGTGTCATGGGTAAAAAACTAAGGGCCAACACTAAGATCACCTAGACTCCCTCTCGGAATGAATAGGATATGGTTCTAAACATAGCTCAATGAGTTGGTTCCCACTCAAATAATTCCAACTAGGTACTAAGCTTAAATGAGAGTCCCTTCACACGATGAATCAACCTCTCGATCTAATCAATCGGATGTCCTATCAAAGGGTTCTAAATTCCAAAGGATTTCTCAATCACTTTACAATTTATAATGTACATGAAGTGTTTGATGAAATGATTTACTTAATTATCCTAAGCATATAATTGATTTTTCAATCTAATCACATATCTAGAACTACTAAACACACAAATCAAGAAATTAATAATCAATGATAGAAAACCAATTAACCCATTCAACATAATCATTCAATTGCAAAATACCCAAAATTATCCAATACAATTCATATTGCTAATCTCACAAAGGAGATTAGCCTCTCATAGTCACAAGGAAATTAACATAGACATTAAACTCCTTACAAACCATAATAAACAATAAGGTTTCAACACAAAAGTTGGATGAAAACTCCCTTGGATGGATCCAATGGTGTTCTTCTTCTTCCCTTTGCAATTCTCCTCTCCCCCATGCTTCTCTAGCTAAATGGATGAAGGATTTAACGGTGGGATGATGATAGATAGTAAGGATGAAAAATGGATGAAGGTGAAGGGGTAAAATGGAGGAAATGGCGTGTGAGGTAGGTGTAAGGGTGAAACCCTCGACCAAACTAATCAAAAATTGAAGTATTAGGTATTTATGCCCCTTGGGAACCTTCTAGAAGGGTTCTGATAGGATTCTGTTCCTGCAGTGACTCGAGTCGTGTACTGCAACACGGCCACATGGTGGCCGTGTAGGCATTTTTTATGTCAGAAAAGGGCCAAGGCTTACAGGGCCGTGTTGCGTAACACGGGTCGTATGCTGCAACACAGGTCGTGTGCTGTAACATGACCAGCCGTGTTGGTGCTGCACAGTTTCACCGTTTCACGCATAACTTCCACATCCAATCTCTGATTTGAGTAATTCTTGCGCTCATGTGATCCTCTTTTCCTTGGATTTCTATCCATATAATGATATGACAAAAATTCTAACATTTGAGAGTGTAACAAGTCATGCAAACTAGCACGACCATGTTGAGTAGGAACAGCTTGCGCGACGTCACCATTTCAATCATAACTTTCTCGTTTGGGCTCCGGTTGAAGTGTTTCTTATACCAAAAATATCTTCTTTTCTGTGGCTTTCCAACCATGTATTACACTTCTAGTTTTGAGTTCCACAAGAGTACAAAAAAATTACACAAGTTGGACATGAATTTTTCATTATTTTGCTTAATTTGACTCATTCTCCCTCGTTTCAACTCCGAATTGAGATCCGCTTTTTCCTACATCTTTCTTATAGCATCTAGGATCCATTTTTGCCTAAAAATCATACGTTTAAGCTCATTCATATACATTTCTATAAATACACAAAACACAATCAAATAACACATAAATACGGATAACAATATACAAAAATGGACATAAAAAGATACTAAAATTTAGGTGAAAATATCACTCATAACCTACCATGGCTTGAGATTTCCCACTTTCTCTTGTTATGGTTCTCCACTGGATTGCTGTTTGCTTGCCTTTTCTCTGGACATGCCTCAACCTTCTGAGCCCTCATGAATGTATCAACATAGCTCATGTCAGGCAAAGAAGACGTAATGTTCTATATGTCCTGGTATAACCCATCCAGAAATTTCTTAGCTCGCTTCTCGTTGTTGTCGACTAGTTGTGGAGCTGACCGCCGAAGTTGATTGAATCGCCACTCATAATCATCACAGACATGTCCCCTTGCTTAAGATTGTAGAACTCGTTCTCCATCCTAGCTCGGTACATCGGAGGATAGTAGTTCACCATCACAATTGCCTTGAATTCGTCCTAGGTGATACCTTCTCTATTCTCGTTCAGCCTCATTGTCCAGTTTGCCTCTTCAGCCAGTTGATAGGATGCGCAGAGCACCCATTGAGTATCAGTGCACCTCATAATGTGAAACGTTCATTCCAGTGCTCTTAGCCACTGTTCCAGTGCTCTTAGCCACTCCTCCATGTACTTTGGCTCTTTACGCCCTCTGAAGAATGGTGGAGTGGGTGCCCGGAACTCTTGTACTACTCTACCATGAGCATCAGGGTTAGCCTTCATGAGCGTCTCTCCTTGGAGGCATCCTTCAATTGCCAACATAAGTAACTTTAGTACTTTGTGTTAGAATTAATGAATAAATATAACAATGCATATCATCAGATTACTCAAGTAATAAATACATGATAGAGGCACATATTTCAAATAATAAAATTCTTATTCATCATTAAATGAATAATTATTTAAAGTTGTAAACTATCAAAGTAGATGCTGAATAATTAAATTGAAATTCAAGTCCCTAACATACGGGATTTTATTTATAGTTTTCAAAAACAAAATCTCAAAATTATCGCATGCACAAATCATTCATCATCTCCTCCAAGATCTTCTTCAGGGTCTTCCTCGAAATCCTCCTCGGGTTCCACTTCATCCATGTCCTCATTTGGCACATAGTCGTATCCTGGTTCCACAAAATAACCCACCATCAAAGCTTCTTGTTTATCGTGCAATTCTTCCATAAAAAGTCTAGGAGGGGGTGGATACCAACTGACAACCATCTCAATTAGAAAGGTGGTAAATTATACATAATCTACTTACGGGACTTGCGATTGAACCATGTGTGTAATATAGGTTAGCAAAAATAGGATCTGCCACATCCATCCATTCCCATGGTAATGTGCTATTGAGTTTCACTCTGGCCCAATAGTCCGTGATTCCCTCACCCACGTCCTTGACTTTCCTCCACTTTTGAAGCATTACCGCAATGTGGGTGGGCAGGTCGTTGATGAGAGATATTTTCACCTAAATTTAAGTGTCTGTTTATATGTGTTTTTGTATTATTTCATCCATATTTATGTGTGTTTTGGTTGTGTTTTATATTTTTATAAAAATGTGTATGAATGAGCTTAAACGTATGAAAAACAGGTGAAAACAGAGCAAAAACGGTGACGGAAGATGAAATAAAAAAGAAGAAACAGGGCTGCACGAACACGGCCGACTGTGCAGGGTACATGATCCATGTTCCCATACATGACCCGTGTACTGCACACGGCCCTTTATAGGGTGGCCGTGCGTTGTCATCTGAAATACCTACATGACCACCCTGTGGCCGTGTTTCAACACACGACTCGTGTGTTGTCTGAAACTAGGCATTAATCAAATAACCCTGACACGACTCGTGCCATGTGCAAGCACACGAGCCGTGTAGGTGCAGGGATCAGAAAAATTTCAGAATTCTTCTAAAAGGTCTCCAAGGGGTATAAATACCAAGATCACAACATGATAATAATAATTTAATTAATATAAACTATCACATATGAAGCAATTAACACATATAAGATGAGAAAATCCCCCACCTTAACCACGTGAAGATTAGATTCGCGTACTACACGTCCCGATCCAACTCTTCTTCGAAGCTATTATCACACAACTAAAACATACGTAATACTATGATCTAATCTAAAACATATAGGGTTGTGGATGAAAGGAAAAAAAATAGAGTAAGGCCTTTTTAATCAATGAAAGCAGAAAAGAGAAAAGAGGAGAGAATTGTTACCCTCTCTCTTGATTGCAGTTGCGTTAGAAAATTGGAAGTGAGATCGATTAAATAATATAATTAAATTTATAATTAAACGGCTGACCAAAAATCCTAGAAGAATGAATGCGTAAAATTTCAGAACTTTCTTTAGTTAGGAGAGTTAATTTTATGATTGATGTGCAGGGGAAATATCTTCTTTTGAAGAATAGAAGTGATGATTTGATTTTTGGAAAAAGAAATCTTCTTTAATAAGGAAAGTTTATAAATCTGATTTCTCTCCTCTTATTCACGCAGTTTGCAAAAATAATTGGGCTGGATATGATTTTAAGCTTGTTTTGGGCCTTTAAGATTTTGAGCCACAAATAAATACACGTGTGAAATTTTATGAGATGTTATATTATCAGTTCTCAAGTGCTTGAGTTTTCTTCCACTAATGTTCTCCACCTTTGATAACCATATCTTAAAGCAATTAAATGCTTCATCTTTTGATTTCAGTATGTAGATCCACACCTTCCTTGAGAAGTCATTTGTGAAACTAATAAAGTACTTTCCTCCTCCTCTTGTAAGGTTCTTGGCTAGACCCCAGAAGTCAAAGTGAAAATATTCCAAAATACCCTTGGTAACATGATCAAATGCTTCCAAATTTAAACCTTTTGGTTTTTCCAAGAATGCAATACTCACACTTATATAACTTTACATTTAATAAGCCTTCAAGAGATTCTTTTAATCCCCTCTCACTGACATGTGCTAGCCTCTTATGCCACACCTCAGTACTAACATCCTTGCTAACAACATGGTTCTAAGCAGACATGGTTTAACCTTTTAGAATCGTTCATAGAAGTTGGGTTTGAAATGGAGTAGAGGGCTGCTTGACCACCAGCTTCTACTTCTTACAAATATTTAGTGGACGAATGGTTGTCTCAAAGCAACTCCAAAATATGATTTTTTATTTTTATTTCTTTTTTAAACTCTCTTTTTATTCTATATAAACTAAAAAAAATATTACTCTCTCTGTCCACGTCGTTTAAGAAAATTTGTTCTTTATAATAAAGTGTGCTAATAATGAATCATATAATAACACATTAAAATCATACTTAATTCAACACACTTTAAATAACATACTTTAACAACCATTAAACATATTTTATTGTCTCACGTAAGTAACGTCTCACAAGAGACTTTGTCTAATTTATAAAGCAATAATGATAAATATCATTCATTAAAAAGATAGTAAAAATTTTATCGATTCAAGGCCTGAAAGATGGATAAATTATCAATTAGGTGTTTAAATTATTTTTTCTATCGACTGAGACCTAAATTATACAAAACTATCAATCCAAGGCTTAAATTCATGCCCTAAATTGATAAAATAGGAGACAATTTGTGATAAATTCATACCTTAAATTGATAATTTTATACTCCCTCTGTCCACCCGAAAGAGGGTGTTTTACATTTGTCCACGTTAATTAAGGAGTATTATTATTTAATGAATAGTGGGTAGTTATATTAGTGGGAGTGTGGGCTCCATATTTTAATTGTATTAGTGGATGTGTGTACATATGTGAAAAAAGAAAATGACCCTATTTGAAGCAGACGATCAAAATGAAAAAAAAATTTCGGTGGATAAAAGTGTGATGAAGGAGTCCGCAAAAATAGAAGTGGATGTTGCCCCAACTATAAGGGATGGAGTATAATCCAAATTCCAAATTTATAGAAAAAATAATTTGGGCTGAATTCATGGCATGGAATTTTTCAAATATGAAACTGTTGGTATTTTTAATATTAATAGTGTAGAGAGTTGGATGAGTGTGTGGCGTGAGGTTGAAAGTGGAGTTGTAGTATAATATGGATGGGAATGGGTGTTTAATAGTTTATATGATAGTTTGGAGAATCGTGGTTAATGGAGTATAAGGATTGGATTTTATTTATGGGATTTTGGTACACACTTACAATTGATCATGCCACTCATATTTATAGATAATATATGTCGGTTAATTAACCGACCTTAGCAGACTAGAGTTTTCTAGGATAATTTCCTTATCCATGTGGTAAGCTTTCTCTAGAATTCTCTAGCTTTACTTTTTCTTTGTTACTCTTATTTAATTTTGTCTAGATTATTCCAACTCCTCTGCTTATCTTTTAATGGTATGCTTATCTTCTTTTTTTTTTTTTTTCCGAATGCTTCCAGAATATACATCAATCTTCAATAGTCACTCTTATGCTTATTCGGATGATTCCGTGTTTCTATTATCTTGAATCTTGTTTTCTTTCGTCATGGCTCTTTCTTGATGATAGCTTCGAAATTTTCTAGATCTATAGTTTCATGGTTGCAAGTCTCGTAGATTTCTCTTAGTGTCCTCACCTTTCTTGGTGTTTCATCTGGGGCCAGTCCTTTTTGAGCTTTAGGTGTTGGAGTCTCAAGACTTGGAGGTAGTGGAGACTCTTCTGGAATTTTTGGTTCTTATTCTTGAACTTCTTGACTTTCACTGGGACATCGTAGTTGCGGCATCATAAGATTTTGCTTCTCGACTTTTCCTTCATCCCAATTTCACGAGGCATTCTCATCGAACTCAACATCTCGACTGATGATTAGCTTTTTTTGTCTTGAGACTATAGAGTCGATAGCCTTTGGACTGAGTGCTATTTCCTAGAAATATGCATTTTTTAGTCTTCTCCTCCAACTGGTGTCTCTTTTCTTTTGGGATGTGCACGTAACAGATGCTCCGAAGAACTCTTAGATACTTTGCTGATGGCTTTTGTCCACTCTAGGCTTCAATTGGTGTTTATTTTGCACCGCCTTTTTTTGACACATATTCAGCAAGTAGACTGTTGTGTAGACAGCTTCTTCCTAGAATACCTTGGGCATGCTTTTCTCTGCTAGCATTGTTTTTGCCATTTCCATTACAGTCTTGTTCTTTCTCTCTGAGACTCCATTTTGTTCTGGAGCGTAGCCAACTGTTAGCTGATGGTTGACTCCTTCTTCACAAAACTTGTTGAACTCTTTGGATGTATACTCTGTCCCTCTATCGCTACGTAGAACTTTGATTCTCTGGCCGCTTTGATTCTCCACTAGATTCTTGAACTTTTTGAAGATAGAGAAGACTTCTGACCTTTCTTTCATGAAGTACACCCAAGTCATTCTTGTGTAGTCTGTTGGCGATCGATCGTTTGGTTAACGTGAACCATTAGGGTTCCATGCAACTCTACTACAGCGGAAGCATAAGAGTAGAATCGTATTACCTTTCACTAGGGTTGATGTAGAGGATGATCAGCAACATCAAACAACCTTCCGATCTTCTACTGTATTCCTAAGTCCGATCTTGACATCGTGTGGGCGACGATCTTCAAGATCTCCTCAATCTGCTTTCCATCCCTCTCTAACGTGTTTTAGGCGCAGGATTAGGGTTCCAGATAAGTTGAGGTGACTCATTTATAGGCTACAGCAAGGACCAAGAGGAGAAATTAGAATTGGGCCTCTATTGGGCTTAAGTATCCAAGCTTAGCCCAAAGTTTATACTTAAGTCCAATAATAATAATATATTCCACTAAAATATTATTACTGCACTACCATTCTAATCCCAGAATTACATTATGGGCTCCTTCTTATTATGAGTCCGACAGTCTTCCCATGTTTAAGATATACAATGCCCATTAATTAATTAAGTTAATGACAACTCCATTAATTAATATCTCATTCAAGAGTAGTACCACTCAACCTCATTATCATGCCGGAATAAATCCAGCTGTAGGGTTTACATGATAATCCTTATGAGCTCCTGAAGGGGACATCATCAACCTATGTCGGACACGGATTCCTTCTACAATCACCAGCACACCATAGAGACATCACTATTTCTCAACTCACCGAGTTTGTTGATTTAATTGCATCCAAATCTCACCCATTGATGAATCAAAGAAATACATACTGGCTTACATGTTGAGATTATTATATAGAGATTAAGAGCATGAACATCCATAATAACAGAGATCAAGTTCTCCTATATTGTCTGTATAAGTCGAACGATCTCAAGCGGTCCTGCTCAATACACAAAGTGCAATAATATGATTCCATAGTCAAGACAAACTAATACCAAATAACACTACAACCATACCGATAGAGATTCCCCTTCTATCTTGGTTGTGAGCCTCTATTTATACTTTATAAGAGAACCGATAATATGATCTTCTGCGTCTTGTCGGAAACATATTATCTACAGTATAAAGTAAGTGGACTATTGCATCATAAGACGCAATCATTTGATCAATGATTCTCATTTCAAATAAATTGTTATAACATTGTTCATACTAAAGCTAGGCTTTTAGTATATAATTCAACAATCTCCCACTTATACTAAAAGACTATGCTGCCATGTCTTCTACCCTACATCTCTCACTACACGACTATCAAAAGCTCTCGCTTCAAAGTCCTTGTAAATGGATTTACTAGGTTATCATCTAATATAATCTAGGCGACTATAACCTTCCCCTCAGAATGCGATTTCTCATATAACGTGGTACTTGCTCTTAATGTGTTCGATTTCTTATGGACTCGTGATTCCTTCAAGTTTGCAACTGCACTATTATTATCACAATAAATTATGATAATCTTGGGCAAACTCATAAAACACATCCAAGTACATCATGAAGTCTCTAGAGTCATGCAGATACTTTGGCTGCCTCAGAGGCTCCAATTCATCATCTTTTTACCATGGTGGAGTTCGAAATATATTTATATATGACACTCCACCACTTTATGACTCTACTTCCAAAATTAAACATATAAGCTTTGAGGTAGATTTACTGCCGTCCCTATCTGATTTGAAAAATCCAAATCTATGTAACCCATAAGAAGCAGTGAATCTGTCCGGTAAGGCCATATATAATTTCTAGTCCTTTTTAGGTACATAAATATATGTCTTACCACATTTCAACATTCTCGTTTTGGGTTACCTTGATACCTACTGACTACGCATTTAGCTAAACAGATATTCAATCTCATGCATAGCATTCCTTAGATTAAGCTTCCTTTATTCAACGAAGCATAAGGAACCGCCTTCATCATCTTTATCTTCTTTTGTGTCATAAGATACAATTTCCTTAGATAAAGTCATATGCTAAAACAAGTAAGGATTGTATCATTTCACGAAGCTTGAGATAAGCATAACACCCTATCTTGTTATCACCATGATCCTAAGGATATATTTTGCTTTTCTTAAGTCCTTCATTTTATATTACTTTATGAACCATACCCATATGCCCAACAATACTCTTTTATTATCTCTAATGATCAAGATACCATCTACGTATAGTACAAGAAATACCACCACGTTTTCGTCACTCTTTTCAATACACAAGACACATCCGCGCATTGATTAAATCCATATGGTTGGATTACCTCATCAAAACAGATGTACTTTGAGTTTAAAGCTTGCTTTGGTCCATGGATGGACAATTTTAAGCTTACACTCAATAAATGCTCTTAGCCCATTGCAATGAATCACTCTAGTTGCTTCATATAGATGTTTTCCTCAAGACTTCCAATCACGGGAGCTGTCTTGACATCTATATGCTATACCTCATAGTTCAATATGAGCAGCAATAAAATAAAAGAATTTGGATCGACTTAAACTTAGCTACCGGCCTAAAGGTTTTCTCATACTCAAACTCACCCTTCTTTCTAAGTGTACCTTTACTTTATTTCAAAGTATCACCTTACCATCTGATCCTCTTTTATTTTGTAAAATCACCTCCAATGGCTTTCACACCATTACGCGGTTCTACAGGTTCCCAGACTAGATTTAGAATCCATAGATCCTATTCCACAATTCATTGCATCTTGCTAAAATATCGTATTTTTATCTTGTAGTGCTTCGTCGTATTCATGGGACAATACCATGTTTACTAGGGATCAAGTCTCACGACTCTCCCAAAACATATATCTTGCAGGTTGTCGAACAACCGTCCCACTATGACAGGGCACTACACGCTATTGTGTATCAGACGTGACAAGCGTTACAGTTTACTTTGTGGTATATCCTTTTTTACATTGGTACTATACTTTTAGTTTTTCCTTTTCACATCTTTTAGAACAACTTATACATAGGTTTGTGATTCATTACATAGTCCTTTTCTAAAAAACCAAGTGTTTGTGTTAACAATCACCCTTAGATCTTTTGGACTAATTAAATCACCCTTTATTTTTCCAGGATATCCCACAAACAGACCAATATTCTTACGATATGTTGTTTCTATGGAATACCTATAAAATGAATTTAGTAATTCCAAATAACTCATCATCTATCTAACCATTTCCATAAGAGTCCTATCCCTTCATTTTGCCACACCAGTCGGCTGGGGTTTACCCGGCGTTGACACCTTGGGATTTAATCCCAACCTCTGATAAAAAGCTATTAAACTATCCTAAGAGGTACTCGCCACCATGATTAAATTGTAAATGACTTTATATATTTTTTATGACCCTTCACTGCATGTGTCATGCACTTTTGAATTAATTATAGTACTTAAACTTGCGGTGCATCAAAATTATATCTCACCACCTCTCATAGGGACAATCATAGGACCACATAAATTATAATGAACCAATTCCAACATAGCTATGGCTCTACACCCCTTTGCCTTATAAAGCAATCATGACCTAGTTTAAGATGCCAAAAGTATGTTTGGTTCATATCTGAAGATTCCTTTCTCTTATTTAGATTAAAAGACGCGTTATCATTACAATTTGTTGCATCCTTGGGATAAACATGATTTAAGAGTGTATAAATTGTCACTAACATACCACAACAGATTATAGCTCCATCCATCATCACTATGACCATGTCATTTAAATGAAATGGAGTATCTATCTGTGAATGCATAGAAACTGAAATTAAATTCTTTCTATGAAAATGTACGTAAAGACAATTTCTCATAATCAAATGCTTATTCCTATCAAAAGATAAATAAACAACTCCCACTACAACAGTCAGTACTTTTGTAACTTTACCCATGTCTATAATAATCTCATCATCACTTAATTGCAGACATTTAGTAATTTCGATATCTACATACAATGTGTCAGTAGATGCCATCACTAATCATGCTTCAACGACTAGGGAATGAGATACTAACCTTGTTCATATCTTAATGAAATTGGCTTTCCTTTGCCACATGCTTTGTCAGAAGTTCTCCACCATATAAAATCTCTCGTATTTCAGGTAGAACTTGCTCAAAACATTTAGGCATATTATGGAGAATAAATTAATCTAGGTTTCCCCTTCAATTTCTAATCCAAGCATTACCAATTCATTCATCGACTTATCCATGACCTCTTACCTTTCTTACTTACTCAAGTATCTGAAGAATTGAATGAGACCATCATACTTTTATGAACCTCTCACCTCTCCACTAGAGACTTTAATTAATAGGCATCACAAAGAATCCTTAGTGAGAACATATTTTTATTTCTAAGCAGTAAGAATCGAAACCAAGATTCTTTTCTAATCATCTAATTTTGGAATAGTAAATATGTTTTTTTAGTAAACAATAAGTGAAATAAACCATATGAAAATCCTGAGAATCATAAATTATTACACCGATCAAATCTTCGAATTTATCCATTTATATTAATTCCCTCAAAATAATATAAAAATAAAATTCACTAACATCTCAAGCACCGTGAGTCTGCAAGCCACGTTAGTGTGGACGTTTACAAACCCGAATATTTACAAGAGAAGGTTTTACCCATTAATTTCATTTGTCAACCTAACTTCATGACAAAATAATTAATAGTGGGTTCTCTGTAGCCATGCAAATAATAGCAGTGACTCCGTTGGGGAGAATACTTTTAAGCTCATTTACACAATTCTATCAATTCATACCACATTTCTCAAAATTACAATAACTCCACCAAAAATCACACAAATACGGATAAAAGTATCCAAAAATCCACAAATAAAGACACTAAATCTAGGTGAAAATAACTACGATCAGTGACATGATTTGGTTTATGATAAAAATATTTTTATGCTTAACTTTAAAATTCTTATTGATTAGGTGGATGAAATTGTGTTGTTGCATAAATCATGAATTGCTAGATAGCCTTGGTTATTGGAATTATTTTATACCTAGTGAGTTTTTGAGCCTTTGAAAATCATGAACATTCTTATACATGATATTGTTTAATTCTTGAGAGTTTCTTGATTAATTGTGACGTGTTTCTAGAACTTGTTATGAGTCTCCATGAATATTCGAAATAGCCTAGTACATTTATGGAAATGATTAAAGGCCATCCTTAATTTTTATAAGTCACTTAGCCAAATAATTCCTTACCAAATAATTATTTTATCCGTTGTTAGCCCTTTTTGAGATTTTAAGCCTTTTTCTTTGGCAACCTACGAGAATTAACCACTTTGATTATCTTTTTGAGCCTTTGAATTCCTATATTTAGTGGAGAATTAATTGCAAGTCAAAGTGAGGTGATTGAGCTTGAAAGTGAGTTTGGAAATGAATAAAAATGGTGTTGAAAAAGTGATGAAGTTTGATAATACATCTAACGAAAAATTTGTGGGGTAGTGCTTAATCTAGTACTCCATGGAATCAAACACCCTAGTGTAGTGCTTAATCTAGTACCCTATGGAGGATGTGTAGGGTAGTGACTAAATCTGGTACCCCAAGAGAGAAAAAAAATGATGATGATATGATGTTGCTCTTGAGTTAAAGGAGAGGTGAATAATATTTGTTGGAATTGAAAAGAAAGAGAGGATGAAAGTTGAAGTGATCGATCAGCTTTAGTTCTCCACTATTTGAGTCACATTGCCTATATTTATCCTTCCGTAGCCAAAGAACCAACATTATATCCAAATAAAAAGTCATTTTTGATCCATAATTTTGCTAGCTACAAGTAAAAGGAGAGTTGAGACAATGGCCAAGTCTATGGTTAAACACCGCAGTTAATTCATGTTGAGTAATTTAAAGCCTTTATACTTGAATGTTGAGCGATACACTTATCCTAGTGAGTTTCCATGTACCAAGGCAATAATCTAGTTAGTAATGGTTTTTGTTGTGTATCGCATGCTTGTCTGCTTGATTGCTTTGAATTTATTTTTCTAAAATTTTTTGAAGCTAATAATCATATGTCACGTTCTATTTTTCTTTTATTCTTTTTGTTGCCTCGGGACGAGATGTGATTATATTTTGTTGAATCCACCAACATGAATTAAATTCTTTTTGATATGGGTTGGATTTCACACAGTATAATTTACTCATAGTTGTTTCAATATACTAGAGAATATATTTGGTATTTGAGTAAATTTGATTCTATATTTATGGCAATTATGTCTGTTCCGGTTAATCTCTTATATGAAGAGATTAGTAACATGTACTATATTATATTTTGTTGATACTTTGTCCTTTTTTTTCTCTTTTCTATTTGAAGTAAAAATTAATATCTTTTACTTTTATTTTGAAGTAAATTAAACTATATTTTAAAATTTTCTGCAATGGGATGTTTATTTATGAAATATGACAAAGAGAAAATATGACCTCCCCTGTCTCCTTAGTATGTCCATTATCAAACTTATTTGTGAATTTTTTTTTGTTATTTTAAGTGTCGTATGATCATTTTAAAGTTTTTGTGAAGAGAGATAATTGTTCATTAGTGTTTACTTTTTCTTTGCAGTTTGATTCTCCTTTTCTTTCGACATATTCCTTTTTTGGTTGAATCTTTGGAACTACAGTCATATTCCTGTTTTTAACATGAGTCTCTATTTTTATTTTAGATTT
The DNA here is from genome assembly GCA_023678885.1 of Pogostemon cablin. NCBI lineage: Eukaryota > Viridiplantae > Streptophyta > Magnoliopsida > Lamiales > Lamiaceae > Pogostemon > Pogostemon cablin. Next base: position 21,752,815 of record CM042985.1, on the reverse strand, counting down.
TAATATAAATCTTAAATTATTCTGAAACATAAGGTGATATACTGAGGTTGATATAATTCATTATATAATTAGTGACGATAAGTTAATTCATATTTGCTCAAAAATGCAGTTTTGTAAACAGATTGGTGAATTTCTTTAAGTTAAATGCTTATATAGTGTCTTTGGTGAATTCTTAAAATTCCATACCTTTATGTATGCTCCCAGTTCTATATATGTTTCTTATACACCACTTTAGTTGTGCCGTGCCTCATCTTTGCAGTGACATTTAACTTCTCATTAACTATCAAGTTTAAGTATAGAGATGCTATGTTTAAGAGATGCGTCTCAAAACTTGAGCAAGACTTAGATGTGTTTGTCATTTGAACATTTATAGTATTGCTAATACTGAATCATTTATAAAAATAATTATAGATACTGAATCATTATTGATTGGATTGATGGTACTAGATAACTATCAACAAAATTTGACTTCACAATAAGAGAAATTTTGTAGGTGATGTAGTTGTTTCACGTTGAAATTATGTAAGTGTCTTTCTCTTTTGTATTAGTTTCCAAATTATGATGCGAGCCCTTGATAAAGTGCAGGCTTTTTACTTCCAATGTAGCAATGTCAATTCTTTGAGTGTATGGAATGTCTTTTTATGATAATGTCAATAAACTTTTATAGTTTGGATGTTGTAAATTGTACTGTCTTTATTTCTTGAGTACTAGGATATGTTTTACTATGCTAATGATTCAAGTTTTAAAATGAACAATTACAAAGATTTAATTTTTTTTAAAAATGCAGGTTATAAAGATGTTCTGTAATTTGTTAGATATAAAAAAAAATTCCTGCTTTTCTTGCAAAGTCACTAATATTTATTAGCTCTTCTCTCTTGCTATTCTCTATGAATTTCCACATAACCTTTGTCTGTCTTATTTTTGTGTAGAGTTGCAAAGAGTAAATCAGACAAGGTGAACATCACGGAAATCACATTGGTAAGAGTTAGTTTCTAAAATCTTTTCATGATTTGTGGATGTCATTTCAAAGTATACCTACACACACTCAAACACACATATGTGCCCATGTATCTCAATTTTCTTGAAAATTAACTTTGACCTTATATATTTTGACAACAAAATTGCGATAAATTTGTTTCAAATTGACCTTATATATTCTACATGCGCCAGTCTTGAAGGAAATCAATTTCTGGACCGATTCCTGCAGATATTGGGCAATTGGTCAATTTGCAAAAGCAACATGTGTTTTAGGGTTTATTCTGGGTCCCACTTACTGATATTTTCTCTTTACTTTATGAGAATTATACTAATCATGCATTCATCTATTTGCTCTTAAGTGCTCTTTTTAAATTGGCTTTTGATATTGTTTAGCCATCATATGTTGTACTTGATGTGTTAGAGTATATTTCAACTCCAAATGTTCTAATCAGTCTCTCATATGCAAATTGCAGCAACAGTTATGTATTACTATGTTAATTTGTAGATGAATGTATATAGGAATAGGAATTTAGGAACTTGGGGACTTGATAGATCAGTGCACTTATGTTTCCCGCTCTGAAATCGGTTTTCTTAAGGATCTTATTTCTACCCTTATTTAGGTACTCTTTCACTTTCCTCTGCCACTATCTTTCATTGTGAAGGCAATAAATTCCAATTCGAGTCAAATCTACTATTCAGAGTTATCAATTTCTCCAAAATCTCTATTGCGCGATGGAGTTACCGTATTTCTGTTCCCCATTCTTTATGTCATCATTGAAACAATACTGCCTTAATACACAATAACCCTAGAATCATTTCTCTCAGATTTTACTTCTACCCATCGCATTTCAGACCTTAAATGAAATTCTCAGTACCAATTACTTACATGAGATAAGACTCTCCGTACATGTTAGCCCTAGCCACCTATTACTCTCCAAAGCCATAGTTGAAGAAGACGGTATCCTCAATCGATTTTTTCGTGTCTCCGCAATCTAACATCGAGGATGTTTTCTCCTTCTTCATCTCTAAAGCAAAGCATCCATTCCTAACCCTTAATTAATCAATTTGGACACTATTGAGGGCATAAGATGAAACCCAGTTTCTGGATTTTAGCCCTATCTTCCATTCCTGATACCTTTTTGTCAAAGGCGGCGTCTCAATTTACTTCATCATCTTCCATATTAGTTACATATGTTTTAGTCGTTTTCCTCTCGAGAATCACAAAATTCAATTTTAATTTCAGAAAACTTATGCCGCATTCTTCTCAAGAATGTTTTGCCACAATTACAATCTTCAGTTTCAAAGCTTCTCATGGTGCATCTCGCATTCTGAAAATCACTTTATGACTTTGCGTTCTAAAAGATAAAAATTTTTTGCACAAATTTTTTTTGTTCTGAAATCTCGCGTTCTGAAAATCTTTCTGAAAAATTAATTTTTATGCACAAAATCTTTATAACCATTTGATCTTAATTTTTTGCACAAAATCTCAAGTTCTAAAATCTATATACACAAAATAATGCACATCTCGCCTTTTGATTCAATTTTTTTGTTCATAAATCCCAATGGAAAGATCTGTATGATTCAAATGTTTAAAAATGGTTGTAATTAGAATAGTTATGGGTGTAAATGCTATTACCTTTTGTTGCATGCTCTGTAATGCATGAAGTATAAATTGTTCACTTCTACTACGTTACTTTCTTCAACATTTTGCTTCTTTAAATGTTTCTCTTAAACAACTATTTCAACCTGCCTAATATCACTGCCAATTCGGAAGATTATTAGGCAATGGATTCATCAAGTTTACATGTTATATGCTAAATATAGTTTCTATGTTTCTATTAGTTGTTACAATACATGTGTTTGAGCTCTAAATAAGAAATTACACTCTTAGAAAGAGATCAAGAAGTAGCTAACTCGTTAAATCAGAAATAAATTTGTTGGGGGTTAGTCAGCTTTCTATTTACATGTTTTTATACCACATGGCATATTGATGAAGACTGAGCGAGCTTTAGCTTTGCTATGGATTTACCTAGCATGTAATTAATGATTTATTAAGCATGCTTATTTTCTGTAAATGTGTTTTTTCTATTTTGTGCCTGTATATTTACCTTGGTGAAGTTGTAGTGTGCTACATATTTATGATTAGCAGGATGACTGATTGGTCAGATTGTAGTTGGGATGACCAATTAAAGAATTTATCGAACCCAAGGGAGGTAGGTACTAGAGCTTAAGCGATCTCAAGTTTATCGTGATTTTATAAGGACGATAGGAAAGGAGGATAAGATGCAAATGAATGCAATTAAACTAATGCAAGAAGTAAATGATTAAATGAATGCAAGATAAATGGGTTCCAAATGATGCAAGGATGAGATTAGCAACAATTATGGCATAGATAAGAAAGTAATCATGCAATTGATTATAATCTATCATGGACATGGTATAGGAGCAATCACTAATTCTACCTAAATTCTCTACCATGAAGTATAGGATGTATGCCCTCAATAAAGCTCCCAAAAGCACAAAGGATAGAGACCATAGCGAACACCTCCCAATAGGAACTAATTACACTACGAGTTCCTAATTAGGTACTAAATTATAGGCAATATTTCCTTTTAAGGTACTATGAATTCACTAATGGCTTGGGCCTCCTCATCTAATTAACTAATCTCTCGATTAAGCTAATCAAATGTTCTATCAAAGGGTTTCAAATTTAGAAGGATATACCTATCTCATTCTAAATTAATGCACATGAAGTGTATGATGAAATGATTCAATGAACTATCCTAAACATGTAATTGATTTACCAATCTAATCACATGCTTATGACAATTAATCACACAAATCAACCATATACATCAAGCAATTAAAAATCAATGATAGAAATAACATAAGACTATTCAAGATTAAAATTAATTTGCATAAAACTAAATTATCCAACACCAATCATGGAGTTAATATCACAAAGGAGATTAGCCTCTCATAGTCATAAGAAATTCAACATAGACATTAAAATCCTTACAAACCATGATCAACTATAAAGAAAGTCACAAAATTAGAATTAGATTCCCTCTTTGAAGGTCTTCAATGGAGTTCTTCTACTTCTTCTTGTGATCTCACTCTCCCTTGCTTTCTTGATCACTTGGATGGTGGATTTGATGGAGGAGTTCAAGTATAGATGGATGGATGAAGAATGAATGAAGATGATGGTGTAAAATGGAGAGAATTTTGTGTGATGTGTGTGTGTCACCAAAAAAATAGAGGCTAGGGTTGATTCTCCAATCCAAAACTTGGAGAAAAAGTAGCCAAAAAGGGAATTAAAACTTATTTTCTTCACAGGTGGTGATTTTCACAAATATTCGACCGAATTTTTGTGCAAGGTCGAATTTTTGTGACAGTTTTCTCTTACTTCACTGTTTTGGCAAGTTTTTTTTCGAGGGAGTTATTGCGCGTGAAAAATTTTCAGAACTAAGGTTCCAAAATTTGCTCCCTAAATTTTCACGCAAGAAACCACACGGCTGTCGGCGTCTCTCGCCCGCAGCCTCGACGATCATCATTCGACGTTGCCCGATCATCTCTCTTCGTTGCTGGCGCCTCTCGCCGACAATGGCCGATTTGATCACACCGCTCTCCACGACAGTGGTAGAGAAACATCCCTTGTTCATGCTATCCGCCTAGGTTTTTCTCTCATGGGGAAGAAATCAAGGAGTAGGATGCCATCCAAGGCATTGATGGATGTGCGTGTGAGCGATGAACGGACCGTACGAAGGACATTGAATGGAAGAAAACACTCAAGGAAGCAGTTTTGGTGGATAATCCACATCTGGATGTTGGCGCCGCCTTGGCGCGATCCATAGTGGCCGACCGGATGGAGATGGAGACAGAGATCAATGTTGGCTCCATGGCCCTTGTCGTGGCGGACACAACGGAGGCTCGCTGGTCCGGAAGTCCCACGCAAGGGTTGGTGGACATGGCCATGGATGACACAACCCCAGTGGTACCTATCGTCTGGAACCCTAGCCCAAGGAGAAAATCCTCGACAGAGGGGAGGCGCAGTACTACCCCGGGCGCCCGACGTCGGCTGGACGTGGCGACCCCCCTGGCCTCACCCTCTCGACAGGCGGGCGGAGATCCTCGATAGGCTAGCGCCTAGACTCGACTTGGGCAGGGGCCAGGTGACACCACTCGGTTGGGTGCCGAGACTATCGGGAGTGCCAAGACTTCTCGGGAAGATGGGGCTCACCCTCGGCAGACGCAGGGCAACCCTCGGTAGCACAACTCAGCGCACGCATCTGGCTTTCTGACTCGGCAGGTTGCGCCGAGCGTGGGCGGGAGTGCTGGGCAAGCCCCAGACGACACGCGCATGTGCAAGGGCGCGGCATCAGGGTCTCAGCAGCAGGGCGGACAATGCTCTCAGCGCGCGTTGTAGGACGATTCGGGCAAGGGTTCTGCTCCCAAGAAACCGGTTGACTACTCTAAGTTTGTCAACAAGAATAATATTGATCCGGATAGAAAACTCGAATACATCTCACCCTGCGATGGAGTGGCCTACCTGGATCCGAAGGATGACTTTGATGCTTGGAAATACACACTGGTGGGGTATTTCTCGGGATGTTTCCTGGGCATGCAAGCTTTCATGCCATCTGTCGGACGTGGGGAGTCAAATACACCATCGTCATGCACCAATCGGGATGGATTATCTTCCGTCTTTGCTCGGAGGAAGATGTGCGAAAAGTGCTGGACAAAGCTCTCCACTCCATATGGGAATGATACCTTATGCTTGAAAGGCTCCCGCGAGCTTTTCAGTTTAGTGACAGGGAAATCTCCCATGTCCCGGTCTGGATCCGTCTTCCGTCATTTCCATTGGAGTTGTGGTCGAAGAACTACATTAGCAAGGTGGCCTCATTGGTTGGTAGACCAATTATGGTGGACGATACTTCCGCTAAAGCGGACAAAGTATCATTCGTGCGTGTGCGAGTGGATATTGATGTCTCCCAGGAGCTCCCGAAGGAGGTCACTTTCAACTACCGAGGAGCGAACTACTCTCAAACTGTGCTGTATGAATGTCTCCTGGCGTATTGTACTAAGTGCAGGAAGTTCGGCCACTTAGCTAGTGATTGTGACGAACTTGATGGTGGAGATAAGGGGGAGAAGGAGAATCCACAGGAGTCCACATGGGTGGAAGAAGGGGTTGATGAGGAGGGGTTTCAGCAGGTGGAAACAAGGAAAAATAAAGCGAAGAAAAAGAGAAACAGGAGTAGGAAGAAGAAGGCCACGGCCCCTCAACTTACTCACAAAAAGAGAGAGGTCACGTCTGGGAAATACCAAATCCTGGATGAATTGGATCCTGATATTGGAGGATCAATAGGCGTGATGGTAAACAGCCCGCCCAAGTTAATACTAAAAAAACTTGGGCGTCGGAAATGGAGGAGGAGGATGAGGAGGCCGTGGGTCGTTGATAGGGGTTTTCTCAACACACAAATTAATCCTCAAGTATAAGGATATCAATTGTAGTCGCGAAGATGACCAAGTTACAATATCGAACCCACGGGACGAGTAAATATCAATTTTGTGATCTTCTAGTATATTTTAGACTATGTTGGTAATTGTAAAGGTTTAATGGATAGTAACTTCTAATCGAATTAACAAAAGAAATAGCAAAAGTAGAGAGAAGTGAGTTGTGATCAATAAGAATGATAGGTAGTTCATTGGGTCATCCAGTTTCACTAGCAATTCGTATTTTCGTATGATGGTGTCCGACTCTGCCCTGTGGTTTGTGGACGCATCACTAGACCATGCAAGTTTACTCTATAGACACAAGTAAATATGCGCTTGACACGTGTGAATAACATCGGAGCAAGAGATATGCTTCACCCCCCTTTCTAGGTACTATCATAATCCATTATCTTCTACGTCTAGAATCTAACCCGATTTGATCTCCCTTTTTAGGTACTATAAAGTTATACTCTTCATCCTATTCATCAACCTGAATTCAATTCAATTCATGAATATTCATATAAGACAGTTCTAATAATACTTCGGAATCCCTTCACTTAGAATTATAACAATAAACCCTGCTCAGTAGTGAACGCACTCAATCAATAACCATGTTATGTATTCAGACTCTACACAACGATCATTGATGCACAAAACGACTATGAGTATGGATTAAATATGCAATCTTATATAAAACAAACCACAGGTAGTGTTGTACGGAGTTTTACACACGAAACACGAATTACATCATGAAACTTTCATAACCCTAGAACTACCAAGGTGGTTCTAGCCCATGATTGATCTAGGAACAATCATGGTTAGATTAATCATTCTTACTTGAACCTTCAGTGAACCTCTGTCACAGCCCCTCCGAATGGATCACCACCTCTACTCTTGTCTCTCATACGATTGACGATCAAAAGCTCTCTTTATTCTCTGTATTAGTCTCCTTTTATACTTGTAATCACGTCTCTAGGGCTTGGAATGGGCTTTCTAAGTGATCTCACGCGTTTCGGCCTCGAAAATCCGGATAAGGTAAGTTCTCGCACACAGGTTCGACCACGTCAAGTAGGTCGAACCCCGAGCCACAGGTCGAACCCCAGGTCGAACCCCGCTACTGGAAGAATTCTGCACAGGTTCGACCTTCTGGACAGGTCGAACCACTTAGGTCTTGGTCGAACCCCAGGTCGAACCTCAGCACTGGACAACTCTTGCTCCCGATTCGACCAACGGGCAAGTCGAACCCTAACATCGTGGTCGAATCCTCCTTCTTGCAAACTGGTTCGACCATGGTTCGACCTGATGGCCAGGTCGAACCAACTGAGTCGTGGTCGAACCTTTCTCTGTATTGTCCAGCAACGTTGGTTCGACCTGCTGGAGAGGTCGAACCCTCCTCCAGCCAGGTCGAACCCACCTACTTCTTGGGCGGTTCGCGTGGCTTCGACTCCGTCTCTTTGATTCTTGGCTCTTTCACTCCGTTTTTGCTAAGAAAACACTCAAATAGCTCCACTAACATCTGATTCATGCTATTTCACAATATATATAGGTTTTCCACCTATTTCCACATCAAAACTCTCCAAAACTAGCACAAAACATAGCGCCAAACTTGTGAATTTACACACTCATCAAACCCCCAAACTTACATGTTGCTCGTCCCGAGGCAACCAATTTAAACCACAGGAGTCGTGTATAATTCAACAAGATCAAGTACAACACATATTACACATGCCACTTCATTGAATCAAACAAGAATTACTTGCATCAAATATGTCACTCATGTAAAATCAATCTAATCACACACCATTCGGAGCACTAAGTAATCTCACTGACAAGATAAGTCTTTACTCTCATTCACTCGTGCGTGAGGCACTATAGGCTAGTATAAACACTCATATCAATTCATATTCACGCGTAACCATAAGCTTGGCAAAGGTCTCAGAAATCAACTTACATTAGATTAACACTAGGATCACAAAGGACTTGTTTCTAGGTTGTAATGTTGGCTCTTTGGAAAGGGTAGGAAAATTTGATCATAGTAACTTAATACACTAGTAGAGAGTTACCTTGGAGGTTCTTGATTTCCCATTCGGCTTCATATTCTCCTCCAATTCTTCTCTTGCACTTGCAATTATCAATTTTCCTTCTCTTCCTTGCATCAACATCATTCTTCTTTTAATTGCTCGGGTACCAGTTATAGGCACTACCCTTCTCGAACATCGTTCGGCTGTTTCTTAGAAACTTCAAGCCCCATGTATAAGCAATTCGGGGTACCAATTTCAGGCACTATCCCTAACAAGATTTAACCATGCATATTTCTTACCGAACCTCATTCCATCTTCCCTTTGTTCCACACTCATTCACCTTATTCTCTCTACCAATGGATAGGGTATTTTCAAAGCTCAAATAAGGTAATTAAAGCTCGTATATCTGGCTTGCCAAAGAAAAAGCTTTTAAAAGGCTCAAACAGGGCTACCAAAGATTTATAAGATCATTAGGAAAGGTGAAATTTGGCTAAGTGACTCAATTAATCAAAAATGGCCTAAGATCATATCCTAATATTTCATCAATTGTAAGTTTCACACAAGACTCCAAGCCAAGTTCTAGAATACGTTCATACGAATGATTCTCTCAAGAATAAACTATCATGATTAATCATGATGAAGGCTCAAATCCTCACATAGGTAATCAATTCCTAATACTCCTCATAGCACATAATCAAAATCAATTCCTCATGAATTCCATATACTTAACAAATTATTCATGCTCTTTCCAAATGAAAATAAACACGTAAACATATGAATGCACATAATCAACACCCATACAGAGCAACGATACAAGATCAACTATATCAAGTACATTCCACTCACACATGAATCACACCCCAATCTGTAAAAATAAAAAGAAGAATGGGAGATAAGATGAATCGGAGAAACCAAAAGAAAACCTGAAACTACTCCTTAGGAGCATCATCATCCTCATCATCATCGTCATCCTCATTCATTCTATTTTCCACAGCTCGGCACAAACTGGTAATGTGTTTGTCCATCATATCAACTCGACTACTCACTCTACCAACACGCTCATCCAAGGCAGAATACCTTTCGTTCAGCGTGGCGTAGTTGGCGTTAGCGAGCGCGAGTTGCCTGTTCATCTCTTGTTGTGCAGCTACCACCGCGATCAGCTGCTCATGAATCAAGCGAAGCTGCTCCCGAGTACCTGGAACTGCTCGCCGTTGCTGCGGTTCTGGAGCATGCTGAGGCGCATCATGCTGCTCTCCTTCCGGAATCTCCATCTCCGGCTGCTCCTCTACCTGATCCTCCTCTTCAGACTGCTGTGGCTGAGGTGGACGGCACTCTCCTCGATCAACAATCTGCTGTAACTCAGCCATCCTTCCCTCAGCAAACATCTGTGCTACCGCTCTCCAATCACCCCCCGACTTCGCTGCCACAGATAAAGCGGTGTGTCCTAGAGAATTCATTAGTCTATTCCTTGCTTCCCGAATAGTTGTCAAGTTGCTCACGTCGAAGGGGAATATAAATTCGAAAGGCTTGACACCTCTCGTGAAAAACCAATCTCCATTTCTAAAATGGGCAAACCCTCCCTTCGCGCACGTGCTCATAATCAAATTGGGTTCTCCTTCTACTGGTGTAATGCCGGTGAGGTCCAAGTTGTAATGCTCAGCCAAAATCGTCAATAACCCTCCAATATTCACCTTTTGAAAACCAATGGTCTTGAATCGATTCAGCTGCGCAATAAAATAGGCTCCAACGTTGAACTTCACTCCGTGCAACATACACCACAAGGCATATAACTCTCCTCTAGACACAACACTGCCCTCCGAGCGGGCGAACAACGTGTTGCTCAGGATGCGGTCCATGTACCTCAAGACAGGGTTCTTTATTGCGGAAGCACGAGCCTGTCTAGTCTTGTAATCACGAATCTCCCCCGTGATCTCCCTCCAAAATCGCTTTACACCGAATGCAGCACTTTCTAAACGAGGGATCTCCAAAGGTGTCTCAAACAGCTCGTTGAAATCCTCAGACGTCCATCTCCTACTCACTCCACCAAGCTGAAACGTACACTGATAGGGGTATCCAAGCGGGTCCTTCTCCATCTCAAACGAACAAACCACTTCCGCTGTAACATGGAAGTACGTCGGCCTCTTCAGCTCCATGAATCTTCGGATCCCTACTTGATCAAACATCCAAAATATATCATCCCCTATTCTCATTATCCTCATCGCTTCATCATCTTGGTATCGAGTGCGAGCTATCTTGTCTGAAACTTCTTCCCACTTCTCTTTAATCTCATCCCAACCTTGCATCCTAATCTTGAAGTTATCAGGTAAACGGTCTTGTAGCCTCAGTTTTCTTGTCACTTTGTCCATGTTTGAAGGCCTGTCATGCCTCTTCTTTGATCTCTCCTCCTCTGCTTTTCCTTTCCCTTTGCTTGATACTTGTCCCTTTCCTGAAAACAAATACTTCAATCCAACCAACAAGACAAGAAAGCAAGTATTGTACTAGCACATCACATACTCTACTCAAGACTTCAAGCATCAATGCATATTCATACAAACTATCATCTCAACACCACTTGCTTATTCAACATTTTCAAAACATCTTCAATTATACCTTCTTTAATTATCAAAACAGAACCAACAAGCATGCATTAAGCAATTCAAGTAATTCAATCAAAAATTCAACATGCTTTCCTCCATAAACTACTTTAATTCTATCAATTTCCACCAAATCAACATGCTCATTCTATGATATATTATATATCCTTGATTAATTCACATAAAAATCCAAGTTCTATCAATAATCAATCAACCACAATCCAAGAAACAAGAATTCATATGAAACCAATCAAAATATTAACATTCACCATGAAATTCAACCATACTCAACATCAATTCTCTATTACACATCAAATTGCTTACCTAAACCTTCAATCCTAGAGTAATTGAGTTGGAAAAAACGTACCTTGTGACTTGCCCATGGAGAAAAACCGATCGAAAACACAAAACACCCAGAAACGCGATTTCAGCCCTAACTCGCGACGAAATCCGCCCAAATCTGCGACCAAATCGATAATTCAAGGTGTATTGTTGTGTAATCGGTGCGAAATCAAGTGTAATTGAAGAATTTGTGCAAGGGTGTAGAGGTTCGAAGAGGGTTCGAGGTTTGATGTTTCGAAAAAGTGATCGAACCCCTCTGAAAATTCGAACTTAAAACGTGTACCTGGCTTGGTTCGACCTCAGGTTCGACCACCTGTACTGGTCGAACCATGGATGGCGAGGTCGAACCTCTCTTCTGGACAAACAATCTTCCTGGTTCGACCAGGGATTCGACTTGCTAAACAGGTCGAACCTTTCATGAATTGGTCGAACCTCTCTTCTGGAAAACAGAGTGCTTCCGACTGACAGGTTCGACCTTAGGTTCGACCTCATGATCAGGTCGAACCACTATAGCTTTGGTCGAACCTCCTCTCTGGACAACTTTCAATGTCAGGTTCGACCATAGGTTCGACCTCATGGTCAGGTCGAACCACTATGGCTTTGGTCGAACCTCCTCTCTGGACAACTTTCAACACCGGTTCGACTTCCTCTGCTTTTGTTCGACCTCTGGCTCTGGTCGAACCACTGCTAAACTTGGTCGAACCTACCTCCTGATTTCCAAAACTGAGTGTTCAAACTTCAACACAACCTCATTAGGTATAATCTAGAGCACAACTTCAGAAATTGTTCCACATAATATCATTCATGAGTATCTCCGTATAAGAAAAACACAACCAAAAACCACTGAACATTAGGCAAATTGTAAAAAATCGTCACATCAAAATCGATTAAAATTTCAACATGGCCGCAAAAACCAATTCCCCTAACAAATAATACAAAGAAAAGATTATACTCTTAATGCTTCAATGAGGTAATAACATCACACCCCCCCCAAACTTAGTAAAAACGTAAGTCGAAACTAAGTTTGAAAAGAGATGTAATTGCCTATTGGTAAGCATCTTAAATACAAAAATTTCTTACTCACACGAAAAAAATAAAGCAATAAAACGGAAGGGCAAGCCCCCAACAGGCGCTCATGTTTAACGTCGTAGAGTCACGACGGTACCAAATTAGAACAAGGTATCATCAAAAATGACACACGCATCATCCGGCGACCTATAATGCTTCAATCGATGCCCATTCGCCGCGATAACGTCACCATCTTTGTCAATAAGCTCATAACTCCCCCCTCCTAAGGCTCGATGAATCATGAACGGTCCCGTCCACTTAGACTTCAACTTGCCTGCAAAGAGCTTTAAACGAGAGTTAAAAAGTAGTACCTCATCTCCTTGCTTGAACTCCTTGTACGAAATTTTAGAATCATGCCACCTCTTCATTCTTTCCTTATAAATCTCTGAATTCTTGAAAGCACGACTCCTAAACTCATCCAATTGATTCATGTGAGTTAGCCTCAACTCCTTTACATCCCTAAGGGTCAAGTTCAAGCGACGCAAAGCCCAAAACGCTTTGTGTTGGATTTCTACGGGTAAGTGGCACGGCTTCCCATAGACAATTTGATACGGTGACATATCTAATACCGTCTTGTAAGCGGTCCGGAACCCCCATAACACATCATCAAGCTTCATAGTCCAATCTTTTCGATTAGTTCCTACCACTTTCTCCAGAATTTGCTTTACTTGACGGTTGGAGACCTCCGCCTGCCCATTGGCTTGCGGATGATAGGGTGTAGTAACCCTATGCCTAACACCATAATCCTTAAGCACCTTCTCCAGAAATTTATTGACGAAGTGGGAACCTCCATCACTAACTAATGCTCTCGGAACTCCATAACGGGCAAAAATATGTTTCTTTAGGAAAGATAAAACAACTTTCGAATCATTAACACGAGTAGGAATTGCTTCCACCCACTTCGAAACATAATCCACCGCAAGAAGAATGTAGAGAAACCCATTCGACGGGGGAAAAGGTCCCATAAAATCGATCCCCCATACATCAAATATCTCCACGACTATGCTAGGCTGCAATGGCATCTCATCTCTCCTACCTATATTACCCATGCGCTGGCATCTATCGCAAGACGCCACATAGCTCTCACTATCTCTAAACAAAGTAGGCTAATAAAGAGCGGATTGAAGTACCTTAGCTGCAGTCTTTTGCGCTCCGAAATGCCCCCCATTCGGTTGTGCATGGCAGAACTCCAGCACACTTTCCATTTCCATCTCGGCTACACATCTTCGGACAATAGAATCTGTACAAATCTTATAAACAAACGGATCATACCATAAAAATGTCTCAACATCCCTACGAAATTTCGCAAGTTGATATCGGTTGAGATCCCTTGGAATTTCACCAATGACAATGTAATTAACATAATCCGCGTACCATGGATCCATACCTTGCGCTGCAACCACACATGCTCGCTCGGCCCCTTCAACAGCCACAGCCAAGATCTTCTCATCAGGGAACATCTCTTCAATATACTCGAAAGAATTATCACAATGCTCCCTAGTCTCCAACCTTGACAAGTGATCGGCCAACACATTTTCTGTTCCTTTCTTATCCCGAATCTCCAAGTCAAACTCCTGCAGTAGTAGAATCCATCTTATAATCCTAGGCTTTGTCTCCTTCTTCTCCATCAAATAACGAATCGCTGAGTGATCCGTATACACAATCGTCTTCATGCCAACCAAATACTGACGAAACTTATCGAATGCATACACAACAGCCAAAAACTCCTTTTCAGTTACCGTGTAATTCTTCTGTGCCACATCGAAAGTCTTACTCGCGTAGTAAATGGCGCAGAACTTCTTCTCCCTTAGCTGCCCAAGCACCACACCCAATGCTACATCACTTGCATCACACATAAGTACAAACGGTTGCGTCCAGTCCGGTGTGATCAAGATAGGGGCAGTAATAAGCGCCTCCTTCAAAACTTGAAAAGCTGTTAAACACTCATCATTAAACACAAAAGGAATATCCTTTTCAAGTAAATGAGATAAGGGCTTAGAGTATTTTGAGAAGTCTTTAATGAATCTCCTGTAAAAACCGGCGTGTCCAAGGAAGGATCGCACTCCTCTTTCATTGGTCGGTGGTGGAAGCTTCTCAATTGCCACCACCTTAGCACGGTCTACCTGTAATCCCTTGGCGGAAACATAATGCCCAAGAACAATCCCATCTTTCACCATGAAATGGCATTTCTCCCAATTCAAGACAAGATTATTTTCTTGACACCTTTTCAAAACAACAGCAAGGTTAGACAAACACATATCAAAAGAAGAACCAAAAACTGAAAAATCGTCCATGAATACTTCCATGATCTTCTCTATCAAACCATCAAAAATCGCCATCATGCATCTCTGAAAAGTAGCAGGCGCATTACACAATCCAAACGGCATTTTCCTAAAAGCAAAGGTCCCGTAGGGGCAAGTAAAAGTGGTCTTTTCTTGATCCTCGGGAGCAATCATGATTTGATTATACCCCGAGTATCCATCCAAGAAATAATAGAACTCATACCCTGCAAGACGATCCAACATTTGATCCATAAATGGAAGAGGGAAGTGGTCCTTACACGTGTTCTCATTCAATTTCCTGTAATCCACACATGTACGCCATCCCGTAGGAATTCTCGTGGCTATCGCTTCTCCATCCTCAGCTTTCACTACAGTCATACCCCCCTTCTTAGCAACTACATGCAATGGACTCACATGGGGACTATCACTAATAGGAAATATAATTCCAGCATCCAACCACGTAAGAATTTACTTCCTTATCACCTCTTGAATTGCGGGATTCACCCTACGCTGATTCTGAACACTAGCTTTGGCTTCATCCAACAACCTAATCCGATGCATACAATACGAAGGACTAATACCTTTCAAATCATCAAGTGACCACCCTATTGCAGACCGATACTTCCTCAAAACATCTAATAACTCCTCAAGTTGATCATCATTAAGAGAAGAAGATACAATTACCGGATATTGTGCATCATCACCAAGAAAAGCATACTTCAAGTGATCCGGCAATGGTTTCAACTCCTCTTTTCTTTTCTCCACTGGAGTGTTTTCATTATCCAAAGGCAAGTACTTCCTGGTCCATTTGACTTCTTCCACTTTATTTCTCTCCAATGCAAACCTGTCATCACCCAAAGCAAGTAAGTTTTCAAGAAATTCAATACATACCTCGTTAGAAAGTCCGTCAAGCTCCGTAGTGGGATAAGTAAGAGATTCCATCAAACATGTCTCAAGAGGATCCTTTGACAAGATCAAAGACATATCCTCCTTCACAATCTCCTCCACCACGTCAATACTATAACATTGGGACTCCATTGGCATTTTCATCGCTTTGTCCAAGTTGAAAAGTACTTCTTCTTTGTCCATTCTCAACTTCAGTTCTCCTTTCTGAACATCTATCATAGCTCCAGCCGTAGCAAGGAATGGCCTCCCCAAGATTAAAGGAACATTATCCTTGTCATCATCCATTTCTAATACAAGAAAATCCACAGGAAAAACTAGCTTCTCCACCTTTACTAGAACATCTTCAACTATTCCTTTCGGAAACGTCATTGATCTATCTGCCAATTGGAGAGCAACAGTTGTCGGGGTCATCTCCCCCAAACCAAGCTTCTGAAAGATGGACAACGGCATCAAATTGATGCTTGCCCCAAGATCACATAAAGCTCGCCGTGCTGGCCCCTTCCCGATCTCACAAAGAATAGTAAAGCTCCCCGGATCTTTCATCTTTGGTGGCAACTTCTTTTGAATAATTGAGCTACAATTCTCAGATAAGTTTACCGTTTCAACTCCGGTTAAGCTTCGCTTCTTCATCAATATGTCTTTAAGGAACCGAGCATAATATGGCATCTCCATGATTGCCTCTGAAAAAGAGATGTTCAAGCTTATCTTGTTCATTATCTCTGAAAACTTCTTGAACTTCTCTTCCAACCCCTTCTTCACTAGCTTGTAGGGAAACGGTGGAGGTATCTTTGTTTTGGGAATCCCTCATTCATCACGATCAACCTTTTCCGCTTTCTCCTTTTCGGCTCTTAATCGCTTAGCTCTTTCCCATTTTTTCTCAGCTATTTTGTCTGTACTTTGCTCATTCCGTACCACTGGAGTTGCATCAACATCAAAAGGAACAACAGGTGCATCAAACAACACATTTCAGCGAGGTTCGACTGGGTTCGACCAGGCTGAAAGGTCGAACCAGGACTGTATTGGTCGAACCTCTCTCCTGGAAGACTGATCTCATTCTGCTCCGGAGGTTCGACTTGGGTTCGACCAACATTAGAGGTCGAACCACTGACCCTTTGGTCGAACCGCTTCACTGTATAATTTCCATCCTTCGGTTCGACCTGGGTTCGATCTGAAGAGTTGGTCGAACCTTCGTGATCGTGGTCGAACCGTTCCTGCATCGAAATAGAGTGCTTTGGCCGATGAGGTTCGACCAGGGTTCGACCTGTAAAGTTGGTCGAACCCTCCGCGTGTTGGTCGAACCGCTCCTGCATCAAAACAGAGTGTTCTGGCCGATGAGGTTCGACCTGGGTTTGACCTGAAGAGTTGGTCGAACCCTCTGCGTGTTGGTCAAACCGTGGCTTAGAAAATTCCAACTTCGATTCCGGCCTCATCGGTCCCTCGTACTGCGTTCCTGACCTCAGTGTGATGGCATTACACGACTTTGGATTCTCTATACTCTGAGACGGAAACTTACCTTTTCCTACAGTTTGAGTCAATGTGTTCACATTCTCTGCAATTGTACCCATCAACAATGTGAGATCTTTCACTTGAGTGGACAAATCTCTGTGGTGATCATCAATCTTTTTCTCAAGCTTTGCCTCAAGGCGATTCACTCTTTCATCATTCTTTACCATGTACCGGTTCACAGTATCCTCGAACCCAGGCTTTCCTTCTTCCACCTTTTCTCCCGGATCAACACCCATCGGAAGTTGCACTGCATTGTTCGTATTGCTCCATGAAAATTCAGGCCTCCTTGGTTGTTGTTGATAACTACCAGATGGACCACGATTATTCAAGTTCCCTCGATAGTTCCCTTGGTAGTTCCCTTGGTAGTTCCGGTTTCCTTGATTTGGGTACCTCGTTCCTTGGATACTTTGACCCATGGCATAATTTGCTTCCTCCAATTCGTCTTGGATGGTTCCATTATTCATCATCTCTTGCTGCAAGATTGGCACTCGTTGGGATATCTCGCTGATCTGCTTCTGTTGAGACTCAAGTAGCTTGTTGATATTAGACAAGCTCGAAACGATCTCATCCTCTCTCTTAGTCTTCACCATTGCTTGTTCAACCTGAGCTACCTTTCCAAGAACATACGTACCTCTAACTCTATCAGTGGGCCAATCTCTCGAATTCATTGATATGTCTTCAAACAATCTCTCGGCCTCAACGGATGACTTTGTAAGCAATGCTCCATTAGAAGAAGCATCAAGTAGCACTCTTGATTCACAGTCCAATCCGTTATAAAATATACTGATATATTGGGCTTTAGATAACCCATGTTGAGGACACTTCCTGAGCATGTCCTTGAATCTATCCCACGCTTCATGAAATTTCTCTCCCCCACTGATAGCAAATTGGTTAATATCTTGCTTCATCTTAAACACCTTCGAAGGTGGCATATACCTCTCCAAGAATCTTAACTTCAATTGCTCCCACGTGGTGCACTCAGCTGCATTAATAGTATCGTACCAATCCCTCGCCTTTTCAGTAAGCGAGAATTTGAACAAAAGGATCTTCCTAGCATCTTCATGTTCTCCTACGTTTTTTTGAGTACTTGCATAGCCCAAGAACTTGTTCAGATGCTGCTGCGGATCCTCGAAAGACCCTCCTGAAAAGGAGTTCCTTTCTATCATGCTAATAAGAGCGGGATGAAGATCGAACGCTGTGTTAGTTCCCCTTGCTCCTAAAAGCTCATAATTTCCAGCCCCATTATTTCTGAAAACCTCACGGATGGCTAGATTATCCGGATTCGCTGCCATGTTGACTGTTACTACTTCCAAATTAACTTCAGTTGTAGCCTCAATCGCTTGCGAAATCTGCTCGTCAACCTCAACTCCAAAATTCAGAGCTTCAGTTGAGTCTATTGCCTTTGCCTTGCTCTTCTTCTTTTTCTTCTTTCTTGATGATGCTCCAATCTCAGGATTATACGGTTCAAGATTACCTTTCTTTGATCTTGTGAGCATACACCTAAAACGAATAAGAAAGAAAACAACAAAACAAGGTAAATAGTCCTAATAAACTAGAAATAATACAAAAAAAGATAGTTTACGCCGTCCCCGGCAGCGGCGCCAAGAACTTGATAGGGGTTTTCTCAACACACAAATTAATCCTCAAGTATAAGGATATCAATTGTAGTCGCGAAGATGACCAAGTTACAATATCGAACCCACGGGACGAGTAAATATCAATTTTGTGATCTTCTAGTATATTTTAGACTATGTTGGTAATTGTAAAGGTTTAATGGATAGTAACTTCTAATCGAATTAACAAAAGAAATAGCAAAAGTAGAGAGAAGTGAGTTGTGATCAATAAGAATGATAGGTAGTTCATTGGGTCATCCAGTTTCACTAGCAATTCGTATTTTCGTATGATGGTGTCCGACTCTGCCCTGTGGTTTGTGGACGCATCACTAGACCATGCAAGTTTACTCTATAGACACAAGTAAATATGCGCTTGACACATGTGAATAACATCGGAGCAAGAGATATGCTTCACCCCCCTTTCTAGGTACTATCATAATCCATTATCTTCTACGTCTAGAATCTAACCCGATTTGATCTCCCTTTTTAGGTACTATAAAGTTATACTCTTCATCCTATTCATCAACTCGAATTCAATTCAATTCATGAATATTCATATAAGACAGTTCTAATAATACTTCGGAATCCCTTCACTTAGAATTATAACAATAAACCCTGCTCAGTAGTGAACGCACTCAATCAATAACCATGTTATTTATTCAGACTCTACACAACGATCATTGATGCACAAAACGACTATGAGTATGGATTAAATATGCAATCTTATATAAAACAAACCACATGTAGTGTTGTACGGAGTTTTACACACGAAACACGAATTACATCATGAAACTTTCATAACCCTAGA
Source organism: Pogostemon cablin (assembly GCA_023678885.1). Taxonomy (NCBI): domain Eukaryota; kingdom Viridiplantae; phylum Streptophyta; class Magnoliopsida; order Lamiales; family Lamiaceae; genus Pogostemon; species Pogostemon cablin. The sequence continues at coordinate 21,733,204 of CM042985.1, read as the reverse complement.
ACTACCAAGGTGGTTCTAGCCCATGATTGATCTAGGAACAATCATGGTTAGATTAATCATTCTTACTTGAACCTTCAGTGAACCTCTGTCACAGCCCCTCCGAATGGATCACCACCTCTACTCTTGTCTCTCCTACGATTGACGATCAAAAGCTCTCTTTATTCTCTGTATGAGTCTCCTTTTATACTTGTAATCACGTCTCTAGGGCTTGGAATGGGCTTTCTAAGTGATCTCACGCGTTTCGGCCTCGAAAATCCGGATAAGGTAAGTTCTCGCACACAGGTTCGACCACGTCAAGTAGGTCGAACCCCGAGCCACAGGTCGAACCCCAGGTCGAACCCCACTACTGGAAGAATTCTGCACAGGTTCGACCTTCTGGACAGGTCGAACCACTTAGGTCTTGGTCGAACCCCAGGTCGAACCTCAGCACTGGACAACTCTTGCTCCCGATTCGACCAACGGGCAAGTCGAACCCTAACATCGTGGTCGAATCCTCCTTCTTGCAAACTGGTTCGACCATGGTTCGACCTGATGGCCAGGTCGAACCAACTGAGTCGTGGTCGAACCCTTCTCTGTATTGTCCAGCAACGTTGGTTCGACCTGCTGGAGAGGTCGAACCCTCCTCCAGCCAGGTCGAACCCACCTACTTCTTGGACGGTTCGCGTGGCTTCGACTCCATCTCTTCGATTCTTGGCTCTTTCACTCCGTTTTTGCTAAGAAAACACTCAAATAGCTCCACTAACATCTGATTCATGCTATTTCACAATATATATAGGTTTTCCACCTATTTCCACATCAAAACTCTCCAAAACTAGCACAAAACATAGCGCCAAACTTGTGAATTTACACACTCATCAGTCGTTCGGGACGGTCTCCGCCTCCCAGCCTTACGCACAGGGCTGATGGAGGCAGGCACTATACAGGAATCATTATCCAGGAACCGCAGGGCAGAGTTAATGGACCAGGACGAGGCGGGGGCTCCTCCCCCATTGTTCGTCAATGAGGCTCTTGGTGTGGAATGTACGAGGGCTTGTAGCCCCTCGTGCGCAGAGAGCAGCCCGCAGGTTAGTTCGCAAACATAAAGTATGTTTAGTATGTTTTCTTGAGACTAGATTATCTATGGATAATGTGGTAGACATAGTCAGTAGAATTATTCCTAGTTGGCATAATGTGAATAATTTAGATGTTGTTGATGGTAGACGTATTGTGGTTGCGTGGGATTCTACTTTGATTACTGTTAGTAATGTTATGCTCCATGAGCAATGTATCTCTGGTTTTGTTCGCTGTTTGATTTCTTAGCAGGAGTTCCACATCAGTGTTTTATACGCCCGTAATGGTGTTGTTGATAGGCATAGGCTATGGAGTCATCTCTCTTCGGTTGTCCCCGCAGTTAACTCTCTCTGGATGTTCTTTGGAGACTTTAACTGCGTTAGGAAACTGGAAGAGCGTTCTGAAATTGTTCCATCTCATCAGAACTGGTGCAGGGTGGACTTTGAGGAGCTCTATGTTGAATTGGGATTGGATGATACTAAGTCTAAGGGGTGCTTCTTTACCTGGACGAATGGCAGAGTATGGAGTCGTATTGATAGAGTGTTGGTGAATTCGAACTGGGACCTCGGTTCGAGAGTAGTGGAGTTGGAGTTTCTGCCTATGGGGGCCACTTCGGATCACTGCCCTGCCCTAGTTTCCGTGTTTCACTCCGAGCACTCGAAGGGCAGATCGTTCAGATATGTAAACATGTGGAAGACCAGCGAGGGCACTTGGATACAGTGCGAGAGGTATGGGACTCGTAGGTTTGGGGGCATGGCTCAGTTCAGTGTGTGCCATCGATTGAAGCTTCTCAAGCCAAAGTTACGCCTGTTTGGTAAGAAAGACTTCGGCCACATCGCTAAGAGAGCAGAGAGAGCTAGAATGGAACTTGACAGCCTACAGCTGGAGAGCCACGCTGATCCTGGTAATGTTGAGAAATGGGACAGAGTTCGGAAGGCAGCCAAGAGGGCCGACTTCTTGTGTCATGCCGAACACCTTTTTCTTTCTTAGATGGTCAGGGCTGAGTATTTGATCATCCAGGATAAACCCATAAAATTCTTCTACAAGAAGATCAAGTCTAACAGCGTAAGGAATATCATCCCCTCCATAAGTACCAAAACCGGGCACACTTCCTCTCGGGATGAAGTCGTTGGAGAGTTCCTTACGTTTTATAGAGACTTGTTGGGCACTGCAGGGGAGTGTGAGGAGATTAATGATAGTGTGTTTGAGTGGGGTGTTATGCTGAGTGATCAGCAGGCACATGAGCTTGTAGCACCTATCACGGCTGAGGAGGTAAAGGGGTTGTGTGGAGTATGAATGGTGATAAGGCTCCCAGTCCGGATGGATACATGGCTTTCTTCTTCTAAGATGCGTGGGACGTAGTAGGTACGGATGTTGTGACCACTGTCCAGGAATTCTTTCAGTCTGGGCAGTTGCTGTGACAGATGAATGCTACGTTTATTACACTCTATTTCGTGCTGCAATGTGTTGTACAAGATCATATCTAAAATCATTGTGGCACGGATGACGGATCTCATGGAGGGTTTGGTTGCGGAGAATCATTTTAGTTTTGTAAAGAACCGAAGAATGAGAGATTGTGTGATGATTGCTCAGGAGATAGTGAAGAATTATAGATGGGCAAAGCATCGACAGTATAGGAGAATGGCAATAAAAGTGGATATTAAGAAGGCTTATGATTCGGTGGATTGGGGTTTTCTGCGTGGAGTTCTTACAGGTTTGAAGTTTCCCCAGCGTATGATAGGATGGATCATGGAATGTGTTGCCAACACCTCATTCTCCATCTTGATCAACGGCATACCTGAGGGGTATTTCGACGGTAAGAGAGGCTTACATCAAGGAGATCCGTTATTGTCCCTACTGTTTGTTCTCTGCATGTATTATTTCTCCCGGCTCTTCAGGAGAATGATCGTGACAGGCAACTACAAGTTTCACTCTCGATATTGTGCGAAAGTAGGCATCACCCATCTGGCGTTTGTGGACCATTTGATCATCTTCGCCTATGGCAACCGCTCCTCTACAGAAGTTGTTGCTAGGGCACTTGATCTTTTCGCTAGGATGTCAGGGTTGGAAGTGAGCGCGGACAAATCTCACTTGTTTATGGCAGGTGTTCCGGAGGATGAGGAGCAGTCGATTCATGAGGTTTTTCCTTTTCAGGAAGGCACCTTTCCCGTACGCTACTTGGGAGTTCCGCTGCAGGGAAGTAAGCTTCGGGAGTTAGCCTTTGAGCCGCTTACACGCATATATCTAACTTGATCAGGGGTTGGTCCATGCATATGCTCTCGTATGCTGGTCGGCTGGAACTCATTCGGTCAGTGGTGTACGGGTTGATGAATTTCTGGACATCGATGGTGAAGGTCCCCAAAGGAATTGTGGATAGAGTTGAACGGATGATTCGGAAATTCCTTTGGGGAACCACAAGGGGTGCAGTTCGCTGGGAGGAGGTGATTCTGCCTAAGGAATAGGGCGGCCTGGGACTTAGGGGACTCGACCTACTGAACGAAGAAGCCCTTTGTGCTGTGTTGTGGGATGTGCATCAGGAGAAGAGGTCGCTGTGGATTAAGTGGATTAACGCCATCTATCTTCAGTCCTCTTCATGCTGGGATGTTGAGGTAAACTACAGTGCCTCAATAGTGTGGAAGGATATCCTTCGGGCGAGAGATAGGGTTCAAGCACGGATCGGAGGCGATATTGTAACCTCATTCGCATTGTGCTCGAAGATGGGAAGGCTTCGTGTAGGGAAGCTGTATTGGCTAGCTGCTAACTCCGTGCCAGTACAGCCCATCTACAAGAAGTTATGGAGTCTGTGGGTTCCTCAAAAACATTCGTTCAGGATGTGGATTGCTGTGAGGAATCGTCTACTCACCATGGATAGATGGAGACATTATGAAGGCCTAGTCGAATGTGGGTTGTGCGTGGGGGCCCCCGAAACAAGAGACCATCTTTTCTTCGTTTGCCCTTTCACGAGGTACGTATGGAACCGGGTAAGGAACAAAGTGGAGTGGAGGAGACAGGTCACCACGTTGAAGGCCTACTTCAAGTGGCTCAGCAAGGACCGGAGTGTGCATGTGCACGAGAGGAGAAGGTGGACGCTTGCTCTCTACGAAAGCGTCTTCCACATTTAGAAAGTTCGGAATGAAGCACTCTTCGAGGGCGCCCGACCTTCCCCGGATAGCTTGATCAATTCCATCATTATGCATGTAATTAGATTCGAGTATTTTTTTATCTAGATAGGTTTATTTTCGCTTTTGTTTGCTCCGGTTGGAGTTGTAATTATATGTTTGTGACTCTGGCTTCGGCCTTCCGTTTTTGAATAATTAACATAACGTTCTGAGATCTACTTTTTCCTATATTTTTCTCTTCACTTCTAGAATTCATTTATGCCTGAAAATTACACAAATAAACCAAAGTAAAAATTCTCTAAATATTTACGAATATCGTGCAATTTAAGACATTTAATCATGAGAATCACACATTTATCATTTCAAAGCACAAATCTCCATATCTTCATATAACACCACTAAATGATATACAAAATGAATAAAAACACATAAGAAAAACATCATAAAAGATACTAAAATCTAGGTGAAAAGGACACCGATCAATGACACGCTAAATGCTTTAATGTTCCTGATTGTCTGTGGCATTGTGCTTATATTTGCCTTGGTCTGATAATTTTTTCCTCTAATAACCAGTATTTTCAAACATTAAAATTTTTGGAAATGTATTAAATCGGACTGAGGAATATTTTTTTTCTTTTTTTCCCTGTCAACCCCTTTTTGTCTTAGATTTTTGCTACACAAATAATGAATTTATTTAAATTTATATATATATAATAACACCTATTGGGGCACATCTATTTTCCAGCTATTAAACCGGTTTTTAAAGAACTTATTTCTGCCCTTATTTAGGTATTCTTACCCTACCTCTGCCCTATTCATAACCTCTAGAATCTTGATGGAGAGTCATATTCTCACTCCCCATTATTATCTCATTGGTAATGAACATCCACATCTTCTTTATTTTTTTTATTTTATGCATGATTCTGCATCGCGGTCTTCTCTGTTGCAACACTCCGATATCTCTGGCGATAAAGAAGAGGCTATGCTACGTCTTTGAAAGATAAAGATGTTTCATCTGCTAATTCTTTGAGATTGTGGGTAGGCGTCGAAGTAGGAAATAATCTATGAAATCATTACAGAATAGTTTAACATATTGAAGAAATTTGTGGGCTTTGATTCTTTGTTAATTGATTATTTCTGTAAACACCCCTTCTCTTTTTCCTCTTCTCTCTTCTCTCTCATAGCAATCATAGTATATATATTCACGAAAAAAATCAGGGAAAATTTTTTAGTTTTGTTTTCTTTTTTATTTCTTTCCTCGTTCTTTTCCCAACAAATATGTGTTAGGTTTTGCAGATTGAAGAAATTGGTTGGTTGTTGATCTCTCTTCTCTTTCTTTTTTTTTGATTCATGCCTCATGTCCCCTTTTAAAATTTTCTTCTCCTGTTTTGTTCAATCCCCATATTTTTTTGCCTCGATTTTAAAGCACTAATGTTGTTCTGATTTTTAAATTTGCATATTTTGTTGCATCTTTACTTAGGTGAAATAGTTGCTTTGTAATTCTGCATATTTTGTTGCTTATAATTCTGCATATTGATAAACTATTTCTCAACAAAGGTGAAATAATATATTAATCTAAGCTTTACCTCTTCATAATCTTAATTCTACTACTAAATCTTTTTATGTATATTCCCTGTCAAAGTTTGTCTTATTTCTGTGAGAATTTGCATTTGGGTTGTGACTGTTGGGTGGTGTTATATATGCTAAGGACTATCTTTGACATATCACTTCATCATCTTAATTGTTTGACTTTTTTTCTGGTATGCTTTAGTATGAACAATGTTATAACAATTTATTTGAAATGAGAATCATATGATCAAATGATTACATTTTATAATTTAATTATATGTTCGATGCATTAGTCCACTTACTTTATACTTTAGATAATATATTGTGCGACAACACGCGAAAGATCATATTATCGATTTCCTTATAAAGTATAAACAGATGCTCACAACCGAGATAGACGGGGACTCTCTATCTGGATGGTTGTAGTGTGGTTTGGTATTAGCTTGTCTTGGCTATAGAATTACATTAGTGCACTCTGTGTATATTGAGTAGGACCGCTTGAGATCGTTCTACTTATACTGACTTATAGGAGAACTTGATCTCAGTTATTATGGATGTTCGTGCTCTTAATCCCTATACAATAACCTCGACACATGGGGCAATATGTATTTCTTTGATTCATCAATGGGTAAGATTTACATGTAATTAAATCAACAAACTCGGTGAGTTGGGAAGTAGTGTTGTCTCTAGGTGTGCTGTTGATTGTAGAAGAAATCCATGTCCGTCATAGGTTGATGATATCCCCTTGAGGAGCTCATAAGGATTATCATGTAAACATTGCAGGTGGATTTATTCCGGCATGATAATGAGATTGAGTGGAACTACTCTAGGATAAGATATTAATTAATGGAGTTGCCAGTAACTTAATTAATTAATGGAAATTGTATATCTTAAACATGGGGAGAATAATGGGCTCATAATAAGAAGGAGCACAAAACGTAATTTTGGGATTGGAAAAGTAGTGCAGTAATAATATTTTAGTGGACTATATTATTATTATTGTACTTAAGTATAAGCTTTGGGCTAAGTTTGGATACTTAAGCCCAATGGAGGCCCAACTCAATTTCGCCTCCTGGTCCCTGATGTAGCCCATATATAAGTCATCTCAATTGTCCATAAACCCTAATAACATGTCTAACACTGTGAGGGGGTGAGGAAATAGCAGATTGAGAAGTTCTCGAAGATCGTCGCCCACACGACGTCGAGATTGGACTTGGGAATACAGCAGAAGACCGGAAGGTTGTTTGCTGCTGCTGTCCATCACCATAGAAAATTCATATAAAATCGTATAGTATTCCAAATTCGATGTTTAATATACTTACAGAAAGCTACCGAAGATTGGATCGTCTGAGCGCTTAGATCACTCCCATCAGAGTTCGGATGAGGAAGTTATGGCCATTCACGTGACACTGCACAGGCTACCGGCGAGATTGCATCTTCTCCAACATACCCTGGTGAAAGGTAATACGTTTCTTGGTTTTTCTTGCTTCCACTGAATTAGAAACGTATGGAACCCTAACGAGTCTGTTAACCAAACGATCGAATGCCAACAATACCATGCTATGAATCATGCCCGTGATTGTTAAATACAACAAGGATAGGTAGTAGTAATCTGGGGTTCACAATCTATGGATTGTACCCTTCCTTTTTGCAATAGAAAACCTATTATTTTGCATGGTATCGAACATCAAATTCAATGTAGCTAATATTTTGCACTCTGTAATACCAATCATTGATCAATTTAAGAATAAAACTTCTTCATCTCATTCTTTATTTCATTCAATATAACAGGTTTAGATGTATAAATTTCTTATTGTGTAGGTGGTTGAGAAAACAATACGATCCATTTTTGTAGAGCTAATGAGTTATCCAATCAAGTGCCATGATAAGCTAATTGAGAATCCATTGCAGAAACAACATCTGAATCGATCAAAAAAGGCGCCCTAATATATCTTTTAATTTTTTAATTAGGTATGAATATATATATATTTGATTTATTTATTGTTATTCATTCAAATGAATAGGCACCAACACATAAACATAGTTGCACATATATTTATTTGTGTATTCATCTGAAACAATAAGCTTTGTATATAATATTGTTGATCTTGCATTATTTACTAATAAAATATTTTTATGGGCATGGTGATAAGATGAGGTAACCTTTCTTGAAACGAAAATTGTATGTGAACATATTTATGAGTTGATTCTTAATGGAATTTTAGGTGCATATTTCTTTTTCACACGTTCATGTGTTGATTTTTTGGGCATATTTTCCCTAAAATCATCAAAATATTTAATAGTTAATCCAAGTGTAAATCTCATGGGGAAAAGAGTAAACAAGGAGTGTAAGTACATTGGGGTTGTGTATTGTAAATGTTGCCATTTCAAAATATCTATGTATATGATTCCTTGGTTCTTCGATGTAAATTTTGATGAACAATTTGTTATCTTTTTTTTTGGATACTTGACTTTGTTAATTCTTGATATGGTCGGTGCAACAATCTTTCAAGGTAGTCTGTGTTCCATAGGGTTGTGATTTAACTTCAAAAAACTTGAGAGCTGCAATGAAACAAAATGAAAGAGAAAAAAATTCAGGTTGTATGTGTTTATAGTGTTGTTCTTTTTTTTTTTTTGGTATGTTCAATGTTGAATAACTCCTGATAAAGGTTGATGGAAATCATTCAGGTGTTTTTCGACTTACATCAGAAGACCTTTATTTCAAATTAATTTGATAATTTGAATCCGTCATTGCATTGATATTATTTGTTGCACTTGCAGCTTTCTGATGGAATATTTTCTCATCGGCCATGGTGTGGTTATTTAAAAAATCCAGGTAATTTTTGGTCAATTAGTTCTCACCAACAAATATATTTTTATTTCTCATTTACATGTATAAATAAATACAATGTTCTATAATATGAGTATATGTGGGTTGTTAGGATATATCCTTAATCTCCAATACTCTCTAAGAATGTACTCATTTCAGTCGTGTCTTTCAATTTTTTATGATTTCTATTATCTAAACATGATGCAGTGAAGCTTCAAGATGTGATTCAATTTTTTCTGTTTTTTCTATCCAGATAATCTGTATATAGTCCTAACAAGTTTTCTATAATTTCCTCTAATTAGATATTTTGTGGTTGTTGGAAAGCAAATAATTGGTCAATTTAATTTGTTCGATATATTTTTTTTCTTTTAGTTTTATTTATTTATTCGCTAAATTTATCTTCATTTGCAGAGTATGAAGAGACTAATATTGATGATTATGATTACTTTTCCGATGATGGCAGCAGTATGGTTTGTACGCTTTATTCGTGTCCTACCATATTCTGTAGTTTCACTGATTTATTGTTTAAAATGATCAAGATGTTCTCCTTTCTAAGATATGGATTGTGACCTCTTATTTTAACTTCATGCCTGTCATGTACATGCCAAAACTTAGAATCACGCCATGTGGTTACATTTAAGATAATTAGCACTGTTTTTATTCAAATCTATAACGGACTAAATTTATTGGTTTTTTTATACTAAATGTGGCTTAATGTATATTTGCTATTTGTTTGGTATATTTTTTATTTTGATTTTTTTTCATTTATTCGCTGAATTTATCTTCATTTGTAGAGCATGAGAAGACTGATCATGAATATTATGATGACTTTTCATGGTAACAGCTATGGTTCATACACTTTATTCGTGTCCTACCGTATTCTGTAGTACCACTGATTTAATGTTTAAAATGATCAAGATATTCTCTTTTCTAAGATATGGATTATGACCTCTTATTTTAACTTCACGTCTGCCATGTACACGCCGAATCTAAGAATCCACCACATAGTTATATTTGAGATGATTAGCTCTGTTTTTATTCAAATCTATTGCACCATTGGTAATTTACTTCTTTTGTTCATCTATTGCATAACTTTCTAATTAATAATGAGGTGAAGCGTGTTCATAGTATTCTGTGATTTTGAAAGTCCACAAGGAAAGAAAATTGGGGTCCATCTAAAATTTCCTTAGAGTCTCATTTGAATTTGACCCTTCTTGGGGTCTTCGGCTTCTTTTATATTCCTTATTAATTAAAAAGAACAAAAAAATAATAGGGTACCAGTTGTTATATTCTCTTAAAGTCGTATGGTTTGCTTGGTTCCCTCATTTTAGACTTACATATAATTTTCTAATTTTAGTTTGGATGCCCAGATTTATTGGTGTAAGTTTCCATGTGTGCAAAAAAATCCTATCGTATATCTTCGAGTTTGGTATTTTTGTAATTTAATTCTCATGCTCCTAGGAAATTTTGCAATGTTCTTCAAGGTTTCCATGACTTTTTGCATATAATTTGAGTCACTCTCCTTAATTAACTTAGTAGTGCAAATGTATGTGGAAGCTTATTTGTACTACCTTTTGAGTGCATTTATTGAAACTCTGATATACCTTTTGAAAGAATGATTCCAGAACAAGTTTGACTTTCTTTTGGAAATAAACAAGAGTGCAAGAGAAGAAAGAGAATATAAGAACGATTCCGGAACAAGTTTGACTTTCTTTTGAAATAAACAATAGTGCAAGGGAAGAAAGAGAACTTATGAATCATTAAGTTGTGTTGGGTAATGAATGCAATTTTTCTTTTTCATTGAATTTGCTCTATCTTATTGTGCATTCCTTTAAAACTTTTAGTAAAAGATTTTAAGTTGTTATCCCAGATATTTTGTTTTTATTTTTTAAATGCAAATTTGAGATTTGTGTGCAAGTATGAATAAGTCAATAAATACTTTCATAAAAATTGATTCAATAGATAAAACATTGAAGAATGGTGAGTTCACTGCATTTCATGTTCATTGTTGATTTGTGTTGTTGAGTTACTTATGTATCTATTAATTGTGCATGATTTGTGGATTGAATCATGAATTTATCTAAATGAATTTAAAGGTTGAATCAACCATAAGAACGGGATGGATCATTGAAGAATTAGAAAATAAGAAATTGTATGATTTCACAAGGTATAAAAATTCTATACTCTTCAATACACTATTGTAGTGGACACTTAAAAGTTAAAACCCTTTAACATAAAAGAAAAGAAATGACAAGCATGCTCCTTTTTCATTTTCACTTCTCTCTTTTATTCGGTCTCCAATTACTTTATCCCGATTGATAACCAATAATGATGTTTTGCCTTTTAATCTGCATATTTAATCTACATATACGGCAAAAAACTTTTTGTTACTTTAATGAAGTGATTAGTGTAAGATGAAACACTCATAAACTTTGTTTAACGAAGAAGATTGTTAGCTTTTGTTTATTATGTTTTAACTTTCCTGGATGTCGGAGTATCATTTACTTTTGAGGCAATGCCTTTGGCTACATGTCTAATACCTTTTTTTTTTGCTTTTTCCATCTTACCTTCGTGATTATTAAATGTAGGTATCTTTGTGATTGCGTAAAATAAAAAATCTAATTCATATATTGACACGACCCACTTTACAAAACTTATAAATCAAATACTAATTAATATAAATATCATCATTATAACCAACACCATTACACCAGTTCAACCAGTCCAACATACGCAACTAGTTTCTGACACCACATCAATCCAGATAAACTCGTGACAATACTTATTATATTACATAACCAAAACATCAGGGGAAACAAAATAAACCCACGGTCTAGCCCAACAGGTCGTCATCTATATACATCTGCTCAAAACCCTGAAGAAGCTCCACAGCTTGCACAACACACCACATATTCAATCATCAACAGGCTCACCTACAATGCATAAACTAGTGAGATAAAAATCTCAGTAAGTAGAAATCATGCATGAAAATGCATTTAGTTTTCTATCGTCTATTTCCTAGTCTTTCTAATTGATCTCTTTTATTTTGAAAATAAATCACTTTGCGGGATCCCCACGACACACTTATGATATGCACCACAAATGAGCATATTGGGGACGATTTTTCCAAATCCCGAAAATGGTACCGAGAATGATTTTTTCGAACCCTGGCAGAGTGTTTGGGAACGATTTTTTCGAACCCTGGCAGAGTGTTTGGGAACAATTTTTTCGAACCCCGAATATAGTGCCGAGAAAGATTTTTCCGAGCCCAAAATAAAGTGTAGGGAATGATTTTTCCGAACCCTGATAGAGATGCATATATAGTGGCCGCACACACTATTAGTATCTTATTAATTTTGGGAAAAATATTTTTCATGATTATGCATGGTATGCAACTAGGACAATTAAATATGCATCATAAATCATTTATGACATCAATATCAACATTTAATCACAATAAAGCAACAACTTAACTTTAATTCACACAAATCCACTTCTGAAACAACTATACCCCAATCACATAGATCCATTTATAAAATTACCACTTCACCTTAGATCACACGGATCCCTTTTTAGAGTAACAACATCATCTCGAATCACACAGATCCTCATAATCAATATCTTCTCAAATCATAAAGATATATTTTCAATAGTTTCCAATCACATAGATCTATATATGACAATGATATTATTTCAAATCATATAAATCGACAACTGGTATCACCAATTAACCCCAACTAATTTATAACGTAATTAAACTAATTATAAATAATTCATGACATAATTATCACATATTAGTCACAAATAATTCACACACTACATGTTTATGCATTGTAGCTGGACTTCTACTTACCTGGACTCCGACAATAGTGACATTATAGACCCGTGAAGAACCATAATTAATTCCTCCTTCCCATTCCGGCACAGCCCTCTCCTCTTTTTTTTCTTCTCTCTCCTCTCTTTTTTTTAGTTGCTGCTCGCAGCTTCTTCTTTTAATTACCCTTAAAGAGGATTAACACACCCATATATATATAGTGGTGAGTGGAAGTCGTTGGTGACTATCCCAACCCCCCACATTTAATACTTACTATTCATAGTCAAAAGTATATATATTAATATTATTATTATTATTATATTAATATTACTATTCACGCTAATTTACCCATTTGGATTAGCAATCAATGTGTTTACCCCCTTTTTATCACCTATTACTATTTTATTATTATAATTATAATTACAACTATAATAATAATTATTATTATTATTCATTAGGAATATACGTGTAATACTTAATGACAGAGATATAATACATTTACAAATTAGTACACATACGTGTATATTTTCTTAACACTATTATTATTGCGAGAACACTATGATACTTAATAATTAAGAAATAATGTATTTATACACATAAAATAACTTAATTATACATCCAAATAATTGCACATAAATATTTATGCACACATATTCATATATTGTCATCATTTTATCACGGATGTATCAAAATAAAATGTAAAGATAAATAAAATATAGAAACAATTGTCACATTATTATCATATAGTTGTCAAATAATTATCACATAATTATAAAATGTACATAATACAAATTAAATTATATTGGCACATGAATAGTGAGAAACTCGGGTGTCACATATATACAACTGCATTTGTTGGTCTTACATGCATAAGTTTGATTATCTTTTAAGAAAATTTTATTCATGAGTAGTGGAAAATCTTATACATAAAAGTCTTATTACATGCACGAGTTATAGTCCATAGGTTCAACGTAATTTGTGTTATTTCGTTGAGTCATGAGTAGTGATGGACCTCCGTGGAATTTCTTTTTCAGCCAGACCATGTTCACTTCTAAAGAGAAGTTAATAATATGATTATGAACAATAATCACAACTCTTCTAATTAAAAATTTATGATCTAGTTTACATATACATTCGAAATCTATGAACTATTTAGTATGCTCAAAACTGTTTTTGAAATCATATCACTATGCATTCTTATCATTTTTCTCCAGGAGATGTATTGAGGTTTAGGGAAAGCATGTTAACAAGAGAAAATTTATAGAATCAATTAATTTTGCTTATACAATAATGCACTGACATATTAACAATCTTTGAATTATGATTTTTCTGTATGATTAGTTCAGAGTATGTTTATCATATGCTAAGTTTAATGATTCATAAATTACTATTTTTTATTTTATTTTTAATTCTTAATGATTCTGCAGATGGCCTTAAAGCTCTCTGCAAGATAAACATTATACAATATGATCTAAAATATAGGTTTGCAAATAAACTCAGCTCATCATTTGTCTATGTGGTAAGACATTAAATGTATATTTGTCTATGTGGTATGGCATTAAATGTATGTAAGGGATTAAATTTCTTATTCTTTTAAGATTTCAACAAAGAAGTTCAAAAGATAAATATTATTTGTTAATATATTATTTCATTAAATTAAAGTTTAAGTTTATAATTTTATAACTTCTGTCACAGTATTTAACATTTATAAATATGTAACACATAAATACATACATGAAATACATAATTTTATCAAATTGATATAAAAAAAAATTCGATGAATATAAGGAGATCAACACATATGAATAGCTTCGTTCCAAAACTCAACATCTTAAGGGTAAAATAAACAAATATTCAAATAAAATAAAATTTAATTTATAATATGCAATCTTCAAATTTATTTAATCTATAAATTTTTATAGCTATACAACTTGATAAATTAATCCTATAATTTTATTTGACTTTAAATAATAAATATCAAATATTAAAAAAAATGTTAAACGCAATCTCGTGCAACACACGGGTCAAAATGCTAGTTAAATACTAATAAATCATCAACTTACCAGATTCTCTAACAAAAGGACAAATATTCTATTCGACTTATTTCAAATCTAAGTCAAACTCAATAAAAAGACCATAAATAATTAAAATCTAAATTAAGTATTAATGCGGTCGTTGATGAGTGACATTAATGCTAAACACCTTGTGTTCTTCACGAACCAAAAAAGAACATTAAATGATTTATGCTCTGTTATTTATCTACTGAAAACATGTGTTTGAATCCTCACAATATGTCAAAATCAACTAAATCTCCAAGAAATAAATGGAAAAAAAAATTGAAATATTTACTCTGCACATTCACTCAGTTTTCCGTGTTTTGGCTCTCCGAAATCTTCAGAATGAGTGATTTGTTTTCATCCAAATACTGCAAAGTTCAGATATTACATCAAGATTTAGACTAGATTAAACATACTAATAGACACAGTTATAACCCCTAACTAGAATCAAAACAAAAATCTAGTCTGAAAATGAAATCAAGATTTAACAAGAAAAGAAAATCAAGAACTCAAGGAGGGGGAGATGATGAAACCCTAATTTGTATTGAGATTGAAATAAAACATAATTTCTTTCTTTATTAATGGGTTGAATTTTTTTTGATTAAGAATCTCACACCCGTAATAAAACTATAATACAGTATTCTGGATGTGGTCAGAAGAGAAAAGCCAACCCCACCAAGATTTGAAATTTGAACAATAACAATAACAAAAAAGGATGGAATCCTTAACAAACTGGCAAATCAAGAAAGATACAGGCATCTAAAAAATGAAATCTCACATAAAAAGGACCTTTTAACAAGTTTGTCCAAGAAGCATCCATGTCAAAGAGAAAGGTTAAAAAAGAAAAAAAAAACCAGAAACAAACTGGTCACTTTGCAGCCCCAAAACCAAAAGATGGCATCAAAAGCAAGCAAAACCTTTTGAATAAATCAAATCTTGGAATAAATCATCAAGAAACTAGAAAGTAGATAATAAATCATGAGCTGCATCTGCATAAGGCTGCTGTATGCCTCTCTCTTTTATATCCCATTATCCCCACAAACACACACACTACACAAATGAATTATTAGGGTAAAATATATCAATGGATAGTATATTTTTGTAATCTTTGATTGATTCTTGATTGAGAGATTTTAGGAATTTGTTAGCTATCTCTCATCTATGTATTACTGTACATTCGTACCTTATACAAGTCAAGAAACATTCTTGCTATGTTATATATGGAATTACAAAATATGACTCTAATAATAAAAGGCATGTTTAATTAATTTTCAATCACAATTATTATGATTAAAAATAATTATTATCAATCAGTAAAGTTTAAGTTTAACTCTAATAATAAATGGCGTGTTTTAATTAATTTTCAATCTCATTTATTTTTATAAAGTTAAATTTAAATTATAATTATAAAAAATTAAATTCATTAAAATTTATTGAAAATTTCATATATTTTCATAATTATATAAATAAAAAAATTATGAAATTAAAATTTATTTAAAATCTAAATAAAAATTCTATATAATTAAAAAGTTATTAAATCATATATAAAAATAAAAATAAAATTATATTTAATATTATATACTAATAAACACTAACTCATAGTAAGAAATTCTTGAAGAAAACAAGTGGAAAAGAGCTTATGTTGGTCATGGACTAATTTGGGTAGGATCCAATGATGGGCTTTGTAAGAAATATTTTAATGAATTAGGGATGCCACAGTTCTGAAAATAGTCGATTAATTAAACTCTACATGCGAGTGATTAATATAAAAAATGATGATTAATGAAACATGGAGTAGGTGTTGTAAGCACTTGAATTTTATTGCCCATTAAAGGAAAATATGTGGCAAATTAATGCAATAATTATCAATTAATTATTTATTTATTAAGGAATTTAAATAAATAAATTCTTAAAATAGATTAATAAATAATTGATAATTAATTTAAAACTCAATAAATTAAATGGGGTTTAAATTAAATAAGACAAGTTCAAGACAAATAAACCTGACTTGAGGCCTAAGAAAGTGAAAGGCCCAAGCCCACAAAATCAGGTCAAATCAGCCCTGGACCAATCAGATTGCGAGTTATTTATGGGGCATCCTCTGCCTTTACCTATATAAGGAGTCATCCTTCATTCATTACACACACTAAAATACTTGAAGACATAAACGCTCTAAAGAGATCAAGAATACGAGTAGTGCTCCCTTGAGATCTTCAAGTATCTTCAAGTCAAGAACAATAAACGATTCGGGATTAAGGTGCGGAGCCCCCTAAATCAAGCGTTCTTCATATACTGAGTTCTTCGGTGTTCTTCGCGCCAAGAACAGCATACGACCCGGGATTAAGGTGCTAAGCCCCCCAGATCGAGTGTTCTTCGGATCAAGTACGTTTAATCCAAACAAAGGCTCGACACTTCTGGATTAACGTTATAAGGTCCCAAATCCGAGTTCAGACAAGTTTCAACTGAAGATCCGACTCAACACACACAGTCAACGCGGTTAACACACAAGTAAAGTCAAAGTTAAGTCAAGCCAAATTGGTTCGAGAGAAGAATCAGAGGATTGATAGAGATTATTCCTAAATTTTTAAGTTTAATCCATCTGGATTATTATTGTAATTCTTTTGTGTTTATTTTATTATAAATACAATATTTGTTGTCACAAAGTTTGGCACGCCCAGTGGGACAGTCTCTACCTCTCATCTCTTCTCTCTACAAGTTTGAAGATACAAAGCATGACTCCTCTCAGGATTGCAATAAGAAGACCTTCTACCTTGAAGCATTCAGAGCTGCAAACTGAAGAGATTCAAAAGATAACTCCACTCAAGATTGCAATACGAAGGCCTGCTGCATCAAAGCCTCCAGAGTTGCAAACTGAAAAGGTTGGAGTCGTTTCAAGAAGTCCTGAAAGCTTCGTAGAGGCAAACCATATGGTGGGGATTGCTCTTAACAAGCCATTGCATGGAGACAAAAATAGTGAAGATGATTCTACCTACTCAACTCCTCACTCAATACCAAGCTCACCATCTACCTCAGCTGCAGCTGCAGTGATGACAACAAATGCTATGACCATTGAGGAACAACTAGCAAGTATGATGAGAGCCATTGAAGGACTCACGAAACATATGGAAGCTCAATACGTAAAAATCTCTGTACTTATGAAGAAAATGGAGAATGTGGAGACAAATTGTACAAATGAGAAACAAGTTGAGGATGAACATGGGGAGGAAGACTCAACGAAGAATCATCTATCTGAAAAAAAGCCAGCTGAGGATACGATACAAGTTTCAACTGACGGAATGCTTCCTATCAACCAATTAAAGAACATCGTTTTAGAGACGATAAAAGACAAGTTTGAAGGAAACTCAAAATCTTCTTCAACATACGCCAAACCATATACAAAGAGGATTGACAACTTGAGGATACCAACTGACTACCAACCTCCCAAGTTTCAATAATTTGATGGCAAAGGCAATCTAAGACAACATGTGGCGCACTTCGTCGAGACATGCAATGATGCTGGGACCAACGGAGATCACATGGTGAGACAATTTGTTCGATTTTTAAGAGAAAATGCCTTTGATTGGTACATCGACTTGGAAGCCAACTCCATTGATAGTTGGGGGCAAATGGAAAAAGTATTCCTCAACCGCTTCTATAGCACACGAAGAATTATTAGCATGATGGAGCTAACAAATACTCGTCAAATGGATGAAGAATATATCATCGACTACATCAATAGATGGAGGAGTCTAAGCCTCAATTGCAAAGAAAAGCTATCAAAAACTTCAGCTATAGAAATGTGCATTCAAGGGATGCAATGGAATCTTAGCTACATACTCCAAGGAATTCGGCCTAAAACTTTTGAAGAGTTGGCTTCAAGAGCTCACGACATGGAGTTAAGCCTGACATCAAATGACATCGAATGGCCCTCTATTCAAGATTCTTACGAGTTTGAATGCATGTCCTTCGATGAGCCCTTGGAAGGGGAATCACAAGCAAAGGCTGCAGTTTCTATAAAGATTAATAGAAATGAAGTTGAAGCAAGAGAAAATAGTGCATCCCAAGATTGGGGGCATTAAACTATTGATAAATCAAGACAAAACTCCTTGACACGAGCTAAAACTGTCTGCATTATGCTCCTTAATACGAGCTTAAACTGTCTAACTCAAATTAAATCTCCTTGAGAAGAGACAAAACTCTCTACATATTACGCTCCTTGATATGAGCTAAAACTATCCACACAACGCTCCTTGATATGAGCTAAAACTATCTACATGTTACGCTCCTCGACACGAGCTAAAAATGTCTACACAATACTCCTTGATATGAGTTTAAACTATCTAAAATCCTCAAGTTACGCTCCTTGATATGAGCTTAAACTATCTAAAAAGCCTCAAGTCATGCTCCTTGATACGAGCCTAAACTATCTAACAAAAATCAAATTCAAGGCTCCTCGATACGAGCAAAAACTATTCACACTATACTCCTTGATATGAGTACAAACTATCTACACATCAAATAAAATCTCATTGGGAAGAGAATAAACTCTCTACACATATAGCTCCTCGGCACGAGCGAAAACTGTTAACACAATACTCCTCGACACGAGTGAAAAATATCCACACAAGCCTCCTTGATACGAGTATAAACTGTCTACAAGTTCAAATTCAAAACTCATTGACACGAGTATAAACTGTCAATAAATTCAAGTCCAACGCTCCTCGACGCACGAGCTTAAACTGCATGTTACTCCTGGCCCGCATGAGTATAAAATGTGTACGGCCCCCATTCAAATCAAATCATGTCTCTTTGAACTACGTTATGACTTGATCCTCTTCAAAGAGGTACGTAGGCAGCTTAGCACTTCACAAAGTTCAGTCATAATTCAGGCTATTCATATCAAGTTGGTGAAGCAAGAAATAAAATTCAATCATGTTGATCAAGAATTGATTATCGCAATTTGTTCACTTCAACACAAAGGCGTCCGTGAACAAAATGCGAGGGGGCATTTGTAAGCACTTGAATTTTATTGCCTATTAAAGGAAAATATGTGGCAAATTAATGCAATAATTATCAATTAATTATTTATTTATTAAGGAATTAAATAAATAAATTCTTAAAATAGATTAATAAATAATTGATAATTAATTTAAAACTCAATAAATTAAATGGGGTTTAAATTAAATAAGGCAAGTTCAAGACAAATAAACCTGACTTGAGGCCTAAGAAAGTGAAAGGCCCAAGCCCACAAAATCAGGTCAAATCAGCCCTGGACCAATCAGATTGCGAGTTATTTATGGGGCATCCTCTGCCTTCACCTATATAAGGAGTCATCCTTCATTCATTACACACACTAAAATACTTGAAGATATAAACGCTCTGAAGAGATCAAGAATACGAGTAGTGCTCCCTTGAGATCTTCAAGTATCTTCAAGTCAAGAACGATAAACGATTCGGGATTAAGGTGCGGAGCCCCCTAAATCAAGCGTTCTTCATATACTGAGTTCTTCGGTGTTCTTCGCGCCAAGAACATCATACGACCCGGGATTAAGGTGCTAAGCCCCCCAGATCGAGTGTTCTTTGGATCAAGTACGTTTAATCCAAACAAAGGCTCGACACTTCTGGATTAACGTTATAAGGTCCCAAATCCGAGTTCATACAAGTTTCAACTGAAGATCCGACTCAACACACACAATCAACGCGGTCAACACACAAGTAAAGTCAAAGTTAAGTCAAGCCAAATTGGTTCGAGAGAAGAATCAGAGGATTGATAGAGATTATTCCTAAATTTTCAAGTTTAATCCATCTGGAATATTATTGTAATTCTTTTGTGTTTATTTTATTATAAATACAATATTTGTTGTCACATGTGTATTTCTTTTTTTTTTTTAATTATATAGTCCTTTAGTCCAATTTTAGATGATACACTTTTTATTTTGATTTGTCCACAAAAATTTGCACCTTTCTTTAAAAGTAAACAGTCAAACACAATTACTTTTTTCATACACTTTATTTAAAAAAATACTCATACTTAACGTATCTAACTTACTTTATTACTTATTTATTAAAAATAATATCACAATACCTTTAAAAATTATTTCTTAATTTTCGTTATGTAGGAAGGGTGCAAACATTCGTGCGAGGGTGGGAGTAATTATCAAGTTTCAAGCCCCACAAATTTCGTTGGGGTTTAAATTGAACATATATGATATATACATTCGTAATGAATTTGTAGTAACATTTTCATATATTGTGTAGTCACATCCACGAATCAATTTGTATTTATATATATATATATATATATATATATATATATATATATATATATATATATATATATATATATATATATATATATATATATATATATATATATATATATATATATATATATATATATATATATATAAATTTATGTCACATTGATTTCTATTTATTTAATAATAAAAATTAAAATTAATTAATATTTTTCTAATTTAACATGTAATTTTAAAGAAATTGGTTATAAATTCTAATAAGAAATAAAATATCATATTATTGAAAATTTAAGTAAAAAAATCATATTATACTTTAATAGTATTTATTATTTCAATAAAAATAAATTTGAATACAACTTAAATTTAAATTTTTATATATAGTATTAAATATTATTTTTATTTTTATTTTTATTTTTATAGTATATGATATATGATTTAATAACTTTTTAATTGGGATAATTTCAAATTTAGCCCCGTAAGAATTGCTCAATGCCAAAAAGGTCTCAAAATTTGCAGATTTAGTCTCATAGAAATTTTTCATCAAAATTGTTTAATAGTTGACAAAATATTCCGAACAATTAAGAAGACCAAAATGGACTATGTCAATTTTGAAAGGCAAAAAATAATATAAATCTTGTAGTTTATAATAATACTAAATTTATAAAGGCGAACGAAATGTGTTTCCGTGTGCCCGGGCGCCACACTCATTGAACTGAAGGAATTCTTATGGGATCAAATGTGATATTTTCCCCTTTTTAATTATATAGATTTTTATTTAGATAATATAAATTTTATATTAGTTTTAATTTCGTAATTTACTTTTATTTGTATAATTAAGGAAATATATTAAATGAGATTGAAAATTAATTAAAATTTGTCTTCTAGTTAAACTTAAATCATACCAATTATGATAATAATTCCTTTTCTACCATTGCATTTAATCATATATCAATCTAGCAGAGAATATTTTGTAATTTCACCAAGTAAGTTTATGTGTATGTAGTGTGTGTTTGTGAGGATGATTGGATATAAAAGAGGGAGTCATGCAGCAGCACTATGCAGATGCAACCGATGGCAGCCTACTATCCTGGCAACATCACAACTGATCACATTCAACATGTTTTCTCTCTTCTCTACTTCTTCCCTCCCCATCTCCCCCAACCCCTTTACCATTTATCTCTTGCTCTATATTTTTCAATTCTGTCATCTGCCTGAATCCCTGCTTCGATTGATAACATATATATATTGCTTCTATTTCTAGTTTCTTGATGATTTATTCCAATATTGATTTATGCAAAAGGTTTTGCTTGCTTTTTTTGGGGTTCTTGATTTCAATCTCAATACAAATTACGGTTTCATCATCTCCCCACCTTTGAGTTCTTAATTTTCTTTTCTCGTTAAATCTTGACTTCGTTTATAACTGTGGTTGTCACTGGATATTAGTATGTTTAGTCTTAGTCTAAATCTTGATGTAATATCTGAACTCTGCAGTATTTGGATGAAAACAAATCACTAATTCTGAAGATCGTGGAGAGCCAAAACTCCGCAAATCTGAGTGAATGTGCAGAGTAAGTATCACTTTTTTTTTCTCTCTTTTTTTTTCCATTGGACATTTAGTTGATTTTGACATATTACATGAGTAAAAAAAGGACTTTGCTATTTGTTTAGCTAATTTAACGATAAAGGTGTTGGAGGGAGCACTATTTATTTTTCACTTTATAAGGAAGGCTTTGGTGATTTATTGTAATTGATGTCATTATTCCTGATAACTATTTGTAGGTATCAAGCTAGATTTCAAAGAAACTTGATATTTTCTGATTTGCAATACTCTCAGTCTCAGGCATTCCTTTTTAATACCCTTAACACAGTAACACCCACCCCTACACCAGCACCAACAAACTCAGCCGATGACTCCTGCCCGCTCCTCGATGTTTTACGGTCCGTCTCTTCAACAGCAAGCCTTGCAAGGCCAGCTTGGGATGAGCTCCGGTGTGAACAGTGGGCTAATGGTGCCAGGTGAGCCTCATAGTGGGAGCTTTGGAGGCGGTGGGTTTCCTGACTATGACGGACTGTATAGGGGAATGGGCAGTGGAAGCCAGCATGATTTTGGAAGTGGGGAAGGTGATACGACTAAATTAACAGAACAAGATAACCACTCTTTGAGCGAGTGTAAGCTCCAAAGAAGAAGGGGGAAGGGAGATTTCCACAAAGGCCTAACAATAATCTTCAATGCTAATAACGGAAATTGACAGACAATATATAGAATGAAAAAGAAACAAAGTGAAAACGATGCTCTGCTGCTCTAACAAACTTGATGCTCTGGTATATTCCTCTCTCACGGGCCAAATAATGGGCTCTTATCCTTTTTGGACTCTATTTTCTTGGGCCGTATCACTCCTTCCCCCTTAAAATTGGTCTTGTCCTCAAGACCCAATATAATATAAGTTGGAGATCGAAAGTGAACCTCAAGAAAACTATGATCCCCATTGCTAGAAATTTAATCTTTCAAACATTGGTGTGTCACTTTGGATTGTTTCATGCCTTCACCCTGCAACTCAATCCACATGCCTTGCCATTCAAGCTCCATAATCCTCTTAGAGTTATCATGTGAAACTCTACCCAATTGTAGCAACCACTCTATTCCCAACACCTCGTCAGGAACCTCTATAGGAATGTAGATTTTTGTGTCGAGGTGTTCTTTCCAATTTTTATTTTCCATGGGCAACCAACCATCGAACCACTTCCCCAACCACTTGAGCAATCCAATTGAGGAATTAAGTATGTGAGAGATGCCGAAAATTGAGTCAAAGTAAAGGAGATCAAATACATTAAAACCTGCAGTATCACTCCCATCTCCATATAGAAATGAATAACCATATCGATTACCTTCACCGAAGCGTTTGGCGGTGGTAGTTTGAACTATTGAAGCACGTACACTCTCTGAATAGACAATAGGGGAAATTGTTGAAAATGCATCAACATCAAGCAAATTGAGAGGAAGCCCCCATTCACTATTCTGTAGGCAATTAGTAGAAGAACCGCAAGCAACCCACATGTTACTCCCATTATCTATTGGCACATTGAAATCCCTAGGTGGAGATCTTAATTTCAATTTTGTAAAATGCTGGCCAACGATGTAGGGGTTGGAGATCCTTACCACCTGAAAATCAACGATGCTGGCAGGAAATCCACGCAAGATTCGAGCATGGCAGCTACTGTCCTGAGCTTTAATCGGCTCGAGCTCCACCTTCTCGTCGACAGGAAACACCCTATTCAGAGTAGGCACTTGTTGAATACCATCGCTGACCACCGATTGGAAAGTGGTCGCTGCAATTGTTGCATTCTTCTCGAACTCCACCTGGAATTCTGACATAGTCGAATTTTGGGTTAAATTCGAGAGTCTCCCTTCTTCGCACAAAGAGACGCCCAAACGGTCCCTACGTTGAATCTGCTCCTTCAATTCATCCAAGAGTGAACTCATCGATCCCGCATATTGTTGTATTGATTGTTGTAATGTCTTTGTATGCTCCTCACATTGCTGTTGTATGGATATAGATTCCTTCTTTAATTGTTCCTGCAACTTCATTAGGGCAAGAACTAAATTTGATTTCTCCATGGATGAATTTCTCTCAACGAGAGCACCAAATGATACGACTAAATTAACGGAACAAGATAACCACTCTTCGAGCGAGTGTAAGCTCCAAAGAAGAAGGGGGAAGGGAGATTTCCACAAAGGCCTAACAATAATCTTCAATGCTAATAACGGAAATTAACAGACAATATATAGAATGAAAAAGAAACAAAGTGGAAATGATGCTCTGCTCTAACAAACTTGATGCTCTGGTATATTCCTCTCTCACGGGCCAAATAATGGGCTCTTATCCTTGTTGGGCTCTATTTTCTTGGGCCGTATCAGAAGGACGAGGCGGGGGAGATGGAGGCGAACCTTTCTACTGAGTTTATGCAAAAGTTGAGGAAGAAACTAACTTATAGAGTTGGACTTGCTTCCATTCTTTTATTACTTCACTTGTTGCTTCCATTCTTGTATTACTTCACTTGTCTCTCTCTACATTTTGAAGCCTTGTTCATGAGAGAGAGAGGGAGGATTTTGGTTTAGCAGGTTGTGAAAGAAGCATCTTAATTGGATGCCATTCTCCCTGCAAATTATATATATGAATAAATGAGTTTCCGTCAGAAAACAAGTGTTCTAGATAACAACAAAATAGACAGGGTAAAATAGACAACAACAATCTCTTTTGAACTGGATTCTTTCTCTTCTCAGAAGACATAGAGAAGTAGTATTATTTTTGTAATGCAATACATTATTATGTGGATTTTGTGTAATATGGTATTATTTTAACTATATATTTAAGCAATAGTGTTGATGTAAAAATATGAGTAGAAGCCATATGTAATGCATTAATTATATACAGTGTATGTGTTGTTCTTGCAGTTGGGTGGGGGAAGTGATAATTAATCATCGAGATTCTGCATCAAGAACCCTTTTCTTTGTCATTTTGCAGCATATTCCCATAGAGACATTTTATCAAACAGTTGGTTGGGCAAGACATTTTGTAATGAGGATTTCAATTCAAATCATTATAGAGCCCCCCAAGTATTAAGCAATCACCAACAAACAAGTAAAAATACTACAATAGATGGCGCAAGTCTTCTCTGATCTCTATTTCTTGTGATAATGTACATGTGATTTTTACAGAAAATAGTTTCCATTGTCGCTTTCATCCTTCAGATTGTCCTTTCTTTTTTTGAGATGCAAGGATTGATTATTACTTTCCTTATTAGCTAAACTGTTGTCTAACTGCGTTAATAACCACAATTAAGTTTTTAATTCTCGGAATGGAAGAAATACACAGGTGTCGTTCATCCGTTGTTACTGTAACAGTAGACGAAACTCTATAATGTAATATGGGATTCGTGTTGATTTTACTCTTGCATATCTAAAAGGGAAAATATCACAATTGGTCTATAAGTATGATTGATTCCAACTTTAATAATTTTTCATTTGTAATTCTCAATTTTGGTCATTTCTTGTCCAATTTTAGTCTTTTTTTAATCCAAATTTAGTCCTTTAGCCAAATATAGTAATTTTTTTGTTCAAATTTAGTCATTTATGTTAAAAACATATCAAAAAAAAAAAATTGGTCCTAAAATGTATAAGTTTCGGACCAAAAGTGGACTAAAAATGACCAAAATTGAACAAAAAAGACTAAAATTAAAAAAGGACAAAAATTAAGAATTGCATAAAAAAAATAGTACTATAGTTAGAATCGATCATATTTAGAGGACTAATTTTGATATTTTTTCTATCTAAATCATCAAGTGATGTGGAACAAATATTTTGACCAAGACATCAGGCATTCTAATTTGGAGGGAGAATTATTTTTTATATATTAGCTATAATTTGCACTAAATCCCTATGACGTGTGAATGCCTCAACCACTCCCTCTTCAATTTGTTAAATTACACCCTGATCGGTTACAAATATCTCAATCTTTCCCCAGGCTTCCAGCGTCAGGACGCAAACACATATGACACAGAAATATATTTCGTTTATAATGTTGACATCAAACTAATGTCAAAATAATCTAGTGCATCAGATGTAAGGCCAATTTCTTCAATCCTAAGTGTTAGTCAATTTAACGGAAACTCAAATTTCACCCATATTGCAACCCAATAATAAGAAAATAAGTAATCATATAAACAGATATTAAATAATTCTCAAAAAAGCTTGCCACACCAGAAGGTTTAATATACCGGTGCAATTTATGAAACAAATAATGGGTACTAAATTTGGAAGTATTAATAGTGTCTGGCTTTTCCTGTTCCACAACAGAATCAGGAAAACGTGCAATGGAATTTTATATTGACAACCTAGATCAATCCGCAATTATGAGTAGTTTGATTGTAAAAGAATAAGATTCATTACCCAAAGGTCGTGGCTTGAAAGGGAGACGCGGTGCCAGTAAGAGTGAAGAAGCTAATAACTGATATATTGGGCGGAAGCCAGACAACGATCATGAGGCTATGTGCTGCTACGGCCGTCAAAGCCCCAAGAAAAATGAGAAGAAAGATGAGGTAGGGGCAGTGGCGTGTTTGTGGAGCTTGGCCTTGTGGTGTTTACGTGTAGTCAATGAAGTTTAGTTTTAGAGAACCAGATAGCTAGTGCTGTTGAGGCTATTTCTCAAACAGTTAATGGGCAGTAATATACCTATAAGACATTATGTATGCTTCTTATACAGGGGCGGAGCCAAGTAACAGTAAACCCATTTAAAACGGCAAACCAAGGCAGAAAATTTATATACTGAGTTATGAATACCATGTGTCAACCAAGCCACATAACAGGATTCATTTTCGTTAGTATATTAAATCAAATGCAGTTTCCATGTGAAAGGTGTGGGCGCAGCTTAGTAAGCGTAAAAATTAAAATTACAGTGGGAGGGGGAGGAAGAAACTTGCAGCGTATGCCAATTACGAATAACTAATGAATCTACATCATGAAACACACGCTTACAAGAAATTCTAGTGAAAACATGATAATCAATTTGCAGTTAAGGTCGAACAATCAGAGACGGACATGTGCTAAAACATAAAACCTTGCAAACTATAATTGTCCAAATCGAGAAATTTCTTCGTTCAAAGATTCGACAAACAATTCTCAAGTTGATTAGAGAAAAATCTCCCAAAATCTTTCATGTTTATCAAATAAGAATGTGATGAAGCAATCAAGCACCGTAAGCAAGCAAAATGGGAATTCATTAATGGATCAAATTAAACGGAATCGTTAGATACACATAAAATTGAGCTCGCAGAAAAATACAATACAGATTGGAAAGGAATAGGACATGTTGTGCTAGAGATAGGAATGCCTCCAGGAATAGATGTACCCACCGCTCACTCCTAATCCTGTCCGCCGCCGCTTACCCGCCTCTTCTGAAAGAGTCAAAGAGGTAGCAGGAAGAAATGACAACAAAGAAAGGCAATACGATTACTAAATGTGTCTGGAGCAATTTCTCATACAGTTGGAGGGCAATAGTAGAGTACCAGCAAGATCAGCGAGAATTAATTCATGGATCCATGTCAGCTGTTCGTGTGACTGCGCATGCTGTGTGACTGCGCATGCTTCTGTGTGAAGTGTCTGTGTGACTTGTGTGTCTGTGTGACTTGACTATGTGTCCGTATGAATTGTGTATTCATGTTAGCTTTGTGCTTATTTGTTCTATGTGAACTGTTCGTGTGTCATGAGAACTGTGAGTTCTAATCTATGTGATTACATGACTATGTGAACTTTGTGTTTTCTTGAGCTTGTGTGCTCCGTTTATTTTGTCCTTGGGATAATTTAATCATTCTGTGACTATGTGTCCGTGATCTTTGCTCCGGCTTAGATTTGTGTATCTTTTGTGATACCTTGACTTTTGTGTCAAATTTCTGGATCTTGCTTTTGACTTTGTGTCTTTCGTTTTGCAGGTGTCCGGGAAAAGTGCAATGATGAATTCCCATTTAGTTATACACAAGGGTAGATGATTTGGGCCAAGGTGGAGATTTGTTGGGCCCGTTGGGCTTTTGGCCCAAATGCCGGTCTTCTTTCTCAAAGTATTGGGCCAAGTTTGTCTTGGCCCATAGCCTTACACTTGTGGCCTATTTGATCTCCCATTTGTGACCCTCTCGGGTAGAACGTGGATTTGAATTCTTGTGTGAGTTCAACGGGAATCTGAGCACTGTGTTCATTCCTCGACCACCTTCTCCGGCGACGACGAACACGGACGAGGACGACCGCATCCACCCAACATCAGCTATTACTATTATTAAGAACGGAAGTAAGAAAAGCTACAGCACATAATCGAAAACACAGTTGAAGTGTAATTTATAAATAAAAAAAAAAGTAATTAATGTGAGAATGGTAGTTGGGAGCGTTTGCGGGCGACGGAGGGGGGAGAGGGAGGGGATTTCTGTACAATGTAATGAAATTGCGATGAGGAACAATGTAATGAATTGCCACGTACGCGTCTAAGGCAGGAAGGGAACAAGTAACGCGTGAGAGACAAGCAATCCCAAACCGACCTCTCTATACAGTAGAAGTATATAGAAGAAAATAAAATGTGTGCATTCATTTATGGCTATAATTATACACCCGAGTGAACCTAGGTGCACACACTTAAAAAAAACGTATACAAAAATATATAATTGTGAACAAAAAATGTATATAATTTAATTGTTAGTTTTTTTAATGAAAAATTGAGTGTGAAAAAATATAAAATTAGTACTCCCTCCGTCCGCCCCAAAGTGGACATTTTGTCATTTTTGGCGTCCGCATCAAAGGTCCACATTTCCCTTTTTAAACACATGAGACCCACACACATCACTAATACAATAAATTTATGGGACTCATACACCCCACTAATACAACTACCAACTACACATTAAATAATAATACTCCTTAATCCACGTGCAAAAAGAAAATGCTCACCTTTGGGGCGGACGGAGGGAATAAAAAACATGTACTCCCTCCGTCCTGGCATAAGAGTCCCTTTTGCTTTTTTGAACGTAGATTAAGGAGTATTATTATTTAATGTGTACTGGGTAGTTGTATTAGTGGGACTGTGTGC
Source organism: Pogostemon cablin (assembly GCA_023678885.1). Lineage (NCBI taxonomy): Eukaryota > Viridiplantae > Streptophyta > Magnoliopsida > Lamiales > Lamiaceae > Pogostemon > Pogostemon cablin. The sequence goes on along the minus strand of CM042985.1, from coordinate 21,703,884 downwards.
CCCATATTTTAATTGTATTAGAGGGGATGTGGGTCCCATGTATGTAAAAAAAAAAAAAGGGACCCTTTGAGTGGGACGACCAAAATGGGAAAAAGATCCCCTTTGAATGGGATGGAGGAAGTATACACTCTTCAATAAAAAGTTGTACACATATTGATGCTAATTTTTTTAAAAAAAAAAATTAGTGTGAAAAAAATATACAATTATTAAGAAATACGTATACAAAATAGAATAACATGTATATAAAATAGAATAAAAAGTTATACACATATGAGTGCACCCTTTCATCTGGTGCACCTAATTACGTAGTATTAAATATTTAAAAAATATGAAAATATACATTAAATTTTATATAATTTAACTTGATCTAAAATTAGTTAGTTTTTTAGATAATTAAAGAATGGATAAATTTTTAGATAAAAAAGAATGTTCTCGTCAGTTAGTTTCATAAGTCACACTCTTTATTAATTAAAAATATGTAATTTTATATTTTACAATTTAATTAAAAAAAATTATTATTAAAATTCTATACCCATTAAATATTTGAATATGATGTAGTACAAATTATATAGTATTAAATATTAAAAAAATGGGTCACTAACTATTGGATACATAACATAATGAATAATTGTTATAAACTACATGACTCAAAGCACTAATACTCTTAACTACACAATTATGGTTGTGATACCATAAATACCTTGTTTGCACAAATTTGTTTTGCACAATTTGGTTTTACATAATTTGTTTGCACATTTTAACTTCCGGCTGAGGTCCGGCAGCCGCCGGCGGTCCGACGAATTTTGTTTTGCACAATTCGTTTGCACATTTTTTATTAAATTGTGCAAAATTAATTTTTACACAATGAATTTGCACATTTCTTAACCTAAGTCATCTATTTTCCCTTTTTTCTTTTTTTTTTTTTTCCAGAAATTTAATCATAGTTTTCAGCTTTGATTTCGTAGAATCATTCCCTCCATTGTTGAACTCTTTTTCAAAAATACCTATTGATTCTGTTCTTAACCACTGATTATGAACTCTAACATCACCTAATTAGCGCCACACATACAATTTTCAGCTATATAAGATGCAGAAAATTATGAATACAACCTTCCGATTAACATTTAACACACTAAAAACCAACTTTCTGTATCATTTGATATGAAAATTATTGATTGAGGAACTATACTTAGATTAAGTTCATGAATTTATAGGAATTTTGCTAGAAATTAAGCATATTTCACTTACATATTAGTATTACTATCATAATCGGTAATAACAAAACAATAATATTTCTTACTCAATCTGTGCAATTAGGACCTAAAATCAATCTTATTCAGCAAGAAATATGACAGAATACCAAGAAATACCCAAATTGATAGCCAAAACAAAATAATGCAGCACATGGAAATGTAATTCCTCTTCTTTTAAACTAAAAATGGTGATATGCCATGGGCTAAAAGATGTGCAGATTAAGAGTAAAGTGGTCTTTGACAACATGGAAGTTTTGTAAAGAACTGAATTTTAGTGAATGTAGGAGATAAGTACTTATACTTGCTCTGCTCTCTTTCTTCTTGTATTAAACTTGCAGAATGTTTTAAAATCACACTGCCAAGTGTTATGTGCAATTTGATGGGGTTCGATTTTGTTGAAGCTTTCTTGTACACTGGAAATACATCTTTTTCTCCACAATGTTTTGAATGTGAGAAGATGAGAAGAAGATAGTATATTCTTGATGCTGATATTTGTGCACCTTCTATGTTAGAGTGTTGGACTCAAGTTGGATGATGCCCTTGCTTTCTGGAAAGCAGAATTCTCTAGAAAGGTGATCACATTTTACCTTCTCCTGCTGTAGTATAAGATGGGAGTTAAAATCATTTTTCGTCCCATAACAATATGAAATTTTTGATTCTGTCCCAAAAAAGATATCATTTTCAATTTAGTCTCATAACTTTCTATATTGGCCAATTTTGGTCCCAAAATCACCGGAATTCAGCACGTGCGCCTCACGTGACCCCTCAATTTGGGGCTTTCCGGCGATTTGGGACCAAAATCGGCCAATATTGAGAGTTATGAGACTAAATTGAAAATGATATCTTTTTTGGGACAAAATCAAAAATATATATTGTTATGGGACCAAAAGTGATTTTAACTCCATTTAATTTTTATTTAAATTCTTATCACAATTTATATATATATATATATATATATATATATATATATATATATATATATATATATATATATATATATATATATATATATATATATATATATATATATATATATATTTTTTTTATGACGACTTGATTTTTAGTTTAGGTCTTAAAATAAGACCCAATTTTATAAATGTTTCAAATTAAGATATAAGTTTATTTTCTCAAATTAAGGCCTGATTTTTTATATTTGTTATTTTTTTTTATCATTTTAAGACTTACCATGAAATTTATATTTTCATTTCAAGTCATACAAAATAATTTAAAAATATTATTATACATCTTCAAATCAAATCATAAAATTAAATATGTTATTTTTATTAATATCTTATATTAATTTATAAAATATATTCAATTCGGAAAAAAATAAAATTACAACAGACCTTAATTTGAGAAAAAAAAAGTAAAATTGAGCCTTGAAATGAGACATTTCTTAAATAAAAACTAAAATTGAGACCTAACTTAAAAATTGGATCCTTACATGAAAATTTTCATATATATATATAAACTATTCTTTAATTTTTAGTATTTAAAAAATATTCATCTCATATAATATAATCTAAATAATAATATAATACAAAAATTATGTTCTCATAGTACATAATTCATCTCTCATATTAATTTAAGTTTTAATCTCCAATTTCAAATCTTGACATGGTCTCATAGGGTATATATCCTATATAATTTAATTTTATATATTAAAAAATTGATAAAACATCAAAGGTAATGGAATAAATAGAAGTTACTAATATTTTATAAAAAAAATCGAAGGTAGTATATTTTTAGGGTTCAACTATTAAATTAAAATCATTTTTCGTCCTATAACTATATGAAATTTTTGATTCTGTCCCAAAAAAGATATCATTTTCAATTTAGTCCCGTAACTCTCAATATTGGCCGATTTTGGTCCCAAATCGCCGGAAAGCCCCAAATTGAGGGGTCACGTGAGGCGCACGTACTGAATTCCGGTGATTTTGGGACCAAAATTGACCAATATAGAAAGTTATGGGACTAAATTGAAAATGATATCTTTTTTGGGACAGAATCAAAATTTTCATATTGTTATGGGACGAAAAATGATTTTAACTCTATAAGATGGAGAATGTAAATAGCATTTCAATACTGCCAACGTTCATACTCGGCTCATTTATACTTTAAACAAGTGCAATAATATCTCATCAAATTGGGAATTTTCACATCTAATTTTTATGTTCTAAATTGACTAGTACACATAATATCATGAAATACCACATGGTGGTCTATACAGACGGATTATATCTGCCAATTGGAGTTTATTGATGTTGCTGCGAGAACATATCTGATACACAATTCACATAGATACTATAACTAATTCATTCTTGTGTTCCGAATTAAGTTTAGAAGGATGAGATAATGTAGTTAAAAGAAAAATCAGCAGTTCCTATATCCTATTTTTCATGCTTCTAGATTTATATATCTGTTATTCGTCTTATGTAGGTTGGTACTGAAAGATTCGATAAGGAGTATGCATACAACATACGCAACAACTATGGTAAAGAAGGGAAGAGAACGGTGAACTTAGTCTCAACTTTTGTACAAATTGATAAGAGTAAGCGTACTCTATCGTTGTATGTAGACGTGGTGACCAAGTGCAAAATTTATAATATCGTACCCAAGAGAGAAAGTGATGTATCCGTATTCGAAATATGTTTCACTCTAGAAGGACTAATCAATAAAGAGGAGATTTAATTACACTACAGTTAACAACTAGGAAAGCAATTAAAGATAGAAAATGTATATATGAGATGGATGATGGGTGAAGGTAATCAATCTAAGAAATATGTAAGGCAAGCAATATAATGGAAGAGGCTAATGTAAATTCACACACACACATGCATTGAAGGTCATCATGTTATGATATTAAGGGCAATCACTTATGTACCCCTAATCTCTGTGGCCAAGGCAATTAGGTTCTCAACTCTTTTACAAGTTTAAATCTCCTAGGATTGTGTCTTACTCTCAATTCCCATGAAGGTACTATAATTATAAGTTGTGTTCCCCTCACTAGTTCATCATTAATGTCCTATCATGAGGTTCTAAGCATAAGAATGGTATGGTCTACCTCCCCTCATACTAACTAAGTCATCTTATGCAATCAATGATTCAATTAAACAACTAAGCATAATATTATAATGGTTATCCTAACACTATGAATAGAAAATTTAACCACACAAATCATACACAAAATGAGAATAAGCATTCATAATAGAAAATATTCATACAATCAATTCATCGAACATGTGGTGTGAAAAATCTACATTATCCTTCACCAATCATATTGCTAGCCTCACATGAGAACTAGCCACTACAAATCATAATAAAATCAATATAATCCATGGCTTGCTCCACTTGAGCTAAATAATTAAGAAAATAAAAAATTAAAGGTTGAGAAACCTCCATTTCAAACTTGGCCAACTCTTCCTTCAACATGCTCAAATGTTCACTTCTTGATGTTTCTTAGATTGGTGGATTGATCGTTAGATGATGGATTAGAGGAAATCAAAGGGAATGGATGGATGGATTGAAGGATAGAGGGATGAGATAGAATATGGAGGTGTAAAATGGGTAGAGTAGTGTGTGATGTGTGTGGGCAGCCAAAAATCTAGATTTTCTTGTGCAAATGGTGTAATTGGGGGTATTTATACCTCCTTGGAAAATCTGAAAATTGCACTTGAATTTCTGCAGAATTACATAAAAACACAGTCGTATTTTTATGTATTTTCCCGTATTTTCCTGCATCAGTACTTTTTTCAGCCCGAAACGCGATTTTTCACCTAAGTGCAAGAAAACACGGGCGAGTTTTCCTGCATCTGCCCGTGTTTTCTTGCAATTTTTTAACTCTCTACACATTTCTTCACTCTGCAATAAAACACGGTCATGACATAAAACACGGCCGTGTTTTTATGTCATTTTGCTAATTTTTTTATTTTTTTCACCGTTTCAGCTCCCGTCTCCATTTTTGCTCCATTTTCACCTATTTTTCATACGTTTAAGCTCATTTTCACACATTTCCATAAAAATACAAAACACAATCAAATAGTATACAAATACGGATAAAATAATATGAAAACACACATAAAAAGATACTAAAATTTAGGTAAAAATAGCGACAATCAACCCCCCAAACTTAAAGTGTTACTCGTCCCCGAGCAACGAAAATGATAAAACAAGAGGAGAAATTTTCACCCTAGAAAAAGACCTAACGAACATAAGTAATAACATATCATAAGTAATAAGGACTACAAATCATATCAAGTCACCCTACAACATTAAACTCATAACATGAAAAATTAACAAGTTCAATTCAAAGAGATTAAAGAGTAATATAGTCCCTTCCAATCCAAGCCTCACATCGGATATCAAATGCATTCACTCTATCAAAATAAGGTAAATAAACACTCATCAATCCATTGGCCCTATGCACCATAGGCTTACTCGTGGACTACATTCACAAATTACCATAGCTTTAATTAGTGATCAAATAGGACTTTACGTTTGGATATAATGGTATGCTTTTTGGTAAAGGTATGGAGAATTTGGATAAGAGTGACTCATAGAGTGTAAGTAATCGAAGAGATTATCAGCTTCTTCAACTTCTTCACGTTTCTATCTTCCTTTCTTTTCTAGTCTAAACATAAGCACTTATCATTATCATTCCTTGGATTTCTTGATCTTCTTTTGATTTCATGCTTTCTTCCTTTTAAATTTTTACTTGCATGAGCATGTTTTTGTTGATTTTGCTCTTTTTTCTTGCTTTGAAGTAGCATGTATATTTGCTTGACCTTTTTTCATCCTTTTCTTGCTTGTTTACCATTTTTCTCTTTTTATTGCACAAATCTCACATCAAATCGTGTAGACCACCATCTCCTCAATCACCCACACAAAAGGTATATATAAGGTTTAAGTGGGTAATCATGGTTTGTAATGTGCTTAGTTCACAAAAAATATGCTTAAAGGCTCGAAGTGACTAACTAGGGATGATGTATAAGGTAAGGAAATATATGGCAATGACTTTAAAGTACAAGGATGACCTAAGATCATCTCACTAACCTCCACCAATCGGGCTCATTCCCGTAGTCGACTAGCAAGTTCTAGCTTACCAAGAGATATTGTAGTTAAAAGAAAAATCATTGCCCAAAAGTTTAGAAGAACATATCTGATACACAATTCACATAGATACTATAACTAATTCATTCTTGTGTTCCGCATTAAGTTTAGAAGGATGAGATATTGTAGTTAAAAGAAAAATCAGCTATTCCTATATCCTATTTTTCATGCTTCTAGATTTATATATCTGTCATTCTTCTTATGTAGGTTGGTGCTGAAAGATTCGATAAGGAGTATGGATGCAGCATATGCCACAACTATGGTAAAGAAGGGAAGAGAACAGTAATAAATCTTTTCTACTAATTTATTAGTATTTATTTTTCTCCATGATATCTACCGTTAAATCCTTCCTTCAAAAGTGTAATCTGTTGTGTTGATTAAATGCAAAATTATATTTTCTTTTGTCAAAAAATTTCAACCAGTGGTGTTTATTGTGATGTTAAAATAATACTCCCTCTGTCCCATATTAAAATTCACACTTTTCGTTTTCGTTCATCACACGTTAAACTTCACCGTCCAAAACAGGAAACATCATATCAATCCCTAACCTTAAATGTAAATTGTAATTACAAATTTACAACTCCCATCTAACGGATGTAACATTCTTTATAATTTATTTATTATTTAAAAATATTAAATTACCCTCGAAAAGTCAATAAAGTTGGTCAATAAATATTTTTTCTTAAACTCCATATTTACAGTAACTGTGCAACTTAATGTGGGACGGACGGAGTACATATTGGAAACAAATTAATTTTTTGTTATCGTAGATGCAGGGAGAAAAAAAATACTTCAAGAGATCATAGAATTATTTTTACTTTGTCATTTTTAGCTCTGAAAAACTCTTCATGCATGCCATGTGCAACAGCACAGAGAATAGTGTGATTCTCAACTTTTGGGCAAAGAGTTTCACGATTCCAAAAGAATTTTGTACCTCCAAACTTAACTCAAATTCTACCTGTTCTAGTTCTTTCTTTCCAGCACAGTTGTATCTTTCATTAAAGTATACTTATCCATGATGCAGGATTACACACCCTTTTCATATCACAAGATAATATCATCAACACCAGGGGTTGGAGATCACCATGGTTTCCCTTATCATCATTTCATGTCAGACTTCTTGATATGGTGGCATTCTATCTTTACTAATCTTTAAGCAAACCGACTGATCAAAATTTGACTTGAAAATGTGCGGCAAAGCATCTGTATTTAGTTGACTAAAAAGTCTTGGCATACTCCAGTTTTGCAATATTATGATATATTTTTTATTTCTTGATAGAGCTTCACAATTGTAGGAATTGTTTCTACTTTATTAACATTTATTTATTTTTTATCACGCTCGAAAAGAGTTTAAGATATGGATCTAGTGCATCAGTCTTTGTTTGTCATTTATAAATTCTAAGAATTAATTGGTTTGTATTTTGACATTTTTGCTTTGCATTCTTTTTATATTCCCACTGATTTTTGATAACCTTATACTTGGAAATAATTTTTTTGGGTTGATGATGCTTTAATCTCAGAAGTTTCATTCTAAATTCAAGATCTCGAAGTGAGTAAAGAAATGTGACAAAAAGATTCATAGTATTTTGTAATGATGTAATCATCTCTCAAAAAGTCTGTTTCATAATCATTCATGAGGTTTTTGTATTCAATAAGATATTTTCCAGTGTTTGTTTTCTTAATTACAATTGCAGCAAGCTGAGCACCTTCTAAACCCCTCTTCATTAGTACCGATTTCAACCTCCTCCCCCGATTCAAAATTATGTTCAATGGAATCAATATCCATTTCCACATCAACCGAAACTGGAGATTTCTGCAAGGAGATAAATTAACCTTATGAAAGAGAGACGAAGAGAATAAAATTAATTTAGTTCCAAGATCAAAAGAAGATTTTCTAAGAGCACCATCAATCCAAATAATTTTTGATTAGGCAAATCAATATTTTCTCATCATATAGAATCAAATATCAAATACTCTTCCCCCCGTCCCACAACGAGGGGTGCATTTTACCATTTCCGTCCGTCTGTGCATTTCCTTTTTTAGTAAATTGGACCCAAGCTGTAACAACAAATTTTGTATTTATAATAAAATAAATACAAATTGCGTACAAAGATAATTTCAGATGGATTAAATTTGGAGAATATGTAAGCGGGTTACATTCTCAATCAATCCTCTAGTTCTTCTCTCGAACCAACGTGGCCTTGACTTGACTTTGACTTGACTTGTGCTTCTTGACTTTGACTTCTTTGACAAAGTGTATGCTGACTATGTTAACAGCGTGTGTGTTGAGCTGGATCTTCAAACGAAGCTTGTCCGAGCTCGAGTGTGCAGTCTTGAATGTTGATCCAGAGGCGTTGAACCTTTGTTTGGATTGAACGTTGACTGGAGAGCTTTCCACGAAGAACACTTGATCTGGGGGACTTGCAGCCTTGATCCCGGATTGGTAGTTGTTCTTGACTTGAAGCTTGCTTGATGCCTTGAAGATCTTGAGCTTAAAGCATTGGAGGCCTGAAGACTTGGAGATTCGTTGAAGATCTTAAGCTTGAAACTTTAGAGGCTTGAAGACTTGAAGCTTTGTTGAAGATCTTGAGCTTGAAGCTTTAGAGGCTCGAAGGCCGCTTGAAGCTTTGGAGGCTTGAAGCTTTGAAGACTCGAAGGCCGTTTGAAGGCTTGAAGATCTTCGAAGATCACTTGAAGACTTGAAGATCCGAAGGTCGCTTGAAGCTTTGGAGGCTTGAAGCTTTGAAGACTCGAAGGCCGCTTGAAGGCTTGAAGATCTTTGAAGATCACTTGAAGACTTGAGCTTGAAGACTTGAAGATCCTCGAAGGCCTCTTGAAGGCTTGAAGATCTTCGAAGATCACTTGAAGACTTGAGCTTGAAGACTTGAAGATCCTCGAAGGCCTTGAGCTTGAAACTTTGAAGATGCTTTGAAGATCGCTTAAAGAGTTGAAGATCCTCGAACGTTCTTGAGCTTGAAGCTTCAAAGACTTGAAGATCGCTTGAAGTTCTTCGTTCATTCTTCGCTTGAAGATCTTGAGGGAGCTTTACTCGTGTTCTCGATCTCTTAAAGAGCGTCTTCTTCGAGTGCTTGAATCTGTCTGTCTCTACCAAATGAATGGTGGAGACCGCTTTTTATAGGTAAGAAGAGAGGTCCAGGCCATTGGGCCTCACTTAGTGGAATTGGGCTCCAGCTTGATTGAACCATAATTGGGCCTATTTGATTTGGGCCTGAGTTAATTTGTCTGGGCGTGTTTGACTTGGGTCAGGCTTCATTTGACTTGAGCTTAGTTGACTTGGGTCAGGCCTCATTTGACTTGGGCTTAGTTGACTTGGGTCAGACCTCATTTAATTTAAGCCTATTTAATGTATTGGGCTCAAATTATTAATTAATTTACTTTAGAAATTAATTTATTTAATTTTCAAAATAAATTAATATTTAATCAATAAAATCCATGTGTCGCCATTTAATTGGACCGTAAATTTTAATTGCTTACAAATGTCCCCTTGCGATTTGTTCACGGACGCCATGTCTTAATATGAAGGAATCGCAAAAGTTCCCCTACTTTCTTTTACATTTGTAATTTGGACCTTTTTAATTTACTTTACCCAATGAACAAGATAGAGTAAAATTTTCCTTGGACCAATTTAATTTTCTTGGCCCTACTCTCTATTTTTAAGTACCCCAATCTATTTTCTTCTAGCTCAAATTTGAGATCACAAGAAAACTAAATATGGAGTCGATTAGTTTCTTGTTCATTAGATGATTTTGCAAATCTTATTTCAATCAATCTGGCTTAAATTTGAGATCATAAGAAAACTAAATATGGAGTAGATTAGTTTTTTGTTCATTAGATGATTTTGCAAATCTTATTTCAATCAATCTGCAGTCTATCTATCTTCCCAAACGATTTTGTAAATTGAATCAATTAATTTTATTTACAGTAAAAGAAATCTTTAAAATTTTAAGAGATTCCATCACACAAATAATTTCCTTAATATGCTGCAGCCTCCTCTCACTATATAATAAGAGTCTTTGTCCATTTGATTTCTTCATTCACAAACAGTAAGAGATGAAATTCTCGTTTCTTTTTTCTCTCCTTTCTTTCTGCATCTAATGTGTTCATGCATTCTCCCTGTCCCCCTGCATATTTCCTCGGAAGATCGTTGTTACAGATCACATAACTCGACAAACTCATAACCTGCTGCCAGTGTAAGCCTTCGTTTCCCTTGTCCCTTTTTTTATCTTCTCCCTCCCTATAGTACATGGTAGTTAATTTCTTCAGGGTGAGTAGAATATATGCTTTCTCTTAATCACAAGACAACAGAACAATATAATAATGGAAATGCTCTCAATTTATTCCGGGGAGAAGATAATTCAGCTATCCGAAGCGCTTTGATGAACAATGGCCCGATTGCATGAGTGGAAGGTGGCAATGACCCATCTGTAAATGAGTGCAGCGGCGACTTGTAAGGTCCGAGTGATCGACGTGATGAGAAGATTCTGGTATGGGGACAGCTGCAGTGGTGTGGACTTCTGGCCGCATGTGAATCGTGACCATGCGGCAATCTCCATTGGTGATCAACGACGAGCAATACTTGGTCTGAGTCGAGGTTGATCTCGGTGGGCAACAGTGGGGATCGGTCCGGGCAGCAAAGGTGGCAATGGTGTGCTCTCTGATGGACGGCCATCAACAGTGAGCAAAATGATGGATCGGCCAAAGGCCGTGGGTGCAGCCATTGTGAGAACGACTGTCGTGGAAGTAGCAACCAGTAGATCGTGCGACAGCGCAGCGGCTGTGGGCAATAACCAGCATGGTGGCGGCTGGTTTAGTGCAGATCGATGGCAATAGAAGCGATCGGCGGAGCATCGGTGGTTGGCAGCAGCACAATTCCAGCAGGTCGCGGCGGATCCAGTGGCGGCTGAATGGTTGTTTGGGATCATGACTTTCGGCAAGAAGACCTGCAGCTGAGGGTTTGAAGGGTGCAGATCGGGTCGCTCCCATTGTCAAAGTGACCTATGTTGCAAAAAATAGGGTTGTTCTTCATCTCTCGCATGTGGTCGACCATGAGGATGTCCCTGTTGCCAGTGGCCGAGGGCGACGCTGTTGGTGAGACAAGGTGTGAGAGTATAGACCATGCATGTGTATGTGTGCTGCATGCATGCTGCATAAGCATGTGTGTGTGTTGAATGGGAGTTATGAATGTGCCACATGGAGGTCGTTCATTGGTTGATTAAGTGATTGAAGGATTGCATGTGTAGACCGTTAGATTAAGTCTTGGAGCTAGATGATCAGTGGAGACATAGCAGCAAAGAAGCCTTGGTTGGTTGAGGCTGCAAAGATCAGGTAGTTACAACTGATCCATCAGTTGGTTGCAACTGATTAATGTGCATGCATTTGATTGGTTGGAAGGGAATCTAGACGTTGAACACACTTCCATATATATAAGTTGAAGAACTGTCAGCTGAGATTGATCATCTCCAACACATCTTCTTCACATATTAGTTAGAAACAAGCTTAAGAATTAGGGTTTTCAGGTGTGCTTGTAATCTTGTAACCATCATCTTCATTGTTTAGTGAATTCATCTCTTAGGAAAGTGGATGTAGGCTTATGTCGAATCACTATACATCTTTGTGTTGATCTCTTTCATTTCATTCTTCGTTTGTCAATCAATTCGTGTGTGAAACATGAGGGATCAAACATTTAAGTGAGTGCAAGTTCTTGAGTGTTCTTCATCAAGTATTTGCTTAAGTTTTCATAAGAAGTGGCGCCGTCTGTGGGAAGAAGAAGAAGAAGCTGCCACAATACCAGATCAGAAGGGAATAATCATGGTTACAACCAAGTTTGATGTGGAGAAGTTTACAGAGAAATTTGATTTCAGTTTGTGGAGGATGAAGATGGCGGCTGTACTGATCCAACAAGGCCTTGCTGATGCAGTTAAATCACTTCCAGATCAAGCAGCTGTTGTGGATGCTGGTGCATTAGCTGCAGATCAAGATCAACAATCCAAGGCAAGAAGTGCCATCATTCTGTGCTTAGGTGATAAAGCTCTAAGGGAAGTCTCAAAGGAAGCATCTGCAAGGGATATGTGGAAGAAGCTTGCTGATCTTTACATGGTGAAGACATTGGCAAACCGGCTGTACACCAAGCAGAAACTCTACTCCTTCAAAGTATCAGAAGATAAATCCATTCTAAGTCAACTAGATGATTTCAATAAGATCATAGATGACTTAGAGAACATTGATGTAGCACTGTCAAGTGAAGATAAGGCTGTCATATTGATGTCAGCTCTTCTTAAGTCTTTTGAAGGGTTGAGAGACACATTGTTGTATGGAAATGTTGAATCAATCTCCCTGGAGCAAGTGATTCTAGCAATCAAAGCAAAGGTGCTCCATAAGACATCAGATAATACAGTTGCAGTAGAAGGTCTTGTTGCCAACAAAAAAAATAAGTGGAACAAGAATGACAAGAAATCTGGTACTGATAAGAAGAAATATGAAAGAAGTAATCATGGTACATCAGCAGATGAAGAAAACAATAACTGCTTCCACTGCAACAAGCCTGGTCATTTCAAGAAGCAATGTCATAAGTGGAAAGCAATGGTGGCTAGGAAGATTACTGAAAAGGGAGGAAATCAAAGAATCCATTCCAATCAGGTGACTGAAAATAGAGGTAACAAGGATCAAGATTATATTGAAGCTTTGGTTATTGTTTCTGGTCAAGTGTCAGACCAGTGGGTGTTAGACTCAGGTTGCACCTTTCATATGACATCAGCCAAGGATTGGTTTACTGATCTAAAACCATACCATAAGGGATCAGTCTTGTTAGGCAATGATCAAGCCATCAAGATTGAGGGTATTGGTTCTGTCAAATTCAGAATGTTTGATGGATCCATTAAGTTGCTCACAAATGTGAGGTATATACCAGGATTGAGAAGGAATCTGATATCATTAGGAATGTTAGACTCCTTGGGATGTGAGTACTATGTGAAGAAAGGTGTACTCACCATCATAAAGGATAAGTCAGTTGTAATGAAAGGAGTTAAGAGCTCTGATCTCTATTTTCTTGAAGAAGCAGTTGTCTCTGGACAGTTGAACACTTCTCAAGATCAAGAAGATGTTCAGTTGTGGCATGGAAGACTACCTCATGTAAGTGAAAGAGGGTTATAAGAGCTAGCAAGACAGAAGCTACTAGATATAAGTTCAACCTGTAAGATGGATTAATGTGAAGATTGCATTCTAAGCAAGGCAAAGAGGTTGAAATTTGGTTCAGGAGAACATACTTCATCAGAGAAGCTTCAGTATGTTCATACAGATCTATGGGGACCATCAAGAAATCCAACTATTGGAGGTGGAAGATATTTTATATCCTTCATAGATGACTACTATAGAAAGCTATGGGTTAAGATCCTTAAAACAAATGATCAAGCATTCACTGCATTTAAGGAATGGCTTGTTGAGGTGGAGAATCAGACAAGAAAGAAGTTGAAATGTTTGAGATCACATAATGGGCTTGAGTTTGTTTCAGAAGAGTTCAATGCTTTTTGTAGAGAAAAGGGAATTAAGAGGCACAAGACTACACCTGGGACTCCACAACAAAATGGTGTTGCAGAAAGAATGAATCACACATTGTTAGAAAGAGTAAGATGTATGCTGAGTAGTGGAGGATTTACCTAAGGGTTTTGGGGTGAACTTGTGACTACAGCAGCTTATCTGATCAACCTATGTCCATCAGCAGCTTTGAAATTTAAACCACCTGAAGAAGTGTGGTCTGGAAAGGCACCTAGTTACACTCATCTGAGAGTAATAGGATGTCAGACTTACTCTCATGTGAAGCAAGATAAGTTGGAACCTAGAGCAGTAAGATGTGTGATGGTTGGATATCCCAAAGAAGTAAAAGGATATAGATTGTGGTGTTATGAAGCTAACAAGTTTATTGTTAGCAGAGATGTCACACTCAGCGAAAGAAATATGCCCTTGGTTGAAAGAAATTCTGTAGTATCAATTACTACAGACTTTGATGAGCCTCAAGTGGAGCAAGGAAGGAAGGAAGTTCAGCAGTGTAATGAAGAAAATAACTATGCTGATCAGAATAAGGAAAATAGCTCTCCTAGCTCATCCAGCTCAAGGTATGATCTAAGTTCATATCAACTTGTAAGGGATAGGTTAAGGAGACAGATTAAAGCTCCAGTAAGATACATAGAAGCTGATATAGTATCATATGCACTGTATGTTGCATCTGATATAGAAAACTATGAGCCAAGAACATATGATGAAGATATATCAGGAAATGACAATAACAAGTGAATAGTTGCTATGGAAGAAGAGCTGCTATCACTACATAAGAATAAGACTTGACAGATTGTTGACAGACCAAAGAACAAGAAGTTAGTAAGCTGTAAATGGATCTATAAGAAGAAGCCTGTTACAAGCAAAGAAGAAGGTGTTAGGTACAAGGTAAGGCTTGTAGCAAGAGGTTTCTCATAGAAAGAAGGTGTTGATTATAATGAAATATTCTCACCAGTTGTCAAGCATTGTTCTATCAGAATTTTACTAGCATTAGTAACTCAATTTGATCTTGAGTTACATCAGATGGATGTCACTACAACATTTTTGCATGAAAATCTTGAAGAGGATATCTACATGAAGATTCCTGATGGTGTAAGTATTGAAGGAGCTGAGAATAAGGCATGTTTACTGCTAAAACCTTTGTATGGTCTGAAACAAAGTCCAAGACAGTGGTATTTGAAGTTTGATGATTACATTACATCAAATGGATTCAGCAGGAGCCTACATGACAGTTGTGTTTATGTTAGGTACAAAGAAGGGTGTTATACATATTTATTTTTGTATGTAGATGATATCCTTATAGCTTGTAAGGATCAAGCTGGTATAGATGAAGTAAAGGAGATACTTAAGCAGGAATTCGCTATGAAGGATCTAGGGGAAGCAAAGGTGATTCTTGGTATGCAGATTGAGAGAAATAGATCAGTTGGTGAGCTAAAGTTGTTCTAAGAATCATACTTAGACAAAGTGTTAAAGAGATACAATATGAATCTCAACAAAACAGTAACTACACCTGCAAAGCAAGGAGTGAATCTGTCATTACTCCAAGCTCCTCAGACAGATCAAGAGAAGGTTGAAATGAGCAATATTCCCTATGCTAGTGCTGTTGGCAGTTTGATGTATGCAATGGTATGTTGCAGGCAAAATTTAGCTTATGTGATGAGTATAATTAGCAGGTTTATGAGTAATCCAGGTTTGCTACATCGGAGTTCAGTGAAGTGGGCTCTCAGGTATGTGAAAGGAACCATCACAGCAGGCATGAAGTTTCAGAAAAAGGCAACATGGGATAAGGCAGTAGTTGGATATGTTGATGCTGATTATGCAGCAAATCTTGACACTAGGAAGTCACTTACTGGTTATGTGTTCAACTTGTTTGGTACTGCAGTAAGTTGGAAAGCAACTCATCAACATATAGTGGCCTTATCAACTACATAGGCAGAATTTGTTGCACTTACAAAAGCAATCAAAGAGGGAGTATGGCTGACAGGTATTCTGAGTGAGTTTGGGATTGAACAAGAGTCAGTTGAAGTGCATTGTGATAATCAGAGTGCAGTACATCTCTCCAAGCATCAAGGATACCATGAAAGGACCAAACACATTGATGTAAGGTTATATTTCATAAGGGACATGATAGACAATGGGGTAGTGAGTGTCAAGAAGATCAAGACAGATGACAATCCAGCAGACATGTTACAAAAGCCTTACCAGCTCAGAAGTATGAGCTGTGTAAGCACTTGATTCAGTTAAGTTGAAAGAGGAAGGAAAGGTTGTTGCTCCTTATAAAAGCAGCAAGGTGGAGAAGATGAAGCTAACATGATGATGCAAGGTCTAAGGTGGAGATTTGTGAGAGTATAGACCATGCATGTGTATGTGTGCTGCATGCATGCTGCATAAGCATGTGTGTGTGTGTGTTGAATGGGAGTTAGGAATGTGCCACATGGAGGTCATTCATTGGTTGATTAAGTGGTTGAAGGATTGCATGTGTAGACCGTTAGATCAAGTCTTGGAGCTAGATGATCAGTGGAGATGTAGCAACAAAGAAGCCTTGGTTGGTTGAGGCTGCAAAGATCAGGTAGTTACAACTGATCCATCAGTTGGTTGCAACTGATTAATGTGCATGCATTTGATTGGTTGGAAGAGAATCTAGACGTTGAACACACTTCCATATATATAAGTTGAAGAACTGTCAGCTGAGATTGATCATCTCCAACACATCTTCTTCACATATCAGTTAGAAACAAGCTTAAGAATTAGGGTTTTCAGGTGTGCTTGTAATCTTGTAATCATCATCTTCATTGTTTAGTGAATTCATCTCTTAGGAAAGTGGATGTAGGCTTATGCCGAACAACTATACATCTTTGTGTTGATCTCTTTCATTTCATTCTTCATTTGTCAATCAATTCGTGTGTGAAACGTGAGGGATCAAACGTTTAAGTGAGTGCAAGTTCTTGAGTATTCTTTTCAAGTATTTGCTTAAGTTTTCATGAGACAAGGGCTGGAAGAAGAGTAGTTGGGGCCGAAGATCGCACCGTTGGGCTCAACCTCTCCGATGAACAGCGACGATCCGATGACGATGATAAGTGAACATCGAAGACCGACGCATCGTACAACTGGCTCTCGGTGGAATCGGCAGTAGCGAGCGACTGAGGAGGCAGCGGGCAATGGCGTGGCTTGCGATTTTCCGGAGGTTGACGATGGAGTAAGAGAGAGATGGTCGCGGGCGGCTCAGTTGAAGGGAGTGGGCGTGACGTCCGGTGTTGAGAAACGACGACCAGTGAGCGGTGCCTTCGGCAACGGATGACGTCGCGTTTCCGGCTCGCGCTTTGACGGCAATTTCTGGGTGAGGAGATCTGCAAGCAGCGTGGTGTCGGCCATGGCTGCTGGGGAGGAGAGATGGCGTCACGGCGGAGGCATTTGCTGAAGGATGATGATGAGTTTGTGCTTCCGGCAGCAAGGTGACGACGACTCGGTGAGGCCGTGTGGCTGTAGTTGAGCGGTGGCAACAAGCAATGCCTCGCGGCAGCGAACAGCGGCAGAAGGTCAGCTTGATGGTGATCATGTGGTGGCCGGCTCAGCGTTTTCCGGCGGCTGGCGACTGGGTGTGGATCGGCGATCGGACTCCGATGTTGGACCCGTGTGAGTGGTGATGTTGACGAAGATGTCCGCTTGGAAGACGACATCTTCGAAGGTGAGCGGATCCGGTGAAGGAGACCGACGAGCAGCATGGCAGGTGTTTGAACGGCGGTCGGCGGTGGGTTGCTGTAGTGGAGGCCTCACCTTTCGGCAGCGGTCAGAGCGGCGGCAACGCATCAGCGTTCAGCAGGGTTGAGCGGATCCGGCGAGGTGATGCGACGGGATTTGGTGGCTGGCGAAGGCAATTTTCAGCCTTGTGGTGGGTGAAGTCGATCTGGGCGTGAGCAACAATGGCTGGCGGCCGGGATGGTTGAGGTACCGGTTGCTGAGGCGCTGGCGGGGCGTCAACTTCCGGCAAGCTCCGATCGACGACGAACAGCGCGGCTTTTGGCTGGGTCACGATTTTTTTCGGAGAACTGGATATCGTCTCTCGCGGCATGAAGAAATCTGCAGAAGTGGAAACTCACGTGTGGGTCACTTCCCTAGCCAATTTTGACTCCCAATTGATTTAATCACTTTGGGCTTGCCAGTTTGGGCTTTCTTCAATTTCATGCTAATGAACCACTTGGGCCCTATTTTGTGCTCACATTTCCTTTATTCTTCTGCAGCAATTCTGAGCTTTTGAATTAATTATTCTTGGGCTTGTTGTAAATGGGCCACCAGTCCTTATAAATTAATTCGGGCTTGGTTCTATTTCTGGGCCAATCACTTCCAATTTTTCAATTTTCCTCATATCATGCGTCTAATTTATAATTTTGAATTTAATAATTAATTGATCCCATGAATTTATTTTGGGAATTTAACTAATTAAATCCATAAATTTAAATTAATTTATCCCCTCATTTTTCATTGGAAGGAACAATCTGCACAAAGAGACTACACCATTTTTGTTTCCGCGAAGTGGATGAGTAGCTATCCATGGGAAACAATATCAACCTAGCACTCTTCTTTAGATGGAATCGACATAGCAACATCACCATCGCTACTCTTATTTTGAGATGTTATCAACAGAGCAAGATTAGCATCGCGACTCTTCCATCCTTGAGATGGAATCGACAGAGCAACATCAACGTCGCCACTCTTCCATCCTTGAGATGACACTTCTACTTCTTTTCCATTTTAGCGGCTGCAAAATGAGGCATGGCGACTGTTAACAAGATTCTGACAAGGAGAGTAATATGAAACGTTCGCGAACTCCGGAGGTTCATTGTTGGAAGATAACTTCATCACTTCACCATTCTTCAACTGTCCCACGAAGTTACATAAGATAACTTATGTAATGACTGAATTTAGTGGGATTCTAAGCTGCCTACGTATCTCTTTAAAGTGAATCAAGTCATAACGTAGTTCAAAGAGCCATGGTTTTGATTTTGGGGGGGTGTCGTGCACGATTTACACTCATACGGTCCAGGAGTGTGTCGTACACAGTTTATACTCGTGCGGACCAGGAGTTTGTCATACACAGTTTATACTCGTGCGGACCAGGAGTTTATCGTACACAGTTTATACTCGTGGGGACCAGGAGTAACATGCAGTTTAGGCTTGTGCGTAATGGAGCGTTATACTTGAACTTGCTGACAGTTTATACTCATGTCAATGAGTCTTGAATTTGAACTTGCAGATAATTTATACTCGCATCAAAGAGTATTGTGTGGACAGTTTTCGCTTGTGTCGAGGAACATTGTGGGGACAGTTTTCTCTCGTGTCAAGGAGTATTATGAGAATAGTTTTTTCTCACGTCGAGGAGTATTGTGTGTAGATAATTTTAACTCATATCAAGGAGTCTTGTGTGGACAGTTTTACCTCATGTAGAAGAGCTAAAAATTTGATTTGTGTTAGATAGTTTAAACTTGTATCAAGGAGCGTGGGCTTGTAGATAGTTTTAGCTCATATGAAGGAGCGGAGAATTTGATTTGTGTTAGATAGTTTAAACTCGTGTCAATGAGCCTTGTGTTTGTGAGGATTTTAGATAGTTTTAGCTCATATCAAAGAGCGTAATGTGCAGATAGTTTTAGCTCATATCAAGGAGCGTTGCTTGTGGAATTTTAGATAGTTTAAGCTCATGTCAAGGAGTGTCATATGTAAATAGTTTTAGTTCATATCATTTTAGATAGTTTAATCTCGTATCAAGGAGCGTTATGCAGATAATTTTAGCTCATGCCGAAGAGCTTTGTCTTTGATTTATCAACAGTTCATTGCCCCCAATCCTGGGATGCACTGTTTTCTCTTGCTTTCACTTCATTTCTATGGATTTTTATGGAAACTGCATGTCACGACCCACTTTTCATAACTTATAATTCTTTAATTAACATAAACATCATCATTATAAAATCTGCATATTTTTTTTCCTCACATAATATATATTATCCAAACGGTCACACCAGTTCAACATACGCAACTGGTTTCTGACACCACATCAATCCACACAAACTGGTGACAATACTTATTATATTACATAATAAAATATCAGCGAAAACAAAATAAACACACGATCTAGCCCAACAGGTCGTCATCTATGTACATCTTGCTCAAACCCTGTAGAAGCTCCACAGCTTGCACAGTACATCACATACTCAAATATCATCCGGCTCACCTACAATGCATAAACTAGTGAGACAAAAATCTCAGTAAGTAAAAATCATGCATGATAGTGCATGAAAATGCATTTATTTTCTAATCTTTCTAGTTGGTCTCTTTTATCTTGAAAACTGTTCATGTTGCGGGATCCCCACAACACACTTATGATATGCACCCCAAATGAGCTCAATGGGGATGATTTTTCCGAACCTCGAAAATAGTGCCGAGAATGATTTTTTCGAACTCTGACAAAGTGGTGGGGATGATTTTCCGAACCCCTAATAAAATGTCGGGAACGATTTTTCCGAACCCTGACAGAGATGCATATATAGTGGCCGCACACACCATTAGTATCTTATTAATTTTAGGAAAACACTTTTCATGATTATGCATGGTATACAACCAGTGCAATTAAATATGCATCATAAACCATTTATGACATCAATATCAACATTTAATCATAAATAAAATAACAACTTAATTTAATTCACACAAATCCACTTCACCTTGGATCACACGGATCTCTTATAATAACAACTCCATCTTGGATCACACAGATCCTTATAACCAACATCTTCTCAAGTCATACAGATATATTTTTAACAGTTCCCAATCACACAGATCTATATAATACAATAATATTATTTCAAATTACATAAATCCACAACTTGTATAATCAATTAATCCCAAATAATTCATAACATAATTAAACTAATCACAAATAATTCACAACATAATTATCACATATTAATCACAAATAATTTACACACAACATATTTATGCATTGTAGTTGGACTTCTACTTACTTGAACTCTGACAATAGTAACACTATAGACTCAAAGCGAACCGTAGCTAATTCCTTCCTGTTCCGGCACGAACCCTTCCCTCTCTCTCTCTCTCTTTTTTTTTCTTCTGAACTCAGTTTTTTTTTTTGATGTGAGGTAATCACCTCCCCACACCCATTTATATAGGCAAAGTGGGGGTTGGGGGTGAGGTGGCCGAAAACTCAATCAATAAAAAAATAATTTTTTTTTAATAATAAAAATTACGGCTGCTATAGCCATCAACCATGCAAATCAATTCCAAATTGGCTGTCAATCATCAAGGCTGCTAGCAGCAAATTTTGACCCTCTTTTTTTTTTTTTATAATCAGTTAAGCATGCAACTTTTGACCATTCAATTCAATTCATGGCTGCCAACATGTAACATCAGCAACCTCATTTTGACTTATTCTTTTTTTTTTAATATTATTATATATTATATTATTATTATTATTATAATGAAAATACATGTGATACTTAATAATTAAGAAAAATGTATTTATACACATAAAATAATTTACTCATATATCTAAATTAATACACGTAAATATTTATGCATACCTATATTCACATATTGTCACCATTATTATCACAGATGTCTCAAATAAAATGTAAAGATAAATAAAATTGAGAAACAATTGTCAAATAATTATAAAATGCACATAATACAAATTAAATTATATTGGCGCACTAGTAGTGAGAAGCTTGGGTATTACATTCTTCCCTTCTTATAAAAATTTTGTACTCGAAATTTACTTACCTGAAGAGTTCTGGATACTTCACCATCATCTCATCTTCTCTTTCCCAAGTAGCCACCTCAACTAATTGGTTCCTCCATAACACCTTCACTAATGGTATCTCTTTATTTCTGAGCTTTTTCACTTCTCGTTGTAAAATTTTCATTGGTATCTCTTCATAACTCAAATCTCCTTTCAACTCAACTGGTTCCTGCCTGATAATATGAGATGGATTCGAAACATACTTCCTCAACATAGACACATGAAACACATCATGTACTCTAAACATTGATGTTGGTAACTCCAACTTATAGGCAACACTGCCAACTCTCTCAATGATAGTGAACGGACCAACATATCTTGGACTGAGTTTCCCTTTCCTTCCAAATTGCATTATCCCCTTCATTGGAGATACTTTCAGAAATACCTGATCACCCACTTCAAATTCCAATTCTCTCCTCTGTTTGTCTGCATAACTCTTTTGCCGATCTTGAGCAACTTTCATCTTCTCTCGTATACGGGTAACAGTTTCTGACATTTCAAGAATCAAGTCTGGACCCAAAAGTTTCCTCTCTCCAACTTCATCCCAATATACTGGAGATCTACACTTTCTCCCGTACAATGCTTCATATGGAGCCATCCCGATGGTAGACTGATAACTGTTATTGTTTGAGAACTCTATCAAAGGCAAAAATTTACACCACTGACCTTGAAAATCCAACACACACGCTCTGAGCATATCCTTCAAAATATGTATCGTACACTCTGATTGACCATCTGTCTGTGGATGGAATGCTGTGCTGAAAGATAATTGTGTCCCCAACGCCTTATGTAAACTCTTCCAGAAAGTAGACAAGAATCTCGTATCTCTGTCTGACACAATAGTAAGTGGTACTCCATGGAGTCTGACAATCTCTTGTATATATAGTTGGGCATAACGATCCATGGAATACGTAGAGCTAATAGGAAGAAAATTAGCTGACTTAGTCAATCGATCCATAATAACCCAAATGGCATCGTGACCTTTCACTGTCTTCGGTAGCCCGATAATAAAATCCATCGTGATATTCTCCCACTTCCATTCTGGAATACATAAAGGCTGCAAAGTTCCTGCTGGTCTCTGATGCTCGGCTTTGATTCGCTGACAAGTCAGACATTGCTCTACATATCGAGTAACATCTCTCTTCATCCCTGGCCACCAATAATATAACTTCAAATCTCTATACATCTTAGTAGCTCCTGGATGTACAGAGTACGGTGTTGAATGAGCTTCCACCATCACTTCTTTCCGAATGTCATCCAGTTCAGGTAGGCATAATGGACCTCCATAACGAATCACGCCATCATCTCCTAATTGGAAGTCAGAAGACTTTCCAGAGCTGATATCCTTCTTTATCTTGTCAAACAACTTATCCTCATGTTGGCTCTGTCGAATCTTATCCATCATAGTTGGTCGAAGTGTCAGAGCTACCATTCTTGTTTCCAATGATCCTTTCTGAATGATCTCCACACCCATCTTTTGCAAATCAAGCAACTCTGGTTTCTGATTTACAGTCATAGCAGCTACATTCTGTATTGCCTTTCGGCTTAATGCATCAGCAACCACATTGGCTTTTCCAGGATGATAATTGATAACACAGTCGTAATCCTTCACCAATTCCAACCATCTTCTTTGCCTCATATTCAACTCTTTCTGAGTGAAAAAGTACTTCAAACTCTTATGATCAGTATAGATTTCACAACGTTCCCCATACAGATAATGCCTCCAAATCTTGAGTGTAAACACCACTGCGGCTAACTCTAAATCATGAGTTGGGTAATTTTTCTCATACTCTCTTAACTGTCTGGATGCATAAGCTATCACTTTCCCATTCTGCATCAATACACACCCAAGACCATTCTTTGAAGCATCACTGTAAACCTTAAAGTTTCCTGTCTCCGTAGGAATAGTTAAAATAGGTGCTGATGTCAATCGTCTCTTCAATTCTTGAAAACTTTGTTCACATTCCTCCGTCCATGTGAACTTCACATTCTTCCTGGTCAACTGTGTTAATGGTGAAGCAATCTTAGAAAATCCTTCAACAAACCTTCGATAATATCCCGCCAATCCAAGAAAGCTACGAACCTCAGTGGGATTTGAGGGTTGTGGCCAATCATGGATCGCTCTTACTTTACCTGGATCCACTAAAATTCCTTCTCCCGATACTACGTGACCCAAGAAAACAACTCGATCCAACCAAAATTCACATTTCTTAAATTTCGCATATAACTAATTCTCCTTCAGAATCTCTAACACCTTTCTTAAGTGTAGAGCATGATCCTCCTTATTCTTAGAGTAAATCAGCATATCATCAATAAATACAATCACAAACTTATCGAGGAATTCCTGAAATACTCTATTCATCAAATCCATAAATACTGCCGGAGCATTTGTCAAACCAAACGACATCACCAAAAATTCATAATGCCCATACCTTGTACTAAATGCAGTCTTCGGAATATCCTCCTCCCTAATCTTCAACTGATGATACCCCGACCACAAATCAATCTTCGAAAAGATAGCTGCACCCTGTAACTGATCAAACAGATCATCAATGCGAGGCAATGGATATTTATTCTTCACCGTAACTTTGTTGAGATCCCGATAATCAATGCACATCCTCAATGTGCCATCCTTCTTTCGAACAAACAGAACTGGTGCTCCCCAAGGGGAGAAACTAGGTTGGATGTGTTGGATTGTATACTAAAAGTCTAGCTTTAGTATGAACAATGTCATAACAATATTTGAAATGAGAATCATTGATCAAATGATTGCATCTTATAATTTATTTTATATGCATGATGCAATAGTCCATTTACTTTATACTGTAGATAATATGTTGTGCGACAACACGCGGAAGATCATATTATCGGTTTCCTTATAAAGTATAAACAGATGCTCACAACTGAGATAGACGGGGACTCTCTATCTGTATGGTTGTAGTATGGTTTGGTATTAGCTTGTCTTGGCTATAGAATCACATTAGTGCACTTGTGTGTATTGAGCAGGACCGCCTGAGATCGTTCTTCTTATACTGACTATATAGTAGAACTTGATCTCTGTTATTATGGAAGTTCGTGCTCTTAATCCCTATACAATAACCTCGACACGTAGGGCAGTATGTATTTCTTTGATTCATCAATGGGTGAGATTTATAAGTATTAAATCAACAAACTCGGTGAGTTGGGAAGTAGTGCTGTATCTATGGTGTGCTGTTGATTGTAGAAGGAATCCATGTCCGTCATAGGTTGATGATGTCCCCTTGAGGAGCTCATAAGGTTTATCATGTAAATCTTGCAAGTGGATTAATTTCCGGCATGATAATAAGGTTGAGTGGTACTACTCTCGGATGAGATATTAATTAATTTGAGTTGTCAGTAACTTAATTAATTAATGGACATTGTTTTTCTTAAACATGGGGAGACAATCGGGCTTATAATAAGAAGGAGCCCAGAACATAATTTTGGGATTGGACGGGTAGTGCAGTAATAATATTTTAGTGGACTATATTATTATTATTGGATTTAATTAAAAGCTTTGGGCTAAGCTTGGTTAATTAAATTCAATTGAGGCCCAGCCCAATTTCTCCTCCTGGTCCCTGCTGTAGCCCAATATATAAGTGAACTCAGCTTCCTGGAACCCTAAGATTATTCCTGCGCCTCTTTTGGTGAGAGAATGGAAGAGAAGCAGATTGAGAGATCCTGCAGACTGTTGCCCACACAACAGCAGGATCACACTTGGGACATACAGTAGAAGATCAGAGGTAGTTCTCTGCAGTTCATCCTCTACACCAACCCAGAAGTACGGTAAACAAGATTTAATTGCTTTCGCTGATTTTGTTTGCCTATTTATCCTAACGATCACGTTGATCCGCACGATCCAATTGCCAACAATTGGTATCAGAGCGTTGGTTTCGTGGTGAAAATGTGATTAATTAGTTTATGTGATTAAATGATTTAATCTAGTTTTGATCACATGTTCTTTTCGTGCATCTGGTGATTTAATTATCTGTGAAAGCATGATATTTGGGTTTGGTATGTCTATGATAATCCATGGTATCCTATTTGTACTATCTGCTTTTTATGTTAATCTATATCAAAATCAGCAGAAAAGTGTTGTATGTGTGTTTATTACTGTTAAAAAAAATAGATATAACACACACACCCCTTTACACTCGACTGTGAGAAAACATGAAAAGAAGTACGATTAGTAGCTAGTTCTGTCGACGGGCGCGTATGAACGACGTGAAGGCAGACTGACAATTCCGGGCGAACCAAAGGCCATTCTGGTCGAAATCAATGGCGGGTTCCAGGCTAATCGAAGGCTGGTCGGCGGCAGTAGCCGGGAGCAGTGGTCGGCGACAGCAGTGTTGTGGGCAGCGGCGGAGCGCGTTTTTGGACTGCCGTCGCTCGGCTGGATGGCTGGCGGTGGTTTTCGCCGCGCTGGATGGATGATCTGTGTCGGCGATGTACCATGTAGCGCCGGGCAGATCGGCGTCCATATGGGTGCGGCAGATTGACGATCTGGGTGGCAGCACTGATGGCGAGTCGGAAACGGTGCGCGTTTGGTCCATGGCGAACCCGCTTCTGGGCGAGCATCACGGCGGTCGTTTGGGAGTCAGTGGGTTGTGGAGGCCTTGGGCGGCGTGATCGGTAGTGGATCCCGTCCGGGGGCTGTCTTGTCGTCAGGCGGCGGCTAGCGGCGGTGGGTGACAGCTCTGGCGGAGCTGACGAAGCTGGTGCGGGCGGATCCCGATCGACGGCGAGCTGGGCAGTGTCGACCTCAGACGGATTGCGACGATGCAAAGTTTCGGTGACCTCGGTCCCAGTGGTTGGTTGGGGCGCGGCCACCGGCGGAAGCGGCACCTGGTAACGCCGGTGTACGCTGGTCTGATTGGCGGCGCCGCCGGCGACAGCGGCGCCTGGTTGCGCCGGAGATCCATGGAGGAAGAAGATGAGCGGGCGGCTGCGCTTCCTAGGGCTTCTCGTTTAATTGGGCTCTATTTTGGGTTGTGCTAATTAGGCCCACATTTTTATTGATGTGATTATGTGGGCTATTCTCCTAATTGTTTTTGGGCCTTGACAATTGGCTGCCTGCAAAGGCTGTTTTTAATTTATTAGTGATGGGCTGTTGGGCCCAAATAAATTATGGGATTTGTCTTGGGCTCAATTTCAGATTTTAGTTTATAGGCTGCTCAATTTTAATTTGGTTTTGGGCTGTTGGCCCAAATTTAATTAAAATGGATATGGGCTGCTGGACTAATTAATTTAATTAATTGTGAGTAATGGGTCAAGCATGATAAATTAATTTTATTAATGGACTAATTTTGTGCTAGTGGGCTTGGTGGACTTAATTTAATTTTGGGTTAAGATTATGGGCCATGGATAATGAGCTTGATTAATTATTTAATCTGCTGTTCATTTTGTGCTTATTTGTTGCTCTTGGGCCCAAATTGATTGATCCACTAATTATGCAATTAATTAATGTTATATAACTGATTAATTGATTTAATTGTCAATTATTGTTGTATATGTGAAAGACATGTTCTATGTGATTTATTTATTTAAATTACTAATTAATAGAAGCATGTCTTAGTTGTATATTTTATTCTGCAATATTATATGCATGTTAAAAACCCTCGGTAATTAAATAACTAAGTGGGAGAGGGGATTGATAATAAATTCCCGCGGCCTCCATTATTGGTTTGTTAGCGATGTGAATAGACTTGCGCGTCGGCATTAGAGCCTTCCTCCCCATCGGATGAGTTTATTCATGGATTGCTGGAACAGACTTCATTAAATAATTACGTTTGTAATGTGATGCATATGAACTTGCGCGTTGGCTTAGACCTTCCTTCCTATCGGATGAGTTTATATGCGGTTCACTGGTACAAACTTGTAATTGATGACTGTAGGAAGTTATCCGAGCGCGTGTGTACTTCTCCATCTGTAAGGCACACAAGCTTGGACCGCGGACTTGGGGTCAAATAATGGTGTACACTTAGATGTAAATAATAAGTATCCTCCCCATCGGAGTCACTGCTTTTATTTGCATGGCTAAAGAGGAACCGACTATTAATTATTTTGTCATAAAGTGAGGTTGACAAATGAAATTAATGGGTAAAACCTTCTCTTGTAAATGTTCGGGTTTGTAAACGTCCACACTATCGTGGCTTGCAGACTCACGGTGCTTGAGATGTCGGTGAATTTTATTTTATATTGTTTTGAGGGAATCGATATAAAAGAATAAAATTCGAAGATTTGATCGGTAAATTTATTTGTGATTCTCTGAATTTTGAATGGTTTTATTTCACTAATTGTTAACTAAAAGACATTATATTTCCTTGTCCAAATTAGATGATTAGAAATAATCTTGTTTTTGATAATTACTGCTTAAGGAAATACATGTGTATTCTCACAAAGGACGTCTCATGATGCCTATTAAAATCTCTAGTGAAGAGATGAGAGGTTCATAGAAATATGATGATCTCATGTAACTCTTCGGATACTTGAGTAAGTTAAAAGGCAGAAGATCATGGTTGAATTGATGAATGAATTGGAAAAGCTTGGAATAGAAATTGAAAGGGAAACCTAAATCAATTTATTCTTCACAATTTGCCTGGATGTTTTGTGTAAGTTCTACCTGAAATACAAAAGGTTGTATATGGTGGGAAACTTCTAAACAAAGCATGGGGCAAAAGAAAGCCAATTTTCATCATGATGTGAACAAATTTAACATCTCATTTACTAATGGTTTAAACATGATTAGTGATGGCATCTACTGATACGAAGTATGTAGATACTGGAATCACTAAATGTTTATCACTGAGTAAGGATAAGATTGTTAATAACATGGGTAAAACTACAAAGGTAGTGACTATTGCGGTGGGAGTTGTTTATTTATCTCATGATAAGAATAAACGATTGATTATGAGAAATTGTCTTTACGTACATTTCATATAAAGAATTTAATTTCGTTTTCTATGCATTAACGGATGGATACTTCATTTCATTTAAATGACATGGTCATAATAATGAGGAATGAGGCTATAATCCGTTAAAGTACGTTGGTGGATAAAAAGTATACTCTTGAATCATGTACATCCCACAGATGCAATAAATAGTAATTAATAATGCATCTTCTAATATTAGTAAGAGAAAGGAACCTTCGAAAATGAACTAAACATACATTTGGCGTCTATGACTAATTCATTTTACTTGAGTAGGATTCAAAAGTTGATAGCTGATAGACCGTAAGGTTTATCTGAAGTGGAAACTATCGGACTTGCGAGTCCTGCTTGGAAGTAAAAATGATTAACTGTCTTTTTCAAGGCTGTGGGGTGTAGAGCCAAAGATATATATGTTGGAATTAGTTCATTCTGATTCAAGCGAACCTAATATTATCCAGGCGAGAGGTGGTTATGAATATTCGAAAATTATTCTGGAAACCAATATATTTACATGATGCACTGCATGTCTAAGTTCTTTGATTAATTCAAGAATTGTAAGGCTGGTACAGTGAAGCGTCATGAAAAATATGTTAAGTCATTACGATTCAATCATGATGGCGAATACCTCTTGGGATAGTTAGGAGCTATTGATCAGAAGTTGAGATTAAATCTCAAGTTGACTACACCGGGTATGCCCCAGCTGAATGGTGTGGTGGGTAGAAGGTATTAGGCTCTTATGGTTATGATTAGATAGATGATGAATTATTTGGAATAATTAAATTCATTTTATGGATATACCCTAGATACAGTAATTCGTGAAACGTTTGTCTGTATATGGAATATCCTAGAAAAATGGAGGGTGATTTATTTAGTCCAAAAGATCGAAGAATAATTGTTAACTCAATAACTAGATTTTATGAAAAGGACTATGTAATAAATCACAAACCCATGTATAAGTTGTTCTAAAGGAAGTGAGAGGAAAACACAAAGTATTAGTACCAAGTGTACAAGAGGATATACCACAAGGTAAACTGCAACGCGTGTCACGTCTGATACACAATTACATGTAGTGCATTGTCGTAGTGGGAGGGTTGTATGACAACCCATAAATATATGTTTTGGGAGAGTCGTGAGACTTGATCCCTATTGAACATGGTATTGTCCCACGGATACGACATAGCACTACAAGATGAAATGCGGAATCTTAGTAAGTTGCAATGCATGTTAAAATAGAATCTATGGATTCGATATTAATTCTGGAGCTTGAACGATCACTAAAATGGTGTAAAAGCCATTGCAAGTGGTCATAAGGAAATAAAAGAGGATCATACGGAAAGGTGAAAATCTTGGAAGCAAAGCTTGTTGCGAAAAGATGTACTCAGAAAGAAATGGTTCGATTATGAGGAAACATGTTCGCTGGTAGCTATGCTTATGTTGATCCGGATTCTTTTATTTATTGCTGCTCATATTGAATTATGAGGAACAACAAATAGATGTCAAGACAGCTTTCCTGATTGGAAGTCTTGAGGAAAACATCTATGTGAAGCAACCAAAGTAATTCATTGCAAAGTACTAATAGCATTTTGATAGTAAGCTTAAAATTGTCCAGCGATGGACTAAAGCAAGCTTTAATATCATGAAGCATCTGTTTTGATTGGGTAATCCAGTGGCATGGATTTAAATCAATGAGCGGATGAGTCTTGTGTGACGAAAATGTGGTGGTGTTTCTTGTACTATACGTAGATAGTATCTTGCTCATTTGAGACAATGAAAGAGTATTATCGGGCGTATGGGTACGGTTAATAAAGCGGTAGAGATGAAGGACTTAAGAAAGGCAAAATATATCCTTTTGATCACGATAATACGGATCACAAGAAAGGATATTATGCTTATCTCAAGTTTCATAAAATGATACAGTCCATACTCGTTTAGCATGTAAATTTATCTAAGTGAATGTGTCTTTGAGACACAAGAAGAAGATAAAGTAGATGAAAGCGGTTCCTTAAGCTTCGGCGAATAAGGAAGCTTAATTTAAAGAATGCTATGAACGAAGTTGGATATCTGTGTTGCTGAACGCATGAACAGAAGGTATCAACGTAACCCGGAACATGAATGATGAACTGTAGTAAGACATATATAAAGTGCCTGAGAAGGACTGGAAATTATATGTGGATTTACTAAACAAATTCACTGCTTCTTGTGGATTACGTAGATTCAGATTTTTTAGTCAGATTGGACGGCAGTAAATTCTCCTCAAAGGTTATGTGTTTAATCTTAGGAAGTAGAGTCATAATGTGGAGGAGTGTTATATAGAAATATATTTCAGACTCCAGACTCCATCATGGAAATATGATGAATTGGAGCCTATGAGGCAGCCAAAGTATCTATATGACTCTAGAGACTTCATGATGGACTTTGAAGTGTTTCTAAGTTTGCCCAAGGTAATCACAATTTACATTGATGATATTGGTGCAGTTGCAAACTTGAAGAAATCACAAGTCCATAAGGCAATTAAACACATGGAGCGCGAGTACCACCTGTTATGAGAAATCGTATGATGAGGGGAAGGTTATTGTCGCCTAGATTGCATCGGATGATGACCTAGTAAACCATTTACAAGGACCTTAAGGCGAGAGCTTTTAATGGTCGTATAAGTGGGAGTAGGAATCAGATGTATGGCAGAAGACATGACAGTATAGTCTTTTAGTATAAGTGGGAGATTGTTGGATTGTATACTAAAAGTCTAGCTTTAGTATGAACAATGTCATAAAAATATTTGAAATGAGAATCATTGATCAAATGATTGCATCTTATAATTTATTTTATATGCATGACGCAATAGTCCATTTACTTTATACTGTAGATAATATGTTGTGCGACAACACGCGGAAGATCATATTATCGGTTTCCTTATAAAGTATAAATAGATGCTCACAACTGAGATAGACGGGGACTCTCTATCGGTATGGTTGTAGTATGGTTTGGTATTAGCTTGTCTTGGCTATAGAATCACATTAGTGCACTTGTGTGTATTGAGCAGGACCGCCTGAGATCGTTCTTCTTATACTGACTATATAGTAGAACTTGATCTCTGTTATTATGGAAGTTCGTGCTCTTAATCCCTATACAATAACCTCGACACGTAGGGCAGTATGTATTTCTTTGATTCATCAATGGGTGAGATTTATAAGTATTAAATCAACAAACTCGGTGAGTTGGGAAGTAGTGTTGTATCTCTGGTGTGCTGTTGATTGTAGAAGAAATCCATGTCCGTCATAGGTTGATGATGTCCCCTTGAGGAGCTCATAAGGTTTATCATGTAAATCTTGCAAGTGGATTAATTTCCGGCATGATAATAAGGTTGAGTGGTACTACTCTCGGATGAGATATTAATTAATTTGAGTTGTCAGTAACTTAATTAATTAATGGACATTGTTTTTCTTAAACATGGGGAGACAATCGGGCTTATAATAAGAAGGAGCCCAGAACATAATTTTGGGATTGGACGGGTAGTGCAGTAATAATATTTTAGTGGACTATATTATTATTATTGGATTTAATTAAAAGCTTTGGGCTAAGCTTGGTTAATTAAATTCAATTGAGGCCCAGCCCAATTTCTCCTCCTGGTCCCTGCTGTAGCCCAATATATAAGTGAACTCAACTTCCTGGAACCCTAAGATTATTCCTGCGCCTCTTTTGGTGAGAGAAGGGAAGAGAAGCTGATTGAGAGATCCTGCAGACTGTTGCCCACACAACAGCAGGATCACACTTGGGACATACAGTAGAAGATCAGAGGTAGTTCTCTGCAGTTCATCCTCTACACCAACCCAGAAGTACGGTAAACAAGATTTAATTGCTTCCGCAGATTTTGTTTGCCTGTTTATCCTAACGATCACGTTGATCCGCACGATCCAATTGCCAACAGGATGAATCCTTTGTCTAGCAACTCTTGTAACTGTATCTTCAATTCCTTCAGTTCAGCTGGTGCCATTCTGTATGGCGCTTGAGATATAGGAGCAGTTCCTGGTTGTAACTCAATAACAAACTCTATTTCCTGGTCTGGTGGTAAACCTGGAAGAATATCTGGAAATACCTCCAGATATTCCTGAACTACTGGTACATTATCATGAACTGAACATTGCTGCCCCTCAACATTCATTACACTCACCAGATACCCCTCACAACCACTTTCCAACAACCGTCGTGCTTTTATTGTTGATATCATAGGAAATCTGAAAATTTTCTTGATCCCAACAAAAGTAAATGGTTCTCCCTTCAATGGCTGAAAAGTAATACTCTTCTTCTGACAATCTATTGTCGCACCGTACTTTGACAGCCAATCCATACCCAATATAATATCATAATCATTCATATTTAACACAATTAAGTCAGCGAGGAGTTGTTTTCCTTCAATAGGAATAACACAACCTCGAAGAAGTTGATTAGTTTGCTTTGATTCACCAGAAGGTATCATCACCTCATAATTAGCTTCTATTAAGTTAGATGTTCCACCCAGCTTCCTCGCATACTCAGTGGATACAAATGAATGTGTTGCTCCAGAATCAAATAGCACATAGGTAGAAATGCCAAAAATAGAAAATTTACCAGCGACAACTGAGGGGTTCGCATCTGCCTCCTCCCACGTCAAAGTGTATACTCTTGCTGGAACTCTCACCTGTTGCCCTTGTTTCCCTTTCTTAGGACAAGTAATAGTCATATGTCCTTTCTCTCCACATGCGTAACATGTTCTCGGAGGAATGTGGCACTCTCCACCATGTGGTCTAAAATAATTTGGACACATCGGTAGTGGCGGCGCCGGTGGCACTTTCCCTTGATTGAACTTGGGACGCTTGTTTGGTTCTCCTTGTCCTTGTCCTTGCTCCACTTGAAAATTTGATTTCGGCCTCTGAAATGGCATCGGCCTCTTATCATTTCTCCCAAACTGCTGCATCGGTTTCTGTTGAAATTGACGTCTGACAGCTTGCGCTTGTCTGATCCTCATCTCTGCTTGTTCAGCAATCTGGGCCCTTTCTGCCACTTGTGAGTATGTTGTTCCATGCAGTCCCGCCATACTCACATCTCTGAAAAGCTCAGGCCTTAAGCCTTCCACGAATCTCTCCACTTTTAATGCCTCCGTACTCACCATATGTTCTGCAAACCTTGACAACAGTTCAAACTTACGAAGGTAATCTGTAACTGACATGCCACCCTGCTTCAATTGTATGAATTCATTCATCTTCATCATTCTCACTGGTGCCGTAAAGTACTTATTTCTGAAAAGTTCCTTGAACCTTTCCCATGTCATATTCGTGACATCCTCGATACTTTTAATCATATCCCACCAGTGGCCTGTACTTTCTCGTAACATGAAAGAAGCACACAGCACTCTGTCCCCCTCTGGAATTCTACTGTATTGAAACATATTTTCCACCGTGCATAACCAATCCTCTGCATCTGTGGGGTCTGCTGCGTCCTCAAATATTGGAGGGCTCAGCTTTCGAAACCTCTCACAAACCATTTCCACACGTTCTACTTGACGTTGATCGTGATTAATATTAACCTCTGGCTATCCACCCATATCTCTCTGCTGAATCAGTTGTTGTATCTGTTGGGACTGGCGCTCTACCAGTTCCATCAGGCGAGTAATCACCGCATCACTATTATTTCCTTCAGTAGGTGTTGTTTGCTCAGCAGCTCTATCACTTTCAGAACTTTCACCCATAATTCTTTCCATTTTGTCTACCAACTACAAGTCGTACACCACATGGCCAATATAATTTATAAAATACATAACAACACAGAAGAAAAATAACACTTACACGCAAAGCTGCTCTCCCAAGGAATGAGTTCATGTACATAGATAGTCCGCAGGACCCAAACCGTGCTCTGATACCACTATGTCACGACCCACTTTTCATAACTTATAATTCTTTAATTAACATAAATATCATCATTATAAAATCTGCACATTTTATTTTTTTTTCCTCACATAATATATATTATCCAAACGGTCACACCAGTTCAACATACGCAACTGGTTTCTGACACCACATCAATCCACACAAACTGGTGACAATACTTATTATATTACATAATAAAATATTAGCGGAAACAAAATAAACACACGGTCTAGCCCAACAGGTCGTCATCTATGTACATCTTGCCCAAACCCTGTAGAAGCTCCACAGCTTGCACAGTACATCACATACTCAAATATCATCCGGCTCACCTACAATGCATAAACTAGTGAGACAAAAATCTCAGTAAGTAAAAATCATGCATGAAAATGCATTTATTTTCTAATCTTTCTAGTTGGTCTCTTTTATCTTGAAAACTGTTCATGTTGCGGGATCCCCACGACACACTTATGATATGCACCCCAAATGAGCTCAATGGGAATGATTTTTTCGAACCCCGAAAATAGTGCCGAGAATGATTTTTCCGAACTCTGACAAAGTGGTGGGGACAATTTTTTTGAACCCCTAATAAAAATGTCGGGAATAATTTTTCCGAACTCTGACAGAGATGCATATATAGTGGCCGCACACACCATTAGTATCTTATTAATTTTAGGAAAATACTTTTCATGATTATGCATGGTATGCAACCAGTACAATTAAATATGCATCATAAACCATTTATGACATCAATATCAACATTTAATCATAAATAAAATAACAACTTAATTTAATTCACACAAATTCACTTCACCTTGGATCACACGGATCTCTTATAATAACAACTCCATCTTGGATCACACAGATCCTTATAACCAACATCTTCTCAAGTCATACAGATATATTTTTAACAGTTCCCAATCACACAAATCTATATAATACAATAATATTATTTCAAATTACATAAATCCACAACTTGTATAATCAATTAATCCCAAATAATTCATAACATAATTAAACTAATCACAAATAATTCACAACATAATTATCACATATTAATCACAAATAATTTACACACAACATATTTATGCATTGTTGTTGGACTTCTACTTACTTGAACTCCGACAATAGTAACACTATAGACTCAAAGCGAACCGTAGCTAATTCCTTCCTTTTCCGGCACGAACCCTTCCCTCTCTCTCTCTCTTTTTTTTTCTTCTGAACTCAGTTTTTTTTTTGGATGTGAGGTAATCACCTCCCCACACCCATTTATATAGGCAAAGTGGGGGTTGGGGGTGAGGTGGCCGAAAACTCAATCAATAAAAAAAATAATTTTTTTTAATAATAAAAATTACGTCTGCTATAGCCATCAACCATGCAAATCAATTCCAAATTGGTTGCCAATCATCAAGGCTGCTAGCAGCAAATTTTGACCCTCTTTTTTCTTTTTTCTTTTTTTTTTATAATCAATTAAGCATGCAACTTTTGACCATTCAATTCAATTCATGGCTGCCAACATGAAACATCAGCAACCCCATTTTGACTTATTCTTTTTTTTTAATATTATTATATATTATATTATTATTATTATAATGAAAATACATGTGATACTTAATAATTAAGAAAAGTGTATTTATACACATAAAATAATTTACTCATATATCCAAATTAATACACATAAATATTTATGCACACCTATATTCACATATTGTCACCATTATTATCACAGATGTCTCAAATAAAATGTAAAGATAA
This sequence comes from Pogostemon cablin, assembly GCA_023678885.1. Taxonomy (NCBI): domain Eukaryota; kingdom Viridiplantae; phylum Streptophyta; class Magnoliopsida; order Lamiales; family Lamiaceae; genus Pogostemon; species Pogostemon cablin. The sequence continues at coordinate 21,667,547 of CM042985.1, read as the reverse complement.
ATAAAATTGAGAAACAATTGTCACATAATTATAAAATGCACATAATACAAATTAAATTATATTGGCACTCTAGTAGTGAGAAGCTTGGGTATTACATTCTTCCCTTCTTATAAAAATTTCGTCCTCGAAATTTACTTACCTGAAGAGTTCTGGATACTTCACCATCATCTCATCTTCTCTTTCCCAAGTAGCCTCCTCAACTAATTGGTTCCTCCATAACACCTTCACTAATGGTATCTCTTTATTTCTGAGCTTTTTCACTTCTCATTGTAAAATTTTCATTGGTATCTCTTCATAACTCAAATCTTCTTTCAACTCAACTGGTTCCTGCCTGATAATATGAGATGGATTCGGAACATACTTCCTCAACATAGACACATGAAACACATCATGTACTCTAAACATTGATGCTGGTAACTCCAACTTATAGGCAACACTGCCAACTCTCTCAATGATAGTGAACGGACCAACATATCTTGGACTGAGTTTCCCTTTCCTTCCAAATCGCATTATCCCCTTCATTGGAGATACTTTCAGAAATACCTGATCACCCACTTCAAATTCCAATTCTCTCCTCCGTTTGTCTGCATAACTATTTTGCCGATCTTGAGCAACTTTCATCTTCTCTCGTATACAGGTAACAGCTTCTGACATTTCACGAATCAAGTCTGGACCCAAAAGTTTCCTCTCTCCAATTTCATCCCAATATACTGGAGATCTACACTTTCTCCCGTACAATGCTTCATATGGAGTCATCCCGATGGTAGACTGATAACTGTTATTGTATGAGAGCTCTATCAAAGGCAAAAATTTACTCCACTGACCTTGAAAATCCAACACACACGCTCTGAGCATATCCTCCAAAATCTGTATCGTACGCTCTGATTGACCATCTGTCTGTGGATGGAATGCTGTGCTGAAAGATAATTGTGTCCCCAACGCCTTATGTAAACTCTTCCAGAAAGCAGACAAGAATCTCGTATCTCTGTCTGACACAATGGTAAGTGGTATGATTAGCCATAACTTGTAGTCGGGTTGACCAATTCAAGAATTTATCAAACCACAGGGAGGTCGATGCTAGCACTTAAGCGATATCACGTTTATCACGATTTTATAGAAATGAATCATAGATCGATGGTTTGGTTAACAAGTAATTAAATGCAAACAAATGAAAGTAGATAAGCAATAATCAAATGACAAGATAAAAATGATAAATGAGTGGTTTTCCAAATTGAGTGGAAGTGAGATTAACAACACTATTGAAGTGGTAACTTATGGATTCATGCATTAAACTCATATGTATCAAGGGTTAAGAATAAGGGCCAACACATATACCACCTAAACTTCCTCTCGAAATGAATAGGATGTAGATCATTTGCACAATCTCAAAATAGCTCAAAGGTTGGTTCTCAATTAAACTATTCCAACTAGGTACTAAGTTCAATTTAAGCATCCCTTCATATAATCAATTGACTTCTCAATCTAACTAATCACATGTTCCATCAAAGGGTTCTAAATAATAAAGGACTTCTCAATCTCTTTACCATTTATAATGCACATGATGTGTTTGATGAAATGATTTACTTGACTATCCTAAGCACATAATTGATTTCTCAATCTAATCATATAATTAGAACAATCAAACACACAAAACATCATAGATCTCAAGATATATAAGCACCAATGATAGAAAATCAAATATCCCCATCAACATATGAATTTAATTACATAGATCCACAAATTAACCAACAACCTTCATGTTGCTAATCTCACAAGGGAGATTAGCCTACAATCTTCATAAGATCCATAACATAGACATTAGAATTCTTACAAATCATTGTAAACTAAAGGATTAACACAAAATTGGAATGAAAACTCCCTTGGAAATGGATCCAATTGAATCTCCCTTCTTCCTTTGGTGATCACCCAAGCTTCCTTGCTTCTTTACTCCATTTTCACTTGTTATATATATGTTTAAGATCATTCTCACATATTCCCATGAAAACACATAACACCACCAAAATACACGAAAATACGGATAAAACAATAAGAAAAATACACATAAAAAGGCACTAAAATCTAGGTGAAAATAACGACAATCACACCCCCAAACTTAAAGTATTGTTCGTCCTCGAACAATGAAAATGATAAACCGAGGGAGAAGTTTTCACCTTGTAAAAAAAACTAAACGAACACAAGTAATAACACATCATTAGCAACAAGAATTTCAAATTATGCTAAGCTAACCTACAACATTAGATTTATGATAAGAGAAATTAACAAGTTCAATCAAAAGAGAATAAAGAGCAATATAGTCCTTTTAGTCTAAGCCTCACATAAGTTTATCAATGTCACTCGACACTCTTTAAATAAGGTAAATCAACACTCCTCAATCAATTGGTTCGAATCACCATACACTTGCTCGTAGACTCTATTCACAAACCACCAAAATTTTAATCAATGATCAAAAAGGTCTTTAATTAAGGATGTAATGATAGGCTCTTTGGTAGGGTATGAATAATTTAGATAAGAGTGACTAAATGAGTGTAAGTAATCGAAGAGGTAGCTACTTTCTTCCATCCCTTCACATTCTTTTTCTTCCTTTCTTTTCTTTATTGATCATAAGCACTAATCATCACTTCCTTGGATTTCTTGAGCTTCTTATAGATTCATGCCTCTTTTCTTTGACTCTTAAGTACTTGAGCATATTATTGTTGCTTTGCTCATTTTCTTGTTTTGAAGTTGCATGTCCATTCTTTCTTATGCTCTTTTCATCCTTTTTCTTGCTTATTTACCATTTCCTCTTTCTCTTTTGTTATCTCATCACACCTTTCTAGCCACCATCTTCTTTATTACTCACACAAAAGGTATATATCTTAGGCTCATGTGGGTAATTAAAGCTTGTAATGTGCTATCTTCACAATAAATAGGCTTATAGGCTCAAAGTGGTTGACTAGGGATGATTTTAAAGGTAAGGAAATATTTGGCAATGGCTATACATGACAAGGATGGCCTTAAATCATTTCATCGATCTCCATTAATCGGATTCATTCCTAAAGTCTTTGAGCAAGTATTTAGTTTATCAAAACTCAACCGATCCACTCATGAAAAGATACCATGTATACATGGTCGAGGCTTAATTTCTCACAAGTTTATGCTCGACTTAAAAGGACTTATTACAACTTATTCATCTTTTAATTGAATTAGTTAAATAAAACATATCACAATTCGAAAATGTAGAGTTCCTTAATCATAGTTCGACCTCACTTATCACCATAATGTATCATCACTCATATTCAAAACGACTCACAACCTCCCAAACAAACCACCAAATCAAACCTAACACGAAAAAATAAAAAAAACAACACACAAACACAATAAACCAAAGACAACACAAAGACAAAACTAAAAGAAAAGTCACAAATAAAAATCACCCCATCCATGATCAATACGCATCAAAATCATCTCAATCCTTAATTGAAAGAAAAGTACGAAATCAAACATCCCAAAACAAAACAATAAGAAGTCTCAAATCCAACACAAATTAAATCACTAAAGTAGATGAACTAATGAAGTGTCGAGCACCAAAAGTACTCCCTTAGTTATCCGGAGGTGGAGGGGGTTGATTATGCCATGATCCCCAAGGAGTATAAGCACGAGGTGTGGTAGGGAATTGGAAATTGAACATCCTTGTGATCATCTCCTCCATGTTGTTCGAGCGTGATCGCGTATTCTCTTCATAGTACTCCCTACGACGCTGCCCCTCATGGATCTCCCTTATCATCGCACCCTGCCTCTGCTGCTCCTCCCGGAACTCTCTCATCTCATCTCCAAGCGTCTGCTACGTCTGCCTGATCTCCCTGAGTTCGTTCTCCAGAAGATTCCATCGTGCATTCCCTTCTCTTGGCTCATCTCCTTCTTCTTGTTCTTCTTCTTCTTGCTCAAATGCTGGAGGCTCTGGTGCATGCTCTTCAAATTCCACCTGATGAGGTTGCTCTTCCTCCCCTACATCCATGTCCACCGGCTCAGCTCTCAGATTCCTTAGCTCAGGATTCTCATCTACTCTCATCTGCTGGAGCACTGCTTCCACTCCATCTCTATTCTCTCTGTAGAAAGCTCTCACGACTGCTGAGTGGTTAGGACTCGCCATTGCTAGATTCTGTTGCTTTCTTCGTCCTTGCAGTGTGGTGAGCTCAGGAGCAGGTAGAGGAAATGGAGCTCCCTTATCTTGCTTCAAGCAATACATATTCCCTATGAATGATAGGAACTCCATCCTTATGAGTTGATTATAAGTGAGCCCTTCACTAATCATCGAGTGTTGCATCCCTCTAAGGTCGATGCCTAACCCTTGAGCAATCATTGTCACCATTCCTCCAATCATAATCCCTCGAGTGTTCTCTCTCTTAGCCACTCTCTCAACATGCTGAATGAAGTGAGCTGCAATGTTCACTGTGAACTCCTTGAACATACTGTACATGATGTACAACTGCTTCTCTCCAACAGATCCACTCTCGAACCGACCCAGAATAGTATTTGATACTATCTTCTCAAGGTATCTCATGATTGGGTTCCTTATGGCTGTCCCTTTAGACGAACTTGGAATGTACTCTGGAGACTCAGTCCCATCCTCAACCAATTTTCTCCACCACGTCTGTTGATTGAAACCCCCTTGTGGTAGGAAGTTCTGATGACCTCTCATGATTGGGCACCCAAAGAATCTATTCAGCTCATTCACAGGTATCTTCTCCCACATCTCATTGTTCAACTGAAATGTGATAGCAATAGGAAACTTGTTCCTATCTCTGTGAACCTCCAAGGTGCTCATGAACTCGGCTGTAAGATGGAGATAAGTGGGAGGTCTCTTATCGAAAAACTCCTCCATTTCCACTAAACGGAATAGAGTCCTCAGATCACCTTCTATTCCAAGGCCCTCCATGGTTGCTTGATCTTGGAATCGAGTTGCCCTAATCTTTGGGATTATGTACTCCCATCTCAATGCGTACTTCTCCCATTCCATGAACTCTACTCCAAAATTCTCAGGGTGTTAGTCTTTCATTAGCAGTTTGGCATCAAGATTGGACAGTTCCATATCTGACTCAATAAAAATAAAGTCCTTATTGCGTTTCCTCACTCTTCTTTCAGCCATCTACAATTTCCAATATAATTCAAATTAGTTTCAATTTAACTCAAAGCACAATGTTCCATATTAATTAGAATTATCACTAGTTATTCAACTAAGTGTTAATTCTAGCACATATTCAGGCACAATAAACAATGTGTTTCAAAGACTAACATTTAGATCCAATCAACTTAACTCAAAGTTATTTCAAAATTTTCATTTAATCACTCACTTTCAACATCCTAATCCTCTCATTCTTTCATAATATTTCACTTTTTCAATGGGCACAATTCAATTCAATACTGCTTCATGCAAAAACTTTGAATTCCAATTTGAAATTTCATTTAGGCATTTCATCAAACACTTGGCATGCACATATTTCACACTTCAATTCAACAAGTCTTAACTATGCTTTCATGCTCAAATCCTCAATACCTAAACTAATTCACATCAATACAATCATCATAGAAGCATTATTGATCAATTTAACAATCACATGCCCTAAATTAATCATTCTAAAACAATTATCCCCACATTCTTCCTTCATGAACCCTAATTCTTTCCAAAATTCAATCAATCCAACAATTAAATATGCAAATTCATGTTTCACTATCCTAGACATGCTCCATACATTCCATCATTCAAAACCCATACATGAATTTCGACATTCATTCCTCGAATTGAAAATTAGGGCACAAGAATACATACCTTGAATTTTCTTGAACAAAATGAAGGGGGTTGTTGTTTAAGCTTTGAAATTCACCTTTTACACTCACAATCTTACCACTCTTTGATGTTTAGATGACAAATTGTGAAGTTTCGAATGAATTCACGATGGGAGTGTGTTATAATCTTATGGTCGTGTCCAGAAATCTGCCCTTTAAAAACGCTGCTTCAGACCCGACACGAGTCGTGTCACGCAACACGGCCATAAGGTGCCCGTGTTGCATGTTCTGATGCTCCCGCACGGCCAAAGGGTACAGGGCCGTGTCGGCTACACGACTCGAGTCTCGCGCTTGGACACGACCCGTGTCACGCAACACGACCAAAATCTGCTCGTGCTGGGCAAACTGATGTCGCCGCACGGCCAAAGCTTACAGGGCTGTGTCGGCGACACGAGGCGTGTCACTGCTCCCCTGAATTTTCCAATTTTCATCTTCAACTCTTGTCTTTCCTTGTTTCCATGCTTCCAAAACTCCCTATTCATGCTCACAATTCATCAACATCATTAGTTCAACCTTAATATCAAAAAACAAAAGGATTATCAACTTAAACACCACCAAAACGAACCAAAACTAAACCGAACTTATGAGAAAATTTCAAATTTGGCTCAAAAACACAAGAATGCATGTCAACATAGAATATAACATATCATATCACATCATATCCCCACAAACTTGAATTGAAACAAGAGTTTCAAAGAAAGTTTGCAAAAAATGGTACGATATACCGTTCACATCAATGACGCACACTTTGAATGTTCAAGAAATCTTCTCCTCATAAGCACAATCCGCCTACAAGACCAAAATAAAGTAAAACAAGAAAAGAAATATTTACAAACCTAAACTACTAAAAGGATACGAGCCTTCAAGAGGTGAAAGTGTCAACATATACCAACTCCCTTTGAGAGGGAGAATGGTAATGTTTCACTCTATGACCATTAACTACAAAGGCATTTCCATCTGCTCCTTCAAGTTTAATCGATCCATCATCTCTTACTTCGATCACCAAGTACGGTCCGGTCCATTTCGAACGAAGTTTTTCGGGAAATAATTTAAGCCTTGAATTAAACAATAGAACTTTATCCCCCGGAATAAACTCCTTCGTTTTGATCCTTTCATCATGCCATCTTTTGAGCTTTTCCTTCAAAATTCTTGAACTTGAGTAAGCTTCATCCCTAAACTCTTCTAATTCAATCAATTGGAGGCACCTTTTCTTCCCGGATTCCTTTTCATCAAAATTTAACTTTCGAAGGGCCCATAATGCTTTGTGTTCCAACTCCACGGGTAAATGGCAAGCCTTCCCATAAACAAGTTTATAAGGAGAAAATCCAAGAGCGGTCTTGTAAGCCGTTCGATAAGCCCATAAAGCATCATCTAACTTAGAAGACTAATCTTTTCGATTCCCATTAACCGTCTTTTGAAGAAAAAGCTTCACTTGTCTATTGGACACTTCCGCCAAGCCATTTGTTTGAGGATGGTAAGGTGTTGACACCTTGTGCTTCACTCCATAGCCTATCAAAAGCTTCTCAATGATCTTGTTGATGAAATGAGTCCCTTGATCGCTAATGATCGCCTTTGGTACTCCAAACCTTGCAAAAATGTTCTTCTTCAAGAAGGCCTTGACAACAAGAGCATCATTCGTTCTTGTAGGAATTGCTTCTACCCATTTAGACATATAGTCTACCGCAAGCAAAATGTAAAGAAAACCATTGGAAGGCGGAAATGGTCCCATGAAGTCCATCCCCCAAACATCAAACACTTCAACTTCAAAGATATTCCTCATAGGCATCTCATCTCTTTGTCCAATTCTTCCAATTCTTTGGCATCTATCACACCCCTTGACGTATTCTTTGCAATCCTTGAACAATGTTGGCCAAAACAATCCCGACTGTAAGATCTTAGCTCCCGTCTTTTGAAACCCGAAGTGTCCTCCACATGGTAAACTATGGCACATCTCCATGACACTTACTTTTTCTTCCTCCGGAATACACCTCCGTATGATACCATCCGGACAATTCTTAAACAACAAAGGATCATCCCACAAATATTCTTTAACATCATGGTAGAACTTTTTCCTTTTTGACTCGGTGAGATGGTCCGGCTTGATACCACACGCTAAGTAGTTTACCAAATCTGCGTACCACGGTCTTCCGGTCTCACACAAAGTGTACATCCGATGAAAATCCACGTGAAGTATCTCTTCATCCGGGAACATATCATTTATGAGCTCCATGGTTCCTTTTTCATCAACATTCTCCAATCGTGACAAGTGGTCGGCTATGACATTTTGACTCCCTTCTTATCACGTATCTCCACATCAAACTCCTGCAACAAAAGAACCTAACGAATTAGTCTTGGTTTAGCATCCTTTTTACTCATCAAATACCTAATGGCAGCATGATCCGTGTAGACAATGGTTTTCGTGCCAACTAAGTATGGACGAAATTTTTCAAAAGCATAGACTACGGAAAGAAACTCCTTTTCCGTTGTGGTGTAATTCTTTTGATTGGCATTGAACGTCTTTGAAGCATAATAGATAGCTCGAAATTTCTTTTCTCGAACTTGTCCAAGCACTACTCCCAAGGCATTATCACTTGCATCACAATGGAGTTCAAAGGGTTTGCTCCAATCGAGAGAGACAAGGATTGGTGAAGAAATCAAATCTTCCTTTAACACCCTAAAAGCATCAAGACATTCATCATTAAATTCAAATGGAATATCTTTCTCAAGTAATTTACACAAAGGTTTGGCTATATTAGAAAAATTCTTTATAAAACGTCGATAGAATCCGGCATGCCCAAGAAACGATCTAACCCCTTTTTCATTTTTAGGAGGGGGAAGATGTTCAATGGCTACAACCTTCGCTCTATCAACTCTCAAACCTTTTTCGGAGATATGATGACCAAGTACGATACCCTCTTGAACCATAAAGTGATATTTTTCCCAATTCAAGACGAGGTTCGTATCTTGACATCGCTGTAAGACCATGTACAAATTAGTTAAGCATATATCAAATGAAGATCCAAACACGGAGAAATCATCCATAAAAACTTCCATCACATTTTCAATCAATCCTCCAAAAATAGCCATCATACAACGTTGAAAGGTGGCGGGTGCATTGCATAACCCAAAAGGCAATTTATAGAAAGCGAATGTGCCATACGGACAAGTAAAAGTTGTTTTCTCTTGATCCTCGGGGGCTATCATGATTTGGTTGTACCCCGAGTAACCATCTAGAAAACAATAATACTTGTATCCCGCCAACCTATCCAGCATTTGATCAATAAAAGGCAAAGAGAAATGATCCTTATGAGTATTGTCATTAAGTTTTCTATAATCACAACAAACTCTCCACGCCGTTTTCACCCTTGTTGCAAGTTCTTCATCAAATTCCGTTTTAACAATGGTTAACCCTCCTTTCTTAGCCACAACATGCAAAGGACTTACATGAGGACTATCACTAATGGCATAAACAATTTTAGCATCCAACCATTTTAAAACTTCCTTCCTAACAATTTCTTGCATAATAGGATTCAAACGCCTTTGAGGTTGTATACATGATTTATTCTCATCAATCAACCTTATGTGATGCATGCAAATTGTGGGACTAATTCCCTTCAAATCATCCAAACTCCACCCTATAGCACTCTTATGATCTCTAAGTACTCTCAACAATTATCAAGTTCTAGAGGAGAAAGGGATGATGATACAATTACCGGAAAAGTCTTCTCGTCCCCCAAATATGCATACCTAAGGTGATCGGGTAGAGGCTTCAATTCTTCCTTTCCTTTATCAACCTTTGACACTTCATTCTCCATCTCTAATGGAAGATATTCCCTCTTTCCATAGTATGCCAACTTTGCTTCATCCTCTTGCATTTCCCTACAAGCATTCAATTCATGTAAACAATCATTAATATCTTCATCTTCTAAACAATGAAAAGAATGATTAGAGTTTAAAGATAAAGTAAGAGAATGGCTTATGCTCATTTCAAGAGGATCTTTAGCTAAGATAAATGGTAGGTTCTCTTCAACAACTTCATCAATCATGTCGATCCTTCTACATTCTTCTTTCTCATTTGGATATCTCATAGCACTCTTCAAAGAGAAAACCACCTCTTCCTCATTTACTCTCAACTTCAACTCCCCTTTTTGTACATCAATTAAAGCCCTTCCAGTTGCTAAAAATGGACGCCCCAATATCAATGGAACATTTGCATCCTCGTCCATATCAAGCACTACAAAATCAAACGGGAATATAAACTTTCCAACTTTGACTAACACATCCTCCACTATTCCTCTAGGGTAGGTTAAAGACCTATCCGCTAGTTGCAATGTAACGGATGTAGGTTTCACTTCCCCTATACCAAGTTTCTTGAAAATGGACATAGGCATCAAGTTGATACTTGCCCCAAGATCGCAAAGAGATTTATGAACCTCACTCTTGCCCATTTCACATGTAATAACAAAACTTCCCGGATCTTTGAGCTTTGGAGGCAACTTCCTTTGAATTATTGCACTACACTCCTCCGTCAAGTTGACGGTCTCATTCTCTATCAAGCTCCTTTTCCTTGACATGATGTCCTTCAAAAACTTCGCATAGTGAGGCATTTGTTTCAAAGCATCCGCAAAGGGTATATTAATGTGGAATTTCTTGAAAATTTCCAAAAACTTTGCAAACTTTTCATCCAAGCCCTTCTTCAAAAATCGATGTGGAAAAGGAATAGGTACTTGTGTTTTTGGAATTCCCCAACTATCCCTTTCCACTTCAATTTCCTCCTCCTTCTTTTTCATTGCCTTGGTTCTTTCCCATTTCTTTTCAACAACCTTGTTATCAATCAATTCTGGTTCCTCATTCATTCTAGCCTCAACTTCTCTTTCAACTTCTAATTCTTCTTCAACCAAGGTTTTCTCCATCTCCTTCTCTTCCACCTTATCATCTTCCAATGGCATAGATGGTCCATCATAATTTGTTCCACTCCTCAAGGTAATTGTCTTGCATTGTTCCTTTGGATTTACAATGGTGGTGGAAGGAAATTTCCCTTTCTCATTAGCACTCATTGAGCTCGCCATTTGACCAAATGAATACTCCAAGGCTTTGAGTCTTCTATCACTATTTTCCTCAATGGCTTTTAATCGTCTTTCAATTACTTCCTCTTGAGTTTTGTTGGAAGCAATCAATTTTTCAAGAAGTTCTTCGGTAGTCGCCTTCCCTTCATTATTTGGCGCTTTAGCTCCCGGTTGATACCCCGGAGGATAAGCAACCGCATTACTTGGGTTTGCATAAGAAAAATTATCTTGCCTCCTTTGTTGTTGTGGATAAGAACTTCCACTTCCTTGGCTAGTGAAACCTCCTTGCCTTGGTTGTTGTTGTGGGTGCGAGCTTCCACTACTTTGAGCATTGACTCCTCCTTGCCTTTGTGGATAACTTCCTTGATTTTGGTTGAAATTACCTTGGTAATTGTTTTGATAATTACCTTGGTAATTTCTTCCTTGCATATATTGAACGTCCTCCACACGTGGCATTGTTGTAGCCCATTGTTCCCTACTAACACCAATTTGAGGAAGCACACTTTGATCCATTCGACTATCAACCATATTGACTTCTTGATTAGTAACTCCTTTGTTCAAGCTCATTTGCTTCATCACCTCCGCAACTATCATATCCATGCTTGGTGTTTGTGGCTCCACAGTCACACTCTTTACACTAAACTGTTGCCCTTTATCATAACTCTCGAACCCATAGCTTCCACTAACTCTCTCCGATGGCCATTGTTAGACATTTGTAGCAATTTCATCAAAAATTCGAATAGCCCTTTCCGGAGTTACTCCTAGTACGGATCCACCTGCCGAAGCATCAACAAGCACTCTTTGCCCATTCACAAGTCCTTGATAGAAAAATCCCACTTGTTGATTCTCCGGGAAACCATGTTGTGGACACTTGTGTAGCATTTCCTTGAACCTTTCCCACGCTTCATAAAAGCTCTCTTGAGGCAATTGCTTGAATTGAGTAATCAAGCTCTTCATTTGAAGTGTCTTAGACGGTGGAAAATACTTGTTCAAGAACATTTGTGCAACTTCGTCCCATGTGTTGCACATTCCGGGAGTAAGAGTGGAGAGCCATGTTCTTGCTCTATCCCTCAAAGAGAATGGAAATAACCTCATTTTGATGCAATCCTCGCTCACCCCATTCATCTTCACTATGTTAGCAATCTCAACGAATTGAGCTAGATGAGCATTAGGATCTTCATTCGGAGCTCCACCAAACTGTTGCTCTCTCACCAATGAAATTAAGCCCATTTTAAACTCAAAGTTGTTGGCATGAATTGGTGGTCCCATTATTTGTGGAATTGCCCTTGGCATGAAGAAATTCCGGATCACCCTTTGATCATTTTGAACTCCATGTTGAACCGGAGGTGGAGGTACATACGCTTGTTGTGGAGGAGCATAACCTTGTTGAAAACCTTGTTGAATCATAGCTTGTTGCACCATTTGTTGAATATAAGCTTGATTGTTAAACTCCCCAAATTGTTGATAAGCTTGTTGAGGAAGATTGGCATTAGCTTGATCTTGCAAATTTTGCATTCCGCCTCCATCATTCCTAACATTACCTCGTTCATCTTGATTATTTTCCATTTGATCACTCTTTTTGGTATTGTTCTCCTTTCTTCTTCTTCGAAAAGTGTGTTCAATTTCTAAGTCAATAGGTTCAACTTGTTCCCCTTTTGATCTTGTTTGCATACACCTTCAAAATAAAAGAAGTTAGAACAATATTTTCAAAGCAAAATACAAATAATAAATACAAGAAAAAAAATGTCTCTAGTAAGATCGCTCTAAACGTTCCTTCTTTAAGCTACTAGCAACCGTTACCTCCCCGGCAACGGCGCCATTTGATTAGCCATAACTTGTAGTTGGGTTGACCAATTCAAGAATTTATCGAACCACAGGGAGGTCGATGCTAGCACTTAAGCGATATCACGTTTATCACAATTTTATAGAAACGAATCATAGATCGATGGTTTGGTTAACAAGTAATTAAATGCAAACAAATGAAAGTAGATAAGCAATAATCAAATGACAAGATAAAAATGATAAATGAGTGGTTTTCCAAATTGAGTGGAAGTGAGATTAACAATACTATTGAAGTGGTAACTTATGGATTCATGCATTAAACTCATATGTATCAAGGGTTAAGACTAAGGGCCAACACATATACCACCTAAACTTCCTCTCGAAATGAATAGGATGTAGATCATTTGCACAATCTCAAAATAGCTCAAAGGTTGGTTCTCAATTAAACTATTCCAACTAGGTACTAAGTTCAATTTAAGAATCCCTTCATATAATCAATTGACTTCTCAATCTAACTAATCACATGTTCTATCAAAGGGTTCTAAATAATAAAGGACTTTTCAATCTCTTTACCATTTATAATGCACATGAGGTGTTTGATGAAATGATTCACTTGACTATCCTAAGCACATAATTGATTTCTCAATCTAATCATATAATTAGAACAATCAAACACACAAAACATCATAGATCTCAAGATATATAAGCACCAATGATAGAAAATCAAATATCCCCATCAACATATGAATTTAATTACATAGATCCACAAATTAACCAACAACCTTCATGTTGCTAATCTCACAAGGGAGATTAGCCTACAATCTTCATAAGATCCATAACATAGACATTAGAATTCTTACAAATCATTGTAAACTAAAGGATTAACACAAAATTGGAATGAAAACTCCCTTGGAAATGGATCCAATTGAATCTCCCTTCTTCCTTTGGTGATCACCCAAGCTTCCTTGCTTCTTTACTCCATTTTCACCTGTTATATATATGTTTAAGATCATTCTCACACATTCCCATGAAAACACATAACACCACCAAAATACACGAAAATACGGATAAAACAATACGAAAAATACACATAAAAAGGCACTAAAATCTAGGTGAAAATAACGACAATCATGGTACTCCATGGAGTCTGACAATCTCTTGTATATATAGTTGGGCATAACGATCCATGGAATACGTAGAACTAATAGGAAGAAAATGAGCTGACTTAGTCAATCGATCCACAATAACCCAAATGGCATTGTGACCTTTCACTGTCTTCGGTAGCCCGATAACAAAATCCATCGTGATATTCTCCCACTCCATTCTGGAATAAATAAAGGCTGCAAAGTTCCTGCTGGTCTCTGATGCTCGGTTTTGATTTGCTGACAAGTCAGACATTGCTCTACATATCGAGCAACATCTCTCTTCATCCCTGGCCACCAATAATATAACTTCAAATCTCTATACATCTTAGTAGCTCCTGGATGTACAGAGTATGGCGTTGAATGAGCTTCCGCCATTACTTCTTTCCGAATGTCATCCACTTCAGGTAGACATAATCGACCTCCATAACGAATCATGCCATCATCTCCTAATTGGAAGTCAGAAGACTTTCCAGAGCTGATATCATTCTTTATCTTGTCAAATAACTTATCCTCCTGTTGGCTCTGTCGAATCTTATCCATCATAGTTGGTCGAAGTGTCAGAGCTGCCATCCCTGTTTCCAACGATCCTTTCTGAATGATCTCCACACCCATCTTTTGCAAATCAAGCAACTCTGGTTTTTTATTTACAGTCATAGCAGCTACATTCTGTATTTCCTTTCGGCTCAATGTATCAGCAACCACATTGGCTTTTCCCGGATGATAATTGATAACACAGTAGTAATCCTTCACCAATTCCAACCATCTTCTTTGCCTCATATTCAACTCTTTCTGAGTGAAAAAGTACTTCAAACTCTTATGATCAGTATAGATTTCACAACGTTCCCCATACAGATAATGCCTCCAAATCTTGAGTGCAAACACCATTGCGGCTAACTCTAAATCATGAGTTGGGTAATTCTTCTCATACTCTCTTAACTGTCTGGATGCATAAGCTATCACTTTTCCATTCTGCATCAATACACACCCAAGACCATTCTTTGAAGCATCACTGTAAACCTTGAAGTTTCCTGTCTCCGTAGGAATAGTTAAAATAGGTGCTGATGTCAATCGTCTCTTCAATTCTTGGAAACGTTGTTCACATTCCTCCGTCCATGTGAACTTCACATTCTTCCTGGTCAACTGTGTTAATTGTGAAGCAATCTTAGAAAATCCTTCAACAAATCTTCGATAATATCCCGTCAATCCAAGAAATGTACGAACCTCAGTGGGATTTGAGGGTTGTGGCCAATCATGGATCGCTCTTACTTTACCTGGATCCACTAAAATTCGTTCTCCCGATACTACGTGACCCAAGAAAACAACTTGATCCAACCAAAATTCACATTTCTTAAATTTCGCATATAACTGATTCTCCTTCAGAATCTCTAACACATTTCTTAAGTGTAGAGCATGATCCTCCTTATTCTTAGAGTAAATCAGAATATCATCAATAAATACAATCACAAACTTATCGAGAAATTCCTGAAATACTCTATTCATCAAATTCATAAATGCTGCCGGAGCATTTGTCAAACCAAACGACATCACCAAAAATTCATAGTGCCCATACCTTGTACTAAATGCAGTCTTCGGAATATCCTCCTCCCTAATCTTCAACTGATGATACCCGACCGCAAATCAATCTTTGAAAAGATAGTTGCACCCTGTAACTGATCAAACAGATCATCAATGCGAGGCAATGGATATTTATTCTTCACCGTAACTTTGTTGAGATCCCAATAATCAATGCACATCCTCAATGTGCCATCCTTCTTTTGAACAAACAGAACTGGTGCTCCCCAAGGGGAGAAACTAGGTTGGATGAATCCTTTGTCTAGCAACTCTTGTAACTGTATCTTCAATTCCTTCAGTTCAGCTGGTGCCATTCTGTATGGCGCTTTAGATATAGGAGCAGTTCCTGGTTGTAACTCAATAACAAACTCTATTTCCCGATCTGGTGGCAAACCTGGAAGATCATATGGAAATACCTCCAGATATTCCCGAACTACTAGTACATTATCAAGAACTAAACATTGCTGCCCCTCAACATTCATTACACTCACCAGATACCCCTCACAACCACTTTCCAACAACCGTCGTGCTTTTTTTGTTGATATCATAGGAAATCTGAAAATTTTCTTGATCCCAACAAAAGTAAATGGTTCTCCCTTCAATGGCTGAAAAGTAATACTCTTCTTCTGACAATCTATTGTCGCACCGTACTTTGTCAGCCAATCCATACCCAATATAATATCATAATCATTCATATTTAACACAATTAAGTCAGCGAGAAGTTGTTTTCCTTCAATAGGAATAACACAACCTCGAAGAAGTTGATTAGTTTGTTTTGATTCACCAGAAGGTATCATCACCTCATAATTAGCTTCTATTAAGTTAGATGTTCCACCCAACTTCCTCACATACTCAGTGGATACAAATGAATGTGTTTCTCCAGAATCAAATAGCACATAGGTAGAAATACCAAAAATAGAAAACTTACCAGCGACAACTGAGGGGTTCGCATCTACCTCCTCCCACGTCAAAGTGTATACACTTGCTGGAACTCTCACCTGTTGCCCTTGTTTCCCTTTCTTAGGACAAGTAATAGTCATATGTCCTTTCTCTACACATGTGTAACATGTTCTCGGAGGAATGTGACACTCTCCACCATGTGGTCTAAAACAATTTGGACACATTGGTAGTGGCGGCGCCGGTGGCACTTTCCCTTGATCGAACTTTGGATGCTTGTTTGGTTCTCCTTGTCCTTGTCCTTGCTCCACTTGAAATTTTGATTTCGGCCTCTGAAATGGCATCGGCCTCTTATCATTTCTCCCAAACTGCTGCACCAGTTTCTGTTGAAATTGACGTCTGACAGCTTGCGCTTGTCTGATCCTCATCTCTGCTTGTTCAGCAATCTGGGCCCTTTTTGCCACTTGTGAGTATGTTGTTCCATACAGTCCCGCCATACTCACATCTCTGAAAAGCTCAGGCCTTAAGCCTTCCACGAATCTCTCCACTTTTAATGCCTCCGTACTCACCATATGTTCTGCAAACCTTGACAACAGTTCAAACTTACGAAGGTAATCTGTAACTGACATGCCATCCTGCTTCAATTGTATGAATTCATTCATCTTCATCATTCTCACTGGTGCCGTAGAGTACTTATTTCTGAAAAGTTCCTTGAACCTTTCCCATGTCATATTTGTGACATCCTCGATACTTTTAATCGTATCCCACCAGTGGTCTGCACTTCCTCGTAACATGAAAGAAGCACACAGCACTCTGTCCCCCTCTGGAATTCTACTGTATTGAAATATATTTTCCACCGTACATAACCAATCATCTGCATCTGTGGGGTCTGCTGCGTCCTCAAATATTGGAGGGCTCAGCTTTCGAAACCTCTCACAAACTATTTCCACACGTTCTACTTGATGTTGATCGTGATTAATATTAACCTCTGGCTGTCCACCCATATCTCTCTGCTGAATCAGTTGTTGTATCTGTTGGGACTGGCGCTCTACCAGTTCCATCAGGCGAGTAATCGCCGCATCACTATTATTTCCTTCAGTAGGTGATATTTGCTCAGCAGCTCTATCACTTTCAGAACTTTCACCCATAATTCTTTCCATTTTGTCTACCAACTACAAGTTAGGGGTGTGCGGATCGGGATTCGGTACGGATTTTAAAAAAATCCATTCCAAATTTTTGGTACGAATTTTTTTTAAAAAAAATCCGATATTGAATCCATAAATAAAAAATCCAATATTGAATCCGTACCAAATTTCGATTCGGTTCAGAACGGATTTTTGAGAAAATGGATTTTGACGGATCGGAGCGGATCAGATCGAATTTCTCATGATAAATTGATTTTTGAACACATAAATACTTAGAAAAATATCAATTAAACCAAAAAAAACTAAATTTCCCAAATCCAAATAAGAATAAATACACAACCAAAATATTCATCAAACAAATTCGAAGTTTTAATATTTGAATAAAAATTGACTTTAAGAATAAATTCACATTAAGAATTTCACTTTCATGAGACATATAAGAAGAGATAATATTTGAATAAAAATTTATACTCGAATTGATGAAAAACGAGAGTAATGCATTGCATTATTTCATAAATAATTCATATTATAAAAAAAGAATGATAAACTTTAAATGAAAAGTAAAAATATATTTAATAAAAATTGATAATTATTTAAAAAATATAAATAGTCTTACATAAGACGACCTCATGTGTTCCCTAAAAAAATAATAGTCTAAGATTAAAAAAACTTAATAATTTTAAATTTTTTCTTTAAACCTTTAACTTTAAATTTAATGTTTATTTCAATTAAAGTCCATCTAATAATATTTTAAAGATAAATATGGATTATCATTTAAATTTTGCATTTTATCTTCATTAAATAAATATAAACTATGATAACTATTTATTAAGTGTACAATTGAATTTACACTTTAGAGATACCATTTACTTTTATTTATTATGTTCTTTTAAATAATAATTTGAACTTTGAACATATTATTTTATTTATTTTCTATTTTTTTAGAAATTTATTTTACTTTATGAAATATATATTTTTTAATATATAGTAACAAATAAATATTTAGAGAATTAGATATAATTTTAAATTATTATTTATAATTATATTATAATTAATTATTATAATATAATGTAATCGTAATTAATAAATTAAAATTAATTAATTCATGACTTATAAAGTATAAACTATAAATAATAAGATAAATATATTATATATAATTTTAATGCATAATTTCAATTTGATTTTTCGGTACGGTTCGGTTATATCCAATGTTCGGTACGGGAAAATGGAAAAAATCCAAGTCCATACCAAACGAAAAATCAGTTCGGTTCGGTTCGGAAAAAGTCAAAAAGTCAATGATTTTTTTTCGGTTCGGGATTAATTTGGTTCGGTTTCGGTTAAATCCAATATTCGTGCACACCCCTACTACAAGTCCTACACCACATGGCCAATATAAGTTATAAAACACATAACAACACAGAAGGAAAATAACACTTACACGCAAAGCTGCTCTCCCAAGGAATGAATTCATGTACATAGATAGTCTGCAGGACCCAAACCGTGCTCTGATACCACTCTGTCACGACCCACTTTTCATAACTTATAATTCTTTAATTAACATAAACATCATCATTATAAAATCTGCACATTTTATTTTTTTTCTCACATAATATATATTATCCAAACGGTCACACCAGTTCAACATACGCAACTGGTTTCAGACACCACATCAATCCACACAAACTGGTGACAATACTTATTATATTACATAATAAAATATCAGCGGAAATAAAATAAACACACGGTCTAGCCCAACAGGTCGTCATCTATGTACATCTTGCTCAAACCCTGTAGAAGCTCCACAGCTTGCACAGTACATCACATACTCAAATATCATCCGGCTCACCTACAATGCATAAACTAGTGAGACAAAAATCTCAGTAAGTAAAAATCATGCATGATAGTGCATGAAAATGCATTTATTTTCTAATCTTTCTAGTTGGTCTCTTTTATCTTGAAAGCTGTTCATGTTACGGGATCCCCACGACACACTTATGATATGCACCCCAAATGAGCTCAATGGGGACGATTTTTCCAAACCCCAAAAATAGTGCCGAGAATGATTTTTCCTAACTCTAACAAAGTGGTGGGAACGATTTTTCCGAACCCTGACAGAGATGCATATATAGTGGTCGCACACACCATTAGTATCTTATTAATTTTAGAAAAACACTTTTCATGATTATGCATGGTATGCAACCAGTGCAATTAAATATGCATCATAAACTATTTATGACATCAATATCAACATTTAATCATAAATAAAATAACAACTTAATTTAATTCATACAAATCCACTTCACCTTGGATCACACGGATCTCTTATAATAACAACTCCATCTTGGATCACACAGATCCTTATAACCAACATCTTCTCAAGTCATACAGATATATTTTTAACAGTTCCCAATCACACAGATCTATATAATACAATAATATTATTTCAAATTACATAAATCCACAACTTGTATAATCAATTAATCCCAAATAATTCATAACATAATTAAACTAATCACAAATAATTCACAACATAATTATCATATATTAATCACAAATAATTTACACAACATATTTATGCATTGTAGTTGGACTTCTACTTACTTGAACTCCGACAATAGTAACACTATAGACTCAAAGCGAACCGTAGCTAATTCCTTCCTGTTCCGGCACGAACCCTTCCCTCTCTCACTCTCTTTTTTTTTTCTTCTGAACTCAGTTTTTTTTTTTTTGGGATGTGAGGTAATCATCTCTCCACACCCATTTATATAGGCAAAGTGGGGGTTGGGGGTGAGGTGGCCGAAAACTCAATCAATAAAAAAATAATTTTTTTTTTAATAATAAAAATTACGGCTGCTATAGCCATCAACCATGCAAATCAATTCCAAATTGGCTGCCAATCATCAAGGCTGCTAGCAGCAAATTTTGACCCTCTTTTTTCTTTTTTTTTATAATCAATTAAGCATGCAACTTTTGACCATTCAATTCAATTCATGGCTGCCAACATGTAACATCAGCAACCCCATTTTGACTTTTTTTTTTTTTAATATTATTATATATTATATTATTATTATTATAATGAAAATACATGTGATACTTAATAATTAAGAAAAGTGTATTTATACACATAAAATAATTTACTCATATATCCAAATTAATACACGTAAATATTTATGCACACCTATATTCACATATTGTCACCATTATTATCACAGATGTTTCAAATAAAATGTAAAGATAAATAAAATTGAGAAACAATTGTCACATAATTATAAAATGCACATAATACAAATTAAATTATATTGGCACACTAGTAGTGAGAAGCTTGGGTATTACACTGCAGTCTTTGTTTGTGGTTCGTCTTCCACGAGCTCATCAGAAGGCATGTCCTCAAACTCGAAGGAGTCTTGAATAGATGGCCATTCAATATCATTTGATGTCAAGCTCAACTCTTCAAAAGTCTTTGGCTGAATTCCTTGGAGTATGTAGTGAAGATTCCATGGCTTCTCTTGAATGCACATTTCAATAGCTGAAGTTACTGACAGCTTCTCTTTGCAATTGAGGTTGATGCTACTCCATCTGTTGATGTAGTCGATGACATATTCTTCATCACTTTGACGAGTATTTGTTAGCTCCATTATGCTAACAGTTCTTCGTGTGCTGTAGAAGCAGTTGAGGAACACTTCTTCCATTTGCCCCCAACTGTCGATGGAGTTGGCTTCCAAGTTGATATACTAATCAAACGTATTTCCTTTAAGAGAGCAAACAAACTGCCTCGCCATGTGATCTCCGTAGATCCCAGCATCATTGCATGTCTCGACGAAATGCGCCATATGTTGTCTTGGGTTGCCTTTGCCGTCAAATTATTGAAACTTTGGAGGTAGATAGTCAGTTGGCATCCTCAAGTTGTCAATTCTCTTTGTATATGGCTTCTTGTTGGCAACAAGGGATTTTGAGATCCCTTCATACTTGTGTTTTATCGTTTCTAAAATGATGTTCTTCAGTTGGTTCACAGGAAGTATTTTGTCAGTTGAAACTTGTATTTTTTCTTCAACTGGCTTTCCTTCAAAAGGATGGTGTTTCGCTGAGTCTTCTTCCTCGCGCTCATCCTCAACTTGTTTCTCATTTGTATGACTTGTCTCCACATTCTCCATTTTCTTCATAAGTATAGAGATCATTACGTCTTGAGCTTCCATGTGCTTGTTGAGTCCTTCAATGGCTATCATCATATTTGCAAGTTGTTACTCGATAGTTATCGCACTCGTCGTCATCACTACAGCTGTAGCTGATGCAGATGGCGAGCTTGGCGTTGAACGAGGAGTTGAGCAAGCAGAAGCATTTTCACCACTTTTGTCTCCGTATAATGGCTTGTTGAGGTGATCCCCACCATATGAAATTATACAAATAAATTACCTTAATTTTGTAAGTGAGTTTGACACTCGTTGATGGAGCTTTGAATAAGATGTTATAACCTTCTACGGATTTTCAAAGGAAAAACAATGAAGAAATATGTTTCTAAGTTTTCTTTTTCTTTATTTTGTAAACCCTAATTTCTTCGGTACTGGAAAAGAATAAAATAAAAGACCAGTACTTTTGTTTTTATATGATAAATAGTTTGCGCTTTACACTTTTCGAGAATATGTTTGGGCTTGGGTTTGAATTTAGGAAAGATATATAAAATAAAAAATAAAATCTAAAAAGAAATTTAAAATTTAATACTTATATGAATTAAGAATTGATATATATATCTATATCTTTATTAAAATAAATAGATATATATATATATTTATATAAATATTCTGGATATCACAATCTCTCCTACTTAAAAATAATTTCGTCCTCGAAATTCAGAACATTATATGTAAAGAATGCTAATACAAATAGATTTATGCATCATTTTTTGAATGTAAAACTTTTCACCTCAATTTGTAAATGTTTTAACAAAAATTTATGTCGACATGTAAATGTGCATGATGAAATTGTGTCTTATATTTCATGTAATGATAATGATAATGAAAATAAACAATGTAAATGTGTAACTTTACCATACTAGCCTTGAGATAAATAGTTCTTGAAATGAAAAGTGTATACACTTATTGATATATTGACAATATCATGTTTTGAATGTTAATTTGAAGTGAGTGTAATATGTCATGCAGTGAATGAGGCAATGAAATGTCACATTTTGAATGATAAATTTGAATTCAAAGAAAAATAAATACTTCTTCCGTCTCAGCAGAGCTTTCCACCTCCTTTGTAATTTACAAAGGAGGTGTGAAACTGTGCTCGGACAGAGGGAGTAATAACTTTAAATATGATGTATAATGAATATACCTAGTTGAGATAGAACGGCGAGGCGGTGATTGGTGAATGAGTACATATTAATCTAATATAGAAATTAATTAAATACTTTGAAATTATTATTATTATCATCATTACTTTTATACAAACACGGGTATACAGAAACCTAAACCGTGCTCTGATACTACTTTGTCATTTTCCAAAATTACATTTATATAAATATAAAATTAAAACTATTTAGGACATGACTAAATATTAATTTTATCAAAACATTAATTCTTTAAAGTAGTAGAAGTTTAAAAGTGAAGATATATATATATATATATATATATATATATATATATCTTTAATATACTAAATGAGAGTTAATTTTAATGAGGTGTCGTCGCCAGAATTATTCTCAATTATTTTAATTTTTAATTAAAATTAAAATTTTCAATTATTTTAATTATTAATTAAAATTTAATGTAGATAATTCATTAATTATTTTATGAACATATCTTATTTAATTTAATATATTTATTTATATTATTTAATAGGAGATATATTTAAATATATATATAAACATGTAGACATAAAGAGATAATGTTATGTTAATTAAGAATTAAAATTTAATGTATATAAATATATTTATTTATTTTAAGATTTGAATTTATCATTACATTATATATCAATTTAAATAATATAGTTATTCATGATAGTGATTAATTATTTTAAATTATCATATCCCTAACATATTCATTAATTTAATTATTTATTTTTTTAATATTTCATATTTCTACTTATAAATAAGTCTTCTCGATCCTTCATTCTTAGCATATCAAAATCAAAATTATTCTTCAAGGTAAATTTTCTTTTTCTTTTTTCTTTTACATATATGAAAGTCTTATTATTTTTTTGAATTATCTCTTTTGAGTTTTATTTTTATATTATATACATTTGAAAGTTTTATTATTTCTTATTGAATTGTATTGTAGAATTTAAAATTAAAAAAAAAAAAACTTTTACGTGTGTGAAATTTTTTTTTATTTTTAATTTATGTTGACATAAATTTCTATAGCCATTAATTTTCGACACACCAAAATCATTCTTAAAGGTAAATTTTCTTTTATCTTTTTGTCTTCTACATATATGAGATTAATTTCTATATAGTTATTAATGTCCCAAAATCGTTCCCTAAAGTAAATTTTCTTCCTTTTGAGAGTTTTTATTATTATTTTTATAACCATTAGTTTTTAGTTTTATTTTTAATTTACATATTCTATAATTTACAAATTTTTTTAAAAATTTTCACATGTGTGAATTTTTTTTATGTTAATTTCCAGGGTTCTCTTTTGCCTATAAATAAACTTCTATAATCATTAATTCCCAAAAAACTAAGATCATTCTCAAAGGTAAAAATAAATTATTATTTTTATTTATATATAAGTGCTTTTTTCCATATATTTTGAATTTTCTATCTTTATATTTTACATGTGAGAATTTTATTAGTTTAATGTAAAATAGTCTATTTTTCAATGTTTGTTTTTATTTTTATTTACCTTTGAGTTATTTTTTTATGTTGAATTTTCTTTTACATGTATAAGAGTCTTATTTTTTTTTATTAATTATCTGTTTAAACTGTTTTAAGTTTTATTTTTTATATTATACATATGACAATTTTATTATTTCATATTAAATTGTATTGTAGAATTTACAAATTAATAAAAAAACCTTATATATATGTCAAAAATTTTTCTCTTTTAATATATTTTAATCTGCAGGTTTATCTTTCACCTAGACATAAACTTTTGTTGTCATTAATTTTCGATACACCATACCAATATCATTCCTTAACGTAAATTTTCTTTTTTTTTATTTTTTTTCTTTTATACATATGAAAGTTTTATTATTTTTATTTATGTACCATTCGCTCTTTGAGTTTTATTTTTAATATATATATACTAGAATTTACAATTTTTCTTTTAAATTTTACATGTAAATTTTTATTTTTTTTCAAATTTGCAGGATTCTCCTTCACCAATAAATAAACTCCTATAGTACTCATTAATTCCAAACACACCAACATCATTCTCAAAGGTAAAAAAAAACTAAAAATAAAATATTTTTATTTATATATAAGAGTTCATTTCCCTATTTATTTAGAATTTTCTCTCTTTATATTTTACAATTTTATTAGTTTTATGTAAAATATTAGACTTTTCACTGTTTGTTTTTATTTTTTATTTACCTTTGAAAGTTTTTTATTTTTATTTTTTTTTAATTTTTTTTATGTTGAATTACATATTTTTTTTATGTAAACAATGCTAAAGTAGAGTTTCACTCCAAAAATTTTCTTAATTTTTTATTAATTATTTCATGAGCATATCTTATTTAATATATATATATATATATATATATATATATATATATATATATTTACTTATATATTTTTATGTTTTTTAATGATTATTCTTAATTTTTATTAATTAATAAGAAGATATAAGAAATGAGAATTTAATTTTAATTTCACCATGCCTATAATTTTTTTTCAATTTTTAATTATTAATTAATTTTATTATTCTCAATTTTATTTATTATTTTATAAGCATAACTTATTTAATATATTTTTTTATGTTATTTAATTAGCAGGAGATATCATGTTCATCGCGATATATATACTTTTTTTTGTTACTAAAACTCTTACTCCTCATAACATATATCCTAATTTAGATAAGAAATGTTACGTATCTTACTCAATATATTTATTTATTTTATTTTACGTATAAAATTTTAATTTTGAATAATTATTTCTCAATTTTTATTAAATTGTTAAAAGGTCTTTTAATAATTATTTTTTCATATATATTATGAAAATGAGAGTTTGTTTTGGTGTTATATAAATATTTATACATTTATTTTAAGATTTGATTTTTCCTTGCACTATATCAATTTAATTAATTTAGTTATTCACGATAAATTTAAATTGATTAATTTGTTAATAAAAATATGGTACAAACTCATTTATAATAATTTGTTAAAAGAAACCTTAAAAAAATTTAAGTTTTACTGAATTAATATTTTTATATTATAATTTCATGCATATATCTGTATTAGTAACTATATAAATACTCCCTCTGTCCCACGTATTTTTACAATTTTTTTATTTTTGGGTATGTCATGTATTTTTAGTCATTTCTTTAATGGTAAAAATACATAATATTTTATTACCTACTTTTTACAATCTCAACAACTTTAATTACTTTTTTACACTTTATTCATCATTCTCAATAACTTTATTTACTTTTTCTTTTTAAATTATTAATTTATCCCTACTTTTTATTAAAAAAAATAACGCGTCTTAATCTCCATGCCAGTATAAATAGATAAAAATACCCGGGACGAATGGATAAAAATACCTGGGATGGAGGAATAATAAATTAATGATTCAGCGTAATACGCGGGTTTTATACTAGTATATATATATATATATATATATATATATATGGTATTTTCAACTAAGTCTCAAACATATGATTTAAAAGTGAAAATAAATCTAATGAAATTCCCTTTGAATAATAATCATATTATTCCAGTTAAAAAGTCAACCTTTAAGCAATCAATAGAATTTATAAAATAAGAGATTTAATTTTCTAAAATGCAATTGTATTAATTCCTTTATTTTCATACTGATAAACAATCACCACCCATCGTCTCTCTCTACGTTCCATCTCTTAAACTTGAAATGTTATGAAGTGATGGGATGAGCAAAACCACAAGCTCAGTGGAGATATTATACTTGCCAGAATTAAATACCACATGCAAATATCAAATTAAGTAACATAAATCATGTAAATGTAAATGTACTGCATAACTGATTTCTCAATTATTCAAGTAGTAAAAGTCTCGTTTATAAAGGTCATGAGATCTATGTCTCGTTTATAAAGGTCAGGAGACATATCTGTACATGCATGAACTCAAAGATACCATAAGCAGCAGTTAATAAAGTCAAGTAAGAATTTCCCAATTGGAATGAATGTCGTGGATGCATATGGATGTAATTGATTATACTTGATCCTTGTAATGTTCGTCATCTAACATGAAATATTATGTTTTAAGATGTATAAGTATATGTTTCATATCTTTAAAACTGAAACTATATATAGAAGCTGGAATTTCTGTCATGTTGTGATAAAACTAAGTATCTTAAAATATATAGGTCAAAATTATATAAAATTAATATATGTTATAATAAATATATCAATATATAAAATATAAAAAAATCATAATTTTTAAAGGTCAGTAGATAAGATTTTAATATTTTTAGAAGATACATTAAGATTCTCTTTAAACATATTTTGAAGTAGTATAAAATTAATATAAATTAAAATAATCTTATTTTAAATCTGAAAATTTTACTGAACATTTAAAAATATAAGAATTATGACATATCCAAAATTCATTGGATTTAGAAAACTAAACTTTATAAATTCGAATTTTCTAATCGGATATGCTTACAATTTCAGATTCTGCAAACAGAAGTATAAAATTTATATAAAATAAAATATAGTTTCAAAAATCATGAAATTTTAAATTAGGTTTAGAACCAAACAATAAACGACATATAAAAAATTCATTACTATTGGAATTAATATATATATATATATATATATATATTTTTTTTTTTTTTTTTTTTTTTTTGAAATTATACAAATAAATTGCCTTAATTTTGTAAGTGAGTTTAACACTCGTTGATGGAGCTTTGAATAAGATTTTATAACCTTCTACGGATTTTCAAAGGAAAAACAATGAAAAAATATGTTTCTCAGTTTTCTTTTTTTTTATTTTGTAAACCTTAATTTTTTCGGTACTGGAAAAGAATGAAATAAAAGACCAATACTTTTGTTTTTATATGATAAATAGTTTGGGCTTTACACTTTGAGAGACTCTCTTGTGAGACGGTTGTGAGACGGATTGACCCATTATTAAAGTATGATTATCATAGAGGTCAAGTATGCTTATTTGTAGTTAAAGTATGTCAATAATGAATCATATTATAACATCCTAAAATCATACTTTAATTCATCATCCATCATACTTTACAAAACATACTTTAACAATAATTAAACATACTTTATCTGTATAATAGACTTACTTTAACACGTTTTACCAACGGTCGCACATAAGTAGCGTCTCACAAGAGACTTTGTCTTACACTTTTAGAGAATATGTTTGGGCTTGGGTTTGAATTTAGGAAAGATATATAAAATAAAAAATAAAATCTAAAAAGAAATTTAAAATTTAATACTTATATGAACTAAGAATTGATATATATCTATATCTTTATTAAAATAAATATATATATATATATATATATATATATATATATTTATATAAATATTCTGGATATCACAATATATAACACTTAATTGTAACATTGTTTAAATTTTAATAATATGTAATACTTATTTTATATGCAACATCGATAAGTATCATTTTTATAAAAGTAACACTTTGTAAATAATATTCTTATAAATATAACACTTTTCAGATTACACTTTTTTATATATAATATTTTAGTAGTGTCATTTTTTATATATTACACCTTTTATGTAACGTTATGAAATATTTAACACTATCAAATTATATTTTTAAATACATAACATTTTATATAGTTTAAATAATTAAAAAAAGTTAGCACACTATTAAACAATTTATATATTATACAAGTTGAAAAAATATATATGATCATATAAATAAAATGATTATTATGTAAAATATTTATTATTTTATATAGAAATATTAGTAATGTATGAAAAAATATTTTTATATTTATTTAAAATAATTTTAATACATATAAATTTATTTATAATAAAAATATATTTTAATTATATAATATAATTATTTTTAATTATTTAAATTATTATATTTCTTAATAAAATTGTATCGTATAATATAATAATTTTTTAAAATTAATTATTATAATAACAACTCAATTTTAAATGTATTAAATGATTTTAAAAATTATATTTTAATAAATTAAATAAAAGTGTTGAAGTCATGTATAATAAAATAAAACTCAAAATAAAAATAAAGTTATAGTTAGTTAAGGCGATAGAAGTAACTTATTCTAACTAAGAGGTTAAAGATTCAAACCTAATAAGTTACATTATGTTAATGAAATTAATAAAAAAGATATACTAATATAACACCAATTAAATATTTAAAAAGGAAAAAAATATATTATTAATTACTCCTTTCGCATCAATGCATCATAGTCATCAATTCTTATTCATTACTCCTTTAGCACTTCCCAATAAGAGGAGAGAGAAAGTAATTCTTTCCATGTTCGAAATTTTAGGAAGGTATTGATCATCAAAATTATTCCCTGTGAGAGTCCATCTTACTGATTTCATGATGTGTTCACCTGTGAGGAACACATCATCACCACAGTCTACATATGGCTACAGATATAGTCAGATGGTGCTAGTGCGGACAATAGGATATCGGACTTCGTCACTTATGATGTGGGCTTAAGGTGTAGTTTAGACTATATGGAATGAACTACATAATTGGGATTTAAATTTTCATAATTCTGCAACGAACATTTTAAATAGTACTCCCTCCGTCCCAAATTCAAGTTCACATTTACTGTAGATACGGAGTTTAAGAAATGTCACTTTTTGACTTACTTTTGAGGGTAGTATGATATTTTTGGGTAATAAATAAATGATAAAGTATGTTATGTGTGTTAAAAAGGTGATGGCAAATTTGAAATTAAAGTATATTAGAGGGATATTAGTTTGTTGTTTTTTCCTTTTATGGAAGTGTGAAGTTGAATTTGGGACGGACCAAAACGGAAAGTGTGAAGTTGAAGTTGGGACGGAGGGAGTATCATTCAACGGAAAAATATGTACAAAATTATGTTATGCAAAATTATTCACTAGTTGTTCATCATTCGTTGGAGAAATATGTACGAAAATTATGTTGTACAAAATTATTAACTAGTTATGCATAATTATACACTAATTGTGCAAAATTATTCATGTCAAGTTCTGATTAGCGTAAAAATTTGATAGATTTTAGAGTCGTGTTCGTGTGATTTTTGCGTATTTTTATGCTATTTTTGGTGTTTTATTTTTTTTATTTGTGTTGTTTGTGTTTTTGAAGGAAAGTGTATGAATCATGCTATTTTCATGTAGGAAATTGAGGTGTTTTGAGTTAAAAATATCTAAGGAGAAAAATGGAATCAAATTGAGGAAATTATGAAAATAAACGTTGAAGAAAAGCATGAAGAATTGAGAAAGTTGAAGAAAATAAAAAATTGGCCAAAATACATGCCGGAAAAATATGTAAAAAATTATATTGTGTAAAATTATTCACTAGTTGTACAAAATTATTCACGTAAAGTTCGCTGGAAAAATATGTGAAGAAATTATTATGCAAAATTATTCACAAGTTGTGCATAATTATATACTAATTGTGCAAAAAAATCACGTCAAGTTCGCCGGAAAAATATATACAGTATAAAAAAATTCATGTTGTGCAAAATTATTCAGCAGTTGTGCATAATTATATTGTAATAATGCAGTGCAGTAATTAAATATATTTATTATTATGATAGAATGAAGTGAAAGGACATAATTGAAATTGCACAATTTAATTTTGTACCCTATAATAATAATTTGAAGTCCATATATTTAATAGTGATAGTAGGAGATGTATTGTATCTAATAGTAAGTATCTCTTAAATTTTAATTCTAATATATTTATTTAAGTATTATTTAATTTATTAGAGAAAAAGATGGATTAGAGTGAGAGAAAGAATGAGAAATAGATGAAAATTAAAGGATGACGAGAGTTTGTCCAACGATGAGATGAGAGTAGGGTGGGAGATGACAACTCAAACACGTCCCCCAAAAGAGTATTTTTTTTTCACCGGGAACAAATCAAAACGTTATCTCGAATTCGCATCTCACCTCAATGTGAAAGCTCCATTCGCCATCTTTGTTGGTAGCGAACCGTTCTCTTATTTTTGAACACAGACAAATCGGCTGAGAATGTCTTCCAAGACATGAGAGGCTGCCACTCCGCTACACTCTCCATAAGAAGCTGTACACTCACTTCCTCAAGATCAAACACATCTTGGTTCGTCATGGAGCCGACGGTACATTAGACTTACTCAAGAAGTAAATTTTTTTTTTTTATCTGTAAATGTCAGTTGTTAGTCTTATTAGTAGTTAATATGCACTAAGCACCCTTACTTCCCCCTTTCCATGCCTCTTTATATCACCTCTCCTAATTTGTTCCCAATGAGAATTAAATCTGGTCTCTTACTTAAGTGAAGAGTTCAGTAGTCAAGTAGGCTAGAATATTATATTGCTTAATCTAGTAAACATAGTTTTAAATTAAGATTAATTACGTTGAAATACACCATCTTTTCCTCCTTTCTTAATTTAATCACGAACTTTTTTTCATCAAAAAAATACCCGACCTTTTCATATTCTCTCGATTTAATCATGAAGTATCTTTTTATCAATTAAATACATGGTCTTTTTGTATGTTTTTAATTTAATCATGAATTTTACTTCTTAAAATATCTTTTATATTTCATAATTTAATCAAAGAATTTTTTTATTATATAATGTATAAATTATATATTATAAATATAAAAAAGTCATAAAATAATTCATAATCGATTTTGGCCAAATAACAAAAAAAATTAAACAAAACGTATTTAAATTCCTGCGACCTCGTCGAAAAAAAGGTTTTAGAAATTTTATTATTATTATTATTATTATTATTATTATTATTATTATTATTATTATATTTATTTTCAAATTATTTAAGTTTAAATAAATGATCTAGCACGAACATTAATTTTAAAATCAAAACCAATATGTTAGTAATTTTAAATTTTAATTTATATATTTTTATTATAATTTAATCACAAAATTTTTCATTAATAAAATATATAATTATGTCAATTAATAAAATAATTGCATGTTACATATTTAAAATATAATATAAATAAATTTAAATATTATAAATATAAAAAATTATTAAACAGTTCATAACAAATTTATACTCCAAAATTTATGACTAAATTTATTTTTTTTTAAATCATGATTAAATTAAAAAAAATACGAAAAAGATCGTGTATTTAATTGATATAAAGATATTTCATGATTAAATTGAGAAAAAAGAGAAAGATGGGAATTTTTAATTTAATATCGAATTAATATGCAAGAGAAGGAGATGATGTGTGTGAAAGAGTAGAATGTGATATGCTTAAGAGATAATAATTGAGATTTATGCAATTTAATTTTACTAAATCCCAACTATCTAGAACAATGAATTTATTACATAATCCTAAACCTAGACTAGCAATTGAAACATAGATTATATCCTTAGATTCAAGTATAATTGTCTTTTCAATACATAAATAAATAGGGTTTACCGTATACTCTTGATTCTTAAGAGACTAGCTCGTAAAGAAAAGAAAAAAAATCCGAATGGAAGCAACGTAAAAATACAAGCTAAATACAAGGAAGCTTGCAGAAGGTACTTAAAATTCTGTAAATTCTATGGGCTAAAGCACCACTATTGTTCATTCAAAGCAAAATTCTCGGTAGAAATCATATTTATGGTTTTCATAAATAAATCATCAAAAATCAATTGATACTTGATCATCTCATAATTTCTGTCATAATAGATAAAGACAAAAGGAAGACTAGGAAGGGCTGGCCATTCAAAAGGGCCTATCATCTGTATAGTAAATCAGAGATTTGATGGAGATGATTAATTACCCACCAAATTGAGATATAAACTGATTCACATCACTTTGGAATAGTGACATTCAGGATTTTCACATCTTGATATGGCTTGTCTGCCTTGTCTGTCTTCACTTTCTCTATCCCCTGTTACATTTCATAAATTACTGAGATTATAATATCAATTTGCACTAGATTTACACCCAAACCCGCACTTATAAGAGTGTAAGTTTAGGAAATGTATTTTCCAGGTTAATAAAAATGAAGGTGATGTACCTGTACAACATCCATTCCTTTAGCAACTCTACCAAAAACAGTGTGTTTGTTGTCCAACCATGGAGTGGCAACCGTTGTAATGAAGAATTGGGAGCCATTGGTGTTCGGCCCAGCATTTGCCATCGAAACTGTGAAGGGTCTGTCATGCCGCAAACTGCAAAAGTGCAGAACCTTTATTAACATTGGACCTTGAATAGATTGACATAACATCTGTCGACTATCATCCATTCATTAGCATGTGAGATACAATACCATAATATACACATGCTGCATTTTTTGGACGATTTCAAGGAAATATAGAGCCTCAGAGAGACAAAGAAACACTTCAGTTTATCCTAGCTGCAACTAAATACCATAACTGATCCTCCATGTATCAACTATCAAGGACCAAAGTAGAACTTACCTCTTGTGGAACTCATCTTCAAATTCCCTTCCCCATATAGATTGCCCACCAGTGCCATCTCCCAGGGGGTCTCCTGTCTGAATCATGAAACCTTTGATGACTCGGTGAAAGATCAAATTGTCATAATAGCCATTCCTGCAATGTGTTGTGAAGTTCTCCACTGTTCTAGGACATTCTTCAGGATACAACCGCATGTGAATATCACCCATTGTGGTGTGCATGATCTGGAACATAATAAGTAGCTGATTAAATGAAAGTGTAATCACTTTTTTAAAAGCAAAATGAAGAAGCAATCCCCCACCCCCCCAAAAAATGAGGAAAAACATGAAAATACCAGTCGTGGACAGCCAGTCGTGGACAGCAAAAGGGAAACCACTTACCACATTATCTGGGAGGGATGTTGTAACAGCTTTTCCAATATCTGATGCTGCCAATAGTTCATCAGCAGGTGGTTTTTCGTTAAACACATCTCTACCTTTAGTCGCATCTTCAGGTTCCTCAGGTTCTCTCCGACTGCAAAGCAACAGTAATCACTTTATCCAGGTTTACAAAGATGAATCCATAGAATCCTACTGTGTATGACTAATATGCATTCCAAGTTTAAAAAATAGACTCAAGTTTTCTATTACCAAGCTACTTGACTATTAAATTATCTTAAAGATATACCATTAAAAATAGGTGTATATTTATTCGCCATTTGTTATATGAATATCCATGTATGCACTGGGAGAAAATGGCAGTTATCACACAATACTGTGATGAACTTCAGATAGCTGACATGTGTGAATGGTTTGTATAGCTACATTACTGATATGACCGGGCGATGAATTAATACCTGAATAAATAGATCCTGTGCTTCTTGAAAGCACAGCACAAGAGAGTGGGATCCACGAGTGGATCTTTGCTTTCATTGACATTTGCTGCTGCTGCAGGAATTTTTCGTACTTTTTTACTGCTTCTATCTCCTTGATATAATGCAATTTTTAGGAATCTATCATTGTTCTCCACCTTTCCTAGGATCCGGGAAACTTTGTTGGTTTGCAGATTTACAACCTAAAACACGAGAAAGATTGCTGCATGATCCTCTGTTTTAGATTGATGGTGAAAAAATTATGCAATCTCATCAGAATATAATTCACAAACAAATAGAATGTTAACATTTACACACTACGAAGAGATTTTATTGGGTACTTTAATTCCAAGAAGGGTGGCATATATAAGGAAGTTGGAGCTTTCATCGAATACGGCATTAGGTTGAGGTGCATTTTCTGTTTTCTCAATTTCTTTCTCTACAGCCATTCGTCGTCCAAAATCAATAGCTTCAAGCCTGTATAAAGGGACATCATTCCTCTGAAGATCTTGGGCAACCTAACAAAGGAAGATGAAAAATTCATACCATTTTTCAAAGAAAACCAAGTTTAATGAAATAGGCGAAGCATATACATATATATTACCTCAAGAGATTCATCATAAACACGCCTCAATTTTCCAGTTCTGAACCAAAATATACGAATTCTACGATCAGGTGATGTGACTGAAAATTGCTTTCCATCTGGACTGACCTAGAAAGTAGTTAGAACAGACAATGGATTGTGTAAAACAGGTAAATATATAAGCTAAAGCAACTAGAATATATTTGTTAACAGGTTACATAACTAAGCTATTAGGATGACAGGATAAAACGATAAAAAATATATATAACCAAAGAATACTAAATTAAATACCTCAATGGAAGAAACTGAAGTCTTGCTTTTTACAATTGCAAACAGATCTGTATCACTCTTAAGTCTAAAATTCACCCTGCATGCCAATGTTGTAACAAAACCCATTAAACAAACAAGGACCAAAGGAAACTAAATGGCAACAATACTAATCCAGACTAAAAGACATCTATAGACAACAAAAGAAAGAGGACTGGATCCCTTCTCTAGTAATGGTTTAAATAAATGACAACACATAAGATATCATCTAAAGATCTAAAACTCTAAAATTTTATATCATATCAAATGCATTCAAAAGATTAGGAAAAAAAATCTATAAATATAGAAATATCTAAATGGCAGCTGATATGCTTCATTCTGATTCACATTCACCAAGAAAAAAAAAAGGAAAAAGAAGAAGAAGTCGCTAACTGATATCTAAAACAAGTTTCAACCCCCCATGGAAAGAGTTTTGCAGAGTCTGAAGTGAAGCACAAAATTTAAACTAACCCAGTTTCGGGGAACTGAAGCGAAGCAGGATTCCAGTATTCAATGATTCCTTTATCATCTGCAGAAATCACAACATCAAATTCATGGTTGTACTTCATGCATTTTACTGGTCCCATGTGCACCTGCTCAAAAGAAATCGGACATGATAAGGCGTTATAAGAGCAATCCAAGCAACTGCAGATTTCAACTTCACATTATAATTTATATGGGGAAATACCTCTCTTGATACAATGGATTCATTTGATCCAGATCGAGCATCATATATGTGAACAAAGGAAGAGTTGCGATCACTAACAGCTAGTTTTGCCTTCACATCCCCTTGTTTGTAGACCCATTCAATACAACCAGGAGCAAATGGAAGACGTATCATGGCCATCATATCATAGTTAAACACATCATATATTTTCACTGAATGATCATTTGAAATTGTACAACACAGTGTGCCATCTATGCTAACCTGCGAGACCAAATAAATAATAAGTTAATGACTGAGTGAAGAAGCTTAACGAAAATAGATGTGGAAAATATCCAATATGACATAAATGAAAGAGAAAAAAAAGAGAACATGATTACTAAAACTATACAAACTATACAAAAATCTACATAAACAAATTCCAGAAAGAAAGTTCAGAAGTCGGAAAGTTGTTGCCCTCCGGAGATGTTTTTAAACGCTAAATCATACAAATCATAAAGAGAAGGCGAAAAAGAATTCTAAGATGCAATAAGGAAGAAAATAGTTGTAATATTGTAAAAAAATTATCTTAATACTATTAAAAACACCAGAAAACAGAGGAACTCACCGCTAAGCCTTCAATTGGACCAAGATGGGACCTAAAATGTTTTGCAAATTCTATACCAATGGGCTTTTTCTTCCAAAATTTTATGTGGCCTGTAAAAACACAAAATTTAATAAAATGATGCCTACTGCAACATAACCAATATAATTCACATATATTCTGTATAGCATGAGTACAATTATAGTGTATTGCTATAATAGAAATGTGGAGATTTTTAAAAAATTTAAAATCGAGAAGGATTCTCTCAATCAGATCAACAGAGTCTTCACAATCAAGTTCAAAGACCCACAATAAATCACACCTCAGAGAATCAGACAATCAAAAAACTTAACTGCTCGTACCAATCAGCCAGGACAGAAACAGCAAACAGAAGCTGATGTTTTACATCGTTGCAATTACATTATTAGTAAAGTAATTAAAAAAATCCAGTATGAATCTCACAAACAAATCAACAAAGTCTAGAGCAAGCCAATCAAAAAGCCTACAAAAAAACCACACAGCATCAGAAACAAGAAACCAAAATGCTTCAACTACTCATACCACAATATGCAAGCTAGCAATCAGTAAAGGAAAACAGAGTATATTCTCACCTACATGATAGCTGATGTTTCAAGAAAATGAAATTAAAGTGTATTCCAAACATGAAGAAAACTTTAATATAAATATCCAAACTTAAGATCAGCAATACTGAAATAAATCCATATGACGCATCTAAGCATCTTAAATACTGTTAAAATTCATACCATCCTCACTCCCAGATATGAAAAAATCAGCCGCGGACACCGCAACATGCGTAACAACATCGCGGTGCATGTAACTCTTCTCGTACCTGCATTGAATTCGACTCTGAGTTAACTACAACTTCAGCAAATTTTCATTTTTAAATAAAAAACCCTAAACCCTAAAAATTTGGTTTAGAACAGAACACACACATACATGTTGGCGGAGGGTAGGGCATCGAGATAGGCCTGTTCAAATAGCAAGGGACGTTTAGGCCGGCGGATTGGAGCCGGACCGGGACCAACCAGATCCTCCTCTCCGGCGGCGGCGTTGCCGTTGTCATTTTGGACAGCTTCCATCCTATCCTTCTGATTTTCTCTCGGTTTTCGAATTCCTTTCAATGAATCACTGGATTAGATTCCAGGTATCGAAGATTGATTGCAGAATTAACAGAAATGTACTGTTTTCAGCTTTCAAGAAAATTATCACTCACGGGAACTAAAAGCAACAGCTACTTCCAAACTATTTTTCTGGAGTCGGATTTTGTTCATAACGTTCAGAAATACGCCGAATTTTAGTTTTTGAGAGACTAACCCCACCCCCAACTTAATTTTGGGTTTTGTAAATAATTTAAGAGTGAGGCTTGCGTGCACCCGGGCGCACGGAACACATTCCGTGCGCCTTTAGAAATTTTGTATTATGGGTAAGGGTACATTAATTTGGTCTAAAGGGTATACACTTTAATTACTAAAAGGTACACAATTTTGTTCTAAAGGGTATACACTTTTCATTAATATTTTTTTTTCTTTAGAAAATAAAGGGTACACATTTTTATACTAAAGGGTATACAATTTAACACAAAATTCTAAAGGCGCACGGAGTGTTGTTCGTGCGCCCAGATTTTTCTTTAGAAAATAAAGGGTACACATCTGTATACTAAAGGGTATACAATTTAGCACAAATTTCTGCCCGGGTGCACAGGAGCTTTTGCCATAATTTAAGCTGCAAACAAACTCTTTTTTTTATTGTTTGTACCAAATCTTTTTGCACTTTTTTTAATAAAGAAAATAATTCTCAATCAGCCTTTCAAAAATAATACGGCGCACTTTTTATTCTATACTGTATACTACACATTTTTTAATATTTTTATACTACTTTTTTCACACTCAATTTTTTATTAAAAAAATTAGCATTCATGTGTTTATATTTTTTATTCAATAGTGTATATCTATTTTTTAATAGTTGTATATTTTTTTACACACAATTTTTCATTAAAAAACTAACAAAAAATTTACTATCAAAGTGAATAATACATTTTTATTCATAATTTTATATGTTTTTGTTCATAATTACATATGTTTTTAAAAGTGGGTTCATGGTATCATAGGATGCACCCAAGTGCACAGTAATATTAGTCAAATAATAATAATAATAATAATAATTCTCAATCCAATTCAATACTATCATACTATAGAAGTTGACATACACAGAAGTTCCTCCGTTCCGATTAACTTTTCATTGTTATTGTAATTATCGAGTTTTAAAAATTTATTTTTTTGACAAACTTTATTGACTTTTAGGAGTATTACAGTAATTTTAAGTAATAAATAAATGATAAAATAAGTTATGTGAGTTAGATGAAAATGTTTTTTTTAATATGTAGTGAGAGATTATTTATTTTAAAACTTTTATTATTTTTAGAGGGTGAAGAGTGTATTGGGATAAATAAATTAGAAAATAATGAAAAGGTTGTTGGGACGTAGGGAGTATTAATTTAATGAACAAGTGTTGCATAAGACCATCTCATATAGTGAGTTTCATTAAATGAATAAAAAGTGAAAAATGAAAAGGTATTACTTAATTAATGAAAATTAATAATTTAATAAAATAATTTATGAATCATTTATATTACAAATAATAACATTTGTATTGAAAAGTGATGATTAATTTAAAAATTGAAAATAAAGCAATCTCACAACGCTTACCAACCAATGTTGTCATATATAATGAGTCTATGACATACTTATTGAGACGAATATAATCATTGGGCCAATAGAACAATTCTACCCTCCTTTAAATTTTTGGCATGGATTTTTTGTGGAACCGTCACGCTCATAATAAATGCCAATAATTTAAAATGCATATTGGTATTCATTCAAAAATTTATTGTACATTGATATAATGTATCGATTTTTTTAACTATTTGTGTCCTAAATTGCTAGTTCGTAATCATGTTCATTTCATTTTTGCCATAATCATAAATAGGATATGGAGAACTCCTCGACTAATTGGTGCAGAAACATATTGGTGAAGAAAAAAACAAATTTCATTAAAAAAAATCACCAAAAACCAAAAAAAAATCACCAAAAACCAAACAGCTGATTCAGTGCATATTAGTGTTCAACCAAAGTGTTGATCCCTGGAGGTTTAGGAGAGTTGGAGCGGTTGTTGCCGTTAGAAAAATAGGCTTTTACTATTTTTATCAGATGTAATGTACATTAGTGTTCAATCAAAGTATTGTTAATTGCTTATGTTAAATATTAATCATTGTAAATAAGGATGATGCTCAAAAAAGGAAAAGACACTATGTATTCATCAGGCTATCTATACCATAATAATTCAGAAAAATAAAGTGTATTATGTGTATTCATTGTAATTTTTTGATGCATTTTAGTTATTTTAGAGAAATATAAAGTGTATTATGTGTTAGGTGGAATTGCAAATTTGAAATTATGAGGCTTTTGAATAAATGTATGTGTTGTTGTTTTTAATTTTTTTAATTATTATTATTATTATTATTATCTTTTTAATGGGAAGGATGTTGTGAAACAATCGTGCATATAATAGAGAAATATTATTTATTCATCCAGTCCTACAAATATATGAAACCACAAAAGAAACTAATAAAAAAGAACAAATAGTTTATCAAGGATAAAATTAAGCAAACACATTAAAAGTAGGGTTAAAAGGAGTTTCTTAATTGAACGTGTTATACAAGAATATGCAGAAATCAAATTGATTATTGCAAAAAAAAATTTCAAGTCATTTCATATGAAGTAAGCCACGTGAGATAAAAAGTCATTCATGGGCTCAACTTTCATTGCCATTGATTTAGTCACTAGTTTACATGTACAAATCTTTAGTATCAAGTAAGCCTAGCTGAAGGTATGTAGGTGAAATTAAATTAACACAATTACCCCCTTTAAATGGCACCAGTAAAAAGCTAACTATACTATACAGTTGAATTCTGCAAGACCCACCAGAATTTAATAACCATGTCTGACTTCCAGGATCCAAGAGACGCATTCTTGGAGGAGCTGAAACTTTTGATCGACGGCTACGCTCTGGAAGATCTTCATTTTGGTAAGGAACTCCGAGGAATCTTCCTTGCAAGCAAATGATCCAGCACACAAACAATGTTGGGCCAAGTGTGCAGCTTTGATCTGGTTGCACTTTAGGCACACCAGATCTTGGAGGTGGTAGAGCCTCTCCCTCTGACGAACTATCTGAAGAAGAGCGTTCTCCATTGCTTCACGATCGTAGGGTTGCCCGCACTGAGGCACAGCACAGTGCCATTCCTGACCTTTTAATGCTCTGTCACGAGACAAGTCTAGATCCCTGCAGTCGTTGCAGTAACTGCCAACAGGATGGATGAAAGAAATTGAATGAAACCATGTCTTTCTCGATAGATATGAAACTGCTAGGACAGAAATAAAGGAGCATACTGAAGAGTGGCCAGAAAAATGTAATGCAGCCACTTTTACCTGCAGATGACATTTGGTAAAGTCAAGGACGTGTGTAGATTTTGAAATTCAGCTTCTGGAGCGAATTCCCTTACGCGGACCAACTTCAAAAGATTCCTCCTCATGACCTGTGAAAAGCCAAGATAACAAGTTACTTGAAAGGTTAAACCAAACATTTTTAATTCTCAACAACCGAGCGTTATCAAATGAGCAAAAGCGTACTATGTATTATGATTGCATCCTCTATGTATGAAATCATGGATGTTTAATACTCTCAATTCGTTATGAATTGTTGTGCACATCATTGCCCAAGTTGTTTCAGGAATAAGTCATCTTGAATATATAAAGGTACAGACTACTAAGATAAAAATCTACTGGATAATGCCAAAAGGATTACTGCTCATCCTATTTGCAGAAACTGAGCTGCTGAAAAGAAAATTAAATACTACAAATATTATCGAAGCAGTGAAACCTAATAAAATAATGAACTGAAAACGTTGCAGAGAACATTAAAAATTCTTTGGGTCAAACAAATGAACATTCACTAGCTTCAAGGAAAAAAATAGAAGGAAAATATTCACATGGAAAAAAAATAAATTCCAAATCAAATGTTGAGATCCGCATGGTGAAATGCTGCTATAAAGTAGCCATGGATGGATGGATATCATCTATACACTTTTTCAGGAAAATGATGTTCAAGGTTAAAAGCTCCTATAGATGAAAAAAATGCAATTAAAGAAGAACTTTGTACTTAGAAAATGTAGGTATGCTTTACCAGAACTTCATGCTGAACTTTTTGGTCCAGTGCCAAAACTGCACATACATACTTGATGAAATCCAGTGCAGAATCTTCCATATGGATGTTATTCGAAGATTGCAGATTTTCAGTAGGATTACTCTGAGACTTGTTTTTTCCCGTCATATGTAGACGTGGATCGCAAACAATTTTAAGAAGTTTGTCGGTGAAGTCAGATCCAATCTGTAGGGGAAGAAAATTGTATAAGCGAGTACTATATTTTTATAGATAAGGTTGGAAAAAAAAATCACTTCAAATGTATATAAAACAGTACCTTTTTCTTAAGGAATTCTGTCATCTGTGATTCAATAATTTCAGCCGTTGAAGCAGTGATTGATGGAGTGCAAAGATCGCCAATTGCAGATGCACGTTTTGCAGACTCTTCTTGTGCAAACTTCCAGGGAAAATACAAAAACTCGGACACGATCAAGATGAAGTGCTCCTGTATGACAAAAAAAAGTCGATTATGGGCAGAATAGACAATTATGCAGCTGATCCTTAATTGTAGCATTTATATTCTAGCTTGTTCAGAATCTAGAGAATTTTGAACAGGATTTCTCTGAAATGTGAAACATCCTTGATGCCAATTTTATGGGCAGGTTTTTTTTTTTAATGACTAACTATGATGACTACACTGTCCTAAAGCTGGTAGAGCATCTATTTTTTCTTTTTCTTGTTGAGAATTGATATTTCAAGGATGAGCTAAAGCATGCTAATGAGCTCTGCAATAGTAAAGGAGACAATTCAATCATAAGATCCTCTGAAACCAACAAGTAAATTTCTCCACGAATGATTGACCCACCTGAGTTTCTTTTGTTAAGTTTTCCGCTATTGTCCAGTTAGAGATGATATCTACTTGAAAGTCATCACCTATGCTTTCTGCACTTGCTTCGGAACATTCTTCAGTGGACCTATCTTCTGATCTAGCTTGAATTCCACCATAGTTGTACTAACATTGAGAAAAAAAAAGATAAATATTACACTAATGTCTGACCAGCCAACCAAAGGGGGGAGGTAAAAAAGGAATTATGAAAAGAAATAACACCACAACCAACAGTAATTGAAAGTACAAACATAAAAAAAATTGTCACCGGAAATGGAATCCTAATTTGTCAGAAAAGATGGAAAATTAAAACATATATTATTGAGGATTTTAGTTCCTATAATTCCAACATATATCATGCTGAGAACAAAGTATAGATTTTTTTTCAGCAGTAAAGTTGCACACAGGCATTTTTTAGGGGAAGAGCAAGATGTGAGCTCTTTGAAATACCAGTAGAGTACCCAAATTAATTAACTACACCAGATTGCATTGTGCTGCTATCATAATTTTGAAATTGTGCGCCAAATCCTTGTTACTCATACAAGGACATCACACAAAAGTTTAGAGATTCTTCATTCTCAGGATGAATCACTAATCTAATACCCCTCATTATGTATAGATATTCTAGATGGGCGTCCAGAATTTATTTTTCATTGCCAAGTTATGTTTCATGAC
Organism: Pogostemon cablin; assembly: GCA_023678885.1. Classification (NCBI taxonomy): domain Eukaryota; kingdom Viridiplantae; phylum Streptophyta; class Magnoliopsida; order Lamiales; family Lamiaceae; genus Pogostemon; species Pogostemon cablin. The sequence goes on along the minus strand of CM042985.1, from coordinate 21,624,603 downwards.
ACTTTGGACCAAATAATGTCTTTTGCAATGTGATTCAAATACTTATTCAGTTCCAAACCCATTTTTTAAATGTTGGCTATTACATTATCGGGTGCCCACTCATTTGGCAATGCACGAACCACCCTTTAAATACTAATTTAACTCCCAGTCTTCAGAACTAGACTCAAAAGATTTAGTATGAATAAAAAAATTGACCCATTTTTGCATGATGTACTTAATTATATTGTTGTCCAAAATTACATATATAAAATTTTCTGACCATCCAAGAGTAGATGTGGGTCTGTTATAGAGATGTTTCTTATCACAATTACAATGTAAAGACAAATAATTTCAAATAGAGATTATATTCAAATTCATCTGAACATGCACATATATAATTCTTAGGAACAGGTAATTGACCAACTAAGAGACCACTAACCTGATCCATAAAGAGCAAGGAATGCCAAAACTGGAAGGGTTCAAGCTCAATCCACTCAAACAAATCTCTGCTACAACGGAAATAAGTTTGAAATGAGTAAAAATTTGACAGTAAAAGGCCATCAGGACGCATATAGAGGCAAACCTTGTTTGCAATGTTTTAAGTACACTTCCACAATAAGCTTTAGCTGCGGATAGATCTGACTTCCCTGTATCAATTATAACTCTGCTGAAGCTTGCAAATACAACTGCTGCACCTAATTTGCGAAGCTCTGCCATCAGCAAAGCAAAGACCTTTTGCATAACCTGCCAAAAATAATATCATTAATAAATGATACAAACTTATCAAACCTTTAATGACATAAAGCAAACACAATTCAAGGTAATGATGCAGGTCAAGAAATGATCTGTTTGTCGGCTATCGAGCAGTAATACCTAACAAGTCAATTAGACGTAAAGCCCTTGTCATTTTAGATGCTGAAGAATTGTTAAAATGTTACAATAGTACAATTTATAATAGCCTCTCCAAACAAACATGAAAGTCTTTTTGAGAGTAGGAACAGCAATCAGCTGAAACAATGTTAAAAAATAAAAATAGCATTTTGTGAATATCGTGCAAATGTTCCAACTCCCATGCATCACATGATATTCCATTAAATAATTTCCCTGATGCTTCGTGGGATAAATATTACCTTATGAAGAACGCGATGCAGAGCTGGGTCATGAAGTTTCGACTTTGGGCTGCAATACACATTTGGAAAGGGATTAGCAGAAAGATGATGTGATATACGGAATAAAAGCTCACATTCAGAAACCTGCAAAGCCACCGGTACAGATGCTGTAATACAGCATCTGCAAACACATTTCCAGATGTAACTGCATCAGCAAGGCATTTTTGGATCAACTGCTTAAGAACACGAAACGCAGATGCACAGGAAGTTGCCTCATCTAAAGAATATTGCTTGTCAGAAGTGGAGTTCAATTCCTGGTCTAGGCCAAATAAAGCACCTCCTTCCATTTCATTCACTTGGTTACTTTTCAGTAGAGCATTGACAGCTAGGTGATGTATCTAAAAGAATTAGAGATACAAATAATTTTAATCACATAAATGGAGGGGGTGGATGGGGTTTAGAATAAGACTGAGAGAGTAGCAGCTTATACCTTAAGCTCAACTGTCACCTTTCTATATGCACCAGGATAAGTTAGAACAGGTTGATTAACCTAGTTAAATTAACAGATGTCAACTTCAAGAATCTTACAAGAGCAAAAGTATTTCGTATAATATCACCAACAAGTATGACAGTATGATAAAAAGAGCCACAACCCCTGGGAAAACAAAACATAGTCTGAAGGTCAAATCACTTACCTCATCAATAAAGCACGGTCCTTCTTCATTAGTCCCTCCCAAGTCTGCAAAGCCGTTATCAGATACCCAAAGTACCTTTAAAATGAACAAAGTTCAGAAGCTCATAAATGTGAAATACACCTAGGATGTGAAATGCAAGCAGCCAACTAACTCGTTATATTAATTTATGTCTACTACTGGCTGAAAGAGTAAGCAAAGAAGATTTCAATTAAGCAATAAATACAGCCGCAACCTGTTGGTGATCACGCAAAGCTCTCGACAAAAAGATATCAGCTGTATATATGAGCCAATCAACTTCAAAGTTTCCTAATGGAACCTGTACAATCAAAATTATTCTTAGTAAAGCAACTGAAACAGATATAGTGCTCAATAACCAGCATATCGGAAATGAGTGCAGCAACTTTTACATGGGCATATCGAGATAGGGCCACTCTCTCATTCAGCCATTGCAACGATAAAGCACATCGTTGTATTCCAATTTTTGCAGCAATTACTTGCCACCCAATAGCCTATACAAATAAAGAATGAAGCAATGTGTTAAAACCATAGTAGTCTATTTAGTTATGCTCAAGTCGAGATGTCGCATATTGCGTGATGCACAAGTAAAAAATAATAAGCACAAATGGTCAAAGCACAGTGCACCATTATGAAAATATTATATATACTATTCTCATATGCTAAAAAATGATAATTCAAGAAATATCTATAATTTAAAGGCCTTCACTGAGATATTTATATGAAATAGATACTATTAATTATTGACATTTGACGGATTGACCTAGCTTTTAGTTATTTTAATAGGTTGAATAAGACTACAACCAAAGAGAAGATGGCCAACGCAGTTTGTGAAGGTAATTTCAGCAAGACGCATAAGTGCTGTGAGCCTTGTGCCTCAGAGAGTTGACGAGATCTGTTCTTTTGACTTCATTGACTAATACAATTGTGCTCAACACAAATAAAATCCACAAACAAAAAATACAGTACTTAGTATATTTGACCACCTGATATTGGCTATCACGGGCATTAGAGGGTATGGAAACACAAGGAAAATCTTCCAATGCTCGTATGCCAGACTTCAACAGCTGAATATTAGGGCACTCTATAACAGCAATTACAGGTCCTTGATGCCGATGTCTGCCAAAACAATATGCAAAGGGGAAATATCAATACATGTAAAAAATTAATAGGATTTACACAAGGAAATACAGAAATACTAACTCGCAGAATCCACAATTCGATACTGAGAAAGGATCAAGAAAAAGAACAAAGTGATTGGAGAAGCTTTGAATAAGAATTAAAGACCATGGACCATCTGGATTGACATGTAGACACTGCTTGAGATATTGGTAAAAACTTTATAGGGCATTGTCTATTCAATATTGCACTAACCACACAACAGTATAATCTTCAGATTTCTTTCATTTTCCTTTTACCAAGTCAGTTTGCTCCTTCTTGTTTCCAAGTATCTAACATACTTAAAAAATGCCCCAACTTTGGGCACCCAATTCTTTAACTAAACTGTTTTATCAATTGTACACAAGGGTAAAATACACTAATACTTTAAAATGTAAATATAGCACATATCCTGTAAATTTTCGGATCATGCTGTCAACCAGCACATCAAGTTGGTTTTCACCTAACCTTATCTGATTCTTACATGCAAAATGTGCCAGTCCTTGTGTGGTCTCCACAAATCACAGATAAAAAAAATTCTACTTTGTATCCAATTTGATTTTCACTTTACATCATTTAAATTTACATTAAAAAGACCAATAAGATCATTATATTATCCCTGACATTGTAGAGGTTCCATTAAGAAAGCATAGCGTGGAATGACCTTGGTTTTCTCCCTCTACCAAGCATGCATGTGCATTTTTTTACTCATTTAAGATGCAGGTTGTTCTATATATTATTGTCTCTTTCCAAGGTTATAAAAAGGATAATAAATGTTAGTAACACATCTGCATGGAATGATCTTCTTACTTAGCACATACACTTCGTAGATCTGTTTACAAGATCATGTTATCTGGCTTATGGGGCTTCTAGGGGAAAATATTAGTCGGTGAGAGGCAGGAGAAGAACTACTGAAAAATTGATGTAGGTAAAAATTATATCAAAAAACATGAATATGCAGGTAATGTTCCTGGAGAAGGAATAAGTAAAAAATTTGTTTATGAGAGAAGACAAAAAAAAAATTCCAAGAAATAAACGATATGCAACAATAATATACATTTCAGTAACTTGATAATAAAGAAAACCTCCAAAATTCTACACAAGTTTTGAGCAAAAAAAAAAGAAAAAAAAAAGAACTTGCATAGAGGGATTATGATGCAAGGCTTATTGTATTATTGTGAACATTTTTTGGAAATTGTCAAAGTTGAAAGAATTGATTTTATCACCAAACAGCAAAAGAAAAAAAATATCAGCTTGCACAAATTTTCATTCTTTTCTTTTCCATGTTCTTGCAGATATAAAAGGATGGCATCCATCTAAATAATTACCTTAAGTATTTGTTAATAGTAGCTAATGCATGACAGTTCTACTCTACTATATTTGTAAGGATGTCTTCATAACAAGCTAACCAGTTATTATTGACAATTAAATGTCTAGGAATCGAAGTAAACCTGTATTCAGTAACCATCCTCTGCAGGTTTCCTTGAGCATCTTTCACATAACTAACATAATCCACCTAATCAAAAGCAAAAGCACATTACAAGAATAAATGAAAATAGTAATACAAAAAAATAGTATTCTTATGCTAAGTGAATGTACCTTGAATGTAATACTTTCATTTTCCATGGGAGGTTGAAAGGATAATGACTGACTAGCTTCACGAAATTGCCTTTCCAGCATTTGAGGTGATAATTCCTTGCTATGGAAAGGAGTGACAACCACAACAGCTATTCTACTGGAAGAAGGAAAATATGCAACATACATAGCTCGCCCATCACAGATGCTGAAAAAATTAGTACTGACAATTAAGCATAAATATCATAGCAGCTATATAACTCAACCATATCGCACATTTTCCCTTCCTAAAACAATAAATTTTACAGTGGCATACCTATGATACAAGTAAAGGAAAGAAATTGAATTTTCAAGATATGGACACTCAGTTGTTGTCTTCATATGCAAATCACTCAACCTCCAGGCTTCTTGGGAGTTTCTTTTTTTAGCTGACTTATCCACTTTACAGACACAACCAATCTGAAGGATAGCATTAAACTCTGGAGAAATATTTGTTTCATATATACCCTGTCAAAGTTTCACATGCTTGTCATCTTAGAAAAAAATTAAGTCCGAGACTTGCTCTAAAGTAGGTAAACATAGATTTCACGATTCACTGACATCAACATAAATTTCAGTATGGACAACAAAATTTAGATTATTAACAGCAGTAGATAAGATTTAATACAACCTACTATTCAAGGATAATTTTGTCAAACTTTAGAAAGATCAGGATCAGGAATGTGGTTAACTGAATAGACATGACAAGTAAACCTCAGTACCTCACAACCTTCACCACAATGAAAATAAAATAATATAAGAAAAAAAAATCAGATGCCAGTGAGAAATTTGCACCAACTAGGAGTATCTTTCTCTGGAATAAAAGTTCAAAATTCATACTAAACAAAATTGGTACGATCATGTGAGCAAGGCCGAAGTTTCATGTACTGTCCAACTCCAAGTAGATCCTTAACAACAAAATTGAAACATTTGACACTGCGCAAGTTTCAACATAAAAGAAGCACAAAAGAAAAAATGTGCTTTCTGTGATACGGCTGAAAGTTCATTGCGCTGAATAGGCCTTGCAGTGAGTAACCATTAACTTTTCAATGAAAGATGCAGTTTTAATCTAATAGCCTCAATGAATTATGAAGTTTTATTATAATACATTACATTAAAAATTTTGTAATCTTTCCAAATGTATTAAATACAGAAAAAAGAAAAAAAATCAATGCCAGAGAAACGTTGTTAAGTCAAAGATCTTAGAAGAACTCCCAACAAAGATTGTTCATAATATAATGAACAAGGTACATATCAAGGTATTCAAATAAGCATTCAATGGATACAGTAGTTTATAAATCCAGAGAAGTAAAAGATACCTCAACTTCAGGATCTGCAAGGTGAGCAGCTAATTTCTTGCTTTCAGCCCTAAATTGGTCTTCATCAATTATAACCTTTAAAACAGGCCAAGATTGAATTGTACATCATAACTTTAAACTTTTTGTTCTGATATTGGAACAAAACTGTCTTATAATCTTAAAATGATCTACCTCAATCAGATTATAGCTTTGGTGCCCATGGGGAAGAATCTTGTTTACTAGTCTACCAGGAAATTCTTCAGTAACAGGTGCTTTAGAGTTAAGGTAAAAAACTCTAGGAATTAGTATGGGAATTTTACGCATTACTCCTTCCACAACTATCCAAGCAAAAAATTGACCAGGCATTCCACTTGGCTCAAGTTGAAGAATCTGACATAAAAAAAAGTAATAATAATAATAATAATATATATATATATATATATATATATATATATATATATATCACTTCGCGTCATTGAGGTAAAAAATCCAAAATATTAAATTTGTAAAAAATGCATCACCTGCCAGTGACACCGCGTGAGTGCTAAGTCATGCCTTTGGAAATAAGCATTAACCCCAACTTTGCCTCGACCCTGTTCATAATTGGGAATGTTGTGGGGCGCATCGGCACCGCTAAGGTTGGATTTCTTATAATTTTCTAGCCTGAAAATATAGCATTTTCTTGTATATTAGCCATATCACTAAATAAATTGAACATGCATTAAAAAATAAAATTTCAAACACATACAACCCCCACGAAAGTGAAAATGTAAAGACTGGATTCACAAAAGCATCATTCCACAATAACCTCCCCACCCTCTCACTGCAGAAATTAGAAAAGAACACCTTTGACGTTTTCTCTTCTCCCGGGTCTCTTTCCACTTTCTTTTCCTTATCTCAAGCCATCCTTGATAATCTACACCTTTGTCAATACTCTCCTCATAAACCTTGTGCAATGGATGGGTTGACTGCTCAAGTCCACTTACATCTCTATCATTTTGCACTATGTTTTCAACAAAAGTACTTTTCTTGGCATGATGCTGTTCTCTATTGATCCCAAAGGAATGAACAATAGGTTGAGGTCTCAAAGAAGTTTTTCCAGTGTTCCTAAAATCTTCCATGTCTGTATCATTATTTCCAAATCCAATTGTTGCTTGATCATTGACTTCAAGATTACCACTCACTCTCACAGCATCATCTCTCTGTTTTCGAGAGAAGATATCAACCAACTTTCTCTGACGAAATTTGTCCTCTTTTTCACGAACTTTCTTGTACAACCAATCAGGATGGACAACCCTCGGGACAGGATTTGAAACCTGTCAAATATGGGACTCAACTACAGGAAAAAATAATAAGAAGAATATTCAGCAGAAATAATCAGCATCCCCACCTTCTGCATAGCAGCAGGAATGGTTACAATTTTTTGAATAGCTGAACTAAGTCTTTGTTTGTAGTATGCCCAATCAATAATTGACCTGATCCCAACATCTGATGAGACTCTGCACCACTTTTTGAGATAGAACTTCATGATTTCTGCAATCCATTTTTCTTGCCAGCATAAGTACTTGATTTATTTCACAACTATGTTGAGAATAATAACATAACTTCATTGGAAAATATTTAACCTGTTTCAGTCTCAAAAATTGCAACCGGAACAGCACGCTCACTCACCGGGGTTCCCTGTTCAATGCAGCAGAATGTCAATAGCCTTGAAGGCCACAAAAATTTGCAGCATTGAAAGAGGTAAAATATATGGGAAAAATACCGGTCACATTACTATGACAAATTGTTGGGGGTACAGGAGAGGAACACACAAAACCTAGCTAGGCAACAAATTCCATAGCTCGTATGTTTGGTATTTTATTCCATGTCTGAAGTTATATCTTCATGCATAAACTAACTGTGGCGGGAAATTCTAAATAGCACAATAGGTGTAAAGAAAATATGACGCAATTATTACGATTGTATCAGAAGAATGCACATACTTATCAAAGTGCATGCAAAATTCATCACAAAAGGGGGGAGAGAGAGAGAGAGAGAGAGAGAGAGAGAGAGATCCGAACATCAGACAAGGCAAAGACAAATATGCATGTCCATGATAAATTTAATCATACTGGTTATTTATCTGCTATAGTCATTCATCCAGAGAATGAATCCCACTGTTAGTGAGCATAATCATTTTTTCTTATCCGATCATTATAATAGATCATGCAGAAAGGAAAATTAAAAAGTCAATTGACTAGAATCTATCAAGTTAACATTAAAATTTTAGACAGAATAATTTGGACTGATCAATTATGAATGCTATAATTTACTGTTTCATTATCCAAAAATTCAAAAGCAAAAAGCTAACAAAAAAAGAAAAAAAGAAACGTGCATTTTTGGTGTCAAGGGCCATTTCACAGTTTTTGCTTCGGTATGAATTATAAGCAGATAAACTTCTACTCAGAAAACTAAAATGATTCTATACCTTTGGTTCACATGCAACTATATACTGACACAGCAATCCTTTGTCCTTAACCATCGCATCCCCAAGGAAATCAGCTAGGCGCTTTGCAGTGGTCACTGCACATGACTTTTGTTCACCATATTCTGCTAAGGACTTGCTCATTGTGCTTGATTCTGAAATGTAACCAAGCAATTCACTATCCGCAATATCTTCTCCCTGATTCTGAAATTATAGGAGAGTATGATATATTCTTTGAAATTCTTGGAGTAATAATACTTCTAAGTGGGCAATAAATGTTGCAGTGTGTTTCCATTATTAAAAAACTCATTTATGTTAGTAACATACATCAAGAAGATCAAGCCAGCGATTTGCCACAGAGGCAACAGCTGAATAGCACTCTTCCAATGTTGACCCGTGAAGAAACTTGTCAAATAGCTCAGCCTGCAAAAAAAGGGAATTTAGCTAACTCAAGAAGCAAAATCCATGATGAGAAAAGTTTCCTGCAAACAGTTCTAGTAGAGGGATAAAGGTATTCTTAGAATGAGGTATTATAAAAATTGACAGCAATCAAACCACAAGGTCTAAATTAAATCATCAACATTGGGTATTGAAGATTTAAGGTTCAAGAACATCAAAATAAAGTAATTTTTTAACAAAGAACCAGGATGCATACTGTGGAAAAAAAATAAAAAAATCACTATTATACCAAGGCGGCTGGTTAATGTGATACCTGGAAAACTTTGATGAGCTTCAGCTCACCTCTACGCTTGATCTCAAAACCCTTCAGTTCAGCTAGGGTACCATCATCATTGAAAACTGCATATCGCTTCTTAATCAAGATCCCTTCCTCCTTGGAAGCAGGTATAATCATTGCCTATAAGCATAAAATTACACAAAAAAATCTTATGAATAATATAACAACCAATAGATCAGAGACAGTGACCTAATAAAAGAAGAAACTGAAGGTTATCTCATGTGCTCAGTCAGCGTCACCTTATACGGTCCATCCACCTCAAACTCAATTGAGCACTCGCTGTGTGTCGCATATGTTTTGCTTAAAGGGTCTTTTAGTGTCTGCAAGAAACCTGGCATTTAGTCACGTTTTTTTTCCTAGCCAAAGCTTAATTTCGAATCAAGATGACTTCAAGTAAGTTTTGAAGACAACTTAAAGAAATACTGAGATAAGGTCATTTACAAACCTGGTATTGATCATTGGTATTGTTTCTAGCCACATCAACATTAAGCATGACGCAAGGATATGATATAGTCAACTTCTTTGTGTCTCTGACATATACGTCCAACAAAATATGATCAGTGTATTGAAACCAAACTCTAACAAATGTAAAGCAGGTTGACAACCTAACCACAGTATAAATAAGTAACTACTAGACATGATCTTTGGTTCTTCAATATATTCATACTGACTGAAGAACATATACACTTAAGCAGAGAAGTCAGAAAAGCAGCCATGTTTCAGTAACTTAAAAAGTACTTTGTCTTAAATGTGAAGTTCTCTGGGAATGACCCTGGTAGTGCACACCAAATACCATCAGTGTCTAACTCAAGAGGCCTCCCAATTCTTTCGACCAGTAAGCGGGCATTCTGAATAATTTTAGCTCCAGTATAAGTAACCACCCCAGCCATTTCCATGGAATACCATCTTGCACCCCTGAAAATTTTAATATTGGACAAAGACCTATAAGAACCCAAAAGACTCACAAGAAACATGGAACTAAAAGAAAATAAAAGCCTGGAAACACACTTGCGCATTACATATCCATAGAAGGAGTTGAGAATGCACTTATGGGCAAGTTGCAATGAATCATAAAGCACTACCATGTCCTGAAAATGTAAGTACATATGAGTTATTTCTAGTTTAATAACTTCCAATTATTGTAAACAGGATTGGGAGATTGATACTTGTGCTTCCTGGATTTTAATAGAATTTCCACTTGATTTTGCTTCTGACAACCGTCCTTTCCAAACTTTATTCAGCCCTTTGTACTCATACCTTCTATCACGAAAGCTAATGAAAAACACAAGAGAATGATTATAGATAAGACAACTTAGCATGAGTTTATCAAACTAAATTTCAAGAAGACATGATAGCTCAGTCTAAAAGAAAAATGACAGATCATTCTATATAACCTACCTGCGGACAGTGTCAACATAGAATGGGTTTTCACGCATGCAGATCCCTGCTTCTCGAAGTTCAGTAATAGGTTTGTCAAGTACTCTTTTATAAGCCTAAGAGTTGAAATGGACAGATAAGATTGTCAGCAACAACTGGTTATCTGGTTCAAATAAATAGAAGCAGACAAGGATATACACATACCTTTTGGCAGTATTTCTTAAGTCGTTCCTTGAGTTTAAACTGTTGCTCTGCTTTAGGTAGGTCAAGAAAAGAGTTTGATAGTTTCCCATCCATGCCATTCACAAGCTCAGATTCAATTTGCCTCTTTAGATGATAGTAATCACTGGCATCAATATAATGTCACCAAGTTCATTGGAAATTTCTCACAACAATTTGAATTAAATTTTAAAACATCAGCGAAATATGATTAAACCTTCTCTTGGCCATATATACTTCTCCACGCCAAACCCATTCAAGCTTCCTAAGGCAGTTTTTGCCAGGACGATTGAAATCACATGCAGTGCATATTTCATCTGTGACTGTTGAGGGTGGCTAGAAATTGAGGCAGAAAAAAAAACAAGTTCATTGCATTAAAAGTCTAAGATGTAATCATGAAAATATGGTCTTGTGATGGCTTATATAGCAGATGTCCTAAATGAACTCAAGAAATAAATTGGTAATCAGATGAAAATTTTCCAAGTGAGCAGGTTATCATACAAGAAAAGACTTTCTAATGTACAGAAAAGTCAATCAACTGTAAAGTGTAAATCATATAACATTGGGCTAAAAGCTTGAAGATTGGTTTCACCAGTCAAATACTTAAAATTTAGCAGAAGAATTCTTATTGACTGCTATGAACTATACATATATACATACTTTCACATACATATATAGTATCGATATAGAACTCAATGTTGAGTTTTTTAATAGAGTCAAACTCAACAATATTATCACTTTATCAGCAATCTCGTGTTGAGTTTGGCTTCATAAGACAACTCAACATCCATTCCACATCAAATCCTTAAGAAAATATATGCAAATTATTTCTAAAATTAAGTTTGAGTCCCAAAAACATAGCAGGGTGTGGGTCATATTCAGATTATATGTATCCAAAACTAATTTGATATGCTCGTCTAAACATAACCTCTCCTTTGTCTAAACAAATAAATTGATTGAGGAAATAGTATTTAGGATTAGGCAATTCTATGATTACCTGAAGCCTGTTTGTTAAAATAATGTTCGGATACATTGCAGCAACATCAAGATGATATATTAGAGGGCATTCTTCACGTATTGGCTCATCCCTCAGTTTCACTAGCTGAACATTAAAGGGCAAACACACATTCATTAGGCAGTATTGTAGAAGGCCTTTGCCATTTGTTACAAACTCACACACGTGCGAATAGAGAAGATGCTAAGGATTAAGAGAAGAAATCCAACTCTTGCACATGACTATAAAATGCGGTAGTCTATTAAATGGGGCAACTCGAGTCATAGAAGATAACATCTATAAGCAGGGATTCAAACTAAGAAAACCTGTCTAATATCTCTACTCCACGGAGAGAATCAGTTAGTTAATGCAGGCTTCATATAAGGGTCTCATTACCTTTTCCCTTATGGCGTTCTTTACTTCATCATAGTTTGTAACTGATTCCAGGTCCATCTTTCCTTCCACTTTAATAGCATATTGCAGGTCCCGATCAAGATTATCAAGTAATTGCTGTAAGGATAAAACATTATGCTTTCAGTAATATTGGCATGCAAAGAAAGTCTAGCAGGGGATAAAGCCTTCATGACAAAAAGTAACTAATTTTTTTTCAAACTGATTATAGAGAAAAGCGTCGCTATATAAGCATAAGGATATTAAAAGGATGCAGCCCAGCTAGGCTACTCAGAAACTCATTGTATTTTATCAAAGTAGTAGTAATATTTTACCTAATATTCCAAATGTAAGATATTGTTATGCTAGGGGATTTTGTCATTCTAGAAACAAAAAGAAGTTGAATTCAGAAGTCCAAAGGGCATACATAAAGGTCATCTTGATGAAATGCACCAGATAATTTGCATTTTTTTAGCATTCAACTAACAATTGTCTTCAACATCTTATTTCATTCTTCGATAACTAAACTTTATAACAAAAGGATGGAAATTTTAATTGAAGAGAAATTGTTAAGGATGATTACCTCAAAAGCAGATGGATCGAGTTTGAAACTTGTAGGAAGATCCGATCTGAAAACACCACTTTCTAGGCATTCCACGTGGCCACCAATATAAGTTTCACTCTCAAGAAGATGATTATTGTAGAACTTCTCAGGATTAGATTGGTGTTTATTAGGGCAGATAACATTTGCTTTGTATGCCTGTAAGCAACATAAGAGCAAATAGTCTAAGATATAATAATAAACTTTATAGAGGACAGAAGTTGAAATAGCTGATCTTTTGCTTCTTCTAGTTTCTGATTTATTTCTTACATTTAGTTGGACACCAGCACTTAGAGGGACCAAAAGGCATATAATTATAAAGCCAGTAAATCAGAAATATAAAAATAGCAAAAGCAATGAACCATAAGTTTCAGCAATGGCATGGGTCCAATTATTCACCTGGACCATTAGAAGCATTTCACAAAGAGTCCCACTTCCTTTCCTTAAAACTTCATCTGGTGGCATGGGGATTATGGTTGCTAGGGAGAAAATAAAGGGGTGCACGTAAGTCATATATAGATAGTACGTTGCAACAGCATCAGAAACTGAATATGATGCCATCATCTGCGTCAAAACAATGTAATTGAAAAGGAGTTAAATTTAATGGAGTCTTCCATCAATGAAACAAATGAAATGTTCACTAAAAGTGCAAAATGACGATCAGAGCTCACAAGTAACTTCTCTAGGTTATTGAAGAAAACCAGATTTTAAATTTATTTGATAGTTTCACATTCGCAAATGCAAATTTTGACCTTTTATTTCTCCAGTTTGGAAAATAATAATTAGATGCTTACAAGAATATACTATAAGTAAACATTGTCAAGCAAGTTCCACTGAGAACAAGGGGGAGAATTTAACTCGATGTCATATGAATCATACTGCAAGTTTCTAGTTGATATTATATTAAGCAACACAACTTGTAATAAACCAAACAGTTTAGTACCAAAAAACTACCGAGTCTAAATAGGATAATAACCTTATAAATGTACAATTACTTAAATGTCAAGGGATATATGTTTAGTCAATTTTGCCAAAGAATTGATGTTGGTGCAAGCAGACACACATAAATCACACTTGCACATCAGGCAATTTCCCTCGCAGTAAGAAATCCTAGACCAAGACCAAGCTCAAATAGCTTGTGTTAATGTTCTCAAGATAAATACACACCGTATAAGAGAGGATTGATATACTATGAAAGGTATGCAAATGGTTTCTGCTGGTCACTTTGGGAATGAGCCCCTTTTAAATGACAAATAATAGTTGACCTATGTATTTGGGACCCTATCTAGCACAGTAAAGCTTTTTTGAGAACCCTATCACAGTAAAAGTTATATTATTTACATGAAATAGATAACTTGAACTTTGATTACTAAAACTCTGGTCAAATTGAACCTCGCATTGCAATAATTCCTTCACCTGACCACCTACAGAATAAGGGTCTTTCTAAAAAGAAAATCAGATTCAACATTCAATCAGTAATATACACAGTTCCGTGTTTATTTTATCGACTTGTGTTGTCTATAGCCATCCTCTCCATTTAAAGCGGGCATTCACCGATCTCTGATAATAGTTCTGTATGTTTAGTTTCCTCAGCTAAAAACGACCTTATAGTCAATACCTAATATATAATGCGCACCCTAAATGATATCAATATTAATCTTATTGGATAAAAACTGCACCAACAGATCTAATTGAACATACCTGAGGCTTTTCTTTTGCAAAACGAACCATATCTTCAGGATTGACTTCTAGTGGATCATAACCCAATTTGGCTTTTGTCACGGCCTGAAATATTATAAACAATTTAAATACATGTATCCAAGAGACAAAATGCTAAAAGCTGGACATGTTATGCCAAAATAAGATAGGAACTGGGCAGACCCAATTAATTATCAAGTGATAACATACGTTTTAAGCAAACTGGAAAGAGAAGTAGATAGGATTGCAACATTTTCAACCATATTTTAATCACAATAAGATTCAGGCCATACAATGAAAATGGTATGAAAACCATTCACTAGGTATTTAAAAACATAACATGCTAAAAAGAAAATAAGTAAAAGTTCCATTAGATGACAAATTCAGAATTCACTCAAAATCATATAAATTTGATCTAATATGTATCACGCTGGAGTGTCGTTGCATTTGTATCCATCAGAGGTAAGCCTGCTCCATTGTTTGAATGACAACACCAAGAAGTTCTTTATGCATCATCTAGTTTTCAGCAATTATGTGACATCTCTGCAAAAACATTTCCGGCACAATCTCGTAACAAACATGTATTTCAAAAGAATTTCAAGCCTTTCATATACAAATATTTCAAAGTCTAGACTTCCCTCACACTAATTACTACTTAAATTGATTTTAAAGTTACCTAAAAGCCAATTGGAGATGGAAAACTGATAAATTAGTAAATAAAGCCAAAACCAAAACAAAAGTTAAAAAAAAAAAAAGCACCTTTAGGCCTTGGCTGCCTTGAGGGAGATAACTATCACGTTTCACCCATGCAAAACAATCCAAGTGACAGGAAAATTTGGCGCGGCATTCACCTTGATTTTTATCACACAGAAATCCAAGTTCCTGCAATTCAAAAGTTAAAGAATTCAGGAAATGTATGCTCGGGTTTTCATAACTTGAAGGAAAATAAATTTGCAAATAAAATGACATAATAGTTTCTTCAATTACATTACCAGAGCTGTCATGTGATTAACTATATAATCAAGAAAAGTATACTAGGAATGAATGTTGGGTATAAAATTTTTAGAACAGAAAAGGGGTGATTTTAAGTCATTGAGAAGCACCGGTTGAACATTGGAAAGAAAAAGAAAGAAAAGAATTGCAAACGCACACAATGGTAATAGAGTTTCTGCTTCATGGATCACTGGCATCATGCGTTGGACATGAGAGCAATCAAAACACATAAAAAACCGACAAATTTCTGAATCATGTACGGATGATTAAGTTTTCCACTAACAAGAGCATGCAACTGACATACAAAGCTAACAAATTTTCTGCATCATATATGGATGATCAAATTTGCATTGACATTAGAAAGAATTTTGGACAGACATTAACTTGTTGTTTTCAAGTGCAATTTTTACAGAATATGGCTTCGGAAATTCCATGAGGCTAGCAATGAAAGACTTCATACTTCATTCATGTTGTAACCATGATGCACTGCCCTGCTTTCAAGGAATGGCCAGTCAAAAAAGTCACCATTGTATGTGACATATATACCAGGCTTTACATCTTGCATATGGGAGAACCATAGTCTAAGAAGTCCTTTCTGTGAGAAGATCCAGGGTCAGTAATATAAAAATTGTGTTCAATTGCATATGACATGATAAGACCCTTATTACCTCGTCTTTCACGTTTTTCACTTTGAAGCAACCTTCAAATTCTGGTTTGGGAGTGTACTCTAAATCCTCTATATCCTCCCCAACACACTGCAATTGTTTGAACACGAAGTAATTTTTTTTAAAGGAAACAAAATTCTCATTAATAATTTTAAAGGGGACGAGAAAGAAACATAATTTTTTGTAAGGAACACAAAATAATTCACAAATATAGCAATCATAGAAATTGATCTAACCAACCCATGTTCTGTAGTATAATTTTTATCCTTCAAGTTACAGCAGAGCCATTGGACTTATAGTATTCATTATTTAATGTTACATCAAAGAGATCCAAATATCTAGCCTGAACTTCAATTTTGAAATATAATGATAAGTAGAACCAATATTCTTTCGTCGCAATAATCTCATGTTAATATTCTTGTAAAACTAGCATGCGTGTCCAGACACGTGTAATCCAGTAGTATCAGTTCAAAAAAATTTCTCCACCACCCACCCTAACGAGAAAATGGGGGAATTGAAAGAGAGAAAAAGAAAAGAAAATAAGAGAAAAGAAAGAATTGAATAGTTGCAATTACTTAATCTCGTAAATGAAAAACATTGACGCTGAAAACATTCACAGATATTTAAGCTAGTTAAGAGAAAAGATGAGCATTGGTCTGCTTTTACCTCTCTGTTAATGATGAGGTACCCTTGACCATCAATCATGTATGAAATCATCATGATTGAGTCATATTCAGCATCAGGAAATTTTAAAGGAAGCTTTGTAGTCTCAATGTCAAAGGCACAAACATGAACTTCTGCACGTTGCAACAGATCTGTCCTCCTTTCTACTGTAACCCCAGAAGTGGAAACACTTACATCATACCACAGTCCACTCCTTACATCTGAATTTTAAGAACTCAAGAGTAAGTCAGATTGAATATATTCTTAGTCCAGGAATCAACAAGGAGAAAAAGAAAGAGAGTTCAGATACAAGAAGAAGCAAAATACCATTGTCAATGGCAAAGCGAACATGATAAGGTACGTCATATTCACGAAGATCATTTATACAGTCCATGAAATCTTGAGTCCGTTGTTTGCTGCCCAATAAAAAAAATCTTCAGACTTAGACAGAGTTTCTTGTAGGAACTTTATGCAAAAATAAAATATATTTGGAACTAATGTTGATTACTGATAATAGTCATCGGAAGTAGCACAGAAGAGTTAACTCAACAGATTAATAATATAGTAATTAATAAATAGATAAGCTTAAAGAAATTCCATTACCTTTTCCCTAACAATATGGACTCATATGCATCCTCGGCATCCAACTTTGCTTTGTTTCTTTCAACAACGTGAATTAGATCATTCTTCACTTGCATTAATTGTTGAACAGTATCAAAAGATATCTTCAAATAACATTTTTGAAGACCAGAGAGGTGATTTTTCTGTGGCAAATAGAAGGATTATTCAGAAAATATATATTTCAAGATGCTTCACAGTGAATACTCAACATTTTTTTGCGTGAAAGAGATGGTATACAATAACAACAATTATGAAATATGAGTCAACTCATTAAAATCTCTGTAAGGACAACAACAAACTTAGCCATAATCTCATTACATGGGTTGTTATATTGATCATATCTCACCATAAAATTTTATCCAATCCACGAAGCAAGCAATAGCAATTTTTCATTTAATAAAGAATAAATTGGCAGCAAAAGATATGCTGCATTCGCAGCTTCAAATTAATGAGTTTTGGATGAGAAACAGTAGAAATTTGAACATCTAAGAAATATATAGTAATGAGTAGAATTGTTTTACAAGATCAAGATCTTCTTTCTCCACAATCTCAATGTCTGCAATTTGGCCTTCATAACGCCTTCGTAAGTATGCCTCAACATCCATTTCCATTTTATCCTACATTATCACAGTCCCATAATTAAATAGTCCATGATAGGGAACCATTTCTCTACAGTAAACTTATTTGCATTCGGGTGTGCATTTACTTGCCTTGGTGGCTGCATAAAAATAAGGCCGGAACTTATACTTTGCCTTAAACATCGAACCATCCTTCAACCATAGCATTCAACAATAATTGTATTATTAAAAAACAAAAACAAATTTTCTTCCAAACAAAATTACAATAATTGCAGTAATTAATAAATAATGTAATTTACCTGGCATACAAAATACAGATCCACGCAACTGTACACTCTGTTAGTTTCTCGATCCTCCCATGATGACTGTTCAAAAACCGCACCAAATTTCCAATAAAAAAGAATGTTGTCGATCAAGTAAAGTGGATCAAACTTCAGAGTGAGGAACAAATTAAGCATAAGGAGAGGAAGAAGGCACTCACAGAGGCGAAAGTAAGTAGCCAACCGAGTCGTTTATCTCCTTCAGTGAAGAGATCGAAACCGAGCTTAGACTCGAGCTGTTCCTCCGCGTTTAGGATAAGCTTCTGCTTTTTCGAAATCCGAGAATCCCTCCAATCTCTCCTCCGATTATCGCTGCCATTCATCTTCTATACAAAGAGCTTATGAAATGTGAATTGTATAGTAAGAAGTGAGAAAATAAAAAGTATGAACTGCGAGTGAAGAGAGCAGAGGCGTAGGCCGTAGAGAGAGGCGGGATGAAGATACAGATTCTTTCCCGCGCTTCACATTGATGAAACACCCGAATTAGCCAATCCAAAACTGGGCACATACAAAATGGCTGGAGGCCGCTATCCGGCCCAATTACTTCGAGTGTTTTAGATTTGGGAGCCCATTAAATTTAGGTTACGCCTATTAACATCTCAAAACCTCTTTACACATCCCAAAATATTGAAATTAAATAGTCGTTTGACAATTTTATCATTTTATACTTAAAAAATTTAAAAATTCATGATTTTATATTTCGTACCGAACAAAAATCATTTGTTCAACTGCGAATGTTTTACTTTTGCACGACTTTTGTGTTCAGCATCGAACATAAGGTATTTGTTCGGCGCCGAACATTTTACTTTAAAAGTTTCCAAGTTTTTTGTGTTCGAACAAATTCATTTTGTTCGGCTCTGAACACCTTTACTATAAAATTTAAAAAATGTTATAATTATCTATTTGACATGTATTTAGTGAAAAGAAAAATAAATTTATGGATTGTATTTAGTTGAGGTGTATATAGAGAATCTAGAGGCTTGAACAGCGGTCTTAAATTTATTTTGTGAAATTGTTATCTAAAATCATTATAGGGCCATTTATTTTTTCGGCTCGTTTGATAGGCTAGATGAGATAAGAGAGTATATATAAAAAATGAGATTTAAGTAAAGATAAATATGCATAATATGAAAAGTGAAGATTGTTTGATAATGTGTATTAAAATTTATATAACAAAATATTGAGATGTTTGGTATGAGATAAAAGAATTAAGATATATGGTGAAAATACTATAACAACCTTTTTCTTTTAATTTTAATTACAATCTCACCATTCAACCCCAACTTACTCCAAATAGGGATGTAATCGAAGCGAGTCGAGTCGAACACTACTAGATTTGAGGATCGTTTGTTAAGGAATTATCGAACTCGAGTCCGAGCTCGAACTCGAGCTCGAACTCAAGCTGTTTGAACATTTTTTCATGAACATTTAAAAATTTTTGTACGTGGATATTAAAAGAATATTTCGTTTATAAACATTTAATGTTATTCATAATATTATATAAACAAACTAACAAAATATAATAATAAATAGTAAAAAATATTTAAATATTTAAATAATCACTTAAGTTATTATCATATTTGTGTGGTTTAATACAAAATATTTAATCATTGAATATAAATAAATAAATAATAATATATTGTTGGATTCGTTATAGCTATCCAGGTGAACGCAGCGGAATTTATGATTTTTTAAATTAATAAATCATATTTATTAAATACATAAAAAGTTTCACTCCGGATACTCGGAAACGATTATCGGATCCAGTGTTAAAATATATTGAAAGAAATCTACGTAAAGATTATTCTTACGTTGATGCAAGGAGTGAGGGAATCGATTCCGAATTGTGGCTAAAACCCCGTTCTTCTCAAGAAGGATCCAAGCGTATCCCCTCTAAAGTAATCCACCAATTAAATAAACAATACAGATATTACACTTCGCTAGTAGTGTAAAACTGTTGATATCAATAAACGTTTCCAGTATCAATTCATGATAAGAGAAAACAAATTGTTCATAAAATGAATAATGTAAAGATTTCAAACTTAAAAGAAAAATATTTCCTCTCTTGACAAAAAAACTCAAAGTATCGACATTTTTGAGAAAATGGGATATATATATATATATATATATATATATATATAAAATACTCGTAATGCATTCACCACTATGGAAATATATCATATATATATCCCATTATCTTTAAATATATTATCTTTAAATATTCATAATGTACTCACCACTATGATTTTTTTTAATTCTAATTAAGTAATCAAATTATTTAATTATAATAAATAGCTAACAATTTAACTATTGTTTCAATTGATAAAAATAATTCATTCAAATTAAGGTGTTATCCATTGTTTCAATTGATAAAAATCATTCATTCAAATTAAGGTGTGATCCTTAAGGTTAACTATTAACTCTAGCAGTATGCTTACAACACTTGTAACTTATAAATAACAATTATTATATTAATTAATCCAACTAATTAAATCACTTGAAATTAACTAATTAATTTCAAGGACCTACTAATCACGGTAACACCTAGCAAGTAGCGTGATCTTCTAGTGTTAAGTTAAATAGCGAGTAAACCTGCAAATTAACGAGTGACATACAC
The DNA here is from genome assembly GCA_023678885.1 of Pogostemon cablin. Lineage (NCBI taxonomy): Eukaryota > Viridiplantae > Streptophyta > Magnoliopsida > Lamiales > Lamiaceae > Pogostemon > Pogostemon cablin. The sequence continues at coordinate 21,603,796 of CM042985.1, read as the reverse complement.
GTACGGTCTTTCTAACATTTAATCTCCGGATTGAGTTTAGAGTAGGAATATAAGTTGAAACTCTACTAACTCAATAACTGTGTTTCTATTTCATGTTACAATGATTCATTATGAATCTTTATTCTCATTGCCTTGGCCAAGGTCTTTGAATCATTAACAATAAAATACACAGGAGATTCTCTTATCTTAGACAAGTGTCAGATTCTATCTTAGCCACATGCAAGTCTCCATGTACATCAATATAATACCCAACATACCCCCTTTATGATTGCTAAACAATCAGAAGATAAATATAAGTATTAGAAGAAGCACACAATACTACCATGGTGCTTCAAGTCTAAAGACTAATCGTGTACTATCATAATTATAAAATTCTAATTTCGACATATCCAATAAGAATTTCCTACGGATCATGTTCGATAAACTTATTCTCTAATAAGTATCCACATATATGAATTTGTGTCACAACACTAATATTGATGGAATACAATATTTTCGTCCGACGAGCATTCATCATATGTACGAGTTTTTACTGAATTATTCTTTGTCCCATCTAAAAAAACTTTTGACTCGAAACCATGTTTAAGACTAAAGCTCTATGTATAAATTCCATGATCACCATCATATGCATAATCATACATTTTAGCTGTCTAGGGACTTTATCTAATAAGCATATGTTATAATGCACAGAATAGATAAATTAAATCAACCTTTAATAATATAATTTTCAATGAGATTGTTTACATTCAAAATATAAAGAGTACAATTATTCAATAGAGTTATCTATCGAAATAATACTCTTACCGATCTCTTAACAACAAGTAGATCTAATTGGTGCGCTGGACATACTACTCTAACATATATAATACTACATAATAATTATAAAATTTACGAACGCGTTTGCGAGTCATTAACGTGCCCATAAACGAATATGTTTGCGAGCTTTCGAGCCGAACACCCTTAGGCTTGAGTTTGATTTAATAGACTATTCGAGCTCAAAATTCAAGTTTGATTTAGCTCATTAAGATTAACTAACGAGTTCGAACGAAGATTTTATCGTATTTAACCCCGAATGAATACCGAGAGAGAAACTAAGAGAGTGAAAAATAAGTAAACACACAGTAGAAAGTGAAAAAAAAGCGAGAGAAGCAAATGGGATCATTCCAGAATGAATGGCAGTCAATTACTCAATAAACTTGATTGAAAATTATCTAAATATGGAGTATATATGAAAAAAAGAAAATAAATAATATTTATTATAAAAAATACACAGACAATTGCCAAAAATTGAGATATAACTACTGAACTCAGAAGAGAATAAAAATGTTGAAACAAATATCGAAATTGCATCTATCCAGGCGTCACGTTCCCGAATCCACCGCCATTACCGTGAAGAATGAAAAATACTCCACAATAACAAATCAAAGCGATCAAACACCCAAATCTAGAAAATTTTTATCGAGTGGATGCACAAAAGAGAAGTATCGGGCCCCCTACCAAACTCCATTGCTGCATAAAAATTGTGAATAGCCCATAATACATACTACCAAACCAGCCCTTCAGGTGCGGGTTAGGATAACTTTGGCCCATGGAGGATGTTTAACCATCTTTTTACCTTAATGAACTTGGTTCGTTGCTGAAACCACTCTATTTCCATGATAGCTAAAGTGGGTTTAAACTTCTCATCAGATACTTTTCGAGCCCTCGAGCTGAAACTAATTTCACTCGTACAGTCGTGTAAGAATCTCAAACAACTCCGACAAATCCAATCCCAGATTATGGTCAACGCTGTAGATCACCAAAACCTCCTCGTAAGTTCCCACTTCCTCTCCAAATGCTCTCAGCTCAAACAAATTAATTATGCCCGGGAAGTGTTCGACCAATTGCCCGACAGAAGTTTTACGTCGCTTTGGAATGTATTGTCAAAAGGGTATCTCCAAAACGACTTTTACCATAAAGTGATTGTGTTATTTAGTGATATGTTGAGGGAGAACGTGAAGCTCAATTGTTACACCTTACCCGTGGTGCTTAAGTCGTGTTGCAAATTACTGGCTCTTAATGAAGGTGAAGAAGTGCATTGCATCTCAATTAAAAATGGTTTCAAGTCGAACACTTATGTTTGGCACTAATTTAATTGATTTGTACAGTGGTGGGGGGCATGTGGAGTTAGCCTATAGGGTGTTCAATGAGATGGTACTCAGGAATGTGGTTTCTTGGACTGCAATGCTAAATGGGTACGTTTTCAACAATGATTTGGTTTCAGCAAGAAAGCTTTTTGATTTGTCACCTGAAAAGGATGTTGTGTTGTGGAATCGGATGATCACTGCACATATAGAGTCTGGAGATATGTTGGAGGCAAAGAGGCTTTTTGATGTGATGCCGTCTAAAGACTTGATGTCTTACAATACTATGTTGAATGGGTACGCGAATAATGGGGAAGTGGAGGGCTGTGAGAGACTATTCGAGTCTATGCAAGAGAAAAATATTTTCTCTTGGAATGGTTTGATTAGAGGGTATGCTCACAATGGACATTTCAGCCAAGTTCTTGATGCATTTCAGAGGATGCTGAAAGAGCATAATGTGCAGCCTAATGATGCCACACTGGTTAATGTGTTATCTGCTTGTTCAAGATTAGGAGCTCTAGATTACGGTAAATGGTTGCATAAGTATATTGATGATAATGGCTACGTAGGGAACGTTTACGTTTGCAATGGTCTGATTGATATGTATGCAAAATGTGGATTGGTAGAATGTGCAGTTAATGTGTTTAATAACATGGATAAGAGGGATCTAATATCATGGAACACAATAATCAACGCCCTAGCTGTGCATGGTCATGGAGCTGATGCTCTGAGCCTTTTTGATGAAATGAAAAATGCTGGGGAGAAACCAGATGGGATCACTTTCATAGGCATAATGTGCGCTTGTTCTCATATGGGGTTAGTTGAGGAGGGGTTGGATCATTTCCAATCTATGACTGCTGAATACTCGATTGAACCACAAATTGAGCATTATGGTTGCGTAGTTGACCTCTTGGCTCGATGTGGGCGCTTGGAGCAAGCTATGGAGTTTGTACATAATATGCCCATAAAAGCGGACAGTGTTATATGGACATCTTGCTTGCAGCTTCAAGGGTTCATAAGAAAATCGAATTTGTTGAGCTTTCTCTTCAAAAGCTCATCAAACTTGATCCTAAGAACCCTGCAGTCTATGTTGTGGTATCTAATATATATGGTGAAGCTCGGAAATGGGAGGAACGGGCGCAATTAAAAGTTGCAATGAGGGATACAGGATCAAAGAAGGTGCCAGGATACAGTGCAGTTGAAACTGATGATGGAATCGTTGAGTTCTATGCTTTCGATGAGAGTCACTCGAGAACACGAGAGATATACCAAGCACTCAGAGGATTGACCAAGTTGTTAAGGTTATCTTGGTACGAAACAGATTTAATGGAGCTTGATCTGGAAAACTAGATAAGCCCTTCATGTTATGTATTAATATTGAGTATCATTTGTTGAAGAAAATATTATGTACTCAACTTGAAAAGAATATAAAATCAGCAGTTTTGAAATGGAATATTGTGCGACAATTGGCTTACTAGGTAATGTATATTGTTGGATTATAAAGCATATAATATTAAATTGCTTGTTTGAGACTACATGGGTGTTCTTGAAAAATTATAGCAGCTTTTTATCAGTCATTTAAAAAGCAGCCATCTCAAAACTTTTAGCATTTAAAAGTAATTGCCTTGTTCTCAGGTTTACGTTTGTGAGTCGAGTTGAGCTATCATATACTATGTTGTTCATTTACATTCATACGTTTTCTGGATTTAATTCTAGTATCAAGTCCTAAGTTGTACTATCTGTTCCAGTATTTCTTGGCTTCAGCATCTATATGTTCACTTCACTTCATATCAGATGTGTAGATTCTATACTTTATCTTATAAAAAGATGATTAAGCATGAGATATCTTAGTCATGTGCAGTTAACAGGTGAAGATGGTCACAATGTATTCCAACTTGAATCCTAATGTTTAGATCATGCTGTTTTGTGAAACGAGAATCAAACTAGTTCCATCGATCCCTGAAGTTTACTCTATAATTAACGTTGCACATTGTTGAAATATGATAATTGCACGTTGAGTGTAGTGGGCATTGGAGATTACCTCTGGTAGCATTGCTAGGATGAGGAAGGGAAAGGGAGGCGTCAGAGAAGGAGTTAGAGGAGACCGGTGAATCTCTTCCCTCGTTTCCGTTTAGTAGTGGAAGGTACTTGATCTATTCTGGTGATGGGGATAGGTGCAAGAGTATGAACCAATACTTGTGGGGTCTTACGTGTATGTTGGGTGAAGCGCAGTTCTTGAACCGAACTCTGGTGTTGGATCTAAGGATGTGTTTGTCCAAGGTTCACTCTTCCTCCAGAGTTGATGAAGGTAAAGATTTCAGGTTGTACTTCAACTTGATCACTTGAAATTCAGCTTCTGTGGTTGATCAAATCAGTTTTCGTCTGGTTGGAATAAATGGCAACAGAAGGATGGATCAACTCCCCTCCACCTGGTGGAGGATTTCAAAGTCACGCCGATGAAGTTAGCTGACATCAAGGCTGCTGTGATCATGAGAAAATTCGGGTCTGTTGAGCCGGATAATTACTGGTGTCGGGTTTGTAAGACAATCATCCAGCGGCCATGGGTTATGATTGGGAAATCAAGACCGTTGCAGGGTATTGCTTCTGCTATTACAGCAAGGATGAATCATGATTCGACGCTGTTCACGTGTAGGAGGGGAGAAAGCTAGGAACAAGAAGCTGTGGCCTAATCTTGACAAAGATACCTCACCTGTCTCTGATGGCATGACAAGATTGAAGAGTGAAAGGAACGTTTATGTTGCGACGGATGAACACGAAACAATACTAGATTGCCTTGCTTACAGTAAAACCCCAGTATCATATGAAGCAGATACGTACTAGAATCTCTCTGCGGATCAAACCATGTATATCCTTGACCCCATTCGTGGCTCTCATCATACTACAACAAAACATGTTCCATTACATCGTTTCATTATCTGTATAAGTACAATGCACATCTCAGAACAAACTGCATTGCCTATTTTTTTCGACAGAATTATGCGAATGTTGACAGCAACTGATACAAATAAACCCATTAGCACTCACTCACTGTGGATGAAGTATCTATGTAATAACGGTGGGACCAGATCAATCAGTGAACTCTTGCATCTTAGACAGCTTAAGAGCAACTTCAACCTGCAGTAAAAGAGTGGAATTCCATTGGCCAAGATTCAAAATCCATGTTCATTGTCCAAGCAACTATATGCAAATGTTCTTAGAGATTCTGCTTCTGTTGAGGTAATGACTGATAATTTACCTTCAGTTGTGGCTCACTCACAGAACACTGTATTTGGTAAGAACATCGAAGGCTGTAAGACTGACAGTAAATTAATGATTGAAGTTGGTCATGAAATCAGATAAAAACAGAGGTTCAAAATATTTGTCTTGAAGTTAAAATGGAGTCTGAAAATACTGTTGAAAGAACACAAGTGAGAAGTTGATGTTTGTAGTCCCGGTCGAAATGATAGAGACAAAGTAAGTGATCGTAAGATGCCAATGTAGTCGAATTGACTCGTGAGTCAAGTCCCTCTAGACTTGTCGAACTTGACCAAGCTAGAGTGGCTCGACCTCGAGTCGAATCGCCTCATTGTAGAGTTACCATCCGAGATTCTAACCCACATGCCACATTTGAAATTCCTTTATTTATCATTGAACCACTTCTCAAGCCATGATGGCAACACTAACCTTAAACCCGTTTTTGCACCCCTTGTTAGCTCCCGGATTGAATTCCTTATTCCACAGTTGGTGCTTCAATGGTCACAATATAAAGATATCAGTTGATGGAAATGCGATAGAATTTGATGGCTATAGATTCTCAAGTGTTTATTATGTGACAAAAGAATATTGCGACATTTTATGATCTTACTAAAGATTGCAAATATATTTATCAATAGTTTCACAATTTGTTTGCCTTCCAACCACTTCTGTTCGTCATACTCATTGTTAAGAAACTCGATTTCATGTTGTCATTCCCCAGAAACTAGCTTTTTTTTATTTTTAATTCTAAATACATTTTCAATATTTTCCTCTTCACTCTAATTAATCTAAGTATATCCTCCAAGTCTGAAAGATAGAGAGAAAGGAGAATACAACGGAGAGAACGCTGATATATCAGTTAGTTATAAAGAAGATGGGAATAATTAATGAAACTTACCGTATAAGTAGGTGGTTCATCTTGGTAAATGATACTCTCCGTCCGCCAACAAGGGTCTCATTTTGTATTTTTTGGTGTTCCCACATATTTTATTTCTCTTTTCAGATACATGTGACTACCACAGATATGTATCTCTTGCCCGCGACGGAGGGAGCACTAGCTTTCTGTGAGCAGGTTATTATGGCACAAGTCAGATACATGTGACTAACACAGATATGTATCTCTTGCCCGCGGACGGAGGGAGCACTAGCTTTCTGTGAGCAGGTTATTATGGCATTCTGTGAGCAGGTTATTATGGCACAAGGGCCAGAGGACGGAGGGAGCACTAGTTTTTTGTGGGCAGGTTATTATGGCACAAGGAACTTTTTTTTGATGGACAAAGTTAGTTGTTAGTTCATCAAGTCTCCATACATCCTTATTCTCCAAACCTCCTTATAACCCCACTCCTGTTCGTTCCCAATGAGAATTGAACCCGGGTCACTCACTTGTGTGAGGAGCCCGGTGGCCAAGTGAGCTAGCCCACCTGATTCAGAGAAGTTATTATTGTGAATTAAACAAGCTCCACTAATTCCCCTTAGATTTTTCTCATCATTGCCATGCTCTGTTGTTGATATAATCTGATCATGTTTAACTCATTGCCCTTTGTTGATCTCTACTCCAACTGCTTTTGCAATTGTCTGCATAAGTAAACAATATTAATAATAGCAAATCTACAAATAAAGGATGAAAATAATTAGCTTATGTGATGTTTGTATTTAAAAATAATAATAAATGACCTTGGTAGCTGTGCGTAGCATTAGCAAGAATTGATGAGGATGTTGAGATTCCTAATTGAACTCTAGCTTAGCTCAAATGTACTCTCTCGTTCGAACCCTGAAATAAGATTAGTAACACATTAATTGTGATTAGCAACTTCTTGGATTGGCATTATTTGGAGCTGAGCATTTATTCATATCTGTTTTGAGATTAAGCCACAACACTATAGAAAGCAAATCAAGCTAATTGAAAAACTAAATCATAGTAATATATAATTAATAAATGCAATATTAAATAGTAAATTATATAAAATTTTCTTAAAAAAGAGAAAAATAAAAGATAAATATGAATTTTATCCATATCTATATATTTATATATATTCTATATAAAAGCATCTTAAGTCAACTTTTTTTTCCCGCTCAAAAATTTGAATCAAAATCTCTCTTCAATTTCTCAGCTCTTCTCAATTTCTATTCAATTTATTGCCACTCATTTTATTCTTATTTCATTAAATAAAAACATTTTGATGCTTTACTATCACATTTTTTTAGCACTTATTTCCTTAAATCTCTCTTCAATTTCACACATTTTTTAAATTTGGATTGTATTTGAAAGTAAGGTTAAATAATTAAGACATTATTTGAAATTGTTTATAACATATAATTACGTAATGAAATATAAATATTAATAAAAATTTTAAAATTGTTGGCTTTTTATAATTACATTAATTTATTATACATGAAAATGAATAAGGGTCGTATAATGTCAATTCAACTAAAAATTATTTAATTCATTATACATAAAGAACTAAACTAAATATACATACCATCACAATATAAAACCTCATACATATGTATTCCCTTCATCACATTCTAATAGTTATATTTGCTTTTTGTACGGGTTGCTTTTTGCATGGGAATTAAGAAATTTAGTATTTTAATATATATTGAGGTAAGATAAATAATAATTTAATGTATAGTGGATGTTTGTATTAATGTGGCGGATGAGTCCCATAATACATTTAGATATTTTAATTACTTAATTGTGTGGGTCTCATACATATAACCGTTAGAATGAAACACTAAATTTAAAAATATATACTCCCTCCGTCCCAGAGAAGTTGATATATTTTTTTGGCACGAAGATTAAGGAGTATAATAATTTAATGTAAAGTGAAGTGAGAGAAATAATATTTAATGTGTAATGGGTAGTTGTATTAGAGGTGATATGTGAGGCCATGAGAATAAATTAATTGTTTTTGTGTGGGTCTCATATATTAAAAAGGAAATGCGTCAACTTTAGTAGGACAAATCAAAAAGGAAAGTGTGTCAACTTTTATGAGACGGAGAGATTAATTATTAGGATGGAAAGGAGGAAATACATAATTAATTATATATGTTTATATGTCCACGACACACACATATATATTTACTATTATAAAAAATCTATATTTATATAATTTTATTTTTTAAAATCTATCCCTATACAGCGCACAAGTTAAAATTTGGATTAATAAATGAAATGTCTTTTGTCTTTTTATTTTTCTAATATCTTAACTTTATAATTTCATAATTGACCTGGGAGAGTGTAAATAATGGATTCTCATTACCTATAGGGTATATTTCACCTAAGATTCAAGGTATAATGATTTTTTAAATATAAGAAAAAAAATAAAAAACAAAAATACATCAATTGAGAAGTGGACCATAAGTTAATTAAAGGGTCTACATGTTAATTAATTAGAAGTGGGGATCCCCAGTTATACTAAATAATTTGGTAGAATCGGTTCAACGAAAGTGACTCTCGAAGTTGTTATATGCTTGAGGTGAAAATAAACGGTTTGCTTCTCCTTTACATTTTTGTATTACATCTCCTATTGCACACTGTTAGATGATTAACATGTATGATATAATCAGTGATTAGAAAATCGGACTGGAGGTCAAATCGGTAGAGACAACGGTTCGAGGTTTAACCGGAGAAATGAAATTAACATATTTTTAATTATTTTAAAATTATTATAACAAATTATATATAATAAATAAATTATTTTAATTTGTTGCAACTAAACTAAAGCCCAACCCATTTGATAAAAAAAGGCAAAAGAGAACAGCCCATTTTAAAAGCCCACTAGTTGATTAAAAATCATATATAAGGAAAAAGTTATCAATTAGGGTAGAGGGTAGCAGGCAGCCGTTTCTCTCCCATTCTGATATTTTCTTCCATTCTCTCACTCTTCTGTATCTAGGGATGTAAACGAACCAAGCCGCTCGTAAACTATTCGAGACTCGATTCGGAAAAAATTCGTTCGAGTTCGTTCGTGGAAAAAAACGAGTCGAGCCGAGCTTGATTTTCGAGCTCGATTATTTTTTCGAGCCGAACTCGAGCCCGAGGGTGTTTGGCTCGAAAGCTCGCGAACGTGTTCGTTTACAGGCTCGCGAACGTGTTAGCGAACATGTTCGTTTAAAAGCTTGCGAATATGTTCGTTTATAGGCTCACGAACATGTTCGTTTATTAAGCTCGCGAACGTGTTCGTTTATTAAGCTCGCGAACGTGTTCGTTTATAGACTCGTGAACGTGTTCGATAATAGGCTCGAATAGTGGTCAATATGCTCATTCTTCATATTATTACTCCATTATTATTATTATTATTATTATTTTTTTTATTATTTATTATAACATATTAATATGGTAATTTTAGCGTTTAAAATTTTTTACATAAATAAATAAACTTTTATATATATATATATATATATATATAACTTTTATCAATATAATTTATAAGGAATATAAATTTATAATTTAAAAAATATAGTATACTTTAAATTAAAGAAAATTTTTAAAGTATGACAATGAAATAATGAAATTATTAAAACGTAATTAATAAAAATAAAATTAAAAAGAGAGTGCATGTTATTAATTCTAAATAATGAATTGAAAGTCATATTTATAATGGGTTTAAAGATCTAAATTTTTTATTTTTTATTTCTATATAAGATTTAGTTTTGATTTATTTATACTTAAATTTGAATAAATATATGTATTTATATACATTAAATTTTAACTAATACTCCCTCCGTTCCGGAAAACTTTTCACCTTTACTGTTCCACGTTGTTTAAGAAAAGTTACACTTTTTGAGCAACTTTATTAACTTTGGAGGGTATTGTAGTATTTTTAGGTAATAAAAAAGTATAAAGTAATGATATGTGTGTGAAAAAGGAGTGACAAATTTAAAATTAAAGTAACTTTTGAGGTTGTTGGATAAAGTGATATTTTCTTTGTTAGGGGGTGAAAGGTTGTGGGGCAAACAAATGAAGAAAGTGAGAAAAGTATTATGAGACGGAAGGAGTAGTAATTAATAAAATTGTAAGTATTTTAAAGTCGACACCTCATTAATACATATATATATATATGTATATATATACGTATATATAAAAATAAATTAATTTAATATAATTATTTATTTATATTTTAATAATATAATTTTATTTGAAGGAGAAATTTCGAATTTATATACACCCGTATTTGTCTTTTAATATTATTATTATTATTATTATTATAGTTAATGGGATAACATATGGATACATTCAAATTTTAGACAAATACTTGTGTGACACCGTCTTACATAAAGTCTTACGTGAGACGAATAAAAAATTTATAAAATATTAGCACTTTCGCTATATTCCATATAAAATGTTAGTTTTGTTTATATTATAAATTGTAATAAAATAGTTCACTACACTATTATTACTTTTTATCGATTGAATATCACTTTTAATTAATAATATTATCACTTTTTATTCGTCTCATGTAAATATTTACGTGAGACGGTTTCACACAAGACCTACTCCAAAATTTAAATTAAATACATACTCCATATACTTATAAATGTTAATTAAAAAAATCTTTTGTTATATTATTAATATATATTTTAATTAATAATTAATACTTCTAATAATTAATAAAAATTTATAATAGCTCTAGATTCCACTTTTTATAAAAAAAATTATTAATAAAATTTTATTATTCATGAGACCTCACTCAAACCTTTATACATTAAAAAACTAAAAAATAAATTTTTTTCAGCTTAAAGAGCAGAACGAGCCCGAGCTCGAACAAAGGACTAGTTTTTATCAAGCCGAATTCGAGCTCGAGTTTTTTTTTTTTTTATTCAGTAAATATTTCGAGACGAGCTCGCGAACTGTTCGCGAGCTCTATATTTTACACACGAGCCGAACTCGAGCTTAAAAAATAAAATTCGAATTGAGCTCGAGCCCTTTAAAAAAATTCGAGCCGAGCTTCGAGCCCGGAGATGTTCGGCTCGGCTCGGCTCGATTACATCCCTATCTGTATCTCGTCATTTCTCTTCCATTTCTTCACTCTTCTTTCACTTTTCTTTGTTTTCTCACTTGAATAAATACTTCACAATACACGAATTGCGTGTCCTCATAGTTAATCAAGAATTGTAGCAGAAAATCAAATTCGTGGAGGGGTGGCTTGGCATCTCAGAAGGTTTTTCGATCTATTAGATCAGTGTAATTTATTGTACATAGGTTTCCATTCAACTTCTAGAAAAGAGGATTTCAATGTATTTCTTTAGATATGTGTAATGTAATTTCTTGTTGATTGGTTTTTTTAAAGATTTAAGTTCTTTTAATGAAAGTATGGAACATAATACAGAATAGGAATGTATTTGTTTATATGTGATACACAAAACCAGTGATTTTCCAGTTCAATCGGTTTATAAGTTCCCTCGTTTTTCCTGGTTCATCCCGGTTTTTCCCTGTTCAACTAAGAAAATGGTTTTTAAGTGATTTCGGACCGGTTCCGTCACCAGTTCCCGATTGAACTGGTCGGTCTGGTCCGGTTTTCAAATCACTGGATATAATAAAATATATACTCTAAAAAGAAAGCTTAAATTCGGGCAATGGTTTAGATTTTTTTTAGAAAGATTAAATCCGGGGTGTTTTTCCTGAACACATCGTTCATCTAACATGTGTAACATGAGATATTAGATGTAACATCAAGTGTAACATAAAATCCAAGATGAAAAACGAATTAGTGATATATACTTCTTTAAATAAAAATTTGATTTATGTCAATACTTTCCAATTTGAATATAGGACATTCTCTTATTATTTTGATTTTGCAATGATATATACTACTCTTTGGTGCGATAATTTTTTGTTATTAACTATATTGAGGTTTACCAATTCAAGCTTATAAATTCAAAAGGAGTTCATTATCGGCTCTTTGCCATTAATTCAATGACTCAAGAGTTAATTAAATTCAAAATATCAATATCATGTTAAATGTACATTTGAAACGTTGAAATACTAATAGAGAAATCAGTGATAGTAATTATTCCTTGGCCTATTGAAACTTTTTAGATGAAACAAAATTTGAGCAAATAAATTGTCCATCATATGTGAAATATTTACATTTAACAATACAACATAATTATAATGTAATCCCATTCATTCAAACAGGCGTCATTACACAATGAATGAAGGCAAATCGTTTGTGGATGTTGACTTGGGAATTTCTCAATGGACTTGATTCATTCATTGATCACTTTGCAATTAGTCAGCATGATTGGGTGGATGGAGAAAAAAATTAAGTGTCCATATACTAAAAAGAAATGTCGAAATAAAGCCTTTTTACCTGTTAAAGATGTAAAATATCATTTGGTCAAGAATGGATTCATTCCAAATTATTTTGAGTGGGTTTTCCATGGTGAACGGTGGTGAAAAGATGATATGGAGGCAGATTCTGGTGGAGCAATTCCTTCATCTTCTCACATGATTATTGAAGAATTATACAATCCATACCACCAAACAACTATGGATGAGGCTGGACTAACTTTTAATGTGGAAAACTTAGATGAAAAGGCTCTTGACCAAAAAGTAAAAAATTATCTTTGACTTGCTTAAACCATGCCAAGACTTGTGGCCTGAGTATAGTCATTCAAATTTGTCCTTTCATTGCTCGACTTATGAGCATGAAAACAGAGAATCACATGTTTGTGAAGTTATTTAATGATGTCTGTCAGATTATTAAAGGAATTGTAATGAACTTTTGTTTCTTATCTCTTAAGACATCTGTAGTGTTAAAGTTTCTTATGCTTAGGGTTCAAAATGTTTGCATCAGTGGTTTATTTATAGTTGGTAATATTTCAATCTCTTAAGACATTTTAAGTTTAATATTTCAATCTATAGGTTATGTATTTGATATGAGCGTGAGACCGTCTTGAGATCATTTTGTGTTTTGTTAATTAGTTATCATGTTCTATTAAAATGTTACCTTTTATTCATATAATAAATTATTCATAAAACAATTCACAACACAGTTATTATTTTTTCATCCATATGGAGTTTATGTTAGGCACAATATTTCCCCTTGGTGTGTCCATCTCTAGTGCACTTGTGACTTCCGCAGCAGTCGCTGTCGATTTTACAGTTGTTGCCAAACGGTGCACAACATTTCCCAGACCGGCAAGATCACGCAGCTTCACCACCCAAACCCTTCAGCACTTCCCTAGTAACGCAACATTCATCGTCATTCGAACATGTCGTGCCAGGAGTGTTGAATATTAAACTTAATTTTGTGGAGATGTCATAAATTGGGAAGATGTGAATCTTCTAGGTTGGTGGAGACATTTGTAAACTAGAATTCTCTAGAATGGGAAATTAAGGAAAATGAGAAAGAATAATCTAGAATAATGTAGTGAAAGAACAATCTAGAAAAACATGTGATAAAATATAAGTGAAATATCTAGATTAGTTAGAGCTTAGTAGAATTATCTAGATGAAACTAGTATAGAATGATCTAGAATATTAGAGATTGTAATCTTGATTACTATAAATAGGTGCATGATGTATTATTTTGAAGACACAACCAAAAAGTTTAGTAAAGTGTGTTTATTATAAACATTGTTCTCTCCCTCAAATCTCTTCTATCACATTTTGTTTACCCTACTCACCAAATTCCTATACCCGCCCACAAATACATACACATATCCCTCCAACCTTTTACTCCTTCAAAGTGGTATCCGAGCCATACGATCCTCCTGTGAGAGATGACTAACAACCTTCAATCCTTTCAAGTCCCGTTGGTCAACAAGAGCAACTTTGATAATTGGAGTATCAAGATGAAGGCACTCCTAGGCGCTCATGATGTTTGGGAGATTGTAGAAAGGGTACGAGCAACCGGAAGACAAAAAGATACTATTTCAACAACTAAAGGATAAGTTGAGAGATTCAAGAAAGAGGGACAAAAAGGCTCTCTTCCTTATCTACCAAGTATTGGGAGATGATGACTTCGAGAAAATCTCGAGTGTGACAACCGCTAAGGAAGCGTGGGACAAGCTCCAAGTGTCATGCAAAGGAGCAGATCAAGTTAAAAAGGTACGCCTTCAAACTTTAGGAGAATTTAAGTCCTTACACATGAAGGAGTCCGAATCTATTTCAGATTATTTTACAAGAGTTTTGGCGGTCTCAAATCAAATGAAAAGAAATGGTGAAAACTTGGAGGATGTTAGAATAATGGAGAAAATATTACATTCGCTGACTCCCAAATTTGAGCATATTGTGGTGACTATTGAGAAGACTAAAAATTTAGAGGAGATGACAATTGATCTCTTAATGGGGCCGTTACAAGCTTATAAAGAGAAATAAAAACAAAAGTAAGATATGATGGAGCAATTGTTAAAATTGCAAGTGAGTACAAAGGAGAAAGACGAAGGCCCAAGTAGCGGTCAAAGTTGTGGCCAAGGACAAGGTCGAGACCGTGGATGTGGACGAGGGGGCTATGAAAATCATGGAGAGAGAAAAGAATTTGGTCGAGAAAGGAGCAACCCAAAATTGAGGTACGATAAATCTTCTATAAAATGCTATAATTGTGATAGATTTGGGCATTATGATTCCGAGTGTTGGAAAGCAAAACAAAAGGTTCAAGAGAAGGCCAACTTCGTTGAGAGCAAGAAGGAAGAAAATACAAGTGTGCTTTTAGCGTACAAAGGAGAAAATAAAAGACAAGATGATACTTGGTACCTCGATACGGGAGCGAGCAACCACATATGTGGCAAAAGGAGCATGTTCATGGAGCTGATGAATCAGTAAGTGGCAATATCTCATTTGGTGATGAATCTAAAATTCCGGTGAAAGGAAAAGGAAAAATACTAATTCATTTAAAAAATAGAGGTCATGATTTCATCTCGAATGTTTATTATGTGCCCAACATGAAAAATAATATATTGAGTTTGGGACAACTCTTAGAGAAAGGTTATGACATTCACTTGAAGGATTATAACCTTTCAATAAGAGATAATGAAAATAATTTGATAGCGAGGGTGCCAATGTTGAAGAATAGAATGTTTCTACTAAATATTCGGAATGATGTGGCAAAATACCTTAAAGCTTGCTTTAAGGATAAGTCTTGGTTATGGCACCTACGGTTTGGGCACTTAAATTTCGGAGGATTGGAGTTATTATCAAGGAAGAAAATGGTAAGAGGATTGCCATCCATCAAGCATCCCGACCAATTATGTGAAGGATGCATACTCGGGAAGCAAGCTAGAAAGCCATTCCCAAAGGAGTCAACCTCGAGAGCAAAAAAGCCATTGGAATTGATCCATGCCAATGTGTGTGGGCCAATCAAACCAACAATAATTATTTCTTGCTCTTCATTGATGATTTTTCTAGAAAAACGTGGGTGTATTTCTTGAAGCAGAAATCAGAAGTATTTGAAGCCTTCAAGAAATTTAAAGTTGCCATTGAAAAGGAGAGCGGGCTAGAAATCAAATACATGAGAACCGATCGAGGTGGTGAATTCACATCCAAGGAATTCATGGCGTATTGCAAAGCAAAATAGGATCCGGAGGCCTCTTACTGTTCCAAGATCTCCTCAACAAAATGGTGTAGTAGAGAGAAAGAATAGAACCATAGTGGAGATGGCGCGCAGCAAGTTGAAGACGAAGAATCTTCCAAAAGAATTTTAGGCAGAAGCAGTGGCGTGCGCGATGTACCTGCCCAATTGATCTCCAACTCGAAGTGTATGGGGAAAGAATCCACAAGAAGTATGGAGTGGGAGAAAGCCTAAAATCGCTCATCTAAGAGTATTCGGGAGCAAAACATATGCTCACATAGCAGATGAGACAAGAAGAAAGATCAACGACAAGAGTAAGCCATACATATTCATTGGGTATGACTCTAACTCTAAAGGTTACAAGCTATATAATCCCCTCACAAAGAAAAGTGTGATAAGTCGAGATGTGGAGTTCGATGAAGAAGGTGTTTGGGATTTCGATTTCAACATCAATGATCACAACTTTGTAACTTCACATTTTTAAGATGAAGAGAAAATCGAGCAAGCAGGTGAAGGTGAAGAGACAGTGAATCCACCCGCTTCACCGGCAAGAGAAGTTGGAGACTCACCCTATCTTTCCTGAATGAAAGAAGCGCATCGCGTGTGAGGAGCCTGCATGAGATCTATGACGAGACTGAAAGATTAGAGGATCTCACCTTACTTTGCTTATTTGCTGATTGTGAGCCAGTAACTTTTGAGGAGGCTACACAAAGCAAAAGATGGAGAGATGCAATGGATGAGAAAATTCAGGCCAGAAGAATAATACGTGGGAGTTTGCAATATTGCCAAAAGGATCACAAGGCCACTGGAGTTAATTGGGTGTATAAAGCAAAGAAGAACTCCAAGGGTGAAATAGAGAGATACAAAGCAAGACTTGTCGCTAAAGGATATAGTCAAAGAGCTGGAATCGACTATGATGAGGTATTCGCTCCTGTCGCCCGACTAGAAACTATCAGGCTAATAATTTCACTTGCAGCCCAAAACAAATGGAAAATCTATCAAATGGACGTGAAGTTAGCCTTCTTGAATGATGTACTTGATAAAGAAGTCTACATCAAGCAATCACCAGGCTTCGAGGTGAAAGGGCAAGAAGAAAATATGTTGAAGTGGAAGAAGGCCCTATATGGATTAAAACAAGCACCAAGGGCATGGAATAGCAGGATTGACAAGTACTTGGAGGAAAATGGTTTCACCAAGTGCTCACATGAACATGCCCTCTACGTCAAAATCAAAGGTGGTGATGTCTTAATTGTTTGCTTGTATGTGGATGATCTTATATTCACAGGAAGCAACACAAAGATGTTCGAAGAGTTCAAGAAGGCCATGACTAAAGAGTTTGAGATGATGGATATTGGGCTCATGGCATATTATCTTGGAGTTGAAGTCGAGCAACTTGAGGAAGGAATCTTCATCACACAAGAAGGTTATACGAAGGAGATCCTCAAGAAGTTCAAAATGGAAGATTGTAAGGCTATCAACACCCCAGTGGAGTATGGAAGTAAACTATCCAAGCATGAAGAAAGAGAAAAGGTGGATCCGACACTCTTTAAAAGTTTGGTTGGAAGTCTAAGGTACTTAACTTGTATGAGGCCAGACATTCTTTACGCAACAGGGATTGTGAGTAGATTTATGGAGAATTCAACCACAACGCACTTGAAGGCGGCAAAGATAATTCTTCGATATCTCAAAGGTACGCTCAAGTATGGCATACTTTATTCAAATACTAATAACTATGAGCTTGTAGGCTATAGTGATAGTGATTGGGCTGGAGATAATGATGATCGAAAAAGTACAAGTGGATTTGTGTTCTTCATGGGAGACACCGCTTTCACTTGGATGTCGAAGAAGCAACCAATTGTCACATTGTCTACATGTGAAGCCAAGTATGTAGCCGCCACATCCAGTATTTACCATGCTATATGACTCAGAAGTTTGTTACGGGAGCTCGGATGGACAAAAGAGACACCGATGAGAATTTGTGTGGACAATAAATCGGCAATTGCATTGGCGAAGAATCCAGTATTCCATAATCCAAGCAAACACATAGACACTCGTTTCCACTATATCAGAGTGTATTGCGAAAAGAGAAGTTTAAGTGGAGTATGTAAAATCACAAGATCAAGTAGCCGATATTTTCACGAAGCCGCTCAAGTATGAAGAGTTCGCAAGATTACGAATAATGCTTGGAATGCAAATAAAGTTTAGGAGGGGGTGTTGAATATTAAACTTGATTTTGTGGAGATGTCATGAGAATTCTAGATAAATTGGGAAGATGTGAATCTTCTAGGTTGGTGGAGACATTTATAAACTAGAAATCTCTAGAATGGGAAATTAAGGAAAATGAGAAAGAATAATATAGAGTAATGTAGTGAAAGAACAATCTAAAAAAACATGTGATAAAATATAAGTAAAATATTTAGATTAGTTAGAGCTTAGTAGAATTATCTAGATGAAACTAGTATAGAATGATCTAGAATATTAGAGATTGTACTCTTGATTACTATACCCGCCCACAAATACCTACACATATCCCTCCAACCTTTTACTCCTACAAGGAGGACCACAGCAATACCCGTAATTGATATCACAAATTGCTCCTTCACCACAACACTGGTTGTTTGATTTGCAAGCAGTCACTCGAATCACCAAGCTTAAGGCAAACATTAATGTTCAATAAATCTTCCCCCACCACAACTTCATTACTTATCCAAACCACTGCATGTATGTCCACGATAAGAGTGAGGAACTACCTGGTTCGAATTTTTCAATTGGAATGGTAATATTTATTATTAAGAGTTTAGTTACAATGAGATTGAAGGGTGAAAAGTACTTATTGAATCAATGAGAATAATCGAAACAAGCATCAACAATGAGAATCAATATATTTAGGGAATGTTTGGTTCACTAACCATATACATGGTTAATGAATCAATGTGGACTTTTAGGGGTTATTATACAACTTAAGTTAGCTAATATTATATTTGTTATTATATTTTTTTGTTAATAAAATTAAGGATTAGTAGATGATAAAAATTTAAATTTACATTATCATCCTTAAAAATTATAAATTTTACTTTTTTTTTTTGTATATTCTCCCTTATTTATATTCCGAGCATTCAGTTTAAAAAAAATTTAAAATTAAAATTTAATTTAATTTAATTTTTGGAAAATTTTTTAATCACTAGATTTGAATTATTTCAAAAAATTTCAAAAGTTTTAAATTTAAATATTATCTAGTTTATAAAATGATAAACAAAATAACATGTTATTTTTTCAAATTGTTTTTCCCTAAAAGTTAAAATAAATAAAGCATGTTATATATATTAAACAAAATTAAGAAAAGTCAGGGAGAAGAACTAGTGAAACCAGACTTAATTTTATATGTATATGCAAGGGGCAAAATTGCCCAAAGGTTTTAATAAGACTACTCCCGCATAGCTTTGTATGCAAACCCACCAAGGGTCTGGGTTCCATTTCACCGGGCTGGGGGATTCAGTTACCCGGTTGAAAATAAAATTAGGCCTAGATTTTTGCTACTAAACTAATTATTAAGTGGGTTAAATAGTGTATTAAAGCTTAATCTAACAAACAAATATTTCCCTACATTCCTATTAATCCCACTCATTACTTTCAACCATCGATTGTTGAAATACAAAGATAATAAATGGCTTATAAACAAAACAGACCAGTTTTTGCACTTGATCTTCATTCAAAAAAGAATGCTTGAATTGAAAATATATAATAGAAGGGATCATACTTATTACTTACAGAAGAGAAATAGTAATAACGGGTTGGTCAGTGGCGGATGCAGGATTTCCGTCGAGGGGGCCCAATTCTTCTCATACAATTGTTCGCATTTTTTGTTCTACAATTTTTAAGAAGAATTATTTTATTTATCAACTTTTATTAATATTTTTTAAGAGTATTTTAGTATTTTTAGTTGTGTTAGGTAAAAATTATAATTTTAAAATTAAAATAATTTATTTCACTTGAAATACTGCAACAGAAAATAAATATCAATTGAAATAAAAAAGAGAGGAAGGGAAAAACAGACCAGTTTTTGCACTTGATCTATCATTCAAAAAAGAATGCTTGAATTGAAAATATATAATAGAAGGGATCATATTTATTACTTACAGAAGAGAAATAGTAATTACGGGTTGGTCAGTGGCAGATGCAGGATTTTCGTCGAGGGGGGCTCAATTCTTCTTATACAATTGTTCGCATTTTTTGTTCTACAATTTTTAAAAAGAATTATTTTATTTATCAACTTTTATTAATATTTTTTAAAGAGTATTTTAGTATTTTAAGTTGTGTTAGGTAAAAATTATAATTTTAAAATTAACATGATTTATTTCACTTAAAATACTGCAACAAAAAATAAATATCAATTGAAATAAAAAAGAGAGGAAGGGAGGGGGAATAAATAAAAAGTGCTGTCCTAAGGGTGAATGGAACACTATACCTTCAACATTTGCTTGCCTCACCACTAGGCAATTGTAAAATTTTGTACTACTTCCTATATATATATACTACTAATTAGGAAAAGTTCAGGGCCCAGTGCCCCACCTACGAAGGTCCGCCACTGGGTTTGATGGTGTAACAAACTACTGAAGAAGACTTCCCGGCCATTACAACTCGTGTGATTTAATTAATCTCTACATTTGCACGATTATTTGAATGCCGGTACCACATTTATAGGGATTTTATATTGGCATAAGCTACTGCACTGTGTTCCCATGTGAACACAACCCTCCCCTTCATATTTTATGTATTACTAGGAATTTAAATTAAAAAGAGGCACGGAAATTACCAATAGGTATGGTGTGTCCTCGAGGCACAAGAACCTCACTCTTTTATAGTATTTTATTTTAACCAACAATAACCATGTGTTCATTTATTGCACTTGCACACCACCAATACTTATTTTATTTTTTTAGTTTAAATTATGCACTGTAATTAGACTTCGTTTCTTATTCTTGACTAGTGTTAAAGTCACGCGTTGCACGTTACATATACAAGACTTACATTTGATTAATTTAGTTTAAATTATGCACTCTAATTAGACTTTGTTTCTTATTCTCGACTAATCAATAACCATGTGTTCATTTATTGCACTTGCACACTATTTTATTTTTTAGTTTAAATTATGCACTGTAATTAGACTTTGTTTCTTATTCTTGACTAGTTTTAAAGTCACGCCGTTGCACGTTACATATACAAGACTTATATTTTATTAATTATGGTATTCCACTAAAAAAATTATATTTTTATCCACACAATACAATTAATATATTTCTTTGAATATATGTATCTGAAAAATCTATGAATATATAAATTTTAGGTAGGGATGTCAACGGGTCGGGTTTGAAGCGGGTACCTAACTATCCGGACTCGACCCATTTTTAAATTGGCTGCCCCAGACCCGTACGGGTCTTATTATACAGCTCCAGACCCAAACCCAAATGGGGCTAGTCCGCCCCGCCCCACTCTCTTATTTCTTTTAATTTTTTTAATTTTTATTTAATTTTTTAAGACTTATGTGGCACTCATAAATCACTAATTCTCTCACTTTATCATTCTCCATAGCTTCAAGTAATAATTATGTCAAAAAAATAAGAATAAAATTAAAATAATCTATATATATTATTATTATTATTATTATTATCTATCTACTAGTAATACCCGGCCCGTGCGTTGCACGGTCACTCATTTTTTAAAAAAGAAGTATATGTTCACTTAAAAATTATTTGAATTGGAATTTTATAATACAATCCATCAATTCATGCTACGTATATTCCTTTCTAACAGTAAGAAGATCATGAAATAATGCACTTTAAATATATAACGAAAGAAAGTAGTGGTAAATATTGACCCCTATCCATGCTACGTATGTTCATTTTTAACAGTAAGAAGATCAGGAAACAATGCATATTAAATATACAATGAAAGAAAGTATTAGCAAAGATTATTGGGCATTTAGAAGCAGAGATTAGAATTATTAGTATTGCATCTCGTATGATTGGTTAATGTTAGAACTGAAAAGCGAAGTGAATCGATAAAGGAACCACTAAAAAAATTACTACTGACATGTATTTTTTTCTCGATTCACACAGATTCTGTTAATAAATTAATAAACAAAAATTTAATAGATCATTCACTAAAATTTGTTATTAAATTTTGAAAAATGAAAACCCCACTCATACATTTTTATAAACCTCCATAAAAACTACATTTCTATCCCAAGCATAATTTGATTACACTTATTTCAATAAATTATAAGAATAACTCCCTAAAATTTTTATATATATTTCTCATAATTAGCTGTACTCGAACAAATAATTAATTTTTCATACCAAGCATTTCTAATACCAAGTAATCAAATTAAATATTAAGGAGTATATTATTTTAATTTATACTCCAGATTGAGAGGTATAATATTTTAATATATAATATGTAGTTGTTAAGGATGATAGCGGGTAGGATATCTACTGTTATAGGTGTACTCATACTCGTATCCTTTTAAATATAAACTAATCATATCAATACCCGACTCATTAAAAAAATATATATTATGATACTCGTACCCATCCTAAATTCTTAATTAATGCCCGTTTAGATTATAATTATTTATATATATTTTCTAAATTAATATGCTAATAAAAATTATTCTATTATTAATTAAATATAATTATAATATAAATTCTATTATTTTAAATAAATTTTAATAAATATAATTAAAAAACTCATAACTACTAAAAGTTGATATCCTAAACCCTAAAACCCTAAAACCCCAAACCTAAAACCCTAAACCCCTAAACCCTAAATCCTAAACCTTTAATCCTAAAACTCTAAACCCTAAAACCTAATTTTATACATATGAGTGCATGCTTGCACCCATATGTGTATATTTTTTTATTCAATAGTGTATACATATTTCTTAATAACTGTATAATTTTTTTACAATATATTTTTCAATAAAAAAATTACAGAAAATTCACTATCAAAATGTACACATTTTTTTCTTCTTTAGTATTTATATTTTTATTCGTAAGTGTTTAAGTTTCTAAAAGTGGGTGCACAGTGCACCCTGCTGCATAGAATAATTAGCAATTAACTATTTAAATATATAATTGATCCATTAACTTCAAAATTTTGACAATTTAGTGCATGTATCGGCTAGAGTAGGTCACCCAATCGATAATGTCACATAACACTTCAAACGTAGCGAGAAATTAAATTTGTAGTCCTTTAAGTTTTTTTTTTTTTATTTTTGAAATAAAAATATACTATTATTAACTAAATATAAAATAAATATAATATAATATTAATATTTAAATAGTTAATTGCAAGAAAGACAATGAACTTTACTTCAATTGAGACTTAATTCACACGTTTGAAATTTTATAAAAAAGAACCCATCATCATTAAAAATTATTGCAAAACGCATCCAACGGGAAACAGATGCCTGCTCGGCTGCTAAATCGATATTTTAACTACATATTAAAATAAGTATACCATAAACCACAGGGAGTCGTAATTTCACTCTTGGAATGAACTCTAAACCATAGGGTTTATACCTGTACCGTGCATTGCACGGTCACATATTTTTTTAATATAAGTATATTTTGACTTTAAATTTATCTTAACTTGCATTTTATATAACATAATCCCTCAATTAATGCTACATATGCTCATTTTTAGCAGTATAAAAATCAAGAATCTGTGCATTTAAAATATTTAACGAAGGAAAGTAATGGAAGATATTGACCATCCATCCATGCTATATATATTCCTTTTTAGAGTAAGAAGAGCAGAAAATAGTGTCGTGCGTTGCACGGTCATGAATGTTTGTAAAATAATAAATAACTCTTAACTAAAAATATACCTTAAATTATTTTTTATATAATATACTCCCTCCATAATACCTTGAACGACCATTATTCCTATTGATAAATGGTAAACCTCAGGGTACAATATGCGCTAAATCACTGGGTAGAGGATACCATAAAACATAGAGGTAAAGTTGCAATATCACAATTGGAACAAATATTAAACCCTCGAGGGACATTATGCCCTAAACCACTGGGTAAAAATATACCATAAACCACAGAGAGTCGTAATTTCACCCTTAGAATGAACACTAAATTCTACCGATAAATATTAAACCCTCAGGGTACAGTGTGTCCTAAACCACTGGGTAAGAGTATACCATAAACCATAGGGTAAAGTCGTAATGTCATAGTTGAAACAAACGCAAACTCCTGCCGATAAATATTAAACACTCAGGGGACATTATGCCCTAAATCACTGGGTAAAAGTGTACCATAAACCACAGGCGTAAAGTTATAATTTCACACTTGGAATAAACACTAAATCCTGCCGATAAATATTACACCCTAGGGCCAGGTACAGTGTGCCCTAAACCACTGGATAAGAGTATGTCATAAACAACAGGGGTAAAGTCGTAATGTCACAATTGGAACAAATGCAAAATCCTGCCGATAAATATTAAATCATCGGGGGACATTATGCCCTAAACCTAAGGATGACAATGGGTAGAGTACCTGCTTATTTTGGGGCACCCGTATCCGATTACAAAAACTACCGCACCGTCATGTTTAAAAAATTTATTATGCTATCCGTACCCATTCCATAACCGTTTATCAATACCCGCGGGTGCCCGTACCCGTACCCATTTGATATTTATTTGTTTTATATATATTTATATTTTTATTGTTTAAATAAATATAATAATTATAATTACATTATTATTAATATAATATAAATTCTATAATTTTAAATAAAAATTTATTAAATATAATTAAATAAAATTTAAAATTATTAATTAAATATATAAAATATCTCATAATATATAAATTATATAATACTCCACATATTAAATTTTATAAATAAATATATAAATTTTAATGATATTACCCACGTATTGAGACATTACCCATATCCGCTCAAATCCTAATGATATTTTTTACAACTATCCGTATCATTCCAATTAGGATTCGGGTACGCCGTTTACTCAAAAATACTCATCCCATTGTCATCCCTACCTAAACCACTGGTAAAAGTATACCATAAACCACATAAGTAAAGTCGTAATTTCACCCTTAGAATGGACATTAAACCTTGAATGGATTTATTTATATATATTTTTTAAAATTTTTAAAAGAAAATTTATTTTTATTTACATGATGTTTCACTCTTATAATTTTCTTTAGAACATTATTTAAATATTAAATTAAATATGTGTTATGGTATTATATACTCCCTCCGTCTTCTTGATAAATGTTCTTTTGTTTTTTGCACGTGGATTATGGAGTATAATATTTAAAGTGTAATGAGGTGAGAAAAATAATATTTTAATGTGTAGTGGATAGTTGTATTAGTATTGAGTGTGTGCCCCATGTGTACTGAGTTAAGTATATCAATATTATTGTCTGTGTCACATCAACCCAAAAAGAAAATTAATACTTTATATTGGGACGGACCGAAATGGCAAAATAAACACTTATCAGAGGGACGAAGGGATATATATATATATATATATATTATAACTATGTATGGATTATAAACTATAAATATTTATATTTTATCATATTTTTAATTAAATTGAAAATTTTGCTTTATAAAATAATTTTTTTAATTTTATATTTTTGTAAATAACGATTCTATAAAATATAATTAAAAATATGTAAAATTTAATTTTTTAGGTTGAACCTAGAATTGTTTCCTTTATCGGTTCAACCTCTAGCCTAGTTATGACAACACTGATTTTAAACTACTTATTTAATAATTTAATTAAAAAAATTATTTTTTAATTAATTATGATCTGTTGAATTTAAAAAATATTAATATAATAGTTATCATTGATAATTTTTTAAAATTGTAAAATATTTAATGTAATATAATATCCTTGAATATCTCTTTTATGATACTATGAGAGTTTTAATATAATGCGAGGAATTTGTCTCATGATACTTCAATTATGCACTGAACTTGAATATATATATATATATATATATATATATATATATATATATATATATATAAAAGTAATAACAAACCCATGACAACAAAAAGTAGTGTGTTGAGGTGTTCGAAAAATAATTTCTACTATAAAGCTAAGAATATTGCCTAAAATAAGAGTTTAAATCAAGTTAAAGTGCATAGGCCACAATGGTAAGACCACTATAGGAAAGTATAGCAATACAAAGACTTAAATATAGGCTTACATGCCAAAAAATAAAACAAAATGTAAAGAATTAAGTATACTCCTCAATTAAAGGCTACAAATAATGTCTAACACGACAGTAAATAAATACGACTATAATCTCACATACATTGCATGTCTTCTCCATGTTTTCTTTTGCATTTTTGTACGGTAGTAAAACTTTGCATTTTTGTACAGTAGTAAAACTTCTCCAGTAGCAAAACTTCTCCAAACTGTTAATGCTCCAAATCAACTTTAGTCCATTCACATAATAAATACCAAATCAAAAGAAAAGATGGAGAAGACATGCAATGTATGTAAGATTATAGTCGTATTTATTTACTGCCGTATTAGACATTATTCGTAGCCTTTAATTAAGGAGTATACTTAAATCTTTACATCTTATTTTATTTTTTGGCATGTAAGCTGATGAGAGTGGAAATTCATTTACTTTTTAGTCCTATTTGATACCTCTTTGGGTGTATATTTGACATTATTTGCACAAATCTTAATACTTTGAATTATTATTGACTAAAAGGTGTATGCGAGGTATTTTTTTGTGTTTTGATAGGAAAAAAGATTAAGAACGCGAAGTTGGAATGAAGGATGAATTCGTGCTCCTTGCAATCAAACAGACATCCAAATTCCATAATTTTTCTTTATCAGTGTGGAGATCCAAATTGATCATGTGATATATGGTTGGATAACTATAGAAGAGAAGATCATTTTGGCTCAAGAAACACCTCGATCGGATTTGAAATAAGAAAGTTATGATTAAAATGGTGACGTCGCGCAAGCTGTTCCTGCTTAGCACGACTGTGCACCTTTGCATGACTTGTTACGCTTTTAAATGTTAGAGTTTCTGTGATTACTATATTTGAATAGAAAGCCAAGGAAGATAGAATCGTGTGGGCGCAAGAATCACTCAAATCAGAGGCCGGATGAAGAAGTTATGCTAAAAACCGTAAAGTCGCGCAGGTTGCTGAAGCGCGCATGGCGGCTGCGCGAGCGGGGGCGTGCGTGAACAAGATGTTACACGTTTTCCAACCATGTGAAGCATATTTCCAGCTGTGTAAGACTTCTTAGTAGCCGTGTGTGGGATCTTCTCACACAGTTGCTATCGTGCGACAACTCACGAGGCCGTGCGAGGAGTTCTTAAGTCAGAGCTGCCAAAATCAAGAACACGAAGCCGTGCATGAGGATCACGATGCCGTACGAGGAAGAATTGCGCACGGTTGCTACCGTGCGAGGTGCCATGCGCCAAGTCTATCCACCGTGTGCCCAATCCTTGCACGATACGTCATTTATTTTGGTCCAGGCCCATTCCTCCCCTATAAATACTCCAATTCTGAATTCACGAGAGATCAGATCCTAAATTCATGCCTCACCTTCACAGAACCCTACCGTCACCATATCCTTTCATCCATTCACCGAAGAGACGATCGAAGTTGCTACTTGGATTGAAGACGGAGATTTCGACGGAGATCGTAATTGAAGAGACGGAGTCCTCCAAAAAGTTTCTTTATCTTTAATTATTTTTCTTTGTTATTTTAGAACAATGATTAGGGTTTATTATATCGTTGTGATTTGCCCTCGTAATTCCATGGGCTAAGTTTCTTGTTGGTAATGTTAGGGCGTTAAGACAGATTTGACTATGTGATTTGATTGCCCTAGACTTGGATTTATTATTTTGCAGATTGTTTATTTCCTTATTGAAGAGGATATTTTGAGACTTCATATTATTGTGTTTTTGGGTTTTGATTCCTTTTATTATTCTTGACGGTATTACTGATTGATAGTTAATAGGATTATTTATTTCTGCATAATAATTGTTGTTTCCAGTGACAGTCTTAGGGGATTAACCTATATAATACCTAAGAGTGTTAGACAATCAATTTGGAATATTAATTACTTGGTAAAACATCATTATTAGGTAATTGGTAAGGAGACAAAAGGGGTTAACAATCGCGTACCTAGAAAGGGAAGTCTAGTGCTTTAGCCTTTAATGGAATTTAGCATGAAGTACCTATAGAGGGAGAGGGAGTTAATTTCTTATTGATCCTAGGATTTTCAGCTCATTATAAGTGTTAGATCCTACCCGATCAAGGTGATTTAACTAGGTCTAGTGATCCTCTTATAAACGTTTGCTGGTAATTAATTTGGGTCTAGATAAATTAGTCACATAGTTAAACTGTTTACCCGAGTATTACCAATTCTCTATTCTTGAATTCTCAATCGTTTTCTCTGCATGTTTTATTTATTTGCTTAGTTTAATAATTTTAATTCAGTTTTATTAGTTTAATTAATCATCCATATAAAAATCCCCGATTTGTCTTGCAATTGAATTATCATTAATAGAACTACTTGTTAAGTTTATAACTATATCGTGGGAATGATATTCACTTGGTCACGCGAACTACAATCGATCCCTTACACTTGAGGGTGAAAGAAAATAGCGATCAAGTTCTTGGCGCCACCTGTCGGGGATAGTTTATAGATTTATTTAATTTTATTATGATTTATTTCCTTGTAAGATGTTAAATTTTACTTTCTTTATTTTATTTTATTTGTGAACCAAACAATTATGATCTTTTGAGTGAGAACAGGTGTATGATCACTAGGTCGAGTGGACGAGCAATCGAACCATTAAACCTAGAGCTTGAAGCACTTGTAAGAGAGAACAAAAGGAAGAGAAAGTAGCCAGCTACACCTATTCCTAGTTCGGATTTAGATAGTTTCCATTCGTCAGAAAAAGAGGTTGAACAGCTTTCATAAAAATTTGACGGAGTTTATTTAGCTGAAGAGATTGAGAATAGAAAGATGGCTGATGATCAGGCCCCGACCCCTATGAGGGACCAATATAAACTGAAGCACACCACTAATGTTGGATTGAATGGACCTGCGATCACCGCTGAGAGTTTTGAGCATCCTTTTGGACTGATCCGGATGGTGGAGGGACAACAGTTTAGTGAAAATCCTTTGGAGAATCCTAGTGAGCATCTACAGTTATTTAATGAATATGCTAGGATGCAGAAGAACATGAATGTTTCGGAGGATGCTATCAGGATGCGGCTTTTCCCATTCTCATTTACAGGTAAAGCCAAGGAGTGGTACAACAACCTTCCTCAAGGATGTTGTACAACTTGGGAACAATTAGCAGATAGGTTTCTGAATAAGTACTTCCCTCCATCCAAGTGTTTCTTGATAAAGAAAAGGATCACACATTTCAAACAAGGATCCTTGGAGAGTTTCTATGAGGGATGAGAGAGGTTCAAAGAGCTGTTGCGAAGCTGTCCCAAGCACAAATTTTTGAAAGATACTTACTTAGTCAGGTGGACGCGATAGCAGGTGGATCCATATTTAAGAAGTCTGCAGAGGCAGCTGAAGAGATCTTCGAGGAGATGGCTGCAAACACTTATGATTTGCCAGCAGAAAGAGCAGATGGAGACGTTTCTTTTGATAAAGTAGCGAAAATTAAAATACAAGCTGGAAATAGTGAAGTGTCTGCTCTCCATGATTGCTTAGATGAATTGAATAATAAGTTGGATCGCCTCGCCAAAGGGAACAGAGAGGAGGTAACTAAAGCTGGAGATGAGGAAGAATTCAAGGAGGCATATTATGCTATGTTCCAAGGAAATAATAGAAACGGATAAAATTTCAAATCGAACAATCAGTTTGGGGAAAAGAATGACCAATGGAACAACCTTCAATATCAACAAGGTTGCAATCAAGGGAATTCAAACTTCAACAATCAGAGAAGAAGTGAAAATCTGTCTTATTCAAATCCTAATAGCGCAGTTGCACCACCTCCGGGATATGAGCCAGCTTAGAAACCTGCTGAAGGGAAATCATGAATGGAAGATAAGATGGATTTGATGCTCAAGTTAATGGTCACAAATAAAGAAACAGCTGAAGTAAGACATAAGGAGGTTGAAGCTGAAGCAAGGTACAAGAAAGCAGAAAGGAAACAGACCTTGCTATCAGTTAATTGAATGCTGTAGTTGGTAAGTTGCAACAGCAAGAAAAATTTACTGCTCAGACTGAGTTGAATCCGAAAGAACATCAGTGTTATGCTATTACTTTTAAGAGTGGCAAACAGTATGAAGGGCCCATGCTGCCGGATACATAGTACAGTCCGAATACAGAGTACAGTGGAAATAGGTATGGGGACACTAACGTGGACAGTCATGCGCACCCGCACGCAGCCGAGTGGATGCCCAACTAAAATCGTGCTATAATACACAACGCCGTGCACTGGGGCATGGCACACGACAATAGCCATGTGCCATCACCAACACACCCCTCGCATGACACTAATGGAGACACATCCAGGGGCTCGCACGGCCAACATAGTGTGATGTCGCCTCAGCCGTGCACCACGTATGGTAGTCGCACAGTGTGCGAAGGGCGACATTGAGCATTCACTACCGTGTGATTCTGATTCGGCTCCAATTGACTCTCTACCTCAATATCGAGATACTGTGGATTTCCACAAGGACACTGAGCAGCCTGTAGTCATCGAAATGAAGTGGGAGAGAGCTAAGAGAGAAAGGAACAAAAAAGATGAACTTTAAAGAAACAGCTTGGGTATTCCAAAGATAAAATATCCTATTCATTTTCCTTCTGTGTAGTTGAAAAAGGGTCTTGATGAGAAGTTTCAGAAATTCATAATTATTTTCAAGCAGATCCAGATCAACATGCCCTTTGCTAAAGTACTTGAGCAGATGCCACACTATATGAAGTTTCTGAAGGATATCATGTCCAAGAAGCGGAGTTTAGTGGACAAAGAGATAGCGCATTTGACTGAAGAGTGCAGTGCCATAATTCAGAGAAAGTTGCCTACAAAAGTAAAAGATCCGGGTAAGTTCACCATCCCAGTGCAGATTGGAAAGAATGACACTTGTAAAACTTTGTGTGACTTGGGGGCTAGCATAAATCTTATGCCCTTAAGTATGTTCAAGAGTCTTGATTTTGGGGAGTTGATGCCCACTTCGGTTACACTGCAGTTAGCTGACAAGTCTATTACGCACCCTAGAGGAGTTGTTGAGGATGTACTAGTGAAGGTGGATAAGTTCTTCTTCCCTGTTGATTTCCTGGTACTTGATATAGAAGAGGACAACGATGTGCCTCTGATTTTGGGTAGACCATTCTTAGCCACTGCTAGAGCTCTGATTGATGTTGAAGATGGAAAATGGAAGCTCATAATGGGGGATGAGGAGATCGTGTTCTCACTTGATGCTTTGAAGCATCATTCTGAAGAGTCCAGCTGCAAGTCTATTGATGTTGATGAGAGTGTAGAGGAGAAGCTGCCATTGATTCTGCCTAAGGATCAATTGAAAACTTACATAAATAACATTCCTTCTTTATCTACTCATGCTACTAATGATGAATCTGATTTTTCATTATCTAATGAACTAGCAAATTGTTTGAGTGCTGTGAAAGCTTGCAGGAAAAATAAAAAAGAGATGTCATGGATTGAAGGAGGAACATGGAAACAAATTCCACCAGTCCCTCCGGATATATGTGACTCTAATTTGTCTGATCTTGATGTTGATAGGAAGGAAGCATATAAAGATAGAGATCCAGATAAGTTGATCATTGAGATTAAGAAGGGAGAGATGGTTTGGATGGATCGAAAGAGGGCGAAACAATACTTCAAAGTGAAGATGGAAGATGAAGAAGAAGTGTTGATGCATGAGTCTGAACATCTCTGAGTCTGCATTCCGTCGAGCTCCTCGACCTTAAACAAGAGCGCTTGGCAGGAGGTAATCCACCGTTTTATTGCTTTTATTTTATTTTATTTGTTGTGTCTTGTGCTAGGTGAATTATACTCAAGGTGCGTGCTTACACTTCAGGTAATAACATCATTTTAAACTTAGATTCAACTTACGTTTTCATCTAAGTTTGGGGGGTGTGATGTTCTTCCCTTGTTCCATCCGCACCCAGGTATGTTTACTCTGCATTATTTTAGTGGCTGTGTGCTTGGAAGTCGATTTTTTTTAGAATTTTTGAATTTTATTCGATCTTTCAAATTTTTTGTGACTATCCATGTGTCTTGTGTGTTTTTATTCATGTTAGTGTGTGCCCTTGGTGGTCTGTCTCTGATATTCTTATCTCTTCTGTGAGGATGAATTTTGCGTTTGAGCTTTATTGATTGAGAAGGGTATTGAAATGAAGCAAAGTGAGTTTTATCTAAGGCATACGCCTGACCGAGCGGGAGAACTCACGAAACTTGCAAGATATGAAGGAGATTGAAATCAGGTTACTTCGTTCCTTAATCTAATTTTTCTATATGTTTTGAATTCTTATGAATAAGAGAACATGGGCTTTAAATTCTATGACCTGAATTTCATGGGGATCTTTGAGTTATTATTTTTCTGCCTCAAATGTTGATTATGATTGATAAGGGGAACATGCTTTGATTCTTTAGTACTTGAAGTTCTTGATGTGCTTGTTATGATGTATGTGTAGCCTTGAAGAGTGCTCGTTCATTCTATGAAAAAGCCAAGTGAGATTTGAGCCTTTAAATCATGTTACATGATGCATGATATTTTTATTCTTGAGCGTATCGTTCTTGTGCGTGTATTCTAGAACTTGCCTTGAGTCTCCTTGAATATTCGAGAATAGTCTAGTAGATTATGAAAATGATATTAGGTCATCTTTGATTTTAGCCCATCTTTTTCCATATACTTTACCTGAATTCATAAAATTCCTAGTCAGCCCATTGAGCCTTTTTAAATACATTCTTTTGATAGCCAATAAAGCTTAATTGAAAAGAGTTGTGGATTGAGAGTTGATAAGGGTGATGAAGGAAAATTTTTAAGGAAGAAAAGGAAAATCCCGGAAGTAGTGCTTAAATCTAGTACTCCACGGAAACAAACACACTAGAGTAGTGCTTGAATCTAGTACCCTATGGAGGATGAGAGAGGTAGTGCCCGAAACTGATACCTCGAGAAAATAAAAAGGGTGAGGAAAGGAAAATAATGGAGTTGAAAAGTATAAGAGTTAAAAGAAGTGAAAAGGTTGTGTTTGATGAAAGAAAGAAATAGTTTGGAGTTGAGGAGGAGTTGTGCTTGAAAAGAAAGTGATGAGGAAGAATGAAGATTAAGAGGGAACGCGCTTGATTGATCCGAGTTTAGAGTTACTTATCCATAAATTTCCTATCTTGTCCAAAGAACCTATGTTACAATCGAATAAAAGTCCTTTTTGATTCATAATTTGCTAGCTACAAGTAAAAGAAGAGTTGAGACAATAGGCAAGCTTATGGTTACACATGCACTTGATTTGAAATTGAGAGCACATATACATAACCCGGTGTACACTTTATACACCATGAGCGTGAGAGTTACACTATATATATCCTGTGAACATAGGTGGATTGAGCACTTGAATTGGTGAAGTAATTATGTTAACTTGCATGTTTTGAATGAATTGATACTTTTGAAGTTGAAGTTATGTGAACCAAGTTGAAATTGATTACATCTTTTGAAGGTTTAATTGGTATTTTGATTTTCCTTGGGACATGACTTTCCATCTCATTATTTTCTCTTAGTTTGTCATTTTGTTGTTCGAGGACAAACAATACCTTAAGTTTGAGGGGTTAATTTAAAGCTGTGATGCTGGTTGAGAGTTAAAGAATTCAGAGAAATCTTATTTGGTTTTCAAAGCTTATTTCTTTTTTTTTTTTTTGAAAACCAAAGCATGTTTCTGTTATTTTCTTGCTTTACTGAACTCATTCTGCATCTGATCATACACAGATTTTCCTGTTTTGAGACCAAGAACAGTAAGAACAGTTTTTACACGTGCGATGCAAATTAGGATAAAAGAGTTTAATGAGTCTTATAATCAGTGGCTAACGTAAACTATTTTAAAATGCTACATACACCAAAAAAGAAATTTTATAATAAGCCACAATGCAACCAAAAAATTGAAAAAACTAATGTGGAATCTATTAATTAATAAGTATATAAACATAATTATATTAGTAGTCACATGATATCTTTTATCCTAAACTACATGAATTTTAAAGTATAAACATGTTAAATTGGACTACATAAATAATTACTTAGCATATTTTAAATCCATAGATTGAACATGGAACATTCCATATTTTTATCTATTAAACGGAAGTATATAGCATACCCTCAGTCCGAACTTCATTGAGCATTTGAATAATCTGTCTCTTTTTATTAACCATAAGGAGATCAAAGCCATTTAACCCAAAAAAAATTCAAAAGATAAAAAATTATTTACGTTCAAAATATCAGTCCAAAAGATGAAAGTCAAGGAAACAAAATAGTCTATCCCACTTCCTTTTAGGTTTGAAAGAATGCTTGTGTTTGAATATACCTCTTTCATTGACAAACTTTATTTACTCTAAGCTTAAAAGAGATGATAAAATCAGTGAGAAAACCCTAAGATAAAGCTACCATGTTTGAAGAATTTACTAATGGCATTTAATAGGGGATGACATTTAACATCAAGCTAATTAACATGGTTAAAAGAGTTTTAAACTGCAATTTAGTAGAGATAATTTATCCATAAGTATAATTAAAATAATTAGTAAAACAATATACCATAAAATGAGCGTTCATAACCTTTTTAGTATAAACTTTGCAATATTAAATAAGCCCAAATAGTGTAGCACCAAGCATATCAAAATAATGCACCAATGAATCATCTATCTAAGAGAAATAGCGCAGCAAGCAAAGCACATGTTAGAGAAGATATTATGTTTGTTTAACTTAAATAGAAAGACCCTTGACTCATTCTTCTAAGATAATATTTCTACACTCCTAAAAATGTTTTAACTTTCACATATGCACCCTATAAATGAACATTTAAGACCAAGAAAGATTATTGATATGCTACCGAGTTAAATTTAATATGAAACTGAAATTGAGGAATAAACATATAACTTGTTCTAATTGAAACAAAGTTTGAGCCTTCTTCCAAGGACACTGAGACGTGAAAGAAGATGGGAAAAATACATTGATACATAAGAAGCATTGCACCATGATCCAAATCATATAGTCATTGATCCGAAACAAAATCTCAAGTTTTTATATAAGTGAAATTCAATATGAAACGATTCTACAAAATTAAAATGCAAATATGAATCAGCACAACAAAAGAGCATACAATAAGCGGTCAAGGAAAGACATACCTTTTAAGAGAAATTCAGAAAAACATAAATAGAAAAATATAACACCCTCAGCAAAATAGCCAATAGCCTTAAAAAGCATATTAAAACATCATTCAAAAGCAAATCAACACAAATCACAGTTACCATGTACCAAAAAAAAAACAAAATCCCTTTTGCAAAGTAAGAGAAAAAAAGTATCATACCCCACAAATAGCTCTAACCTGATCTTCAATCACCAAGCATAAACTTTGAGAGATTTAATAGCAACACACTCCTAATATGGTAAACATTTCCAGCTTAAAAACTCCTCTCTTTAAAACAAAAATGGTTTCTCAATAGAATACCATCATGGCAGCAAAAAAGCTAAAATATCTCTTCTAAATATTTGAACCTGATGAAGATGGTAAAATTTTAATATTAATATTATGTTTAGCTACAGTTAAAAAAGAGTTTAAAACATAGAATTTGACATTAGGCCAAGCTTCAATTCCATAGATAACAAACACATCAGCTTAAGTTTCTATAGAAGATTATCATCCTATAAAAAAAAATTCATAATCCAACAATAGTTAATCTAAGTTCATTTGAAACCCCTTAGGAAAATGAAAATGCTTTGACAGAAAATGTGTGCGCGGAATAGTAACTATAAGAATTGGTGGAGAAACAAATTACCTAACAAAGGCTGCAATGATCACCCGACAATTAAAGCACAGAAGGATCTTGTAGAGAATAAATAATCTGAGAAGATGATTTACCATTGAGAGATCGAAGGCGACAAAAGATTACTGTATGGGAAAATAATAATTTCCATTACTGACTTTATGTAATGAAAATGCTTTGACAAAAAATGTAAGCACGGAATAGTAACTATAAGAATTGGTGGAGAAACAAATGCCTAACAAAGGCTGTAATGAACACCCTACAATTAAAGCACAGAGGGATCTTGTAGAGAATAAATAATCTGAGAAGATGATTTACCATTGAGAGATCGAAGGCGACAGAAGATTACTGTACGAGAAAACAATGGTTTCCATTACTGACTTTATGTAAATCTTAAAAGACACTGATATTTGTACACATTACAAAATTTGCCAACTTTAATTACAAACTGGATTTAGATATAGGGAGCCAATAATGGAGAACATCAACAAAGTCCTTATGCAAAAGGTTAAAGGATCAAAGGTTTAACATAAGAAACATAATGTTCTAATCTTAATATATATATATATATGTAGTCTTAAAAAATTGCATAGTATAATTAAGAGAGAGATGTAAATCCTAATGTGCGCATAATTTCTCATTTTTAAGAAAAAAAAACATTTTATCATCAATTTTGACCCATATATAATCAGAATTGAAATTAAAGAAGAGAAGAGTATTTTTACAGCACACCTTGATACCAGCTCATGCAACGGATGAATCTTTTGTCAAACATTATTAGAATGGCGAGTAATAGCAAACTTAAAAAGCAGTTTATGATAGAGAATCAATCTCAAAATAAATAATATGATTAGAGACTTATAATGAGAATTAACTATTGTTTGCACATATCACATAATTCACCAACTTGACGAAAAGAAGGTGCTTAGAAACTGGATTTAGAAATAGGGAGCTAACAACGGAGAAAATCAACACAGTCCTTATGCCAAACAATCAGAGTTAGATAATAAAAAACGAAATACTATAATCTTAAAAAAACATACATAATGTTAAAAAATTGAATAGTATAATTAAGAGAGATTTTCCAATCCTATGTAAATCCTAATAACTGCATAATTTCTCATTTTCCAAAAAAAAATTTTAAAAAATACACACACACACAATTTATCATCTAGGTTTGACTCATACATAATCAGAATTAAAATTAAAATTAAAGAACATGACAGTATTTTTATAGATCACCTTGTTACCAGCTCATGCAAAGGATTAATCTTTTGTCAAAGCTTATTGGATTGGAAGCGTAATTGCAAATATAAAAAATATTCTATGACAGAGGCTCAAATTCAGAATAAATAATATGATTAGAGCCTAATAATGAGAATTAAGATTATTACTGTTTATTGGCCATAGTGAGCTTTTACATGAACGTCTGGAATCCAATTTTGAGCACTTTCTTCAGTAGAATTAATTGTCGCATTTTTTTACATTCTATGATTGCAATATTTTGCAAATGCATTTCAGTATATGAGAATCACAAAAATTGAATCAGCATACCTGAAGTTCAAATTTCAGAAAGCTTTTAGTTCAAATGTAAAGGTGCTATCCTAATTGATGATTAACCCTGTCACTAAGAAAAAAATGACTTGACTTGCCTATTTTCATGAGAGTTTATTTCTTTCAAGTTTAATCTCCTTTAAGAAAAGTCTTAATTGATGTACCTGTATCCATTATATTTATATAGAATCAATAGATCGAATCAGAGCAAGACATTAATGATTAATGGACTAACTTATCACCTACAAATAGAATGATTATAAGTAAAGTAACCTTCTGGCTCACATTATTTATGTTTTTGCAAGGCTTCATATAGTGGTTTCTGGTTCTTCTTCAAATACTGTACAAATTCATCATATGAAGATCGCTTAAAATATGAAGAAAAGTTTTAAAAGGCATTCAAAACAAATCTTTTGAAAAAAAAAGAAAATAAACTAATTTCAAAGGTATGAACCTATTTAAATTATCAATAAATTGAAAAAACAAAAGGGAAATCACTCAAATCAAGCCAAAGTCCATTTTCACTAATTTTTTGCTTAGTGAATCATGAGTTATGTTCCAAAAAAGAAAATATTCATTATTGCAAAATCAAGTAATAAGCAATAATGACTCATAATTTATATGATATAGGCATTGATGAACCTAAATATTAAGAAATTATCATATCCTTCTAAAAGCTTGATTATGAGCTTATGAAATATTCGTAATCATTTGATCAACTTGAAGAGCCTAAAGATCTTTTTTACCAAGTCATGAAATATTCATAATACTTTTTCATGAAATATTCATAATTCTTCGAAAAGCTTGATTATGAGATCATGAAATATTGTCATACTTGGTTAAAAATTATATAGAAACGATGTTATGATTTTTGAAAGGTAAAATGAGAAATTATCATCTCCATATACACTAAAAAATACCTCAGTCTAAAATACTGAATATACCTTAGTTGTTAATAAAATACTACTTATCGCTATTGTAAATGGAAAAATCTAAATTCTAAAAAAATCTCAAAGATGGCGCTAAAATCCATGGTGAGATGCATAGGACCTTTAATCACGAAGAAAACTAAGAACCACTACTCAAAATAATAGGCAACAGTATATTACAGCAATCAATGTCAAAGCAGGAGATGTTAAAAACAGCCTCAGGGCAGGGTAACTTCCAATTCATTAAAAGTTAAAAACATTTTAATTTCGCAAATGACACCGTTGTCTTATAAAATCTGATGTTAGGGTTACATGAGGTTTGGTCAAAGATCTCTCTTGCCATTTACATAAACCCGATGATGCTAAGCAAAGAATGACCAGCAAGCATCTAAAAACATTCCAAAGCTGTAATTTTGTTTAACAGTAGCTAGGTTATCTAAGAATCATCTATTAAGAAGAACACAGTGATCTAACAGAAAATTCCAACAAATATGATGATAGTATTGTTATCCAACTCTTATTTAATTTAATTTTCATGAATGTGGTTCTTGTAAGATGATATTTAAATAAAAATTAAAAACCACAATATAAGTGAGAATACAAAGCAACTGAGAACTTCTTTCATGAAATTATTCAAACTATAAAACAATAATAAAGATAGTACCTCGACATCACCAGAATCAGAAGTTTAGCACATCGAGACTTGATCTCCACAGGGTCTTCAGCAATTTCACAAAATATAGCGAGAGATTAATCTCTCATAAACTATACGAGAGTTGTTCTGACTCCATTTAATGACAGCACATCTATCGAAACCAAAATTGAATCGAGAACACAAAGAGTTACATCATAAAACCTGAGAAATACAAAAAATTAAGTCTTGCAATCTCGGTCTAAAACATATCTCGTAGTAAAAATTGAATCTCATAGTAAAAATTACCTTATTACAACGGAAGTCCGCTCCGAACATAAAATATTGTTAGATGCGCGCTAAGGGAAGGTTCGTCAGACTGGTGGCTGGTTGGAGAACATCGGCGAATACAGCGGGTGGATATGATGATGAAGACAACGGTAATTGACGTAAAAATTAAAAAAAAAAGAAAAAAGAAAAGAGTCAATCTTCATAAATTACCTTATTATTAATCGGTAAAATAGTATATGGTTGATCATATAATTAATGGTCGATTCAAATGTAGTTTTAATCCGATTGAGATTAGAATAGAAAAGAAGAGAGAGAATATTGGAGCAAGCATTGCAGAAAGTGGTGTGGAAAGGAAATTGAGATTAGGGTTTGGAAATGGGTTTTTTTTATAAAGTTTATGTTATTGTAAAAAATTCCTTTAATTTTATTTAAAATAATAAATTGGCACCGAAATTTTAATTAAAGTGATTAAGAATAATCAATGGTGGAGATGAAGTTTTATGAAATTAATGGTCAAGATTAAAACTTAAAAGTTTCTCAAAATGGTAAAATTAAAAAGGAAGAAAATTGGGTCAAAATTGAGTCTAATTTTGGTTGACCCTTGTTGCTATTATATATGTAATATAGATAGATATAGATATAATAACACAATAGTTTTAGTATAAATAATAATAATGCACTAAAATCTAAAAATAAAAATACACGTGTCAAATTATTAATGGTGTGTGAAATGTACTTACTTTAGAGAGGGTGAGATGAATTATTAGTAGTCAATTTTTGTAACTAATCAAAATAATTTGTTCTTATCTTTATTTAAAAATTTATCCAATATTTTAAATATTTATAACTTATTTATTTTACATGAAAATTATATCAACTGATTCGTCTTTTCAAGATCTTCGATTTGACATCCATATTAATAATATAATATAGTAAGAATTACAAAATTTCAAATTTAATAAAGAAAATTATTTTAAATGATTCTTTATCAAAATTTATTAATAAGTAAAGTATTTATAAATAAATTAAAATATTTAAATTAAAATTCTATTTAATTATTTTATTGAAATTTTAAAAATTCTAATCATTAATGATATTAGTTTAACATATATTATTAAGTAAATTTAATAACTATATTATTATTATTTAAAAGTAAAGTTATTTCTTTTTTAAAATAAAATAATTAAATGTATCTCACTTTAAAAATATACATAATTTTATTTGTGTAAGGCTTCTAGAAGAAGAAACTTGAAGCTTTTGGAATAAGCTTGTGCAAGGCTTCTAAAAAAAGTTTGGTGCAAATCTTTTATGGAAAGCATGTGACACACACACACACTCACACACACACACACACACACACACACATATATATATAGGCTACTAATGATAGAAAATTTTATACAAAAATATCCGACTATAATACGTAGTTGAGCGGACGTGGCGGAGGAGTGGTCGAGCGGACATGGCGAAGGAGTAGCCGACTGAGTTAGCGGAGGAGCTTCTATAGCCAACGTAGAATATGTGATCCAAAAGAATACTTCATTGGCAATGGGATACACGTTGGATTCTTTCATATTTTGGATTTTTCGTAAAAAGAATATAAAGAAGTTCTCATCAGATGCATGCATTTTAATGAACGAAAAATTATTTAATGAGATAGTTTTTATTTTCAAACTCATCCTTCAATTTTTTGCTGTTCATAATTGTCGATAGAATTCTGGATATTTTCTTTATTTACATTAAAAAATCAATTCACATCATGGTAAAAATTACATAGATCATTTATATATGGTAAAATGTATCGATCATTCCCATCATAAAATAATTGTTCAAAAATTGCATTGATCATTCACAATACGGTAAAACTTGCATAGATCATTTATATATGGTAAAATGCGTAGAGAATTATGATGAATATATGTAGTTTAGATATTTAAAAGTGATAAAATTTTAGATTTTTTTTATCTAATCATGAATATCGTTGAAATAACACAATATATATATATATATATATATATATATATATATATATATATATATATATATATATATATATAAATATTACTATTTTAACTTACATGTGAGAAATAAGTTTCTAAATAATACAAATTTTTTAAAATATTAGTAAAATTTACAAATAAATAATATTGTTGATATGGAAGAAAAATAATTATAAATAATAGAATTCATTAAAATTATGTAATCCAGTAAAATAGAAGACAGATAATTCAGAAGAAATGAAAGAAACATGTTATCAATTATTTTGATGGATAATATGATAAGAATAGGGTAATATTGTTAACATATTTATCATTTAAAGTGATTAAAATACACCATTAACCACAAATATTAAATTATAGTTATACTGTTCTTAGTCCCATTTTTGGTAAAATATTTAGAGTAAGAGAACTCTATTGTTGTTGTACACGAAGTGACCAAGTAATAAAATTTATAGTATATTGTCCCAAGGGAAATGTAAAATGTTGGTGTATCCGGATTTGTCCTCTATCATGCTTTGTAAGAGTGATAAAATTTGAGGTTTGGTTTTATACTAATGCTTGAGCTAATCAATTAACTAAAGAAATCAATTACAACTAAAAATATCACAACCGATCTCATAACAAGATGGAATTGAATGGATAGAATGTATTTAAGAAGAGAGCAAGACTAACCATACTCATGATTAAGAAACTAACTAGATATGCATGACTCTTAACATTGAACTTCATTAATCATGGACTAAAAACAATCATATTTTTACCCAACCCTTAGGTTCTCGACTCTTTGACAAGTCTAAATCTCCTAAGATTATTCTTACTCTCAATTCCCTTAAGTTATTATGATCATAAGTTTTGTTATTTTCACTCAATTTCTTAAGTGTCCCCTTATGAATGTTCTAAGCATAAGAAGGGTATAGCTTACCTCCCTCACACTAATATGCATGCTCATCTTAATACATGATTCAATTAACTCATCCTACAAAATATTAGATTGGCTATCCTATCATGTTGTAAGTAAGAATTAATCACACAAGTACTGAAATGAAGCATGAATCATTAGTCATAAAGGGAAGTCCAAAATTAACTCAATTCAACATCTAAAATCCTACATATCTAGCATTCTTCTCAACCAATCATATGATTAGCCCTACTATAGGACTAGCCACTACACATCATGTTCAAATCAATACATCTCATAGCTTGCTCCATTTGAGCCAAAATATGAAGAAAAATAACAATTGAAAAGTAGATCGGCTTTCCTTTTGTGAACATGGCCTTCATTCCTTTCAACATGCTCAATTCTTCAATCTATGATGATCTTCTCTTCTCAAATTGATGGAATGTTGGAGTGATGGATGAATTTTGGGAGAGCATATGAATTGAATGGATGAAAAGTGTGGAAATGGATGATCTAGAATGTGTGTGTGAAGAATGTGGTGAGGAATTGTGTGTTTGATCTTGATAACTGCTCCTAAATGTGGCTCTCCATCTAATTTTTAGCACCAATTAGGTTTTTATACCCCTTGGAACCTTCTAGAACATCAGCCAACTTATTCTGGAATCTGCACCTACACGGCTCGTGTAGCAGCATACGACTCGTGTAGTGCACACGCAATTCGGCATGTTCTGTGTGTTCCCGGACACGGCGCGTGCACTGCACACGGCCTCTTACTGGGCGTATAGCATTTTCTGATGACAGAACACGGCCATCTCGGTCAGGCTCGTGTTCCGTACACGGGGCGTGTCCGAGCATGCCCTGTCCTTCTTTCTCCGTTTTAGCTTCCAACTCCATTTTTAACCTGTTTTATACATATTTACACTTATTTCAACACATTTATCAACCTGTACACATTTCTCCCAATTACATATAACTCCACTAAAAAATCACACAAATACGAATAAAAATATCCGAAAATAAACAAATAAAGACACTAAAATCTAGGTAAAAATGACGACGATGTTGGCATTCGATCGTTTGGTTAACGTGACCCGTTAGGGTTCCATGTATTTCTAACAAGCAGCGGAAGCAAGTAAACATGAAACGCATTACCTTTCACCAAGGGTTGATGTAGAGGTTGAATTCTCGCTGGCAGTCTGTGCAGTCCCACGAGAATAGCCATAAGTTCTTCTTCTGATGTCGGAATTAAGTGATCTTTGTACTCAGACGATCCTCTCTTCGACGGCTTTCCATCAGTATATAATACATCAAAATCGAAGAACTGTACGATTTTGTATGAATTTTGGAACATGACGAACTGCAGCAGCAAACGACCTTCCGGTCTTCTGCTATATGTCCCAAGTCCGATCTCGACGTCGTGTGGGCGACGATCTACGAGACCTACTCAATCTGCTGTTCACTCTCTCTCTCGTATGTTAGGCGCAGAGTTAGGTTTAGAACAAATTGAGGTGACTTATATACATGGGCTACAGCAGGGACCAGGAGGAGAAATTGGGTTGGGCCTCCATTGGGCTTAAGTATCCAAGCTTAGCCCAAAGCTTATACTTAAGTCCAATAATAATAATATATTCCACTAAAATATTATTACTGCACTACCGTACCAATCCCAAAATTAAGTTTTGGGCTCCTTCTTATTATGAGCCCGTTAGTCTCCCCATGTTTAAGATATACAATGTCCATTAATTAATTTAAGTTACTGACAACTCAATTAATTAATATCTCATCCAAGAGTAGTACCACTCAACCTCATTATCATGCCGGAATAAATTCCACCTGCAGGGTTTACATGATAATCCTTATGAGCTCCTCAAGGGGACATCATCAACCTATGACGGACACGGATTCCTTCTACAATCAACAGCACACCATATAGACATCACTACTTCCCAACTCATCGAGTTTGTTGATTTAATTACATGTAAATCTCACCCATTGATGAATCAAAGAAATACATACTGCCCTACGTGTCGAGGTTATTGTATAGGGATTAAGAGCACGAACTTCCATAATAACTGAGATCAAGTTCTCCTATAAGTCAGTATAAGTCGAACGATCTCAAGCGGTCCTGCTCAATACACACAAGTGCACTAATGTGATTCTATAGCCAAGACAAGCTAATACCAAACCACACTACAACCATCTCGATAGAGAGTCCCCGTCTATCTCAGTTGTGAGCATCTGTTTATACTTTATAAGGAAACCGATAATATGATCTTCCGCGTGTTGTCGCACAACATATTATCTACAATATAAAGTAAGTGGACTATTGCATCGAACATATAAATAAATTATAAGATGCAATCATTTGATCATATGATTCTCATTTCAAATTAATTGTTATAATATTGTTCATACAAAAAACTAGACTTTTAGTATACAATCCAACAATCTCCCACTTTTACTAAAAGACTATGCTGTCATGTCTTCTGCCATACATCTGATTCCCACTCCCACTACACGACCATTAAAAGCTCTCGCCTGAATGTCCTTGTAAATGGATTTACTAGGTCATCATCCGATGCAATCTAGGCAACAACAACCTTCCCCTCATCATACGATTTCTCGTAACAGGTGGTACTTGCGCTCCATGTGTTTAAT
Organism: Pogostemon cablin; assembly: GCA_023678885.1. Classification (NCBI taxonomy): domain Eukaryota; kingdom Viridiplantae; phylum Streptophyta; class Magnoliopsida; order Lamiales; family Lamiaceae; genus Pogostemon; species Pogostemon cablin. The sequence continues at coordinate 21,558,907 of CM042985.1, read as the reverse complement.
TGCCTTATGGACTTGTGATTCCTTCAAGTTTGCAACTGCACCAATATCATCAATATAAATTGTGATAACCTTGGGCAAACTTAGAATCACATCAAAGTCCATCATGAAGTTTCTAGAGTCATACAGATACATTGGTTGCCTTATAGGCTCCAATTTATCATCTTTCCATATGGAGTCCGAAGTCTGAAATATATTTCTATATAACACTCCTCCACATTATGACTCAACTTTCTAAAATTAAACACATAACCTTGAGGTGGATTTACTGCCGTCCAATCTGACTAAAAAATCTGAATCTACGTAATCCACAAGAAGCAGTGAATCTGTCCAGTAAGCTTACATATAATTTCCAGTCCTTCTCAGGCACTTCATATATGTCTTACCACAGCTCATCATTCTTGTTCCAGGTTACGTTGATACCCACTGTTCATGCATTTAGCAAAACAGATATCCATACTCATGTATATCATTCCTTAGATTAGGCTTCCTCATTTATCGAAGCATAAGGAACTGCTTTCATCTCCTTTATCTTCCTTTTGTGTCTCAAGACACATTTCCTTAGATAAAGTCACATGCTAAAACGAGTAAGGATTGTATCATTTCATGAAGCTTGAGATAAGCATAACATCCTTTCTTGTGATCCGTATTACCGTGATCAAAAGGATATTTTTGCTCCTCTTAAGTCCTTCATCTTATACCGCTTTATTAACCATACCCCATACGCCCGATAATACTCTTTCATTGTCTCCAATGAGCAAGATAATATCTATGTATAGTACAAGTAATACCACCACGTTTCCATCACTCTTTTCAATACACAAGACCCATCCGATCATTGATTAGATCCATGTCACTGGATTACCTCATCAAAACGGATGTTTCATGATCTTGAAGCTTGTTTTAGTCCATTAATGGACACTTTTAAGCTCACTATCACAATGCTCTTAGCTCTTTGCAATGAATCACTCTGGTTGCTTCACATAGATGTTTCCCTTAAGACTTCCAATTAGGAAAGATGTCTCGACATCTATTTGCTATCCCTCATATTTCATATGAGTAACAACAGATAAAAGAGTCCGGATCAACATAAGCATAGCTACTGGCGAACAGGTTTTCTCATAATCGAACCCTTTATTTCTGAGTATACCTTTTCCCAACAAGCTTTACTTATAAGGTTTCACCTTACCGTATGATCCTCTTTTATTTTGTATGACCACTTCCAATGGTTTTCACACCATCCGTGGTTCTACAATCATCCAGATCTTATTTAGAATCTATTGATTCTATTTCAACATTTATTGCAATTTGTTAAGATTTCGCATTTCTATCTTATAGTTCTTCGTCGTATTCGTGGGTTAACTCCATGTTTACTAGGGACCAAGCCTCACGACTCTCCCAAAATATATATCTATCAGGATTTAGAACAACCCTCCCACTACGAGAAGACACTACACGCAATTGTGTATCAGATGTGACACGCGTCGCAGTTTACCTTGTGGTATATTCTCTTGTACACTTGGTACTAATACTTTGTGTTTTCCTCTCACTTGCTTTAGAACAACTTATACATGGGTATTTGATTTATTACATAGTCCTTTTCCAAAAAACTAGTGTTTATGTTAACAATCACTCTTCGATCTTGTGGACTAAATAAATCATCCTTCATTTTTCTAGGATATCCCACAAACAGATAAACATTCTTACGAATTACTGTTCCTAGGGCATATCCATAAAATGAATTTAGTAATTCCAAATAATTCGTCATCTATCTAATCACTACCATAAGAGTGCTATTCCTTCTATTCGTCACACCATTAAGGTGGGAAATTCATTTCCGAAGGTACCTTTCTCTTACTAGATTAGAAGACTCATTATTAATTACTATTTGTCGCATCCAGGGAATAAACATGATTTAAGAGTGTACAAATTGTTCACCAACGTACCATAACAGATTACAACTCTATCATTCATTTTAATGACCATGTCATTTAAATGAAATTGAGTATCCATCTATTAATGCATAGAAACCGAAATCAAATTATTTCTATGAAAATGTACGTAAAGACAATTTCATAAAATCAAACGTTTATTCATATCGTAAGATAAATAAACAACTCCCACTGCAATAGCCACTACTCTTGTAGTTTTACCCATGTCATAACAATCTTATCCTCACTTAGTAATAAACATTTAGTGATTCCAGTATCTACACACTTCGTGTCAGTAAATGCCATCACTAATCATGTTTTAAACAACTAGTGAATAAGATATAAAACTTGTTCACATTATGATGAAAATGACTTTCCTTTGCCACATGTTTTGCCAGAAGTTTTCCACCATATACATCCAATTGTAATTCAGGTGGAACTTACTCAAAAACATCTAGGCAATTCACAAAGAATTAAATTGATCTAGGTTTCCCTTCAATTTATACTCCATGCTTTCCCAATTCATTCATCAAATTAAATCATGATCTTCTGCCTTTTAACTTACTCAAGTATCCGAAGAGTTACATGAGACCATCATATTTCTATGAACCTCTCATCTCTTCACTAGAGACTTTAATAGGCATCATGAGACGTCCATTGTGAGAACACACATGTATTTTCTTAAGCAGTAAAATTCAAAACCAAGATTCTTTTCTAATCATCTAATTTTGGACCAGTAAATATAATTTTTTTTAGTCAACAATAAGCGAGATAAAACCATTTGAAATTACAGAGAATCATAAATAAATACACCGATCAAATCTTCGAATTTTATCCTTTTATATTGATTCCCTCAAAATAATATAAAATTAAAATTCACCGATATCTCAAGCACCGTGAGTCTGCAAGCCACGATAGTGTGGACGTTTACAAACCCGAACATTTACAAGAGAAGGTTTTACCCATTAATTTCATTTGTCAACCTAACTTCATGACAAAATAATTAATAGTCGGTTCCTCTTTAGCCATGCAAATAAAAGCAGTGACTCCGATGGGGAGGATACTTATTATTCACATCTAAGTGTACACCATTATTTGACCCCAAGTCCGCGGCCCAAGCTTATGTGCCTTACAGATGGAGAAGTACACACGCGCTCGGATAACTTCCTACAGTCATCAATTATAAGTCTGTACAGTGATCCGCACATGAACTCATCCGATAAGGAGGAAGGTCTAAGCCAACGCGCAAGTTCATGTGCATCACATTACAAACATAATTTTAAAGAAGCCTGTTTCAGCAATATCCATGAATAAACTCATCCGATGGGGAGGAAGGCTCTAATGCCGACGCGCAAGTTTATTCACATTGCTAACAAACCAATAATGGAGGCCGCGGGAATTAATTACCAATCCCCTCTCCCACTTAGTTATTTAAAACTGAGGGTTTTTACATGCATATAATATTCATAAAATAAAATACGCAATTCTAGCATGCTCCTATCACGGCACATGAGGCAGTAAATCCCAGAGAGTCATGCATACATATATAACAATAATTAATAATTAAATCAATCATTAACAGTTATATATCAACGAATTCGATTGTCCGCCATCAGGCACGAATATCAGCAAAGACTTCCACACTATCAAAATTTTGAAATTTCCAGATTGTCCAATTTTCGAAACCATCGATATCGACCGTCGATGTCGTCCAGATTATCAAAATCATCGATATCGATTAGATTATCAAATATTCGAAAAATATCAAGATTATCAACATTCCAAAACTATCGATATCGATCGTCGATATCGTCTAGATTATCGAAATCATCGATATCGACGAGCAACCATATACAACAATAATAGATAATTAAATCAATTATGTCAGTTATATATTAGGAATTAATTCAACATCCATATATAACAATAATAGACAATTAATTATAGCAGTTATATATTAGGAATTAATTCGACATCCATATATGACAATAATAGATTATTAAATCAATTATAGCAGTCATATATTAGGAATTAATTCGACATCCATATATAACAATAATATACAATCTATTATGGCAGTTATATATTAGGAATTAGTTTTCCTAAAATTGGATGTCTTATCCAACACTCTAGCAATACATGCATATAATATATCAAATATAATACGCAATCTAGCATGCTTCTATATAAGACAATAAATCATAGAGATCAGGCATCCATATATATATAACAATAATAGACAATTAAATCAATTATGACAGTTATATATATTAGGAATAAAAAAACCTCTAAATTTTAATGTCTTGTCCGACACTCCTACTGTGGAATCGATGCCTTACGCAACAAGCAGGATTGCTTGTGCCCCAAGACGTCCATCGCCATATCCCACCGCCAATCGTGTCAGGGAGCGCTCCAAGTGCCTTGACGAGCGCCCCTCGCCCGGACTGTCGCTCGTCCAAGGGCCTACTTGCATGAAACCAAGTTCAGCCCAACGTGCAACACCAAACTACACCAACTGTCGTTCGTAGTTCGAAACTGCAAAACTCTCAGAATCCAATCTCCACCGTCCAGAATCTATTACTGTAAGTCCTGAACATGCTGTCCAAATTACAGGTCGATCCAACGGTTATTTTGTGAGAAACGGCTCTTTTCCCTCGACTGCGCAAAACAGAATCGCCCAAAGATCTGCTTCTATTTTCAGCGTAATACCAGCAAGAACAAGCTCCAAATTCGATCTCCACGGTTCAGAATTTACATACACAAGGTATGAACGTTCTGACCAAATTACAGCCCGATCAAACGGATAGTTTGATAGAAACGGCTCTTTTCCCCCGACTGCGCAAAACAGAATCGCCCAAATATCTGCTTCTGTTTTCAGCGTAATCCCAGCAAGAAAAAGCTCCAAATTCGATCTCCACCGTTCAGAATGTACATCCATAAGGTCTGAACGTGCTGACCAAATTACAGCTCGATCTCACGGTTAGTTTGTGATAAACGGCTCTTTTCCCTCGACTGCGCAAAACAGAATCGCCCAAATATCTGCTTCTATTTTCAGCGTAATCCCAGCAAGAAAAAGCTCCAAATTCGATCTTCACCGTTCAGAATGTACATCCAAAGATCTGAACGTGCTGACCAAATTACAGCTCAATCCGACCGTTGAAACTCCGGTTATTGCCTCTGCAATATCAGAGCGCTGGATTTTCTCTCAAAAATGTGATTCAATTTTTTTGCCCTCTTTTTCTTCCTTGCATGTGAAATTGACGAACAGTTTTCGTCGAATCCTCTCACACACAACCATGGACGAATAGATATGATATAGGGTATATATTACATAGGGATATTCATGGTTTGCGCAATAAAACCAAAACCCTAAACATGTGATCCTAATTCCGAAAAATTAATCACATAAACCCTATCCTAACGTGTCACGCTTCACCACGAAACCGAAGCTCTGATACCAATTGTTGGCATTCGATCGTTTGGTTAACGTGACCCGTTAGGGTTCCATGTATTTCTAACAAGCAGCGGAAGCAAGTAAACATGAAACGCATTACCTTTCACCAAGGGTTGATGTAGAGGTTGAATTCTCGCTGGCAGTCTGTGCAGTCCCACGAGAATAGACATAAGTTCTTCTTCTGATGTCGGAATTAAGTGATCTTTGTACTCAGACGATCCTCTCTTTGACGGCTTTCCATCAGTATATAATACATCAAAATCGAAGAACTGTACGATTTTATATGAATTTTTGAACATGACGAACTGCAGCAGCAAACGACCTTCCGGTCTTCTGCTGTATGTCCCAAGTCCGATCTCGACGTCGTGTGGGCGACGATCTACGAGACCTACTCAATCTGCTGTTCACTCTCTCTCTCGTATGTTAGGCGCAGAGTTAGGTTTAGAACAAATTGAGGTGACTTATATACATGGGCTACAATAGGGACCAGGAGGAGAAATTGGGTTGGGCCTCCATTGGGCTTAAGTATCCAAGCTTAGCCCAAAGCTTATACTTAAGTCCAATAATAATAATATATTCCACTAAAATATTATTACTGCACTACCGTACCAATCCCAAAATTAAGTTTTGGGCTCCTTCTTATTATGAGCCCGTTAGTCTCCCCATGTTTAAGATATACAATGTCCATTAATTAATTTAAGTTACTGACAACTCAATTAATTAATATCTCATCCAAGAGTAGTACCACTCAACCTCATTATCATGCCGGAATAAATTCCACCTGCAGGGTTTACATGATAATCCTTATGAGCTCCTCAAGGGGACATCATCAACCTATGACGGACACGGATTCCTTCTACAATCAACAGCACACCATAGAGACATCACTACTTCCCAACTCATCGAGTTTGTTGATTTAATTACATGTAAATCTCACCCATTGATGAATCAAAGAAATACATACTGCCCTACGTGTCGAGGTTATTGTATAGGGATTAAGAGCACGAACTTCCATAATAACTGAGATCAAGTTCTCCTATAAGTCAGTATAAGTCGAACGATCTCAAGCGGTCCTGCTCAATACACACAAGTGCACTAATGTGATTCTATAGCCAAGACAAGCTAATACCAAACCACACTACAACCATCCCGATAGAGAGTCCCCGTCTATCTCAGTTGTGAGCATCTGTTTATACTTTATAAGGAAACCGATAATATGATCTTCCGCGTGTTGTCGCACAACATATTATCTACAATATAAAGTAAGTGGACTATTGCATCGAACATATAAATAAATTATAAGATGCAATCATTTGATCATATGATTCTCATTTCAAATTAATTGTTATAATATTGTTCATACAAAAAACTAGACTTTTAGTATACAATCCAACAGACGATCATATACCTTACAAATTCATTTGAAAAAGTATAAACTTTTGATGTTTTCTTTGGGTATAAGTAAGAGTAAGAAAGTTAGATTTATGATTGGGTAAATTTAGAAAATTCAACAAATAATGTTATTTTAAGTTTACTAGTAACTGAACCCGTGCGTTGCACGAGATGTGTTATTTTTAGGGCAATAATTTTACTTACTTTTATGATTTTTGATCGAATAATATTTATTTGAATTATATCTAACCTAATGTTTAAATATTAAAGTCTAATGTAGTTATATGCAAAGTACTTCTAAAACTTTATGAGACTATTAAGTTGATCAATTAGTATATGTTTACTAATATTTTTTGCAATGAGGTTAAAATGTATCTATTTTCAAAATTACAAGATCAAACCATATATAGCTAATTTATAAACATCAATCAAGGAATGAGCAACGATGACTATAAACATCAATCAATTAATGAAATATTTTACTATTAATTAACTCAACAAAATTTCCATTGCAAATAATTTAAAAGACTCATCTAAAGTTTTGTGTACACAATTATTTAATTATTTTAATAAGTGGTTGAGATTTATTTGAAAATTTTGAATATGTTCAAAGATATTATTCAAATTTTAATAAATAATATCTTATTCCTGATTTGAAAAAGTCATAACTATACTTATTTAATTATTTAATGGATGGCTAAGATTTGACCCTAAACCCTAAACACTCTGGAAATATTATGCCATAAACCCTTAAACCTAAACTCTTATAATTATTTAATTATTTTAATTGGTGACTGAAGTTAGTTTGAAAAATAGATGGTTAAGATTTGGAAATTATTTCCTGATTTGAAAAGGTTATAATTATAATTATTTAATTATTTTAATTTAATGGGTGGCTGATTGAAAACATATATTATGTCATAAACCCAAAACCCTTAACCCTAAATCCTAAACCCTCTGGAAACATTATGCCATAAACCCTTATAATTATTTAATTGTTTTAATAGGTGATTGAAATTTATTTGATAAATAGATAGTCAGGATTTGAACTAAATTATTTTCTTATTTTAAAAAGTCATAATTACAATTATTTGATTATTTTAATGGGTGACTGAGATTTATTTGAAAATTTTTAATATATTCAAATAATATATTTAATATTTTTCAATTTTTAATAAGTAATATATTTAATATTATTTAATTTTTAATAAATAATATATTATTTCCTAATTCGAAAAAGTCATAATTATAAATATTTAATTATTTTAATGGGTGGTTAAGATTTGTTTGAGAAATAGATATCAGAATTTGGACTAAATTATTTTCTGATTTGAAAAAAATCATAATTACAATTATTTAATTATTTTAATGGGTGGTTGAGATTTCAGGATTTGGACAAAATTATTTCTTGATTTGAAAATCATAATTACAATTATTTAATTACTAGTGTGATGCCCGTGCTGATGCACGGGAAAGAAAAAAAATACTTATTTTAAAAATATTAAATATTCTATAATAATTTATTTAGATATTTAAATATTGAAATATGCATTTTTATTACATTTACATATTATTCACATTAAATTTTGAAAAACTTCAACTACATTATTAGTTTTGTTGGTAGGAATTCCTTCTTCATCTATTTTTTATTACATTTACATATTATTCACATTAAATTTTGAAAAACTTCCTTAAAACCTACATTATTAGTTTTGTTGGTAGAAATTCCTTCATCTAATTAGAGGATTTTCAATCTCTTTGCACTTTTATTGGGGGATGCATCTTAAATTAATTCGTTTTAATTATTATTTATCATTTTAGAATTAAATATGTTAATATAAATATGTCCAAAATTTTAGTGAAACATAAATAAATTTTAATTACGACATGTTTTGAGTCAAACATTTCCATGTATAATTTTAAAGAGTTTTGTGAAACATTAAAAATAAATTTTAATTATTTCCATGCATAATTTTAAAGATTCGTGTAACAGTAAGATAAATGTATCTTACATAATTCGTATTGGTATAAATTAGCATTAACTCATTGAATCATGCAAACATTATGCAATCATGGTACGTAGTCATTGTACAACGTCAATTTTTAGGGTAATGTATGTACACAATTAATGAAAATTAAATAAATGGTCATAATTCAATAGTAAGGTATTAAATCAATTAATCTAACTTATCTAAGTAGAATCTTATGTTGTGGTTGGTTTACTGTAATATTCATTTGGTATTCAAATTTAATTATCATCTTTTGCCTATATGAATTCCATAAATGTAAAATAAATGTAATTTTATAAAGAAAATGGTACAAATTATTTCTATCCAAAATATTAAATGGTACTAACAATCTTAAATATTTTAGTGGATGGTAAATATTTTGTGTGGACAAAAACTGTCCAATAACTCTTTATCCTTTTATAAAAATTCTATCATTTCCTTACATATATAAAATCATGTTATTATAAATATATATATATAATAAATTACTAATTTAACAATACATTATATGAATACAATTTACGTGAAAATTATTGAATTTTTTAATTATGGACATTTTGCAAGTTATATAATCCAATCTAAATATATATTTGATTTTTCAAAAAATATATAGCTGAGAATTTTAATAACATAAAAAGAGAAAAATAGACAATTATAAAATAGGTAAAAGCTTATATAATTTAAAGAAGATAGATACATGTGCATATAAATAAATATACACGGGTTTATTCCTAGGTCTTATCGTTATTCAATACGATTTCTATAGATGTTATCGTTATTAAATACGATTCCTATTGTTTAACTAAGAAATAAAAACATTATAAATCATCCATCTTCTCAATCTTAACACTCTTCAACACCCTCGACAAAGCTGTGATAGTTTCAATCTCTTCATTTTTAATATATGATTAATTAGTTTTCAACACTCTTCAACATTCTGAACTTCACCTATGACATCTACATTATTTTCACAAAAAATTTAAATCAGCTTTTCATTTCAACAATATAAAAAAAAACATTGAGAATAAAATAAAATAAAAATATTGTACCTACTCAGATGGATCTCTCAACTTTTCGATTTAGAATATCCTCTACCACAACAAAGTCAAAACCATACATTGGAAAGTTGACTATAGTGCATGGCCTAATTGATGTATATTCGTGAATCTCTAACTTATAAGGATGATGGGTTGAGTATATGGGACCCTTAGGCTCTTCAACGCCAAAGTTTGAAAGGCTGATAATGCTACCCTCCTTTATCAAACATGTACATTTATCTATACTCCGCTTGTACTTGGTGAATGCCTCTATCTTCGAATTCTGAAAATCGAAAAATTGAATAGTTGGTACAATTTTTTAATGTGAATATAAATAAGGAAATGGTGAAATAATATATATATATATATATATATATATATATATATATATATATATATATATATATATATATATATATATATATATATATATATACCTTTTCATCCATTAAAATCATTGCGAAGATCTCATTGTCAAAGAGACTCTTATCTCGGGCAACTCTCTACATGCGTATAACCCTAACATTTATCGTCCACATATCCTTTTAGTATTTATTTAAGAAACAAATGAATTAAAAGAAGACGAGTCTAAAAGAACAAACTAAATGAGTATTTAAAGATAATTCATTAAAGTTGCATAATCAATGTTAATCATTTTAGACTTAATTAAAGTAATTTAAAGATAATTCATTAAAGTTCCGTAGCTAATGTTAATCATTTTAGACTTAATTAAAGCAAATTAATTATAAATTGATCAAACCATAAATTTATGTTGGGGGCTGATATAACACGTAAAATTAATTATTAATTGTGTAACAAAAAGAGAAAATAAATAAATAGAAATATAAAAAAAAATCACAGAATATGCTGTAGAATAAGCTGCAATAATATTCAATCTTTAATATACTATTTAAAGATTATTCATTATAGAAATATAATTTTCAATCATATATATTGAATATATTATAAAATGAATCACTTTTACATGGAAGTAATAAAATACAAAACATTGAATAAGTATGCATAATTGGTATATATTCACTTAAATTTATAAGAGAAATCAATGCATATAATATTTTTTTAATGTATCACCGCATAAAACATTGAATTGTGTTTATATAATAAAATAAATAAATAAATTTCAATTAAAATAAAATAACTTTAAAAATAAAAATAATGGGTGGTACATACATTAAGTAGGAAATTTATTGTTGATATAGAAATTTAAATTTTATACATAATTTGATTAATTATTTAGAAAAATTTTAAAAAATGTACCTCCAAATAATAATAATAATAAGTGTAAATATGTAAAATGTGATTGCAATATATGATGATGATTCATTAATAATTCATAAATTAAACAAAAAAAATTTTTAGATCTAAAAAAAGTATTCCAAATTAATTAAAGAACAAAAAAAATTATAGAATAAAGAAATTCATAAATAATAATTAACATTGTGTCTGAAATTTTGGATTTGATTTTTCATTCTTCTTCCTCTCTTTGGAGCTTTTGCCCTCATAGAAGGAAAATCTTCCAAATATGCAACACATATTTTACTAAATTAAGTATAAAAAATGAATAAAAATTATAAATGAGGATTGTATCAAAATAATTCTTTTAAAAAATTACTAAAAACATAATAAGTGCAAATAACCTCAAATGCGTAAAAATAGAACTAAATCACTACACATATATATTTTAGAACGAAATAAAAAAATATTAAAAGTATAACAATGATCTATAAAAACAGAGGAAATGTGAAATACTAATGTGTGATTTCATCTCAACTTGATTCAAGTATATATACACACAACAAAAAAATAAACATTAAATTACATTAAAATCATCATAAATTTAAATGTCAATTAGTTGCGTGAAATCAACATCTCTTTATTATTAGATCATAATCAAGAGAATAGAATTTTTATAAATAATGAAACATAAAAAAGAATATTAAAGACCAAAAAAATTGTAAAAATAACACATCATTTAGGAGGTTTCTCAGCTATGCCATATCAGCATAGAAAAAACTCTCCAGTAGTAGCTTAAAGTTTTTAATGGGTAGTTGAGAATTGTTTGAAAATTTTGAATATATTCAAATAATATAATTAATATTATTTAAATTTTTAATAAATAATATCTTATTTCTTGATTTGAAAAAGCTGAAGAAGTCATAATTATATTAATTTAATTATTTTAATGAGTGGCTGAGATTTGTTTGAATATATTCAAGTAATATATTTAATATTATTTAATTTTTAATAAATAATATCTTATTTCCTAATTTTAAAAAGTCATTATTATAATTATTTAATTATTTTAATGGGTGTTTGATATTTGTTTGAGAAATAGATGGTCAGGATTTAGACTAAATTATTTCCTGATTTGAAAAAGTCAAAACCCTAAAACCTTAAACTCTAAACCCTTTGGAAATATTAAATTATTTCCTAATTTGAAAAAAAAATATAATTACAATTATTTAACTATTTTAATGGGCGGTTGAGATTTGTTTAAAAAATAGATGGTTAGAATTGGATTTATATTTAATATTATTAATTTTTTAATAAATAATATCTTATTTCCTAATTTGAAAAAGTCATAATTATAATTATTTAATTATTTTATTGGGTGACTAAGATTTGTTTAAAATAAACCCTAAACTTTAAACGCTTTGGAAACATTAATTATTTCATAATTTGAAAAAGTTATAATTATAATTATTTAATTATTTTAATGGGTGATTGAGATTTATTTAAAAAATAGACGGTTAGGATTTAATTTATATTTAATATTATTAATTTTTAAATAAATAATATCTTATTTCCTAATTTAAAAAAGTCATAATTATAATTATTTAATTATTTTAATGGGTGGCTGGGATTTGTTTAAGATAAACCTTGAAACCCTAAAACCCTAAATCCTAAACCCTAAAACCCTAACTCCTTTTGAAAACATTAAATTATTTCCTAATTTGAAAATTTTATAATTACGATTATTTAATTATTTTAATGGGTGGTTGTTTAAAAAATAGATGAGTACGATTGAATTTATATTTAATATTATTAATTTTTTAATAAATAATATTTTATTTCCTAATTTGAAAAGGTCATAATTATAATTATTTAATTATTTGAATGAGTGACTGAGATTTGTTTGAGAAATAGATGGCCAGAATTGGTTTTATTATAATTATTTAATTATTTTAATAAGTGGCTGAGGGGTGGCTGAGATTTATTTGAGAAATAGATGCCAGGATTGAATTTATTCTAGATATCAAGATTTGGACTAAATTATTTTCTGATTTGAAAAAATCATAATTACAATTATTGCCCCTTGCACTAACACAAATTATATCTCTTATTTTTATCACCAAAGTAATTATGTATGTGGATATTATCATTGAAAGAAAAAATAGAACCACTTTTTTAAAAGTATAATTAGTTTCTATTAAAATATAATAATAAACTTTTAAACATACATATGAGTACTGTATCTCTATTGGTGTCTTGAGAATTGATTGTATCAAAATCAATAAAATTCAAGCTAGTTATGTTGGTTTCCAATGGCAAAGTCAATTGCACCAACGTGTAATTGTGGATGTTCAACTTGAATTCATGATTTGTAATAAGGACCGATCCAATATTTTCTGCAACACGAAAATTTGATATAATATATGTTGCCCCCTCACTTAACAATTTCTCAATTTTGAGATGTGATTATGGCGGATTGTTGCTTGAATCTTCGAACCCTACACATATAATATAACAATAATTAAATAGAAAACCTTATCATGTTAATAATGTAAAAGTTGTAGAAATATAAAATATATCGTATACATAGTTGCACGGACAAGGACATTTCTGAAACATTTATATATATATATATATATAATTTTTTTCTTATAAGGTTAATAGAATTTTCTTAGAATGCGAGGAGTGTTTTTTTATACCCCGCCGTGCTTATATTTTTCTTTTGTATTTTGTAATTTTTTAGAACCATTCAACATATGCTTCTTTTTATTGCTTCTATTCTTTCCTCTTGGTTTCTTTTTTCATTACAATTAAATATCGAAAAGCTTGATTTTCTATTTTTAGGATTAATTATGATAATTTTGCAATTTCGGATTCCTTTTAGGATATCATTGTCCGTGGAAAGTATCAACATAAATGACGAATAAAATAAAAAGTAAGGATAGGTTATGTGCAGTACTTTAGAATAAATTGTTGTACAAAGGTATGACTTTTTCTTTGTTTGCTTGGTGATTTTTACTCATCTATTAAGCGTATTATTATTCTATTAATAACTATAGTTTCAATTGTCTTTTTTTCTCCCATTTTTGTATGAATATATTAGTCTCTTACCCTTCAACCGGCACACATGCTTTACTATTCAAGGTGCACTATTCTTTGTCATTTTCCTTCGTTTGGTTAAGATTTTTTTTAGATCATAATATTCTAACTAAAATTTAAGATGTTTATATTATAATATGCCTTAATATTCAATGTGCACTATTCTTACTATTCAAGATGTTTCTCAAATTTATTTATCTTCCTATTACCTTGGTTGCTTAAGACCAACTCTGAATCACCATTTACTTTCACCATATCTTTTAGATTTTAGTTCAATAGACATATTAGTTTTCATTCTTTTTTTATTTATTATTTCTGATGTTCTTGCCTAATTAGTGAATTTAATACTTTCATTTTTTAATATTATTATATTTCAGGCCCACGCTTTATGTATGTAATAGGGGACAGAACCAAAGCATTTTTAGATGATTTTTATTCTCATGGTACATGCGATCTGCTGATGTATAATCATCGTCCACCATCTACTGATGAAATGAGTACCCTGGTCTGTTAATTTTTAGTATTCATATTTTTTTCATTCTTTAAATCTTTAATATATGTTTCTTATTTATTGTTTTCTGTAATACAAGGTTTTGAGCAAGGAGTATACTAGTAAAAATGTATCTTAGCTGAGCCAAGGAAATAGATTATTCATTATTAATGATGATGGTTTGCATTTCCCAATTTTCTAAAAATGTTTGAAAATTTGATAGGCATTCACAGACGGATGGGATGAAGCAATAAATATTGTTGTTTATCAAAATATAGTGCAGTTATATTCTCATATGATTGGATAAAGATAGATGAATTAAATACCATTTAAAGGTTTGGTTCTTTACTCTATTTTTACGTTAAATATATTTTGATTGAATTTTTACATACAACTCGATAATTGAAAGCTCTGATTGTTATTTTGATTGAATTTTTCGTCTTTGTTTGGGATAGTCGCCGCAAAATATAGGTGCGATAAGATTCAAACGTTGTGCACCAATGGCGAGCAATAATTTTTTCTGGGCAGCAGATCCTGTTGGAAATTAATCCATTAAACTTTAACTCTATTATGATAAATCGAGATCATGACCGTAAAGCGGAAGCATACCTTAATCCAGATCCATGAGTTGTCTGGACAGAATACGAACTTGGAGATTGGTAGGTATTGTGGTCTTCCTCATCTAAGCCTCCTTATTCCTTATGGGGACCGTAGTAATCCCTCCCGATGGGGAGAAGGGAAGACAATGTGCGGCTTAGTATTTTGGGGATCATAACCTGTGAGCCTTTATATACTACTTGATTAGACCACCCATAATCACCTAATCATGTAGTATTGGGTATCTACTCAATATGCCCATATCATTTATTATTATAGCCCATAGACCTTTAATCTTAATTGGATCACTTAATTAAGTCCATAAAATAATTGAATAGCTAATATAATTGCATAATAATATATTGCCCACAATTAGATTATAATGGAAATTAATAAATTTCCAACAATCTCCCACTTGGGCTATATATTTTCCGAAAGCAATTATATCAAGAGTCCTTAGTTGCGCAACTTTATGCTATTCCTTTTCATGCTATACTTAACAATCTGGTCCATCTCATATACTAATATGAAATTACCGCGGCTTTCACCACATTATAAATCGTGGTTAAACCCCGACAATCACCAATATCAATATACTCAATGATATAGATCAAATATGGTGAGTAGCATGGAAATTACATGCAATGTGATCAAAACATGTCTATTTTCAACTGGTCCAACTTTAATCTTTTGTGAGATCAATCCATAATATAAAATATTACAAAATAGAAAAATTAACTTTAGTGAATTCACAATGAATTCAAAACCATCAACTTTATTCTGCAGAAAACTGAATTATCTAAAACAAAGTGTCTTAAAAACTTTAAAGATCAATAAATATAGACTCCCACTAAACCAATATATTCTAAAACCATATAATACTCACATGAGTAGCTAGCTCAAATACAGGGCATTGAATACATAAGTGGTGAATCCTCATTTGGAGTCTATCACAATATGCTCTACTAAAATTTTATCTACACAAAATACTTTCTTTAACAATCAAGAATTCTATGTCAATATGCTTGACTCATTGTACTCTTGTCGTTAATACTTTACTGCGAACTAACTGTCACAATATACTTTAAGTGACAAAACTTCGCAACCTTTATTTCATGTTTGAATACCCCTTAGTGTGCTACTGATTCTGTTGTTATGGTTAATGAGCTAAAGCGTTTGCTTAATATTTTTACTTGTATAGCTCTCCAGACCAACAGAAGATGTAACCTGAAGTGGATCTCATACTATATTGGCATCCAACAAACTCAGAATCAGAATTCCTCATGATCTCTAACAAATCTGATACCTGATGTACAAACATGTTATCCTTAGTTCTCTATACATACTTTATAAAGATCCATACTAGAGTTACTTAAATGTCTACTTAATAAGCCAAATTAGGTCTTGTAGAGACCTCATCATACAACAACTTCCAATAGTCAATTAATAGTAGAAAATTTTCTACATTTCTTAAATCTTTAATTTAACTTTAGGGCACCTTATTGAGACTTCACTTGTCTCCCTTAGTTTAATTTAAACATTCTCCCACTGAATCACATAATCATCTATATTTGTCTCAAAACCAAATGAGATAAAAAAAACTGCATGATGATGATTGTGATTCCATTACGGGAAAGTTTTCTTGAATCATGGATGGATTTCATTTTAGTTCTTAAATCATTGAAATCATTTCATCAATGTTACCATCATGAAACTTTATTTTTACATCCATCAAATGTGAATCAAGACTAAAATGTGCTGCCAATATCACGATTATCTTAAAAGAACCTTTCTCAGTAACCGGATAGAAAGTCTTTTAAAGCAATGCCTTCTTTTCCTTTTGAGCATAATCATTTACCAAGATGCGGACCTAATCACCTTGTATTGATTTAAACTCATAACTTATAGCATTATCCCACTTTAAACTATTTGGACCTTACATGGCTTGATTAACATTGTTTGAATGTTCTACCATTAATTCCATAGTGTCCTCATTATTTAGGAGAAAACTACATAATTATCCGAATTGTTTTTCTCCAAACTCTAGTGGTTTCTTTAGTGACATTAATTCTTGAGGTTGTTGAATTTATTATTCTTTAAATATTATTGACATTGTCATATTGTTATTCTAAATTTGCACCAATTCTTTAAAGTATAAGTGGGGATCAAATCAACTCCCCCTTAAGGACAATGTCTCTAATATTATTCTTCCCCTCCAAATCAACATCCTCACAGAATATCTTATTACCCGTCTCAAATATGATCTAATTAATTGGATCATAAACTTATTATCTTTATTTAAAACCAATAAAGTAGCTTGTATCTATTTGAATCTAATTTTCTTTAGTAGATCCAAATGATCTAGCCTTGGTTGGATATCACCATATGTGAAACTCAAAGAGTTCTCACAACTACTTTGGTTGGAACTTTATTGAGACCATAAAGCTGCAATCTTTATAATTTCTCCAATTAGTAATCATATGTTGTGGAGTACTATTTTTGTCTTTTAACTACACCACAACACCATTCATACTAAGTAATCTCAATGTGGTGTATTTTAGAACAATTCCACAAGCCTTCAGGAGTAAACAAAAGGTTGTACTTTAGTTATCTTTAGCAGCTTTCTTAATGGGTTTTCTTGTATTGCCCTTATACTTTATTGAGACCAAATTTTTCTTGAATTACTAGCCTCATCTTTATTATTGGAGTTCAATCATCATGTATAAGAGTTGTTGATATAAGCAAAACTCAATAAGCAGACTTCTTAATTGTAGAGAGAATTAATCCAAAATGATTATCATTCTTGGACTAAACTTTATAATCTTTCAAAATTTAATTAAATTAGAATCATCTTGAGGATTCTAGCACAACATTAGTATCAAGTCTTTGGACAACAATACTAATTTATAAAATGCTCTCACGCAGTGGTCAAATACTGATAATAAAAACTGTCAAGCAATAGCCTTTCTTTGGGCCGACTTATTACTCACATGTAACCAAATAATCATCACGTATTACCACCATATGTGCTTATGTATTTCGGGCCAGATATTAATCTACCTTTGGGCCGATCAATACCCGCATGAAGATACACTTGCACAACATTATTAATTGGGGACCCATCACAAGACACCTTGTGCAACATTAACCTCATCTATGGACAAAAATTAACTGCAGGGGTAATCTTGGTGTAATAATCAAGTATTGACAATAAGTTTTGTCAAACAAGAGTCTATCTGTAGACCGACTCATGTTCACATGAATAATCCAAATAATTATCACATACTTATTATCACATGTGTGTTATTATTCTGTCAAACTGTGCCTACCTGTGGGCCGAACACAGAACACATAAATAATACCACACCCATCTATGTAATTTCAATGAAGCTTTTCTCCACACACGATATTGCTTTGGCAACATGGTGCTTTGATTTACTAGATTGAAGGTTTACTAGACTAATTAAATAAATATTTAATTAGACGACATAAACTGTCTCCCCAATTTAATATAATTAAATTCCACAACCAAATGAGAATGTTTCATGATTCTCACATATTCATGAATAATGAAAGATTTATTAACTTAATTAGATATTCAAATCCTAATTTAAAATTAAATTAGACCAATATCTTTAATTAAACCTTCACGTAAGTAATAATACAAATTAATAAAATAACAAGATTACTGCCATATCTAAATTTATCACCGTAATTTTGTAATTGCAATGGTCATAAGTACAAATTCAAATGTAATCACCCCAGGCCATAATGAAATTGCAATCAACACATAGTAATAAATCCATGAATATTTAATGACTGAAGTGCATGACTTATGAAATTGATAGCATGCATATTCATGACACTGAAGTACCACAATTACTGTCATAGGTATAATAAAAAATTAATCTAATCGATTATAATTTAACGTGAAGATGAATGGGGAGTCAATAGCCCATTCAACAATTTAAGGCAGTGTTAGAGATTATTATCATGGCTTAAACCGATTCAAAGGAATCAACATGCTAATGTCAATAAATTAATGACAGGCAAACGGTTGGAATTCATCATACTCAGTATCTACACTCACTCCAAAAATTTCCAAATTTGATGCCAAATAATTAAATGATACTGAAATTTAATTTAATTGATTCTGATTCCTAATTTAGAATAAACTAAATTAGTTAAACATCCTTAATTTATTTAAGGTTATAAAAAATACTCCGAATACAAAACGTATACATATGCATGTTATACACACCAAATCCGCAATCCACTTTAAATGATACTGTTTCCAAGTTCCAAGTCTCAAGTATTCAATCTGAAAATCTTTCTTTAATGTCCCATAAGTAATTTCCATTTCATGGATCTAAATATGTGATGCCACATAACGATTCAACCCAAAAATTGAATCTAAATACCATTGTGAATCCAACAATATGATAGCAACGTAGGATATAATATCTCAATGATATTCACAATCTGTCAATATAATTTGCAATCAACACCGGACGGCAAATGGGAGATATTAACGGAATTGGCCTATACATAATTCGAGCCTTATTCTTACAAGAGATTAGGCATCAAACGAATAAATCATTATTAAAACTAATTTAATAAAACCACAATTTAAATTAATAAATTATCCATCAAAACATAACTAGACGAACTTATAATAGTTATAATAATAACAGATATCAATTACCAATGTAATTGTTAACCATTGAATGTTTGCTCAACTCCTTTCTTTCTATTATAATAGAAGAAGAAACTTATTAAATTCATAAATAATTAACTAATTGATGTAAATGATTTAATCCTTAACAGCAGTCAAGATCGTAACTTAATCATAGTCTCAACTACTATACATCAATTATACAGATCTCAGAGAATCATAGATAGGGTGGCTCTGATACCACTTGTTGGAAATTAATCCATTAAACCTTAACCCTATTATGATAAACCGAGATCATGACCGTAAAGCGGAAGCGTACCTTAATCCAGATCCATGAGTTGTCTGGACAGAATACGAACTTGGAGATTGGTAGGTATTGTAGTCTTCCTCATCTAAGCCTCCTTATTCCTTATGGGGACCGTAGTAATCCCTCCCGATGGGGAGAAGGAAAGACAATGTGCGGCTTAATATTTTGGGGACCATAACCTGTGAGCCTTTATATACTACTTGATTAGACCACCCATAATCACCTAATCATGTAGTATTGGGTATCTACTCAATATGCCCATATCATTTATTATTATTGCCCATGGACCTTTAACCTTAATTGGATCACTTAATTAAGTCCATAAAATAATTGAATAGCTAATATAATTGCATAATAATATATTGCCCACAATTAGATTATAATGGAAATTAATAAATTTCCAACAGATCCAGTTGTGATTCTGAAATACGTGAATAGTTATGATTTTATGTTTCTAATTTTTCATGTCTATTTTATTCTTAATTGGAGAGCCTATTCACAGAAGGTTCACACTTAATGTTTATACGAGGCTTTAGATGTAATATTTTGTTTCACATTGGTAGGAAATGGGATATATAAGAAGAAAGAAGTAGCAGGAAGAAATTAAAGAGCATCCATGAAAGGTGGGGGAGCAGGTATAACTTATCGTTCTCTCTACTAATCTTATTTTAGAACTTTTTTCACTTAAAAAATAATATGGTAACTTTTAGATGAACTCAAGTTTTGTAAGTTGTTGTGTTTAGAGATAATAGGCAATGGAGCTTTACAATTTAGAGATAATAGATTTGATATAGTTAATCTTTTTTTGAATATTTTTTATCCAACTGCTTTTCAATTTTGGAAATATCACATTTGAGTCATGTAAATTTCTTATAGAAACGCATTATGTTATTTAGGAACCTTAGAGATTATTGGTCCCATCACATGAACTATTGAGGATGCATTTATTGTGTAAGTATTCAGATTAGATATTAAATACTACTCCCTCCGTCCCAGAGAATCCTTCACACTTCATTTGTAAATTACAAATAAAGTGTGAAGGGATCTTTGAGATGGAGGGAGTATATTTTTATAATCATTATGCAGTTGATTTAAATTGTTGTATAGCTAGAAAGAGGTTCACCAATGTACTAACTGTCCATGCTTCAAATTTTCTGCTATTTTGGGAACTTCAACTGGTGAAAGGATCGCCATGAAACAGGTAATTAGCTGGGATATAGATTATTTTATGGTTCAATTAATTTTTTTATTAATCGAATGTTTATAATTGGCATTGGAAAGTGTTTTTATAGCTAACGCTTAATGGTTGCATGATAAATTTGTGAATCATGTTTATTATTTATGCTGAAGCTGTGAATCTTACCTAGGTAAAATAATGATTGATTACTACATGATTACCTACATTGTGTTGAAATGTGATCTAAACCACTTTGACTGATTTAATGTTTGAAAGATTTTACAATTGATGGTTAATTGAATCATGTTTGAAACTGATGTTTTTATGTTGAATTAAAGGTTACCTAAAACAAAACAATAATTAATGACAAAAAGGTCTTATTGATTAAATTAGTGAAATGGACTCAGCGTGTTATTTTAGAAATGAGGCACCGAGAGACTAGATTGGGGACTTTGTGCTTGAGATGAATACAAGATTTCGAGAGTTTTTATATAACATTTATTTGTATATGGTAGGATATGTTGGTGGTTAGAGTATTTCTTCACATGAGTTGTTATGGATACGGAGTTGCTTATATTATAACATCTGCAATCAGTATGAGATACTTTGTTATGTCGTCCATGCCAACTTTACGTCTTTACAAGATTGAATAATGTAAGTTAAAAAAAAGACTTTACGTCTTTAATATGTTTATCATTGTAAGGAGAAAAAAAATAATAGCAGGATCTTGGAGCTCCAAGGTCTTATTGTCTTACCATATATAATGTCATTATAGTAAGATCTTGAACCTTTAACTTTCACTATACAGTCGAGAGGGTACATTTATCAAATGAGTTTTTCTATCATAGGTTTTTCTCCCCCAACTTGATCAAAATGAACAATGCAATAATGAGGTTGCAGCTTGCAAATTATTATGTTTTTGGGATCTAGTATAGAAGTTCCCACACATTAGATTATTTTCTTCACCTTCACGAATTTACTATCAACTTTTGTTAATTTAGGGATTTTATGATGTCTTCTTGATGAAAAATTACTCTGCATTGGTGTGTGTAAATTAAGATGTCTTCTATATATGTAGCAACTTGAATATATAATAGGCAAGATCATGATTGGCTATATACAGGCAAGATCACGATTGACAATTAAATTAGGATTGTTTATTTAATCAAAGAGGCTTACCTTTATGCATTGTTTACTATATGCCCTTTTTGGAAGTAATAGACTAATTAGCCGAGTATAAGATGTTAATATTTTATGGTTAAAAATGGTGTTGTTAAACTTAAAAAATTATGATGGGATTTATGTTCTTATTGAAGTTTTCTTGGATAAGATCTAGGAGCATTGAAAGGCTCCAAACTATAACAAAATAATTGATGGGGCTAGAGTAAATTAGACTATATCTTAGAAAATTTCAATTATCTTCACAAGAGAGAAATTATGTAGACTTGCCTGATGGCTATTAGTACTTTGATTTATATGTTTGGTACTTCGATATTATCAATTTTTTTTACTTTTTATATATATCTCTTATATATATATATAATGTCAATTACATATCTTGCAATTTGATTGTGAATTGAATTATAATCTTCATAGTTTTGTGATAATTATTTTGTGTGCAATTGATTAACCATATATTCCTATTAAAATCTTGCAAATATTTCTTCTATTTTGCAATGAGAAATTTTTAAGTTCTGTTCTTAAAAACCACAAAAAGTTGGTCAAACTTAAAATTTTCACCAGCATGTACTCAACTAAAAACCATCTCGGTGTACTGTCAACTATGAATTTTGATACATCTAAAGATGTGGCTAAAGATGTGGTTGTAGTTGTTCAGCAACTTAAAACACATTAGCAGTTTAATTAGTTTTACATAGTTGAAAGATAAAACCAAAAGATATTGAAATTTAGCAGTCTTTTGCTGGAGCAAACTAAATTTATACTTTTATCATCAACAGTAGTTTGTATTTTTTTATTATGAATAACTATACATTGATCTTCATAATTTAGGGAATAGGGAGAACATTAAATTATCCAAATTTTAAAAGAAGCTAATGTGTTAATTGATCATAAAACTTTGAATAGTTTATGGAAAATCAACCTATTTTGTGATCTGTTATAAATATTTATTTGTATTTTGTATTGTGTTCTCTTACACATAGGTGGTGAAAGTGGAATCTAATGGTGATTAGACAACCATTATATTTATATTCTTTTATATGTATGTATCTAATCATGATTTTAGTTGACATATCTAAGTTATCTGTTCTTCTCTGATATAGGTCTTCATTATAAGCATCAACAGACCCTAAATGGATTGTTGTATTCAAATTCAATAATAATCCTACATCATATAGTAAATTTATTTGAAATCCATATTTTTAATGGTCATTTGACACGGAACTCTTTAAATATTACTATAGTTTACATGCCAACTTATTTGATACTAATTTTGAAATGTGTCCTGCAGCATTGCACCTTTAGACAATTATGTACCACAACCTGAAATTCGGGTAATGGTTCTTACACAAATTAACAAGTCTTTTCTAGGATATATTTAATTAATCACGTCACTTATGCATGAAGGAAGTACAGATTATTGGTGATGCATTAAGCATATATAAGAAAAGTACGCATCTAGTTGTTGAGGTAAAGTGTTAGACCCACACATCCCATAGAAAATGAGGATAGTATAAACAATAATGTGTAGTAATATTTTTGTACAAGAAATAAATCTGCTTTAATCTTTTTGTTAAAAAAGATTCTTTAAGCCAAGAGATGACTATGCTAAAATACCAATAGTCTCACATACTTGCTTTGAGTAATCATTTTTCCTGACTTGTGAGCCTATGTTTGAATCAGGTATTGTTGTGCTTGAAAATAATTGTGGCATATATCGTTTTATCTTGGCCTGTGAGTCTTATTTGAATTGCATATTGTTGTGCATGAATACTTGCTTATAACTTTTACATATGAGTCTGTGAGCCTTAATGCAATTCATGGTACTCTTTAGGGTGTGGTTATAAAATTTCAGGTATTTTTGTTCTTTCAACTAATATCCTTTTGAATGCATTTTTGTTATCCTATACAGGTCAAGTTTTATTTCAGTGATATAAACCTTGCTACAGTTGATCATCTATTTAAATACATGAGCAAAGATCCTTAAGGATATGATGTGAATGATTCTATTGTCTTCTATCTTAACATACTATATGGCCTATGGAGTTAAAAAAAGTTGTCATCTATCTTAAAAACTAGAAATTTCTATTTCTATTGATATCATTGTAGGTGAAAATATCTGATGAATGACTCTATTGTACTTTATAGTGTTTACTTAATTAATGTCTACACATATTGAATGTAGTTGACTTTGTTGGCATTCGATCGTTTGGTTAGTGTGAACTGTTAGGGTTCCATGCGTTTCTAATCCAGTGGAAGCAATAAGATGGAAATGTATTACCTTTCACCAGGGTATGTTGATGATGAATAGCTTGCAGAAAACAATCTCTTGATCTTCTGCTGTATTCCCAAGTCCAATCCTGACGTCATGTGGGCAACGATCTTCTCAATCTGCTTCTCTCCTTGTATTACACGTCAAAAGAGGCGAGTATTCTAGGGTTCCAAGAAGCTTAGATGACTTATTTATGGGCTACAACAGGGATCAGGAGGTGAAATTAGAGTCGGGCTCCATTGGGCTTAAGTATCCAAGTTTAGCCCAAAACTTATACTTAAGTCCAATAACAATAACATAGTCCACTAAAATATTATTACTGCATTGCCGCTCTAATCCCATAATTACATTATAGGCTTCTTCTTATTATGAGCTCGACAGTCTCCCCATGTTTAAGATATACAATGCCCATTAATTAATTAAGTTACTGACAACTCCATTAATTAATATCTCATCCGAGAGTAGTACCACTCAACCTTATTTTCATGCCGGAATTAATTCACTTGCAAGATTTACATGATAATCTTTTTGAACTCCTCAAGGGGACATCATCAACCTATTTAATAGGACACGAATTCCTTCTACAATCAATAGCGTACCATAGAGATGATACTATTTCCCAACTCACCGAGTTTATTGATTCAATATATAAATCTCACCCATTGATGAATCAAAGAGATAAATACTGGCTTACGTGAGAGGTTATTGTATAGGCATTGAGAGCAAGAACATCCATAATAACTGAGATCAAGTTCTTCTATATAGTCAGTATAAGTCGAACAATCTCAAGCGGTCCTACTCAATACATACAAAGCATACTAATGTGATTTTATAGTCAAGACAAACCAATACCAAATTACACTACAACCATCCCGATAGATTATCCCTGTCTATCTCGATTGTGAACATCTATTTATACTTTATAAGAAAACTGATAATATGATCTTCCGCGTGTTGTCTCACACCATATTATCTACAGTATAAAGTAAATGAACTTTTGCATAAATCATATAAATAATTTATAATATGCAAAACGTTTGATCATTTGATTCTCATTTCAAATAAATTATTAAAACATTATTTGATACAAAAGCTAGACTTTTAGTATACAATCTAACAGGCTTATGATTTTCAGATAGTATCTATTAAACATTCTTCTACTTGATGATATAAGATCTTAATTACTGCTGAATTTGAAATAGTCTTTTTTTTTAAAATATATAGAATTGAACTCTATGATTATGATTTTTTTGAAAATCTTATATCCCCAGGTGCTATCACTTCTCTTATCTCCTATCTTTCCAGTTGTCACGATATAAGTTAGAGAAAAGGAGTATGACATAGGTTGGGATATGGATTAAATTGCATGTTAATTAAAGTTTTATTATCTCAAAGGTGGCATGTTAATTAAAGTTTTATTGTCTCAAGAGTGAAGGGATTTGAATTTGGAGGTGTCTGATGAAAGTATAATACCTTCTCCAGTGGTTGTTCAAATGAAAAAATTAGGAAACTATTTAAAGTTTGATTTTTTGGAAAATTGATTTTTAAAAAAGTTTGTGTAATTATACTCCATATTTAAGAAAATATTTGTCCTTTGATGTTTTTATGAGATAATTTGTAAATTAACATTCAATGAATCGATAGTTCAAATATACTTACTGAACTTGAAAAAGAGAAGATTTGGTGGTATAATCATACGAGAAATTTGCTAATAAATTATTTAACTGATTAGGTTCTTGAATTTCTCATTTTGCATCATAAGTTGGAGAAATACTAGCACTGTAATTTAGGTATGGATTTTTTTTGTTTTAGTTTGCACTCAAGCAATTATTGGTGGTTAACGCTTATGCATATGGTATGGTACTTTTTTCTCTCACACTTTAAAAAATGGATGGTATTTTCCTCATAGTGATTGAGTGAATTATTGGTGAATTTATAATATGATTTTGGTGTTGATTGGCTTTTGAATGAAGCTTTATCAATTCATTGTCATAGCATCTGAAAAAAAAAAACAAAAAAATAAAGTTGTTAATTATCTTTTATTGTTTTGAATATTGATTGGTTATCTACAATAAATTAAGATTTAGATGGTACATTATTTTAATCGTCATATCGTGTCTTAAATAATATTAGTTTTAGTTAAAATAGTATAGTTATAATTTATCATTTACTAAATACAAATACATTTTACCCTAAAAACAAAACTTAATTGATCATAAAATACTTTAATTTTAAACATGCAAAAAATATATTAGAATTATTATTATATAATTTTTTAATGCGTTATTTAAATATAACAATATACTCCTTCAATTCTAAATGAAAGATTTTTATTAACCTTTTTAAGACTATTTTTTGAAAAACAATCAAATATAAGTTCTGACAAAAATAAAATATATATTTAAATGTATACAAATATTGTAATGAATTTTAAAATGAAATAGATATATGTATGAGTGTTAGATTTTTAAATGGATATGACTACGAGTATTTCAAAATAATAAGGTGTTCCTAAATAATTGATAAACATAAAATTATAAGGTAAATCTTGCGTGGAATCGTCTCACGTGAGCCCATTTAAATAAAAATAAAAATAAATTATTTAAATTTCAATTTAAAAAAATATGATAAAATAAAAATATTTACAGTTCAAAATCCATACATAGTTATAATATACATGTACAATACTATAATTCATATTTAATTTAATATTTAAATAATGTTCTAAGAAAAATTATAAAAGTAAAACATCATACAAATAAAAATAAAAGTTTTTTTAAAAAATGAAAATTTTAAAAATTTAAAAATATATATACATAATCGGTTGGACTGGTTCAACCGATTTTCTTAGTCCACGAGTTTTGATATATGAAAATATAAATATCATACGGGTACGAGTAATTTGTAGGTATACACGGGTTTGAGACAGGTACAAGTATCATAATAATTTTTTTTTACGGGACAAGTACGGATAAGGATAGTTGAAAATTAAGCGGGCGTATGTGAACTCCTAAATTAGCATGTATTCTACCCATTGCCATCCCTAATCTTTCCATATACGGGTACGAGTATACTAACAATATGATCAAAATTTGATCATATTGTATGTTAGAATTACTAATTTCTTAGTAATAAAATTTGATATTATTAAAAAGATATATACATACCATATTAAAGAGTTGATCTCTTGTATCCCAGGTGCACAAGGTATGTAAGGGTGCACCGATTTGTTCTATAGTTAATAATAGTATAATTTTTTTATTTTAAATATAAAATTTAATCACTAAAAATATAAATATATAAAAAAAAAAAATTAGTAAGAGTATTAAATAAGTATGAATAACTTGATGGTATTGATAAAAAAAGGTTTGTGATGATTATAGATATCATAATGAATTTTTAAAATGGGATATTAGGTACAGGTGGTGGACATTTAAATGGATACTATTAAGGGTTCTCACACACCTTTATATATACAGAGGGAGAATTTATTTTATATTTAATAACATTATAATTATTTATTTTAAAATATTAATTTAATCACTGAAAAATATAAATATATTAAATAAATTAGTTTTAAATAGGTAATTGTAACTTGTGGTATTGAAATTTCTTTGGAATAAATACGGATATCATAATGAATTTTAAAAATGGGACTGGTACGGGTACAGATGGTGAACATTTAATGGATATGGGATACGATACCCATAACACCGATATTGTTAACTCTAATAAATATATTTTATGTATATGTTTTACCCCAACCCTATTGGAATTGGTGTAAGTTGTTCTAACCGGTTTTAAGATAGATACAAATAGTTAAAAAAAATCCAAAATTAGGATGACAAAGTCTCTTGTGAGACGAGAGCTATTTGTGAGACTGGCGTGAAATGGGTCGATCAATCACTAAAGTATGTCCATTGTTTAGATAAAATATGTTTAATGGTTGATAAAGTATGTACTTCCAAACTATGCTGATTATGCATTAAAGTATGATTTTAATGTGTTATAATATGATTTATTAATAACATACTTTAACTACTAGATAAGCATATTTTATTTATATAATAAACATATTTTAGTGATGGATCGACCCGTCTCACAAATAATCTGTCTCACAAGAGAGTGCTCAATTAAGATTTGTAACAAATACAAGTATACTCATTGGATATTTGCGGGTACCCTTTCTATATAAGTTATATATAATGAAATGTTTTATATATTTAATTAAAATGTGTAAGTCTTTTTTTAATCATATTTATTTAAAAGGATTATATTATATTTATTTTAAAATTAATTGGTAATAATATAATCTTATTTAAAATTTTAATTAAATCGCTAAATAATATATAATATATACAAAATAATATTTATTAAACGGGTACAAGTAACTTGCATGTAATACTGTAATGAATTTTTAAACGTAACAAACACGGTAACAAACATGAGTACGGGTATTTGATATTTAAATAGATAAATGAACATGTACCCATATATAAATAGGGAAATCTATATAATTGATAAATATAAAATTGTGATATTCAAAAAATAATAAATATTACATTAAAAATAGATATTATATGTATAGAAGTAAAAGTAAAAAATAAGTATGATATATATTTTTTTATATTTCAATTATTTATTTTTCAAATAAGTTAATAATATTTTCCGCCCAAAATAATATAATAACTTGGGTATACATACCTAACGAAGAAACTCTTTTTTTTTTCTCAATTGTTTACATTTTCAAGCAGCTAATTTCAAAAGAATTTTTTTTATTTTATACTTTATATTTTATATATTTAGTTAATAATAGTGTAATTATTTATTTAAAATAGTACTAATTTAATCACTAAAAATATAAAAAATAAATAAATAAATAAATATATATATATATATTTATTTATTAAATTAGTAGGAGTAACTTGCTTGTATTGATGAACGAGTTTGAGACGGACATATATTGTAATGAATTTTTCAATGAAACAAGTATGGGTGGATATTTAAATGATATGGGTACGGGTATTCATAAATAATTAGGGGTATTTAAATAATTAATGATATAAAATTTCATGATATTAAAATAATGTCCTCCGAGGGTTTAATATTTATCGGTTTAGTTTTTGTTCCAATTGTGAAATTACGACTTCAACATTGTTGTTTATAGTATACTCTTACCCAGTGGTTTAGGATATACTGTGCCCCAAGGGTTTATTACCGGTAGGGAATAGTGTTCATTCCAAGGGTGAAATTAAGATTTACCGCATTAGTTTTTGGTATACTGTACTCAGTGGTTTAGGACATAATGTTTCCTTGGTTAGATTGGTTATCACTTTTTCTTAATCAATTATTACTTTTTTATATTTATCAATTATTAATCAATTAATAAATGAATACTAAATGGGTATGTATAATCGCAGTATTAATAAATGGATATGGAACAGATACGAGTATCGTAATAAATTCTTTTAATGGGACGGGTACGAGTACAGATAGTAATTTTTAAATCGAATACGGAACGGATACGGGTAGCCAAAGTAAGTGGTACCCTACCTATTACCATCCCTACACGAATCAAGCACGGCCCACGTTTAGATAAAAAAATATTTAACAAAGTTCCTGCCGGTGCAACGCACGGTTCAAGTTCACATATCTGTAAGCTTGCTGATCATTTATTGAATGACATCTGCCTCATGAAAAAGTTTATCTAATGTGACAGTGCATTGACAGATTTTTCTGGATACTTGATTGCATGTTCAAGTTATTTTCCATGCTCTTATAAAGCAATTGCTAAATAGAAAGGAGAGTAATCTATAGAAACAATCTATATGATGTTGATTATATTCTTTGTAATAGATTATTTTGTTTAACTTGTGTTGAATCTGCATCATGATTGTCATTGTAAGGAATTAGCAAATGTTGCAAGTCACTTTGCATAAGTATACATGACATATTGAATGTCTGTTAAATACAGTTATTTTAATTCGAATTGTTCTAAATTCATCCTTTTGTCCATTGTCATTTGCAAGTAAAATGCTATATATCTTGATAATTGATGATCTGAAAATTCGGCATGTAGATATTGAATTGTGGAGACGAGCGTATAAACCTATCCTTACTTTTTATTTTTTTCATCATTTATGTTGATGCTTTTTCATGACCAATGTTATCCTGCAAGGAATTCGAAATTGCAAAATTCTCATAATTAATCCTAAGAAGAGAAAATCAAGCTTTCTAATATTTAATTGTAACAAAAAAAGAAACCAAGAGGAAAGAATAGAAGCAGTAAAAAGAAATATACGTTGAATGGTTCTAAAAAAATTACAAAATACAAAAGAAAAATATAAGCACGGCCAGGTATAAAAAAACACTCCTCGCATTTTAAGGAAATTCTATTAACCTTATAAAAAAAGAAAATTATATATATATAAATATTTCAAAAATGTCCCTGTTCCGTGCGTGCCGGGTAAAAATTTTCTTTTTGCAAGAACTAAACAAACATTATTTACTTTAATTCACCAGATTTCATCAATGATTTATTTATTTGTTTATATTATATCCTTGATGATTGTTAAGTTTTAAGTTAGTCTTATGCGTCCGCAAATCTAATTAGATTAAAATTTAGATTCAAGAATGTATTTTCTTAAAAATATACGATGTTACATATAATTTATTTAGGTGTCTCTTAAATAAAATATGACAAAAGCTAGTCCAATTCACTCAAAAAGCTAAAACCTTAAAACACCATCCTTTGTAGCTCCTCAAACGACATTATTAATTTTGGCTCACGGTGACCTTATGAATCAAAAGTGAATCTTCAGTTTCCAGTTATTCCCGAACCTGATTGGCTTTTTCACGCGCATTTCCGGAGCTCCATTAGCGGGAGATGGAGAAGGAGACGGAGACGGAGAAGAGGATGGTAAAGGAAATGAGGTATTAGAATAAACTGTAATGACAAGCTTCATCCCTTTACCACAATGGCTACCAACACCACAAATGTACCACTTCTTCCCAGGCGTTGCAAGGGTAATCACATCTGCTCCGCTATGCAAAGCCTCTGACGGTGGTGGAACCAGACACTGTTGGAAAGCCGTCCCATTCACTTTGTACACATTATGGGCTCCTGGGAAATACTTGAATTCTGTACAGTTGATTCAACTAATTAAAATTTGAACGAGACTTGAAACATGCATCTACTTCGATAAGGAAAATATCACATTTGGTCCTATAAGAATTCCTTCAATTCAATTATAGTCTCGTAGGAATACACTGGTCTCATAGCTAGCGGTTTTGGTCCCATAAGAATATTGTAATCATAATTTTCGAAAAATTTCATCCCAAATTAACTTATATTATTATAAACTACTAGATTTATATTATTTTCTGTCTTTCAAAATAGACATTGTCCATTTTGGTCTTGTTAATGGTTGAGAATATTTCGTCAGATTTTCATGAAAAATTCCTATGAGACTAAATTTGCCAATTTTGAGGCATTTTTGGCATTGAACAATTTTTACGGGACTAAATCTAAAATTATCCCATTTCGATAATTATTAGAGTTGATCTCTTGTGTTTTCGGGTGCACAATATGTAAGGTATCACATTTTATTCTAAAAAGTATAGACTTTAATTAGTAGGGTATATTCATTGAAACAAATAACCTGAAATAAGAATAATATAAATTATTGATTTAATATTAAAAGGTATAACTTTCGAAAAAATGTGAAATTTAAAGACACGGTATTCCAAAGCACGTAAATTTTAGCTTTTATTAAAATGATATCACTTCTTATTCATTTCATAAAACTCTCGCATAATATTTTACCGGCAAAATAACAACAATCATCCGTGTAACATTTAAGATAACTAACTTTTTTTTTAAAATTTAATATTCATGAAATTTTAAATAATATTTAGAAACAAAAAAGTATAAAATACTCGACCAAAAATAAACAAAACAAAAGATAGAAAACTATAAAAAAAACACACGAAACATTAATAAAGATAACTAAGTCGAGCACCGTCAAACTTTATACTCTCAATGGAATTGCTTTAAATTATTTATTTAAATTTATGCTTTTATACTTGAATTTCCAATTTCACTAAAAAAATTAGAAATCGTTTCCAATGAAATAACATTTACCAATTTCGCTATACTCTCAATGGTATTTTGTTATTTGGGTAGCTCTTGCATGAGATCGTCTCACGTGAGACAATTTTATATCTTTTAAAATAGTTATCACTTTCACTATAAAATATTATCACTTTCGTTATAAAATGTTATTACTTTTCATTAATACTATAAATTGTTCATGAAATAACATTATTACTTTTTATTAATTTAGTATCACATTTTAGTATAAAGTTATCAATTTCTGACCGTCTCACGTAAGCCCTTACGCGAGACGGTCTCACACAAAACTTTGCCTTGTCATGGGTAGGTATTGCGTGAGACCATCTCACATGAGACCATTTTATATATTTTAAAATAGTTATCACTTTCGCTATAAAACATTATCACTTTCGCTATAAAATGTTTATCACTTTTCATTAGTACTATAAATTGTTCATGAAATAACATTATCAATTTTCATTAATTTAGTATCACATTTTAGTATAAAAATTATCACTTTCTGACCGTCTCACACAAGTCTTTGCCTTGTCATTTTGATGCGCACTAATTATCTAGATATTGTACAAATACTAAAGGGTAAATATCAAAATTAGTCCTGTAAGTATGATATTTTCCAACTTTAGTCCTTTTTCTTTTGCAATTCTCAATTTTGGTCTTTTTTGTCCACTTTTAGTCCTTTTGGTCTTTTTCAAATTTGGTCCTCTTTTTGTCCACTTTTGGCCCTAAATGTATACACTTTAGGACCATTTTTGGACTTTTTTAACATGAAGGACTAAATTTGGACTAAAATGACTAAAAGTGGACCAAAAATGACCAATTGAGAACTGTAAAAGAAAAAATGACTAAAGTTGAAAAAAATCATACTTAAAGGACCAATTTTAATATTTTAATTTGGACTAAAAGGACTTAAAGTGGACCAAACAGGACCAATTGAGAACTGCAAAAGAAAAAATGACTAAAGTTGAAAAACGTCATACTTACATAGCCAATTTTGATATTTACTCCATACTAAATATTCCACGAGGAGAAGGATGTATGGGAAGTAATTGCGTGAAATAGTTGGTTTATTTTAATTTATTAAGAGAAACTCTCTTGTGACGGATTGTGAGGTATATTTATTACATAAGTAAAGTATACTTAATTGTAGTTAAAGTATGTCAATAATAAATTATATTATAACACTCTAAAATCATACTTTAATTCATCATTCATCATACTTTAACAACCATTAAGCATACTTTATCTACATAATAGACATACTTTAACACATCTCACACAAGAGGTTTTATCTTTTATTAATGACAAACACTTGTGTAAATTGAGTTTACATTATAAATTCTCACTTCCAATCTTATTATACCCTATGTATTGATAGAATTTAAATTACAAAAAAACCACACAATTTATACTATAAATCTAGTTTATAAGAGACTAACTCTATATTAATTAGTTATATATTTTTATTAAATTATTATAACTTTTTATTAAAAATATTATTATTTATATTTATATTTCAATTGTTAATAAAATATCAATTTATATTAAAAGGTAATCATCTCTTATTCGTCTCACGAAATTCATTATTTTCACACGAGTGTATGTGAATATGTGTAGACATAAAAATGAAATCCGCCTGAATATTTATTATAATACTGCTTTCAAATTCAATACACACCAAATATTAATTTTTTTTTCTCAACCGCTAAATATGTCACCAAATGAACAATTCTACCTTTCTTTAAATTTCTTAATAAGAGTGTTGAGAGCCGAATACAAAGGTCTGCGGAAACTTTCTAAATAAGATGTTCGATGAACAAACAAAATATTGCATTTGAACATAAAATGTTATGAAATTTTGTTGAGTATGATGTTCGACACGTTGAACAAAATATATTTAAGCAAAGGAGGTAATTTTTTATTATTTTATTTTAGAATGAATTATTTTTGGGGGATAAATATACAGTAATGAGTTGTTACATGCTTTAAATGAGTGAGTAGCAGTGACACTAAAAAATTCAAAATAGAATGAAGAGAGAGAGAGAGAAGTTAATCGTACGGATGGTGTCTCCAACGTTGAAGATTTTTCCCTGAGCCCATGCAGTGTAATTCACACCCAATCCCCAACCACTCGAATCTCCCACGATATAGTCAGTGCCAAAAGCAGGAGCCGTTACTGCAGCCATGATTGAGAGCGCCAACATTAATTTGGAGGCCATATTTTCTGTTAATTTCGCTTAAATATCCTTAAGAGTATATGCTTAAGTAATATCTGCTTCTGCTGTCTATATATATAGTGTTGCCTGACCGGCTAAGAGCGGCATTCTTTACAAACAATATATATTAAATATTAATTAAATTTCCTTGTAAAATAAATTAAGCATGCATATGCATATGTGGCTGGGTGAATTATTTAAAAATTGGACAGAGGAATTCATCGTATATTTGTCCTCTCCAATATGCTATAACCGAATTGCCGACTATAATTCTTTTGTACTTCCTCCTATTCATTGCCCAAGTATTTTTGCAAGCCAAGTTTTTAATAATATTCTCTCATGTGAGTGATACCTTTTTAAACTTTCTTACTCCTGGTCTTTTACTTTTGTGCACGATGATTAAAGAGTATTATTATTTAATGTATAATGGATAATTGTATTAGTGGGAGTGTGGACCACCCCATATTTTAGTTGTATTAGTTGGTGTGTGTAGGTCTCATGTGTGTAAAAAAAGAAATTACCATCTTTAAAACGAACGACCAAAATGGAAAAAAGATCCTCTTTCGAGCGGACAGAGGGAGTATATCGTTATCACTTTTTATCAAAAATATTATTAAATTCTTTTTTTTAAATACTATTACTTTTTATTTATTTATAGAATTGTTCATGAAACAATCAACTGCATCACTATCACTTTTATTAATTTGAGTATCATTTTTTTTTATTAAAATGATTATTTTTTATCCGTCATCACAAAATTTTTTCCGCGTAAAGATTTCACACAAGTCATGGCCAATTGTGCACTACGTCTTACAGGGCCGGCCCTGGCAATTTAGGAGCCCATAGAAAAATAAAAAAATGAGGTACTCAATTTTTAATTTTATTATATTAATAAACTTAATACTCCTTTCGTCCAAAAGATTTTGATACACTTTTCTTTTTGGGTTGTCCAACAAAAATTTACTTATTTCCTTTTTAGGAACATGGGACCCATACAAAAAAAATTTATTTATTTATATGGGCCCACACTCACATCACACTCACCACTAATACAACTACCCACTACAGATTAAATATTAATTTTCTCACTTCACTCTATATTAAATTATTATACTCCTTAATCTCCGTGCCCAAAAAAATGCGTAAATATCTCCGGGATGGAGGGAGTAATAAAAATATTTCACAAATAAAATAATACACTTTATGCGCATACTATAATTTACAAAACATTTAGTTTACACATTGTTGATGTGAAGTGTTGAGGCCATTATCGTTACATCTGGAATCATATCGATCCTCCACCAATTATTATTTTACCACTAACATATTTGTGTGGTATTGTGCTTGATCTTACTTTTAGGGTTGTGGCAGTTGAATGAAGATATGCTGAAAGGGACCCACAAGCCTGGAGAGCAATTTGGAAAGTTCTAGAAGTCAAGAAGATTCTTGGAGATGAAGATAACTACCCAAAGTAGTGGGTTAGTTATTTGCTGATCATGGGTGGTTGTCATATCTTCTAGTGGAACACTCATTTGAAAAAGACTACAACATGATTCACGTCTATAAATAGAAGCTTTCAGACTTCATTCCTTGCACGCGAAAAAAACTTGGAGATTTCCTACATGGAGAGCCGTCGGACGTCTTAGAGTTAATTCTCTACGTTTCTATTGTAGTGTTATCACTGATGTTGTAACATCTTGTTCTACATCACGTATGATATTATCTCGTACGTTTTGTGTGTATTATTCACAGGCAGTGAAAGTGCATACTTGAAGCAGGACTTAGATCTTACAATCTAGATTTTGCCATTTAGGAACATGTTTAGGATTTATATCCGTGTGTGTATTCGAAGAGTGGAAGAAATATTTTCATCTCTTTGAATCTAATTTTGTTATCACTTTTTTCAAGTTAGTGATATTTTTGTCATGAGGCCGATACAAACTTATTTATAAGTTTGTAGAAAGATTGAGTAATTCAGTGTGTTAAGTCTTCCGCTGTACAAACCTGCAATCTCATATTCAAATTTCAATTCTGATAAGAGTCTGTGTTGTACAAAGTATTGCCACACTTAGGACAACATCACTGACGTAAACACACTTACACCGTTCGACGCAACGACAAGTGGCATCAGAGCCAACACTTGACTGTACTAAGTGTTGATTCCTAGTGTTAAGTGTTGAAGTATCATGGATTACTCCGCTGGATCAATTAACCATCCTCCCATACTTGAAGGAACCAATTATGCCTTGTGCAAAAGTCGAATGAGAAATTACATCAAGTCAATGGATGAACATGCTTGGAAGACCATTCTGGCAGGCTAGACACCCCCATAGTTCAAGACAGAGATGGAGATAAAATCATCAAGAATTAGCTTGAATGGACCGCTGAGGAGAACAATCAGTCGATGTTGAACTACAAAGCACTTAATGTAATCAACTCATCGGTTGATACAATGATGTTCAACCTGATTCAGAACTGTACATCAGCAAAAGATACTTGGAAAAGGCTTCAAGAGCACTGTGAAGGATTTGGAAGTGTCAAAATGGAAAAGGCGAGGATGATGAACGCGCAATTTGAGAGCTTGAGGATGAAGGAAGACGAGACAATCTCATCGTACAATGAGCGACTCTACAAAATGGTGAATGAGATGCAATCACTTGGAAATCTTATCTCCCACATCAGGTTAATAAACAAAACTCTGTGTACGCTTCCTAGGAGATTTAATGGTAAAATATGTGATATAGAAGAATCTAGGAGCACTGTTTTGGCTCAACAAGAGCAACAACTTCATTTGATTTTATGATGTTTGAACCGAGTAATATTTATTTGAATTATATATAACCTAATGTTCTAATATTAAAGTTTAATAATGTAGTTATGGACAAAATACTTATAAAACCTAGCCGTTAAGTTGATGAATTCGTATAAGTTTACTAATATCATTTGCAATAAGGTTCAAATGCAAAATTTAGCAATTTAAAATACAACAATAAAATTTTCTTTTTTCAAAATTATAAGATCCGATTCTATATTACTAATTTATGAACATCAATCAATTAAAAAAATATTTTATTATTAATTAACTCAACCACACTTCCATTGCAAATAATTTAAAAGACTCATCTAAAGTTTTGTGTATACAATTATTTAATTATTTTAATGAGTGGTTGAGATTTATTTAAAATTTTGAATAAAATTTTCTGTTTTCAAAATTATAAGAACAGATTCTATATTACTAGTTTATAAATAAACATCAATCAATTAATAAAATATTTTACCGTTAATTGACTCAGGCAAACATCCATTGCAAATAATTTAAAAGACTCATCTAAAGTTTTGTGTATATAATGATTTAATTACATTAATGAGTGGCTGAGATTTGTTTGAAAATTTTGAATATATTCAAATAATATATTTAATATTATTCAATTTTTAAAAATAATATCTTATTTTCTGATTTGAAAAAATTATAATTATAATTATTTAATTATTTTATTGGGTGACTGAGATTTGTTTGGGAAATAGGTGGTCAGGATTTGGACTATATTATTATTTGATTTGAAAATGTCTTAATTATAATTATTTAATTATTTTAATGTGTGGCTGACTGAAAATATTATGCTATAAATCCTAAACCCTTAACCATAAATCCTCTGGAAACCCTAAATCTATGGAAACCTTAAACCCTAAATCCTCTGGAAACATTATGACATAAACCCTACACTCTTATAATTATTTAATTATTTTAACAGGTCACTGAAATTTGTTTGAAAATAAATGGTCAGAATTTGAACTAAATTATTTCCTGAATTAAAAAAGGTTTTTTTGTTTATTGTTACTATATTAGTAAAAACATTAATGATATTATTAAAGTTTTAAATTAAATATCTCAATGTAATGTAATTTCACGAAATAATATATATATACTGTTGTCATATAGTTAATAATTATTAAAAAATTGGCATATACTCCCCCCGTCCCACCGAAAGGTCACCATTTTACTATATTGGGCGTCCCATCCAAATGTCCACATTTCCTATTTTTAGTAAAAAAGTACAACATATGGCCCATCACTCAATACTAATACAACTACCCACTATACAAAATAATAATACTCCTTAATTTACGCACAAAAAGCAACCGGTGACGTTTGGGCAAGATGGAGGGAGTATTTATTTTTTTATTTTTATGAGATTATTAACAATCTTATTTCCTAATTTGAAAAAAGTCATAATTATAATTATTTAATTATTTTAATAGGTGACTGAGATTTGTTTAAAAAATAGATGGTCAGGATTTGGCTCTCTGGAAACATTATACCATAAACTCTAAAATCCTAAACCCTAAAACCTTTGATGGTTAGGATTAGATTTATATTTAATATTATACATTTTTTAATAAATAATATTTTATTTTTCTAATTTGAAAAAGTCATAGTTATAATTATTTAATTATTTTAATGGATAGCTGAGATTTGTTTAAGAAATAGATGATCATGATTAGATTTATAATAATATCCTATTTCTTAATTTGAAAATTTATAATTATAATTATTTAATTATTTTATGTGTGGCTGAGATTTATTAAAGAAATAGATGGTTAGGATTTGACCCTCTGAAAAATATTATGCCATAAACCCTAAAACTCTAAACCCTTTGATGGTTTGGATTATATTTATATTTAATATTATTAATTTTTAATAAATAATATTTTATTTTCTAAATTGAAAAAGTCATAATTATACCTAATTTGTAAAAGTCATAATTCTAATTATTTAATTATATTATTTATTTAAGAAATAGATGATCATAATTTAATTATTTTAATGGGTGGCTAAACAGTATGCCATGAACTCTAAAACCCTAAACCCTAAACCCTTTGATGGTCAGGATTGGATTTATATTTAATATTATTCATTTTTTAATAAATAACATTTTATTTTCTAATTTGAAAATCATAATTATAATTATTTAATTATTTTAATGGGTGACTGAGATTTGTTTAAGAGATAGATGATCAGGATTAGATTTATAATAATATCTTATTTCCTAATTTAAAAAAAATCATAATTATAATTATTTAATTATTTTAATAAGTGGCTGAGATTTGTTTGAGAAATAGATAGTCATGATTATATTTATAACCTTAAACCTTAAAACCCTAAATCGTAAACCCTAAAACCCTAAACCTTTTGGAAACATTAAATTATTTCCTAATTTGAAATAGTTATAATTACAATTATAATTTAATTATTTTAATGGGTGGTTAATTTAATTATTTTAATGGATGACTGAAATTTGTTTAAGAAATAGATAGTCAGGATTCAATTATTTTAATGGGTGACTGAGATTTGTTTAAGAAATAAATGGTCATGATTGGATTTATAATAATATCTTATTTCCTAATTTGGAAAAGGCATAAGAATTGGATTAATATTATTAATTTTTAGTAAATAATATCTTATTTTCTAATTTGAAAAATTTTTAATTATAATTTTTTAATTATTTTAATGGATGGCTGAGATTTGTTTGAAAAATAGATGGTCAGGATTGGGTTTATGCTGAGATTGGTTTAAGAAATAAATGGTTAGGATTGGATTTATAATAATATATCTTATTTCTTAATTTATAAAAGTTTTAATTATAATTATTTAATTATTTTAATAAAAGATTGAGATTTGTTTGAGAAATAGATGGCCATGATTGAATTTATGTTGAGATTTTTTTAAAAAATAGATGGTCAGGATTGGATTTATAATAATATCTTATTTTCTAATTTGAATAAGTCATAAGGATTGGATTAATATTATTAATTTTTTAATAAATAATATTGTATTTCCTAATTTGAAAAGTCATAATTATAATTATTTTTATGTCATACACCATAAAACTCTTAACCCTAAAACCCTAAACCCTTAGGAAACATTAAATTAATTCCTAATTTGAAAAAATTATAATTACAATTATTTAATTATTTAAATAGGTGGTTGTGATTTATTTGGAAAATAGATGGTTAGGATTGTTTATTTAATATTATTAATTTTTTAATAAATAATATCTTATTTCCTAATTTGAAAAAGTCATAATTATAATTATTTAATTATTTTAATGGGTGTCATATTTACAATTATATAATTATTTTAACGAGTGGCTGATTGAAAACATTATGCCATACACCATAAAACCCTAAACCCTTAACCCCAAAACCTTTGAAAACATTAAATTATTTCCTGATTTGAAAAAGTTATAATACAATTATTTAATTATTTTAATGGGTGGTTGAAGTTTGTTTGAAAAATAGATGGTTAGGATTGTATTTGTATTTAATAGGGTAGGTCTTGTGTGAGACCGTCTCACATGAGACCATTTTTTAATTTTTAAAATAGTTATCACTTTCGCTATAAAACGCTATCACTTCCGCTATAAAATGTTATCACTTTTTATTTATACTATAAATCGTTCATAAAATAACATTATCACTTTTCATTAATTTATTATCACTTTTTCTTATAAAATTATTACTTTCTGGTCGTCTCACGTAAGCCCTTATGTGATAAGGTCTCACACAAGTCTTTGCCTTAATATTATTAATTTTTTAATAAATAAGTATCCTATTTCCTAATTTGAAAAATTCATAATTATAATTATTTAATTTAATTATTTTAATGGGTGAATGAGATTTGTTTGAGAAATAAATGGCCAGGTCAGGATTTATTATAATTATTTAATTATTTCCTAATTTGAAGAAGTCATAATTACAATTATTTAATTTAATTATTTCAATGAGTGGCTGAAATTTGTTTGAGAAATAGATGGTCATGATATGATTTATTCTTGGTTGAGATTTGTTTGAAAAATAATATAAAAGTTATTTAAAAATTATATGCTAACTGAGTATATTATTGTTGATAAAACTGTAATAATATATATATTTAATGAAAAATAGTACTCCCTCCGTCCCGGGTAAAGGTAGTCATTTGTTTTTTGCACGTGAATTAAAAAATATTATTATTTTATGTATATTGGGTAGTTGTATTAGAGGAATGTGATGAGTAGTGGTGAGCCCTTTTTACTAAAATGGGAAAATAGGAACCATTGAATGGGACGCCCAATATATTAAATGGGGATCTTTCGGCGGGACGAAGGGAGTGATCAATTTTGTGTCTTTTATTATTTTAGTTTATTATTTATTTTATAATTGAGTTAGTAGTTGCATTTTGTATTTATCATGAATTGAGATTGTTTGCAAGAGTAAGATATTTAAGTTGTTAACCTTTTTGGGAAAGAGTGGTTAAAAATTATCATAAAGTCTTGCTGATATCTAAGTTAAAACAAGAAATTATATAGATTTTGCTATGTCACTCGTAACTTTATGTTAACTAATTAATGGCGACACCTTACAACCCTGCCTGAAATTTAAATACAGAAGTAAAATGGTCACATTTAACA
Source organism: Pogostemon cablin (assembly GCA_023678885.1). Lineage (NCBI taxonomy): Eukaryota > Viridiplantae > Streptophyta > Magnoliopsida > Lamiales > Lamiaceae > Pogostemon > Pogostemon cablin. The sequence goes on along the minus strand of CM042985.1, from coordinate 21,516,242 downwards.
AGTATATTAAGTAATAAGTGATATGTACTCCAACTTTCAATGATGTAATACTCATGTATTTACATTATATTTGGAGGACATTACTCTAAACTGTGGATGTAAAGTCATTTTATTCTTTTGCTTTTGAAATGATTGCATTGTTTGAAAATATGAATGCAAGTCAGTGCGACATAATTTCCTTAGAGCAACTTAACAATGCAAAATCAATCAGATTGAGTCTTATATTATTCTCATAGTGAACAATACTATAATCATAATGTCATCATATCTTGTTGAATTAAATATCGCCTAATTGATGGCAATATCAAGTTAAGTAAGGCTTTTTTTAACGGGGAGGAAATACACTAACACACTTGGGATTTCGCCAATGCTCTAGTTAGATATGCCCATACTTGAGCATTATCAGCTTGAGCAAATTTTCAGGAATTTTCAAAATTATTTTGATATTCATCCAAGACCTAATGAACAAGCATATTTCAATCAAATTCACAACCCAAAGAAAAAGCTTTGAACAAAATCTTAATGCTTCAATTTTGCAATGGTCAAATAGACCTTTTGTACCTGTTTCAGTAATGAAAAATCACTTCTCACGAGGTACTGGTTGTCTATAAACCCCTGTGCATATAAGCCATTTCAATTGTAAGAATGAATCTTGTATTCTGAGTCAAGGAGGAAAAAACAATTTCGTTTTTTTTATGGTGAATTCATTCAATGTACTTAAAATCATAAGATATGAAATCACTTGTTTATTATAACTTTATTGACCACCTAGAGTAATTATGAGGGTGAAATTCCAAATTCCATACATAAATCAAGCAAAAACCACCATGACCAGAGCATTAAATGCAAACAATGTTACGCTACTAACCTGCTAGTTAGAAATAGGTCATATAGGTTGCCCTTATTTCGTGGTAAAAGGAGAGAACACCAGGTTGGGTATCTTGAGCCGTTCCTGTATTTTAAAGTTAGGGACAATGAAGTTTCCATAGAGGGTAGAGAGAAATTTAAGAAGAGGACTGCTTCGGAAAAAGTATCACAGAAGACTAAATACTTGGATCAGATACAATAAGTAGTGATTACGGAAGTTTTACATATAGATGTCTTGTAACATGCTTGATTTATTACTATTTTCCGAGTATTGCTAATTTGTTTCCATGTAGAAACAATCTCTTACGAAGCAACTATTTATAAACCTAGGAAGAACTTTTTCTCTTAAATGCAACATTTAAGTCCACTGTCATTTGCTAAAAGAAGATCCAAACTTTAATTTTACTATAAACAAAACTAAGAACGATATAGAGTTCCCTAAAATAAAATCGCTCGCTTTCTCTGCTGAGAGGCTTAGTGAACGCATCACTAATCAGCTGGGAATTCAACAAATAAAGCACACCGATTATATGACTATCTTACAAAAGAAATGACGAGCTTATTGGTATTCTAGACCCTTTACCAAAAAGAAGTGGGTTGATAGTAATAACAAACTATAGTAAAGTTCAAGGTGGGGTCAAACTAAGCAATAATAAAAACGGACATGAAGGTAAAACACTTGTAAAAAATGCTAATTATTAAAGAAAATGAGGACCTACTTCTCACGTACAATACATAAAGCAAGTCTTTGCAGTTTGCTCCATTTACAAGACATGTGAATTGACAAGCAGAAAGTCGTGCATTTTTAACCACATAATATTCCAAAAATTAAAGTGGAAACAGTAGGATATGGAGTGTTATTGGGGAGAGACTGACGAGGCCTTCCCTGCCCTCGACAGGTGTTGCATGATGCTAAATTTGAGATAGACTATCAACTTGTTCCTAAAACAAATATATTTGCCCCTGCTTTGCTGAATTCAATATTTCAAAAGTGAATACCCATTTACATGTCCAATGTTTACCCAATTCAACTGCATATACAGAGAGGTTCTGGTATATCATACTCCCTCCGTCCCATTAAACTTGTAATATTTTTTTTGGCATAGAGATTAAGGAGTATAATATTTTAATGTAAAATAAAGTGAGAGAAATAATATTTAATGTGTAGTGGGTAATTGTATTAGTAGTGTGTGTGGAGTGTGTATGGGTCAATGTGAATATGTTACTCCCTCCGTCCCATAGAAGTCGGTATAATTTTTTTGGGCACGGGGAGTAAGGAGTATAATAATTTAATGTAAAATGAAGTAAAGTGGAGTGAGAGAAATAATATTTAATGTGTAGTGGATAGTTGTATTAGAGGTGATATGTGGGGTCCATGAGAATAGATTAATTATTTTTGTGTGGGTCTCATATATTAAAAAGGAAATGTGTCAACTTTAATGGGACAAACCAAAAAGGAAAGTATGTCAACTTCTATGGGAAGGAGGGAGTAATATTTTTTGTATGAGTCTCATATGCTTTAAAAGAAATGTAACAACTTCTATGAGACAATCCAAAAAGGAAAATATCACAACTTCTGTGGGACGGAGGAAGTAAATAACTATCAATTATTAGATCAGCTTTTCCTTTTACACAAATAATAGCTTTTTATGGAAGTTGGAAATGCAAATATAAAATTAATTGGATAAAGAACCGTCATACTTAGTATTCTTATTAATGCAGCAACTTCAGCAACAACATTGTCCTGAAACCATTTCCAGAGTTCAAAGTGAATGTAGAACACAATTTATCTTCATATTTAAACTTGCATCATTCATGGATATATAAAATCTCAACCGCAATGAATTTTGAATGTTCATATTTAATCTCATAGGAAAAGAAATCCTTGTAAAAATGATCTATTTGTAACAACAAATTTTTTATTTATAATGAAATAAATACAAATTGGGTACAAAGATGATTTCAGATAGATTTTATTTGAAGAAGATGTAAACAGGTTACAATCTCAATCAATTCTCTGATTCTTCTCTCGAACCAATGTGACTTTGACTTTAACTTGACTTGTATGTTGACTTTGACTGGAGTGTACACTGACTATGTTGACAGCATGTGTGCTGAGCTGGATCTTCAAACAAAGTTTGTCCAAGCTCGGGTGTGTAGCCTTGAACGTTGACCCGAAGGCGTTGAAGTACCTTTATTCGGATTGAACGTTGACTGGAGAGCTTTTCACGAAGAACATTTGATCTGGGGGAATTGGAGCCTTGATTTCGGATTAGTGGATGTTCTTGACTTGAAGTTTGAAGATGCTTTGGAGATCTTAAACTTGAAGCTTTGGAGGCTTGAAGACTTGAAGTTTTTTTTGAAGATCTTGAGATTGAAACTTTGGAGGCTTGAAGGTCCCGAGCTTGAAGACTTGAAGATCCTCGAAGGTCTTGAGCTTGAAGGCTTGAAGATTCGAAGATTGCTTGAAGTCTTGAAGATCCTCGAAGGTCTTGAGCTTGAAGACTTGAAGATCCTCGAACGTTCTTCGCTTGGAGCTCCGAAGATTTGAAGATCGCTTAAAGATCTTCGTTCGTTCTTCGCTTGAAGTTTCGAAGACTTGAAGATTTGAGGAAGCGCTGCTCGTGTTCTCGATCTCTTCAGGAGCGTCTCGTCTTCTGCTGCTTGAATGTGTGTGTCCCGTCCCCTCTAATGAATGGAGAAGACCCCTTTATATAGGTGAGAAATGAGGTCCAGGCTCTTTGGACCTTACTTAATGGGCTTGGACCTTCAACTTGTTGGACCATAATAAGACCTATTTTACTGGGACCTGATTTAATTTATTTGGGCTTATTTGACTTGGGTCAGACCTCATTTGACTTGGGCTTAATTGACTTGGGTCAGGCCTCATTTGACTTGGGCTTAATTGACCTGGTCAGGCCTCATTTAATTTAAGATCATTTAATTTGCTGGGCTCAAATTAATTATCAATTATTTATTAATTTATTTTTTTAGGGATTAATTTATTTAAATTTCAAAATAAATTAAAATTGATAATTAATCAAGACAATCCATGTGTCGCCATTTGATTGGACCGTAAATTTTAATTGTTTACAAATGCCACCTTGCGATTTATTCACGGACGCCATGTTTTGATGTGAATGAATCGCAAAAATTCCTCTCTTTTCTTTTATACTTGTAATTTTGGGCTTGAGAAATTATTTTATCCAACAAAATAATATTATCTTTCCTTAGCCTGAATTTTAATTTCTCAAGTGACCCAATTTATTTTCTTGAGTTCAAATCAACTTTCTTTCCTACCTCATTCCAAGATTACGGGAGAATATGAAATAAGGAAAGATTCTTGAGCTCAAATCAACTTTCTTTCCTGCCTCATTCCAAGATTACGGGAGAATATGAAATAAGGAAAGATTTTATTCTTGTTCACTCAAACTATTTTGTAAATCTTATTCCAATCAATCTATCTTCCCAGACGATTTTGTAAATTGAATTCAAATCAATCAATTTTATTTATAATAAAAAAGATCTCTTAAACTTTGGGAGAGTTCAATCATGCAAATAACTTCCATAATTTGCTGCAGGCACATCACTCTATAATAAGAGGCTACGTTTATTTATTTTCTTCATCAACATGCAGTAAGAATTTAATTCTTGTTTCTTTTCTTCCACAACTTTTTCACTTCTCTTGTAGTTTTTCTCGGGAGATCACTGTTTACAGAACACAGGATACAAAGTGCTAAATCCATATCATCACTGTAAGTCATCAACGTTCTCTTTTTTTTTACTACAAAGCATGCTATCTTTATTATGCCTTCGAAATGCGTTGTTTGTGTGCATCGTTTTATATTCATGCTCACATCTTGTATTGTCACACAAACTTAAAACTGTTCGCAAGAGTGTATATATAGCAATGATTCCTTTCATATGTAATCTCCACGTCTTGACTGATGGCGCAATACTATGGCATTGTGATTGTGAACGCGACAAAGTCCGGCGATGAAATATGGAGACATCAACTAACAGGTGAGAATGGCGATTGATGGGCGGTGGTGTTAGCAGCTTGGATCGACAGCAGACAGAGACAACCTGGCGGCAGTCCAACGATAAGTGCATCGTCGTGACTCCAATGGCAGGGAGTTGTTGCGTCGATCATCGAAAATCGGCTGATGGGCTTTCTTTTGCGGCGATCCCCAGTGACTGGTTGCGGTGGAGTTCGCAACGGCCCACGAAGCTTCATGCTGTTGGCGATGCAACTAGAGGGATCATGCTGATGGTGGTTCGGCAAATGGAAAATGGCGAGATGCTTCTGGCGGCGGATGCTAATGGGTTCGTGCTTCCGATGGTGGTACGGATCTGGCGAGCGTGACGAGATCTGGGCAGCAGTTGCGGCGGCGGCTTTAAAGCGGCTGGCAGGGCGTCGGTGATCTGCGGCTGCGGCGATTCTTCCCCACGGCATTTGTTTCTGGCAGCTGCAGCAGCAGGCAAGTGGTGGATGGAGCAGCGTGCGATGGTGACGCGGTGGTCGAGAGACCGGCGGCAGCAGTGTGAGGAGAGATGGCGGCGTGGTCGCGATCTCTCGGCGGTAGAGCGCGCACGTGGCAGTGTGGTCGTCTTCGGTGATTTGCAGTGACGGACAGCAATGGTGATGATAGACCTCGGCGGACGGCGGTCTCGCATGGCTGAGCGGCGGCGCGACGAAGCGTGGTGAGCAGCAGGTGGTCAAGTGGCGGCTCTCCAGCGATTTGCAGCGACGAACAGCGGGTGATGACCGAGGGGCGATGCGGCGGTTGATGATGGCTTCGCGTTTCTGGAAGAGAAGAACTCGACTTGTGAGGGAAGTATTCCTTTGACTAAACCTGTTGACTTTAGATTGGGCCATTATTTATTTTGGTCTGCAAAATGTTAATTGAGCCGCTCATCCAGCCTGATATGGAGTACCAATTTGGGCCCATTTCAATTATTGAATTGGACCCACTTCTTTAATATGCATTCATGCACTCTGTTTCCGCATATTAGATTTTTCCATGGGTGATCAAGATGCTTTGAGTTTATGGTACGAAGACATGGGGGCAGTCACGATGGGCTCTAATAACAGGTCCTGATTGGTGGCGCAACAACAACAGCTAGGTAGTAGAGATCGAGTGGCAACTAATGCGGATCCCAACGACTATGGCAACAGCAATGGTGTTTCCCAGTGAAGCATTTGCAGCAGGGTAGTGCATGGCTGATGGTGGTTTTCAACCGGCTTTGACAGTTGGAATGGAGATCTGGAGGCATGGCTGATAGAGCGATGGCTCGAAGTTGGTGATGCTCAGCGGTGTTCGCGACTTCGATGATCAACGATGGCGATCGACAGCGAGGTCACAGCCGATCCGGTGACCGTTGGCGGTGATTCTTGGCAACGAATGCTGCTGCAGTGTGGAACCCCGACAAGGGACGGGGATACGCTGATGATGCAACCGGTGGCAACAGTGACGGGCAATTGGAATCTGATCTAGCTACAAGATCATGGCTCCGGCGACGACTACTTGCATGGTGTTGGTTATGCTGTGGTAGGGACCTGATGCAGCTAGCATGATAGTGAACAGTGCAGGCTGATGGGCGGTCTGGAAAATGAGGCATGACGACTGTTAACAAGATTCCGACAAGGAGAGTAATACGAAGCATTCGCGAACTCTGGAGGTTCATTGTTGGAAGATAACTTCATCACTTCACCATTCTTCAATTGTCCCGCGAATTTACACAAGATAACTTATGTAATGACTGAACTTAGTGGGATTCTAAGCTGCCTACGTATCTCTTTAAAGAGAATTAAGTCATAACGTAGTTCAAACGGACATGGTTTGATTTGGGGGGTTTTGTGTAAAGTTTATGCTCATGCTGGCCAGGAGTTCGTCGTACACATTTTATACTCGTGCGAACCAGGAGTTTGTCGTATACAGTTTATACTCATGCGGACCAGGAGTTTGTCGTACACAGTTTATACTCGTGTGGACTAGGAGTAACATGCATTTTAGGCTCGTGCATCATGGAGCGTTGAATTTGAATTTGCTGATAATTTATACTCTTGTCAATGAGTCTTGAATTTGAACTTGTAGACAGTTTATACTCGTGTCAAGGAACCTTGTGTGGATATTTTCACTCATGTCGAGGAGTATTGTGTGGATATTTTTCGCTCGTGTCAAGGAGTATGGGTGGACAGTTTTTGCTCATGCCGAGAAGCGTTGCTTGTGGATTTTTAGATAGTTTAAACTCTTATCAAGGAGTTTTTACTTGAAGGATTTTAGATAGTTTAAGCTCATATTAAGGAGCGTCATATGTGGATAGTTTTAATTCATATCAAGGAGCGTGACTTGTAGATAGTTTTAGCTCATATCAAGGAGCGTGACTTGTAGATAGTTTTAGCTCATATTAAGGAGCGTAATGCAGACAAGTTTCGCTCATGTCAAGAAGCCTTGTGTTTGTGAAGATTTTAGATAGTGTTAGCTCATATCAAGGAGCGGAGTATGGATAGTTTTAGATCATATCAAGGAGCGTATGTGGACTTGAGAATTCAGATAGTTTAAGCTCGTATCAAGGAGCGTTGTGCAGACAATTTTAGCTCGTGCTGAGGAGCTTTGACTTGGGAGATTTTAGATAGTTTAAGCTCATATCAAGGAGCATCATGTGTAGATAGTTTTAGCTCGTGTCAAGGAGCATTGACTTGAGGGATTTTAGATATTTTAAGCTCGTATCAAGGAGCATCATGTGGACAGTTTTTGCTCGTGTCAAGGAGCTTTGACTTGGAAGATTTTCGATAGTTTAAGCTCGTATCAAGGAGCATAATGCGGACAGTTTTCACTCGTGTTAAGGAGCTGATAATTTGATTTGGTCAATAATTCATTGCCCCCAATCTTGGGATGTGCCATTTTCTCTTACTTCCACTTTATTTCTATGAATCTTTATGTAAACTGCAGTTTTTGTTTGTGGTTCCCCTTCCACGAGCTCATCCAAAGACATGTCTTCAAACTCGTAAGAGTCTTGAATAGATGACCATTCGATGTCATTTGATGTTGCTCAACTCCATGTCATGAGCTCTGGTAGCCAACTCTTCAAAAGTTTTAGGCTGAATTTCTTGAAGTATGTAGCAAAGATTCCACTGCGTCCCTTGAATGTGTTGGCGTTCGATCATTTGGTTAATGTGAACCGTTAGCATACCATGCATTTTTAACACAGCGGAAGTAATAAATCATAGAAACGATTACCGTTCACCAGGGTATGTTGATGAAGATTAATTCTCGCAGGCAGCCTGCGCAGTCCCACGAGAATGGCCATAACTTCCTCATCTGATATCGTAATTGAGTGATCTTTGCGTTTAGACGATCCTCTCTTCGACGGCTTTCCGTCAGTATATTGATCATCAAATTCTGATTACTTTACGAATTTATACAAATTTCGCAAGATCGCGGACAGCAGCAGCAAACTACCTTCTGATCTTCTGCTGTATGTCCCAAGTCCGATCTCGACGTCGTGTGGGCGACGATCTACGAGACCTCCTCAATCTGCTCTCAACCTCATCACACATGAATAATCAATTAGATTAGATTAGATTAGGGTTCCAGATAAGTTGAGGTGACTTATATACATGGGCTACAGCAGGGACCAGGAGGAGAAATTGGGTTGGGCCTCCATTGGGCTTAAGTATCCAAGCTTAGCCCAAAGCTCATACTTAAGTCCAATAATAATAATATATTCCACTAAAATATTATTATTGCACTACCGTACCAATCCCAAAATTATGTTTTGGGCTCCTTCTTATTATGCGCCCGTTAGTCTCCCCATGTTTAAGATATACAATGTCCATTAATTAATTTAAGTTACTGACAACTCAATTAATTAATATCTCATCCAAGAGTAGTACCACTCAACCTCATTATCATGTTGGAATAAATTCCACCTGCAGGGTTTACATGATAATCCTTATGAGCTCCTCAAGGGGACATCATCAACCTATGACGGACACGAATTCCTTCTACAATCAACAGCACACCATAGAGACAGCACTATTTCCCAACTCATCGAGTTTGTTGATTTAATTACATGTAAATCACACCCATTGATGAATCAAAGAAATACATACTGCCCTACTTGTCGAGGTTATTGTATAGGGATTAAGAGCACGAACTTCCATAATAACTGAGATCAAGTTCTCCTATAAGTCAGTATAAGTCGAACGATCTCAAGCGGTCCTGCTCAATACACACAAGTGCACTAATGTGATTCTATAGCCAAGACAAGCTAATACCAAACCACACTACAATCATCCCGATAGAGAGTCCCCGTCTATCTCGGTTGTGAGCATCTGTTTATACTTTATAAGAAAACCGATAATATGATCTTCCGCGTGTTGTCGCACAACATATTATCTACAGTATAAAGTAAGTGGACTATTACATCGAACATATAAATAAATTATAAGATGCAATTATTTGATAATATGATTCTCATTTCAAATTAATTGTTATAACATTGTTCATACAAAAAGCTAGACTTTTAGTATACAATCCAACAATCTCCCACTTATACTAAAAGACTATGCTGTCATGTCTTCCGCCATATATCTGATTTCCACTCCCACTACACGACCATCAAAAGCTCTCGCCTTAAGGTCCTTGTAAATAGATTTACTAGGTTATCATCCGATGCAATCTAGGTGACAACAACCTTTCCCTCATCATACGATTTCTCGTAACAGGTGGTACTAGCGCTCCATGTGTTTAATTTCCTTATGGGCTCGTGATTCCTTCAAGTTTGCAACTGCACCAATATCATCAATATAAATTGTGATATCCTTGGGCAAACTTAGAAAAACTTCGAAGTCCATCTTGAAGTTTCTAGAGTCATACAGATACTTTGGCTGCCTCATAGGCTCCAATTTATCATCTTTCCATGATGGAGTCCGGAGTCTGAAATATATTTCTATATAACACTCCTCCACATTATGACTCAACTTCCTAAAATTAAACGCATAACCTTTGAGGTGGATTTACTGCCGTCCCTATCTGATTTGAAAAATCTGAATCTATGTAACCCATAAGAATCAGTGAATCTGTTCGGTAAGCCCACATATAGTTTCTAGTCCTTTTCAGGTACATAAGTATATGTCTTACCACAGTTCAACATTCTTATTTTGGGTTACCTTGATACCCACTGTTCATGCCATCGGCAAAACAGATATCCAATCTCGTGCATAGCATTCCTTAGATTAAGCTTTCTTATTTGCCGAAGCATAAGGAACCGCTTTCATTTTCTTTATCTACTTTTGTGTCACAAGACACATTCACTTAGATAAATTCACATGCTAAACGAGTAAGGATCGTATCATTATATGAAACTTGAGATAAGCATAACATCATTTCTTGTGATCCGTATTATCGTGATCAAAAGGATATTTTTGCTCTTTTTAAGTCCTTCATCTCATACCGCTTTATCAACCATACCCATACACCCGACAATACTCTTTCATTGTCTCCAATGAGCAAGATACTATCTAGGTATAGTACAAGAAATACCACCACGTTTCCATCACTCTTTTCAATACACAAGACCTATTCGATCATTGATTAGATCCATGTCACTGGATTACCTCATCAAAACGGATGTTTCATGATCTTGAAGCTTGTTTTAGTCCATTAATGGACACTTTTAAGCTCACTATCACAATGCTCTTAGCTCTTTGCAATGAATCACTCTGGTTGCTTCACATAGATGTTTCCCTTAAGACTTCCAATCAGGAAAGTTGTCTCGACATCTATTTGCTATCCCTCATATTTCATATGAGTAGCAACAAATAAAAGAGTCCGGATCAACTTAGGCATAGCTACCGGCGAATAGATTTTCTCATAATCGAACCCTTTCTTTCTGAGTATACCTTTTCGCAACAAGCTTGCTACCAAGGTTTTCACCTTATTCTATGATCCTCTTTTATTCTTGCATGCCCGCTTCCAATGGCTTTTACGCCATTTAGCGGTTCAACAAGCATCCAGACCTAATTTAAAATCCATCGATTCTATTTTAATATTCATTGCACTTACTAAGATTCTGCATTTTAATTTTATAGTGCAACGTCGTATCCCTGGGATAATACCATGTTTACTAAGGATCAAGTCTTACGACTTTCTCAAAACATGTATCTCACGGGTTGTCGAATAATCCTCCCACTGCGACAAGGCACTACATGTAATTGTGTATCAGACGTGACACGCATTGCAGTTTACCTTGTAGTATATCCTCTTGTACACTTGGTACTTATACTTTGTGTTTTCTTCTCACTACCTTTAGAACAACTCATACATGGGTTTGTGATTTATTACATAGTCCCTTTCCAAAAATCTAGTGTTGTGTTAACAATCACCATTCGATCTTTTAGACTAAATAAATCACCTTCATTTTTATAGCATATCCCACAAACAGACAAACATTCAAATGAATTACTGTTTCTAGGGCTTATCCATAAAATGAATTAAGTAATTCCAAATAATTCATCATCTATCTAATCATTACCATAAGAGTCTTATTCCTTCTATCCACCACACCATTCAGCTGGAGCATGCTCGGTGTAGACCACTTGAGATTTAATCTCAACCTCTAATTAATAGCTCCTAATTATCCTAAGAGGTACTCGTAATGACGATTAAATCATCATTACTTGATATATTTTCCATGATGCTTTACTATACCAACCTTGTAATTCTTGAATAAATCAAAGAATTTAGACATGCAGTGCATCAAATAAATATATCGGTATCTAGAATAATCTTCGATTATTCATAACCACCTCTCGCCTAGATAATATTAGGCCCGCTTGAATCAGAATGAACTAATTCCAACATATATATCTTTGGCTCTACACCCCTTTACCTTGAAAAGGTAATTAATCATTTTTACTTCCAAGTAAGACTCGCAAGTCCGATAGTTTCCACTTCAGATAAACCTTACGGTCCATCTGCTATCAACTTTTGAGTCCTACTCAAGTAAAATGATCTAGTCTTAGACGCCAAATGCATGTTTAGTTCATCTCCGAAGGTTACTTTCTCTTACTAAGATCAGAAGATGTATTATTAATTACTATTTGTTGCATCTGTGGAATATACATGATTTAAGAGTATACAAATTGTCCATCAACGTACCATAACAGATTACAACTCTATCCTTCATTATAATGACCATGTCATTTAAATGAAATGGAGTATCCATCTATTAATGCATAGAAACCGAAATCAAATTCTTTCTATGAAAACGTAAGCAAAGACAATTTTACAAAATCAAACGTTTATTCATATCGTAAGATAAATAAACAACTCCCACTGCAATAGCCATTAGTCTTGTAGTTTTACCCATGTCATAACAATCTTATCCTCACTTAGTAATGAACATTCAGTGATTCCAGTATCTACACACTTCGTGTCAGTAGATGCCATCACTAATCATGTTTAAACAACTAGTAAGTAAGATTCTATCCTTGTTCACTCCTTTTATGAAATTGAATTTCCTTTAACACATGTTTTGTCCGAAGTTTCCCACTATATACAACCTCTTGTAATTCATGAGAAACTTACTCAAAACATCTAGGCAATTATGAAGAATACAATTGACTTAGGTTTCCCCTTCAACTTCTATTCCATGTATTTCCAATTCATTCATCAAATTCAATCATGACCTACCGCCTTTTAAATTACTCAAGTATCCGAAGAGTTACATGAGACCATCATATTTCTATGAACCTCTCATCTCTTCACTAGAGACTTTAATAGGCATCATGAGACGTCCTTTGTGAGAACACACATGTATTTTCTTAAGCAGTAAAATTCAAAACCAAGATTCTTTTCTAATCATCTAATTTGGACAAGTAAATATAATTTCTTTTAGTTAATAATAAGTGAGATAAAACCATTTGAAAATCAGAGAATCATAAATAAATATACCGATCAAAACTTCGAATTTTATCCTTTTATATTGACTCCCTCAAAACAATATAAAAATAAAATTCACCGACATCTCAAGCACCGTGAGTCTGCAAGCCACGATAGTGTGGACGTTTACAAACCCGAACATTTACAAGAGAAGGTTTTACCCATTAATTTCATTTGTCAACCTAACTTTATGACAAAATAATTAATAGTTGGTTCCTCTTTAGCCATGCAAATAAAAGCAGTGACTCCGATGGGGAGGATACTTATTATTTACACCTAAGTGTACACCATTATTTGACTCCAAGTCCGCGGCCCAAGCTTATGTGCCTTACAGATGGAGAAGTACACACGCGCTCGGATAACTTCCTACAGTCATCAATTATAAGTCTGTAAAGTGATCCACACATGAACTCATCCGATAGGGAGGAAGGTCTATGCCAACGCGCAAGTTCATATGCATCACATTACAAACATAATTATTTAAAGAAGTCTGTCCCAGCAATCCATGAATAAACTCATCCGATGGGGAAAAAGGCTCTAATGCCGACGCGCAAGTTTATTCACATTGCTAACAAACCAATAATGGAGGCCGCGAGAATTTTTACCAATCCCCTCTCCCACTTAGTTTTTCAACACCGAGGGTTTTTACATGCATATAATATTTAAAAATAAAATACGCAACCTAGCATGCTCATACTTCCAAATATATAACAATAATTGTCCAATAAAACAATTATAGCAGTTATATATAAGGAAATAAATTACCAAAAATAAGTTGACTTGATCAACACTCCAACATACATGCATATAATATACCAAATATAATACGCAATCTAGCATGCTTCTATTTAAGGCAATAAATCATAGAGAATCATGCATACATATATAACAATAATCAATTAATAAATCAATTATAATAGTTATATAACAGCGAATTCGATTGTTCGCCACCAATTACGAATGCGGACAACTGCGATGGGGATCGACCTCCCCGCAGCTTGCTCCACCACTCTGGCATCCTGTTCGATCATATTGTGAAGACTCACGCGGAACCTGATGCAGACCAGTCGAACTTGATGCAAACCCGCTAGAACCTGGTGCAGAGTTGATCAAACCTGATGCAGACCAATCGAACCTGATGTGAATCCGCTCGAACCTGGTGCAGCATTGATCAAACCTGATGCAGACCAATCAAACCTGATGCAAATTCGCTCGAACTTGGTGCAGCATCGATCGAACCTGATGCAGACCAATCGAACCTGATGCAAATCCGTTCGAACCTGGTGCAGCATCGATCGAACCTGATGCAGACCAATCGAACCTGATGCAAATCTGTTCGAACCTAGTACAGCATCGATCGAACCTGATGCAGACCAATCAAACCTGATGAAAATCTACTCGAACATGGTGCAGCATCGATCGAACCTGATGCAAATCCGCTCGTCCAAGGGCCTACTTGCACGGAACCAAGTTCAGCCCAACGCGCAACATCAAACTACACCAATTGTCGTTTAGGGTTCGCAACTTTAGGAACTTGGGAATCCAATCTCCACCGTCCAGAATCTACGCCTGTGAGTTTTGAACATGCTGTCCAAATTACAGGTCGATCCAACGGTTAGATTGTGAGAAACAGCTCTTTTCCCTCGACTGCGCAGAACAAAATCGCCCAAAAAACTGCTTCTGTTTTCGGCGTATTTCCGACAATGCAAAGCTCCAAATACAATCTCACCGTTCAGAATGTACATCCACAAAATTCGAACGTACTGACCAAAATTCAGCCTGATCCGACGGTTGAAACTCTGGTTATTGCCTCTGCAATATCACTGTGCTGGATTTTCTCTCAATTTCTTCCTTCCATGTGAAATTGACGAACAGTTTTCGTCGAATCCTCTCACACACAACCATCAACGAACAGATATGATATAGGGTATATTTCACATAGGGATATCATGGTTTGCGCAGTAAAACCAAAACCCTAAACATGCGATCCTAATTTCGAAAAATTAACCACATAAACCCTAGTCTAACGTGTCACGCTTCACCACGAAACCGAAGCTCTGATACCAATTGTTGGTATTTGATCATTTGGTTAACGTGAACCGTTAGCATACCATGCGTTTCTAACACAGCGGAAGTAATAAATCATAGAAACGATTACCGTTCACCAGGGTATGTTGATGAAGATTAATTCTTGCAGGCAGCCTGCGCAGTCCCACGAGAATGGCCATAACTTCCTCGTCTGATATTGTAATTGAGTGATCTTTGCGTTTAGACGATCCTCTCTTCGACAGATTTCCGTCAGTATATTGATCATCAAATTATGATCACTTTACGAATTTATAAAAATTTTGCAACGTCGCTGACAGCAGCAGCAAACTACCTTCTGATCTTCTGCTGTATGTCCCAAGTCCGATCTCGACGTCGTGTGGGCGACGATCTACGAGACCTCCTCAATCTGCTCTCAACCCTCATCACACGTGAATAATCAATTAGATTAGATTAGGGTTCCAGATAAGTTGAGGTGACTTATATACATGGGCTACAGCAGGGACCAGGAGGAGAAATTGGGTTGGGCCTCCATTGGGCTTAAGTATCCAAGCTTAGCCCAAAGCTCATACTTAAGTCCAATAATAATAATATATTCCACTAAAATATTATTATTGCACTACCGTACCAATCCCAAAATTACGTTTTGGGCTCCTTCTTATTATGCGCCCGTTAGTCTCCCCATGTTTAAGATATACAATGTCCATTAATTAATTTAAGTTACTGACAACTCAATTAATTAATATCTCATCTAAGAGTAGTACCACTCAACCTCATTATCATGTTGGAATAAATTCCACCTGCAGGGTTTACATGATAATCCTTATGAGCTCCTCAAGGGGACATCATCAACCTATGACGGACACGGATTCCTTCTACAATCAACAGCACACCATAGAGACAGCATTATTTCCCAACTCATCGAGTTTGTTGATTTAATTACATGTAAATCTCACCAATTGATGAATCAAAGAAATACATACTGCCCTACGTGTCGAGGATATTGTATAGGGATTAAGAGCACAAACTTCCATAATAACTGAGATCAAGTTCTCCTATAAGTCAGTATAAGTAGAACGATCTCAAGCGGTCCTGCTCAATACACACAAGTGCACTAATGTGATTCTATAGCCAAGACAAGCTAATACCAAACCACACTACAACCATCCCGATAGAGAGTCCCCGTCTATCTCGGTTGTGAGCATCTGTTTATACTTTATAAGGAAACCGATAATATGATCTTCCGCGTGTTGTCGCACAACATATTATCTACAGTATAAAGTAAGTGGACTATTGCATCGAACATATAAATAAATTATAAGATGCAATCATTTGATCATATGATTCTCATTTCAAATTAATTGTTATAACATTGTTCATACAAAAAGCTAGACTTTTAGTATACAATCCAACAGAATGCACATTTCAATAGCTGAAGCTGCTGACAAATTTTCCTTGCAATTGAGGCTTAGGCTCCTCTATCTGTTGATGTAATCGAGGATATATTCTTCATCACTTTGCTGAGTATTTGTTAGCTCCATCATGCTAACAGTTCTTCGCGTGCTATAGAAATGATTAAGGAATTCTGTTTCCATTTGCCCCTAACTGTCAATGGAGTCCGATTCCAAGTTGATGTACCAATCGAAGGTATTTTCTTTTAGAGATCGGACGAATTGTCTCACCATGTTATCTCTGGAGGTCCCAACATCATTGCATGTCTCAACAAAGTGTGCCACATACTGTTTTGGGTTGCCTTTGCCATCAAATTGTTGGAACCTTGGAGGTTGGTAGTCAGCTAGCATCTTCAAGTTGTCAATTCTCTTTGTATGTGGCTTTTTGTAGGCAACAAAAGATTTGAAACTCCCTTCAAACTTTTCTTTTATCGTCTCTATCATGATATTTTTCAATTGGTTGATATGAAGCATTCCGTTAGCTGAAACTTCCACTTTTTCCTCAACTTGCTTCTTTTCAAGTGGATGATGTTTCGTCGAGTCTTCCTCCTCATGCTCATCCTCAACTTGTTTCTTATTTGCATGGCTTGTCTCCGCACTATCTATTTTCTTCATAAGTACGGAGATCTTTACGTCTTGAGCTTCCATATGCTTGTTGATTCCTTCAATGGCTCTCATCATACTTGCAAGTTGTTCCTTAATGGTCATAACATTTGTTGTCATCACTGCAGCTACAGCTGAAGCAGATGGCGAGCTTGGCATTGAACGAGGAGTTGAGCAAGCAGAAATATTTTCACCACTATTATCTCCGTGCAACGGCTTGTTGGGAGTAATCCCCACCATATGGTTTGCCTCTACGGAGCCTTCGGGAATACTTCTTGTAACCATTCCAACCTTTTCAGTATGAAACTCTGGAGGCTTTGATGCATGATAGGCTTTTTCTATGCACTATAATTTAATCCTCAAGTATAAGGATGCCAATTGTAGCAACAAGTACCCAAGTTAAATTATCGATCCCGCTAAGACAACTAATTATTTATTTATTCTATAAATTACTAATTAATCAGAATTGAGTAACCAATTTCCAATGTTTTGTTTTGAATTAATCTAAATAACGAAATATTAAATAACTGAATTAATTAAAAGCAAGGAAAAATAAAAGCAAGTGTCTAATCAAGATATAACAAACAGTTCTAAGGTATCAGGTATTGACCAATTAATTTGGGTTATTAAACTTACGATTGTTCATTCATGCAGTTTTACTGAAAATACACCACATATCCCTGTTATCCCACCGAATATGATTCGATTCAAAGCTAACAGTTTAATCTGGTTTAAATCCTAAGGTGCGCAAATATTACCAAGCCTTATTCCTAGATACTAATCCAGCGAACAACAATACCTCCGGATGGTAAGTTCGACTAACAAGATATTTTCTGGAATTACTACAAGGTTCTATTCACTTCCTACTTGATTGTCTAATTGGATTGTTCCACTAAACTAATCAAGTATTTGATTAACCAGTTCATGAAATTAAAGTGCTTATAGCGGAGCTACTCTAATCTCTGACAGATAGACAATACCAATCATGAACGCACACAAGCTAACACAGTAATCCAAGCATTATAGCGGATGTCATGAATATATTATGAAGACGTTACGAAGCAGATTAACATGTCTTAGTAAAATAAGTAAAATCAAAAGCTCAACTGCATAAAATCCCAATCTTTGGTCTAAATCCCCTAATCAATTAAATCAATCCATCAAACCCTAGAACTGTATAGGAAATTAGCCCATGAGATTACAAGCAATCCTCATGGCTAAGCAATTCATAACAATAATCAAAGTAATAGAAAGGAATAGATAGGAATTGTGAAACCCTAGTGTAGGAGCAATCTCACGTTCCTTCTCCGTCTCTTCAATTGCTTGATTTTCCCTCAATTAGCACTTGAAACCCTTGTGGAATTGGATGGAAGATGAAATCAGATTGTGATCTGATATGGGTGTGAAAGGAGTGTGGATTGATGATGGTTTATGGCTGGGCTCTCTCCGATTGACGTCTCGATCTCCCTAATTGTTTCTAAGATGGATGCAGGGCTGTTTTCGCGACGAATCTGCTTCAGAATCGCGTCTGGAAGGTATTTATACAGTGTTGAATCGAACAGGCCCCGTCTGGGCTCTGAACTGGGCCGCTCGGCACCCAGCTCGGCTCGAGCTGGGTCTGGACCCAGCCGAGCGGCCTGCCACGTCATTGGCCACGTCACTGGGGTCCAAGTGGGACCCCACTCGGCACCGTTTACCTCCGCTCGGCACCCAGCTCGGCTCGAGCGGCTCGCCGAGCTGCTCCCGAGCTGGGCCGTTCCGGGTCCGTTTTGCTCCTCTTCCGATCCTGCCCTGTTTTACCCTGTTTCCTGCCTTCGAAACTCACAAAAACACCTTAATAGCCTTAAAATCGTGTAAATACTTAAACATACACAATTCCATGCAAAAAATGATCAATTTTCTAAGCAAAACGGTGTAATGTGCACACATAAAATGCGTGAAATTCCACTCTCAACAAACCCCCAAACTTACCTGTTGCTCGTCCTGAGGCAACAACATCAAAAACCAATAGATTAATTGAGAGGAATTTTCACAGCAGAAAAACATTCAAGACAATATAGCAATTTAAATATCATACTTTGGATTCAAGATAACCATCCATTTAAAAACATACAATTCAAATCAACTAATTCACCTTTTCGGAATGCTCATCCACCCATTCTCACGGGTAGTATTTACGCTCAACACTCAAGTGCGAGATATACACTTTAGGGTATGGTGTTTACACTCATAATCAATCCAAACACACGCGTAACCATAAGCTTGGCAATCATCTCAACTCTCGACTAAAGGAATAATTTCGACAATAGGATCACAAAGGTCTTGCATTAGGTTGTAATGTTGGCTCTTTGGTAAAGGTAGAAAATATATGGATATCGTGACTCAATCACTAGTAGAGAATCAAAGAAGACTTACAGCTTTTCAACAAACAACTTTACTTTCTTCTTTCTTCTTCAACGCTCTTCAATGCTTCTTGCAATTTGATTCCTCCTTCACTTTTGAACACCACATCCATACTTGAATTTTTTTTTTTTCAAATAAGGGTACCAGTTTCAGGCACTACCCTTTTCATGGGGTACCAGTTTCGGGCACTACCCCTTTATGCAATAATTTAACCACTCTTTTCACAATTTTCATCACTTCCAACTTATTTCTCCTTATATTCTTCATCACAAGATACCAACTTGACTCCTTTAACTCTCTACTAGGTAGGGATTTTTAAAGGATAACAAAGGGATCAATTGGCTTAACATGTAGGCTTTCACAAAAATAAGGCTTTTAGGCTCAAAAGGGTTAACTACGGATAATTTCAATAGGTAGGATAATAATTTGGCTAGTGACTAATAAATAACAAAGATGGCCTAAGATAATTTCCTATCATTTAATTAAGCACGTAGCTTCAAGCAAGATACAAAGCCAAGTTCTAGAATACGTGTGTATGAACGACACTCACAAGAATAAATTAAATCATGCAATTTGTCATGATTTCAAAAGGCTCAAAATCTCACATGGCTATAGGAATGAACGAGCAATCCTAATCAAGCTACATAGCTAATCTTTCATGCACATAAATAAATTTCAAGTATCTCAATATCCAAGCACAATCTCACACTGCTTCTCAAACAC
This sequence comes from Pogostemon cablin, assembly GCA_023678885.1. Taxonomy (NCBI): domain Eukaryota; kingdom Viridiplantae; phylum Streptophyta; class Magnoliopsida; order Lamiales; family Lamiaceae; genus Pogostemon; species Pogostemon cablin. The sequence goes on along the minus strand of CM042985.1, from coordinate 21,496,198 downwards.
AATCACACATATAATCAAGTGCCATAAAAAAAATCAGAAATCATCCTAGAGAACCATAAATCGACTACACCGACACTAGGATTAACACAAAACAAACAATAAACACCACAAAACACGATACCTGAAAAATCGCAAAAAATCAAACCCTCAATATTCTCAAATAAATCAAAAATATTAAGAATCCGCAAAAAATCGACTCTCCAAGCAACAACACAATGTAAAAATTCTATTTCGACACTGCAAGACAAGGTATGTACGTTACGTTACCCCCCCAAACTTAGATTAAACGAAGTGAGAAACTAAGTTTGCAAAGAAGTATATACCGTAGTCAAGCAACACCTAATAAAACTCCTACACCAACACAGACATATAAAAGCAATAAAACGGAAGGGACAACCCCCAACAAGCGCTCATGTTTAACGTCGGAGAGTCACGACGGGATACCTCTTTTCAACTACTGGATCGGAGGACATCTCTCTCGCATTCGTACCTTAAGGTACTTCTTTCCTCTCTTATTTACTTCACCAATCATCTCACCCTTCTTTATCACTCCAACATGATCCTTTGAATTCTTTTCCTCCCATGACTGTCTTGAGTCCTTCTTGTCAATCCTCCACTCAATTGTAGGCTCAACCTGTGTAGCAAAACAAGGATCAAACAAGTTAGAATTTTCAACATCAATATAAGAATAAAAATCCGGAGGTATGTTCGGAGGCTTCAGATATGGATCATCCATCTTTACTGCAACTAAAAGATTATCAAATATCACATTAGAATTAGTAGTAGGAAAAGTAAGAGATATGTCTGGTCCTGCGATCTCCTCTACCACCTCAATGCTTTGGCTCTTTTGCTTCTCTTCCTTAGCAGTAGGCTTCATCCTCACTTCAACAGTGGACCTCTTATTCCAATTCACACTAGCATTGCCCAATGAAAATAGCTTCTCAAGATAATCAATACATGCATCATTAGACAAATTCTCAAACTCTGCATCAGAAAGGATAAAGTTCTCATCATGCACTGCGTCCACTACATCCACAGACTTGCACTGCTGCTGATCCGTGGGCCACTGCATCTCCTTATTCAAAGAAAAGACAATCTCCTTATCATCAGCCCTAAGCCTCAACTCTCCTTTGAACACATCAATCAGAGCCCTTCCAGTTGCAAGGAATGGACGCCCCAAGATCAGAGGCGAACCATCCTTTTCATCCTCCATGTCAAGTACAAGGAAATCCACAGGAAAAGTCAAATTCGACACCTTCACTAGCACATCTTCAATGACTCCCTCGGGGTATGTCAATGATCTATCTGCTAACTGTAAAGACACAGACGTAGGCTTCAACTCCCCCAAACCAAGCTTCTTGAATACCGAGAAGGGCATCAAATTTATACTGGCTCCAAGATCACATAACGCTTTCCTCACTTGTCCTTTTCCAATCTCACAAGGTATGATGAAGCTTCCAGGATCCTTTAACTTTTCAGGTAACTTCTTCTGAATCACTGAGCTGTAATTTTCTGTCAAGTTCACTGTTTCCACACTGTTCAAGCTTCTCTTTCTGTAGATGAGTTCTTTAATGAATCTTGCATAGTATGGCATTGACTCCAAAGCTTCAAAAAAAGGAATATTGATTTGTATGTTCCTCATTACATCAGCAAACTTTCTGAACTTCTCATCCAAGCTTTTTGACAAGAATTTCTGAGGGAAAGGAATTGGTACCTTTGTGATCGGTAATCCCAAACTGTCTTTCTTGAATACCACTTCTGTTTCTCTCAGTTTCTTTGCTTTCTGCCACTTTTTATCAGCGATTTCCAGATCAGACTGACTCTGTACAGAATTCGGACGCGCTGGAAAACCCGGAGGACAGCTCGTTGGCTCGCTCGAGCCGAGCTGTGGAAGAACTGAGCCGAGCTGGGTTCCTCCCGAACCAGAGGACTCAACTGAACCGGTCGGAACCCCACTCGGCGGCGACTCGGCATCGGCGGGAGGTGGCTCGGCCCGAGCGGGTGGCCGAGCGGCGGTAGATTGACCCTGTCCCGTCCCTATTTCGTCCTGCTTCTGTTCTGTATCATTCTGCATCAGTTCTGATTCATTCTGTACCAATTCTGGACCTTCGTAATGCCTTCCGGATCTCAAAGTGATCGCATTAACACTCTCCTTTGGGTTGATTTCCGTATCCGAAGGAAATTTTCCTTTCTGCAACTGCACTTGCTGCTGATTTACTGTAGTAGAGATCTGCCCTATGTTATATGACAAATTCTTCAACTGCTTGCTCACTTCCTCATTCTGTTTGGTCATATTCGAGTCCATGAGAACAATGCAGTTATTGATCTTGTTTATGTCGGCATCATTCTTCTTCATGTATCTTGCTAACACATCGTCAATACTGGACTTCCCTTCTTCAGTCTTAGCACCAGGATCAAAATTAGGAGGATATGGAACTGCATTATTCGGATTTGAATAAGAGAAGTTCGCATGCCTCTGATTCTGCCAATTGCCTCCTTGATTATTAGGACCTCCCCCTTGGATATTCATCTGGTTCGAATTACCTTGAGGGTACCTATTTCCTTGCCAATTTTGAGGAGCTCTCGAACCCTGAAGACTCTGCCCCATAGCCCAATTAGTATCCTCGACCTCTTGAAGGTTCATCACTACATCATCACTAGCAGACCCTCGGTTGCCTCCCCCATTATTACCTGATATCAGAGTAATCAGGTTCTTATTCATCTGTTCCAATTGAGCGACAACCTTATCATTCTTATCAGCTTCAGAAAATTTATCTTCAACCTTTGTAACTTTACCAAGTATATAAGTCCCTCGGATCCTCTCAGATGGCCAATCCCTTGAGTTCAAAGAGATATCATCAAACAATTTCTCTACTGCATTGGATGTCTTGCCAAAGATTGTTCCTCCAGCAGAAGCATCAACCAACACTCTCGATTCGTTGTCAAGGCCATTATAGAAGACACTGATGAGTTGAGACTTTTTGAATCCATGCTGAGGGCATCTCCTCAACGCATCAGTAAACCTTTCCCAAGCCTCTCCAAACGACTCATCTCTCCGCTGCTTGAATTGATTGATCTCCTGTTTCAGTAAAAGAACCTTTCCTGGTGGCATAAATCGATCCACGAACAACTGCTGCAACTCAGTCCAGTTTGAGCAACTGTCTCCCTTTAGCTTATCATACCACTCCATTGCCTTATCAACCAATGAAAACTGAAAAAGCCTCATCTTCCATCTATCATTAGTAGCATCAGCAGCTTTCACTGTATCCATGTAGCTGTTGAAACGCTTAAGATGGCCATAGGGCTCATCAAAAACGCCTCCGGCAAAGGGGTTTTTCTCCACCATATGAATCAGGGCTGGCCTTATGTCGTTCGTTTCATCAGCTTGAATGGCTACAACTACGCCTGATCCTCCTAGATTGGTGGACTTGAATGTTTCTCGGATGACGATGTCATCCTCATCGACTCTTTCTCCCATTGATGCTGTTTCAGGTTCTGTCTCAGATTCTGATTCAAACTCCGATTTAGCCTCTTCTAGGATAGCCTGATTCTCAATCTGCACTTCTTCCTCCTCTAAAATTGCTTTAGGAGGTGCTTTGGTATTCTTTGATTTTACTTTTCTTTTCCTCGCAGAAGCTTCAATTTCCGGATCAAATTCAAGATCTTGTGCTCTCGTCTTTGACCTAGTTTGCATGCAACTTCAAGAAAAATCCAAAGTAAAACAATTAAATTCCAAAGAAAATATTCTAATTAACTAAGTAATACAAGAAAATAAATAATTAAAACTGTCCCCGGCAACGGCGCCAAAAACTTGATAGGCTTTTTCTATGCACTATAATTTAATCCTCAAGTATAAGGATGTCAATTGTAGCAACAAGTACCCAAGTTAAATTATCGATCCCGCTAAGACAGCTAATTATTTATTTATTCTATAAATTACTAATTAATCAGAATTGAGTAACCAATTTCCAATGTTTTGTTTTGAATTAATCTAAATAACGAAATATTAAATAACTGAATTAATTAAAAGCAAGGAAAAATAAAAGCAAGTGTCTAATCAAGATATAACAAACAGTTCTAAGGTATCAGGTATTGACCAATTAATTTGGGTTATTAAACTTACGATTGTTCATTCATGCAGTTTTACTGAAAATACACCACATATCCCTGTTATCCCACCGAATATGATTCGATTCAAAGCTAACAGTTTAATCTGGTTTAAATCCTAAGGTGCGCAAATATTACCAAGCCTTATTCCTAGATACTAATCCAGCGAACAACAATACCTCCGGATGGTAAGTTCGACTAACAAGATATTTTCTGGAATTACTACAAGGTTCTATTCACTTCCTACTTGATTGTCTAATTGGATTGTTCCACTAAACTAATCAAGTATTTGATTAACCAGTTCATGAAATTAAAGTGCTTATAGCGGAGCTACTCTAATCTCTGACAGATAGACAATACCAATCATGAACGCACACAAGCTAACACAGTAATCCAAGCATTATAGCGGATGTCATGAATATATTATGAAGACGTTACGAAGCAGATTAACATGTCTTAGTAAAATAAGTAAAATCAAAAGCTCAACTGCATAAAATCCCAATCTTTGGTCTAAATCCCCTAATCAATTAAATCAATCCATCAAACCCTAGAACTGTATAGGAAATTAGCCCATGAGATTACAAGCAATCCTCATGGCTAAGCAATTCATAACAATAATCAAAGTAATAGAAAGGAATAGATAGGAATTGTGAAACCCTAGTGTAGGAGCAATCTCACGTTCCTTCTCCGTCTCTTCAATTGCTTGATTTTCCCTCAATTAGCACTTGAAACCCTTGTGGAATTGGATGGAAGATGAAATCAGATTGTGATCTGATATGGGTGTGAAAGGAGTGTGGATTGATGATGGTTTATGGCTGGGCTCTCTCCGATTGACGTCTCGATCTCCCTAATTGTTTCTAAGATGGATGCAGGGCTGTTTTCGCGACGAATCTGCTTCAGAATCGCGTCTGGAAGGTATTTATACAGTGTTGAATCGAACAGGCCCCGTCTGGGCTCTGAACTGGGCCGCTCGGCACCCAGCTCGGCTCGAGCTGGGTCTGGACCCAGCCGAGCGGCCTGCCACGTCATTGGCCACGTCACTGGGGTCCAAGTGGGACCCCACTCGGCACCGTTTACCTCCGCTCGGCACCCAGCTCGGCTCGAGCGGCTCGCCGAGCTGCTCCCGAGCTGGGCCGTTCCGGGTCCGTTTTGCTCCTCTTCCGATCCTGCCCTGTTTTACCCTGTTTCCTGCCTTCGAAACTCACAAAAACACCTTAATAGCCTTAAAATCGTGTAAATACTTAAACATACACAATTCCATGCAAAAAATGATCAATTTTCTAAGCAAAACGGTGTAATGTGCACACATAAAATGCGTGAAATTCCACTCTCAACAAACCCCCAAACTTACCTGTTGCTCGTCCTGAGGCAACAACATCAAAAACCAATAGATTAATTGAGAGGAATTTTCACAGCAGAAAAACATTCAAGACAATATAGCAATTTAAATATCATACTTTGGATTCAAGATAACCATCCATTTAAAAACATACAATTCAAATCAACTAATTCACCTTTTCGGAATGCTCATCCACCCATTCTCACGGGTAGTATTTACGCTCAACACTCAAGTGCGAGATATACACTTTAGGGTATGGTGTTTACACTCATAATCAATCCAAACACACGCGTAACCATAAGCTTGGCAATCATCTCAACTCTCGACTAAAGGAATAATTTCGACAATAGGATCACAAAGGTCTTGCATTAGGTTGTAATGTTGGCTCTTTGGTAAAGGTAGAAAATATATGGATATCGTGACTCAATCACTAGTAGAGAATCAAAGAAGACTTACAGCTTTTCAACAAACAACTTTACTTTCTTCTTTCTTCTTCAACGCTCTTCAATGCTTCTTGCAATTTGATTCCTCCTTCACTTTTGAACACCACATCCATACTTGAATTTTTTTTTTTTCAAATAAGGGTACCAGTTTCAGGCACTACCCTTTTCATGGGGTACCAGTTTCGGGCACTACCCCTTTATGCAATAATTTAACCACTTTTTTCACAATTTTCATCACTTCCAACTTATTTCTCCTTATATTCTTCATCACAAGATACCAACTTGACTCCTTTAACTCTCTACTAGGTAGGGATTTTTAAAGGATAACAAAGGGATCAATTGGCTTAACATGTAGGCTTTCACAAAAATAAGGCTTTTAGGCTCAAAAGGGTTAACTACGGATAATTTCAATAGGTAGGATAATAATTTGGCTAGTGACTAATAAATAACAAAGATGGCCTAAGATCATTTCCTATCATTTAATTAAGCACGTAGCTTCAAGCAAGATACAAAGCCAAGTTCTAGAATACGTGTGTATGAACGACACTCACAAGAATAAATTAAATCATGCAATTTGTCATGATTTCAAAAGGCTCAAAATCTCACATGGCTATAGGAATGAACGAGCAATCTTAATCAAGCTACATAGCTAATCTTTCATGCACATAAATAAATTTCAAGTATCTCAATATCCAAGCACAATCTCACACTGCTTCTCAAACACAATCACACATATAATCAAGTGCCATAAAAAAAATCAGAAATCATCCTAGAGAACCATAAATCGACTACACCGACACTAGGATTAACACAAAATAAACAATAAACACCACAAAACACGAAACCTGAAAAATCGCAAAAAATCGAACCCTCAATATTCTCAAATAAATCAAAAATATTAAGAATCCGCAAAAAATTGACTCTCCAAGCAACAACACAATGTAAAAATTCTATTTCGACACTGCAAGACAAGGTATGTACGTTACGTTACCCCCCCAAACTTAGATTAAACGAAGTGAGAAACTAAGTTTGCAAAGAAGTATATACCGTAGTCAAGCAACACCTAATAAAACTCCTACACCAACACAGACATATAAAAGCAATAAAACGGAAGGGACAACCCCCAACAAGCGCTCATGTTTAACGTCGGAGAGTCACGACGGGATACCTCTTTTCAACTACTGGATCGGAGGACATCTCTCTCGCATTCGTACCTTAAGGTACTTCTTTCCTCTCTTATTTACTTCACCAATCATCTCACCCTTCTTTGTCACTCCAACATGATCCTTTGAATTCTTTTCCTCCCATGACTGTCTTGAGTCCTTCTTGTCAATCCTCCACTCAATTGTAGGCTCAACCTGTGTAGCAAAACAAGGATCAAACAAGTTAGAATTTTCAACATCAATATAAGAATAAAAATCCGGAGGTATGTTCGGAGGCTTCAGATATGGATCATCCATCTTTACTGCAACTAAAAGATTATCAAATATCACATTAGAATTAGTAGTAGGAAAAGTAAGAGATATGTCTGGTCCTGCGATCTCCTCTACCACCTCAATGCTTTGGCTCTTTTGCTTCTCTTCCTTAGCAGTAGGCTTCATCCTCACTTCAACAGTGGACCTCTTATTCCGATTCACACTAGCATTGCCCAATAAAAATAGCTTCTCAAGATAATCAATACATGCATCATTAGACAAATTCTCAAACTCTGCATCAGAAAGGACAAAGTTCTCATCATGCACTGCGTCCACTACATCCACAGACTTGCACTGCTGCTGATCCGTGGGCCACTGCATCTCCTTATTCAAAGAAAAGACAATCTCCTTATCATCAGCCCTAAGCCTCAACTCTCCTTTGAACACATCAATCAGAGCCCTTCCAGTTGCAAGGAATGGACACCCCAAGATCAGAGGCGCACCATCCTTTTCATCCTCCATGTCAAGTACAAGGAAATCCACAGGAAAAGTCAAATTCAACACCTTCACTAGCACATCTTCAATGACTCCCTCGGGGTATGTCAATGATCTATCTGCTAACTGTAAAGACACAGACGTAGGCTTCAACTCCCCCAAACCAAGCTTCTTGAATACCGAGAAGGGCATCAAATTTATACTGGCTCCAAGATCACATAACGCTTTCCTCACTTGTCCTTTTCCAATCTCACAAGGTATGATGAAGCTTCCAGGATCCTTTAACTTTTTAGGTAACTTCTTCTGAATCACTGAGCTGCAATTTTCTGTCAAGTTCACTGTTTCCACACTGTTCAAGCTTCTCTTTCTGGAGATGAGTTCTTTAATGAATCTTGCATAGTATGGCATTGACTCCAAAGCTTCAGAAAAATGAATATTGATTTGTATGTTCCTCATTACATCAGCAAACTTTCTGAACTTCTCATCCAAGCTTTTTGACAAGAATTTCTGAGGGAAAGGAATTGGTACCTTTGTGATCGGTAATCCCAAACTGTCTTTCTTGAATACCACTTCTGTTTCTCTCAGTTTCTTTGCTTTCTGCCACTTTTTATCAGCGATTTCCAGATCAGACTGACTTTGTACAGAATTCGGACGCGCTGGAAAACCCGGAGGACAGCTCGTTGGCTCGCTCGAGCCGAGCTGTTGAAACCCTTGTGGAATTGGATGGAAGATGAAATCAGATTGTGATCTGATATGGGTGTGAAAGGAGTGTGGATTGATGATGGTTTATGGCTGGGCTCTCTCCGATTGACGTCTCGATCTCCCTAATTGTTTCTAAGATGGATGCAGGGCTGTTTTCGCGACGAATCTGCTTCAGAATCGCGTCTGGAAGGTATTTATACAGTGTTGAATCGAACAGGCCCCGTCTGGGCTCTGAACTGGGCCGCTCGACACCCAGCTCGGCTCGAGCTGGGTCTGGACCCAGCCGAGCGGCCTGCCACGTCATTGGCCACGTCACTGGGGTCCAAGTGGGACCCCACTCGGCACCGTTTACCTCCGCTCGGCACCCAGCTCGGCTCGAGCGGCTCGCCGAGCTGCTCCCGAGCTGGGCCGTTCCGGGTCCGTTTTGCTCCTCTTCCGATCCTGCCCTGTTTTACCCTGTTTCCTGCCTTCGAAACTCACAAAAACACCTTAATAGCCTTAAAATCGTGTAAATACTTAAACATACACAATTCCATGCAAAAAACGATCAATTTTCTAAGCAAAACGGTGTAATGTGCACACATAAAATGCGTGAAATTCCACTCTCAACAATGCAGCAGGCCTTCGTATCACAATCTTGAGTGGAATTATCTTTTGAATCTCTTCAGTTTGTAGCTCTGAATGCTTCAAGGTATAAGGTCTTCTTATTGCAATCCTTAGAGGAGTCATGCTTTGTATTTTTGAGCTTGTAGAGAGAAGAGATGAGAGGTAGAGACTGTCCCATTGGGCGTGCCAAAATTTATAACAACAAATTTTGTATTTATAATGAAAAAAAATACAAATTGGGTACAAAGATAATTTCAAATTGATTAGTTTGAAGAATATGTAAACATGTTACAATCTCAATCAATCCTCTGATTCTTCTCTCGAACCAACGTGACTTTGACATTGACTTGACTTGTGTGCTGACTTTGACTGGAGTGTACACTAATTATGTTGACAACATGTGTGTTGAGCTAGATCTTCAAACGAAGCTTGTCCGAGCTTGGGTGTGTAGCCTTGAATGTTGACCTGGAGGCATTGAAGTACCTTTGTTCGGATTGAACATTGACTGGAGAGCTTTCCACGAAGAACACTTGATCTGGGGGACTTGGAGCCTTGATCCCGTATTAGTGACTGTTCTCGACTTGAAGCTTGAAGATGCTTTGCAGATCTTAAACTTGAAGCTTTGGAGGCTTGAAGACTTGAAGTTTTGTTGAAGATCATGAGCTTGAAACTTTGGAGGCTTGTTCTTCGCTTGAAGCTTTGAAGATCTTGAAGACTTGAAGATCCTCGCTTGAAACTTTGAAGACTTTGAAGACTCGAAGATCGCTTGAAGGTCCCAAGCTTGAAGACTTGAAGATCCTCGAAGGTCTTGAGCTTGAAGGCTTGAAGATTCGAAGATCACTTGAAGTCTTGAAGATCCTCGAAGGTCTTGAGTTTGAAGACTTGAAGATCCTCGAACATTCTTCACTTGGAGCTCCGAAGATTTCAAGATCCCTTGAAGATCTTCATTCGTTCTTCGCTTGAAGCTTCGAAGACTTGAAGATTTGAGGAAGTACTGCTCATGTTCTCGATCTCTTCAGGAGCGTCTCGTCTTCGACTGCTTGAATGTGTGTGTCCCGTCCCCTCAAATGAATGGAGAAGACCCCTTTATATAGGTGAGAAATGAGGTCCAGGCTCTTTGGGCCTTACTTAATGGGCTTGGCCTTCAACTTGCTGGACCATAATGGGGCCTATTTTACTTGGGCCTGTGTTGGCACTTGAATTTTATTGCCTATTAAAAGAAAATATGTGGCAAATTAATGCAATAATTATCAATTAATTATTTATTTATTAAGGAATTTAAATAAATCTATTCCTAAAATAAATGAATAAATAATTGATAATTAGGCCAGATTCAGTCAAATAAGTCTGATTTAAAGCCTAAGCAAGTGAAAGGTCCAAGCCCGCAGAATCAGGTCAAATCAGCCCGGACCAATCAGACTGCGAGTTATTTATGGGGCGTCCGTACCCTTCACCTATATAAGGAGCCCTCCTTCATTCATTACAGACATCAAAATATCTGAAGACAAAAGCTCTGAAGAGATCAAGAATACGAGTAGTGTTCCCTTGAATACTTTAAGGATTTTCAAGTGAAGAACAACTGCCAAATCGAAGAGTAAGGTTCTAAACCCCTTCGATCCGGCGTTCTTCAAAGTAATAGTCACCAATTGGAGATCAAGGTGCCAAGCCCCTCCGATCCGGCGTTATTTAACTATAGTTCTTCAGCGTTCTTCATGGAAAGCTTCAAGAATAGCATTTTAATCCGAACAAAGGTTCGATCCCTCCAGATTAACATTATACACTTTAAGTTCGAGTCTGGATAAGCTTCATTTGAAGATCAGACTCAACATACACAGTCAACGTGGTCAACGCGATCAAGTCAACAAGTCAAAGTCAAAGGTCAAATTGGTTTGAGAGAAGAACCAGAGGATAGATAGAGATTGTTTCCTAAATTATAAAGTTTAATCCTTCTGGATTATTATTGTAATTCATTTATATTTATTTTATCATAAATACAAAATTTGCTGTTATAAATTTTGGCACGCCCAGTGGGACAGTCTTTACCTCTCATCTCTGCTCTTAACAAGCTCGAAGATACAAAGTATGACTCCTCTTAGGATCACGATAAGACGGTCATCTACATCAAAGCCTTCAGAGCTACAGGTTGTGAAAACTCAAATGACGACTCCACTAAAAATTGTGATACGAAGGCCCACTGTATTAAAGCCTCCCAAGTTGCAAACTGAAAAGGTTGAAGTTGTTACAAAAAGTATTTTCGAAGGCTCCGTAGAGGCAAAACCATATGATTACTCTCAATAAGCCATTATATGGAGACAAGAGAGGTGAAAATATTTCTTCTTGCTCAACTTCTCGTTCAACGCCAAGCTCGCTATCTACCTCAGCTGTAGCTACAGTGATGACAACAAATGCTATGACCATTGAAGAACAACTCGCAAGCATGATGAAAGCCATTGAAGGACTCTCTAAGCATATGGAAGCTCAAGACGTAAAGATCTCCGTACTTATGAAGAAAGTGGAGAATGAGGAGATAAGTCATGCAAAGGGGAAACAAGTTGAGAATGAGCACGAGCTGGAGGACTCCGTGAAACACCATCCATCTAAAGAAAAGCTAAATGAGGATAAGATACAAGTTTCAACTAACGGAACGCTTCCTATCAATCAACTAAAGAACATCGTGATAAAGACAATAAAAATAAGTTTGAAGTAAGCTCCAAATCTTCTGCTGCCTATGCAAAGCCATATACAAAGAGGATTGACAACTTGAGGATGCCAATTGACTATCAATCTCCCAAGTTTCAACAATTTGACGGTAAAGGCAATCCAAGACAACATGTGGCGCACTTTGTCGAGACATGCAATGATGCTGGGACCAACGGAGATCACATGGTGAGACAATTTGTTCGATCTTTAAGAGAAAATGCCTTTGATTGGTACATCGACTTGGAAGCTAACTCCATTGACAATTGGGGGCAAATGGAAAAAGTATTCCTCAACTACTTCTATAGCACATGAAGTGTTAGCATGATAGAGTTGATAAATACTCGTCAAAGTGATGAAGAATATGTCATCGACTACATCAACAGATGCAGGAGCCTAAGCCTAAATTGTAAAAAAAAGTTATCAAAAACTTCAGCTATAGAAATGTGCATTCAAGGGATACAATGGAATCTTAGCTACATACTCCAAGGAATTCGGCCTAAAACTTTTGAAGAATTGGCTGCAAGAGCTCACGACATGGAGTTGAGCTTGACATCAAATGACATCGAATGGCCCACTAATCAAGACTCATACGAGTTTGAAGACATGCCTTCTGATGAGGTTGTGGAAGAGGAACCACAAACAAAGACTGCAATTTCCATAAAGATTCATAAAAATGAAGTGGAAGCAAAAGAAAGTGGCGCATCCCAAGATTGGGGGCAATAAACTATTAACCAACTCAAATGCAAAGCTCCTCGGCACGAGCAAAAACTGTCTGCATAATGCTCCTTGATATGAGCTAAAATTATCTACACATAACGCTCCTTGATACTAGCTTAAACTATCTAAAAGTCTCTATTGCCAAAGCTCCTTGACATGAGCTAAAACTGTCTGCGTTACGCTCCTTGATACGAGCTTAAACTATCTAAAATCTTCCAAGTCAAATCTCCCTGACACGAGCAAAAAATGTCTACATCACGCTCCTTGACATGAGCTAAAACTATCTACAAGCCATGCTCCTTGATACGAGCTTAAACTATCTAAAAAGCCTCAAGTCATGCTCCTTGATACGAGCGAAAACTCTCCATACTATATGATGAGTGTGTAAATTCACAAGTTTGGCGCTATGTTTTGTGCTAGTTTTGGAGAGTTTTGATGTGGAAATAGGTGGAAAACCTATATATATTGTGAATTAGCATGAATCAGGTGTTAGTGGAGCTATTTGAGTGTTTTCTTAGCAAAAACGGAGTGAAAGAGCCAAGAATCAAAGAGACGGAGTCGAAGCCATGCGAACTGCCCAAGAATTAGGTGGGTTCGACCTGGTTGGAAGAGGGTTCGACCTCTCCAGCAGGTCGAACCAACATTGCTGAGCTTGCAGAAGAGGATTCGACCACGACTCGAGTGGTTCGACCTGTCCATCAGGTCGAACCATGGTCGAACCAGTTCGCAGGAAAGAGGATTCGACCACGACGTTTGAGTTCGACTTGCCAGTTGGTCGAATCGGGAGCGGGAGTTGTCCAGTGATGAGGTTCGACCTGGGGTTCGACCAAGGCCTAAGTGGTTCGACCTGTCCAGAAGGTCGAACCTGTGCAGAATTCTTCCAATAGCGGGGTTCGACCTGGGGTTCGACCTGTGGCCAGTTGTTCGACCTGTTTGACGTGGTCGAACCTATGCGCGAGAACTTACCTTATCCGGATTTTTGAGGCCGAAACGCGTGAGATCACTTAGAAAGCCCATTCCAAGCCCTAGAGACGTGATTACAAGTATAAAAGAAGGCTCATACAGAGAATGAAGAGAGCTTTTGATCATCAATCATAAGAGAGACAAGAGTAGAGGTGGTGATCCATCCGGAGGACTGTGACAGAGGTTCGCTGAAGGTTCAAGTAAGAATGATCAATCTAACCATGATTGTTCCTAGATCAATCATGGGCTAGAACCACCTTGGTAGTTCTAGGGTTATGAAAGTTTCATTATGTAATTCGTATTTCGTGTGTAAAACTCCGTACAACACTACTTGTGGTTTGTTTTATATAAGATTGCATATTTAATCCATACTCATAGTCGTTTTGTGCATCAACGATCGTTGTGTAGAGTCTGAATACATAACATGGTTATTGATTGAGTGCGTTCACTACTGAGCAGGGTTTATTGTTATAATTCTAAGTGAAGGGATTCCGAAGTCTTATTAGAACCGTCTTATATGAATATTCATGAATTGAATTAAATTCGGGTTGATGAATAGGATGAAGAGTATAACTTTATAGTACCTAAAAAGGGAGATCAAATCGGGTTAGATTCAAGACGTAGAAGATAATTGATTATGATAGTACCTAGAAAGGGGGGTGAAGTATATCTCTTGCTCCAAGGTTATTCACACGTGTTACACGCATGTTTACTTGTGTCTATAGAGTAGATATGCATGGTTTAGTGATGCGTCCACAAATCACAGGGCAGAGTCGAACACCATCATATGAAAATACGAATTGCTAGTGAAACTGGATGACCCGACAAACTACCTATTATTTTTATTGATCACAACTCACTTTTCTCTACTCTTACTATTTCTTTTTGCTATTTCGATTAGAAGTTATTATCCATTAAACCTTTACAATTACCAAACATAGTCTAAAATATACTAGAAGATAACAAAATTGATATTTAACCGTCCCTTGGGTTCGATATTGTAACTTGGTCATCTTCGCGACTACAATTGATATCCTTATACTTGAGGATTAATTTTTGTGTTGAGAAAACCCCTATCACTATACTCCTTTATTTGAGTATAAACTGTCCACACATCAAATCATATCTCCTTGAGAAGTGACAAAACTCTCTACATGTTCGATACTCCTTGATATGAGTATAAACTATCTACACATCAAATAAAATCTCCTTGGGAAGAGAATAAACTCTCTACACATAAAAATCCTCGGCACGAGCAAAAACTGTTCACACAATACTTCTCGACACAAGTGAAAAATGTCCACACAAGGCTCCATGACACGAGTATAAACTGTCTACAAGTTCAAATTCAAGACTCATTGACACGAGTATAAAATGTCAATAAATTCAAGTTCAACGCTCCATAACGCATGAGTCTAAATTGCATGTTACTCCTGGCCCGCATGAGTATAAAATGTGTACAACACCCCCATTCAAACCAAATCATGTTCCTTGAACTACGTTATGACTTGATCCTCTTCAAAGAGATACGTAGGCAGCTTAGTACTCTGCTAAGTTCAGTCATAAATCAGGCTATTTATATCAAGTTGGTGAGGCAAGCAATAAAATTCAATCATGCTGATCAAAAATGGATTATTGCAATTTGTTCACTTCAACACAAAGGCATCCGTGAACAAAATGCGAGAGGGCATTTGTAGACACTTGAATTTTATTGCCTATTAAAGGAAAATATGTGGCAAATTAATGTAATAATTATTAATTAATTATTTATTTATTAAGGAATTTAAATAAATCTATTCCTAAAATAAATGAGTAAATAATTGATAATTAGGCCAGATCCAGTCAAATAAGTCTGACTTAAAGCCTAAGCAAGTGAAAGGCCCAAGCCTGCAGAATTAGGTCCAATCAGCCCTGGACCAATCAGACTGCGAGTTATTTATGGAGCGTCCTCACCCTTCACCTATATAAGAAGCCCTCCTCCATTCATTACAGACACCAAAATATATGAAGACAAAAGCTTTGAAGAGATCAAGAATACGAGCAGTGCTCCCTTGAATACTTCAAGTATTTTCAAGCGAAGAACAACCACCAAATCGAAGAGTAAGCTTCTAAACCCCTTCGATCCGGTGTTCTTCAAAGTAATAGCCACCAATTAGAGATCAAGGTGCCAAACCCCTCCGATCCGGCATTATTTAACTCTAGTTCTTCAGCGTTCTTCACGGAAAGCTTCAAGAATAGCATTTTAATCCGAACAAAGGTTCGATCCCTCCAGATTAACGTTATACACTTTAAATTTGAGTCCGGATAAGCTTTATTTGAAGATCAGACTCAACATACACAGTCAACGCGGTCAACGCGGTCAAGTCAACAAGTCAAAGTCAAAGGCCAAATTGGTTCGAGAGAAGAATCAGAGGATAGATAGAGATTGTTTCCTAAATTATCAAGTTTATTCCTTCTAGATTATTGTTGTAATTCATTTGTATTTATTTTATCATAAATACAAAATTTGTTATTATAGTCTGATTTAATTTATTTGGGCTTATTTGATTTAGGTCAGACCTTATTTGACTTGGACTTAATTGACTTGGGTCAGTCTTCATTTAATTTAAGACCATTTAATCTACTGGGCTCAAATTAATTATCAATTATTTATTAATTTATTTTTTTAGGAATTATTTTATTTAAATTCCAAAATAAATTAAAATTAATAATTAATCAAGACAATCCATGTGTCGTCATTTGATTGGACCGTAAATTTTAATTGCTTACACTGTTGATTAAAAATCACACCACTGTAGAAGCGCCAAAATAAAAAATTGTACCCAATAAAGTATATAATAAAAATGAGGTTGCATGATCGTCAACCAATAATATCAAATTTACTTCATCAAGTTGTGAGAGTGTTGCAACTTTTCCAGTTCCAATTGCCCAAATTGGTCATATGCCAACACAATATTTGATCAAGACTCGATCTGGACAAAGTGATAGAACATCAATTTACGTACAATGGTGTAAAATTGCAAATAAAATCAAAGTGAATATTATGAACCATGTCACATAAATTGTAAAAGATATTTCACTCAACAAATGATTTGTTTAGGTTCTGAGTTGCACTGGTAGCTGAACATTTTTATAAGAAACGTACCTACAATTGCTTTGGTTGTTTCAACACCTACAACCATTATATATCCCGATTCTCGCTGCTTCAATGTCTCACCAACACAACATGTCACCTTTAATCATTGAATAAGTGCATAAACTAACTTAGCACCAACAAACTAAATACAGGAGAAAAGCTAATATTATTTAGTTGATGTATCTTTCCAGACCTCCATTTTTATCAAGTGCTATGACATCTATGAGTTCGTATATAATTATATTATTTTCAGAGAACATCTATATTTTTTTTGCAATAATAAAACAAAAAGAATGCATTAGTTACTATTGGATCAAGCATAAAGTAATATGCTATACTTTTGTTTAACAGTTTATCTCGGCTGAAGATTCCTCAAGTTGGGAAGCCTATGTGTTGATGTCACACCTTCAAAAGCAATAGGTAACGTCAAGTGAAATATATCTTGCACAATTACGGGCCTTGGAAGTTGGGAACAGGAACATGGATAATGACAAAGATCATCGACCTTCACAGGTGTGCATGCATACTAAGTGTAAAATAAGTGTAAAGTATTTGTAATTCGTTATCCACCTCTGCTACATGTTGCAGACGCAAAATGTACTTTGAAAGGAAACTTGAGTGTGAAACAGAGCAGTTAGGGAAATAAAATGATAGAACCACAGGGGCACAAAAAGAATGCCTCTTATCTCTCTCTAAGTTCAATGTAACAACCGAAAAATTTTATGTGATAATATAATTTGTATTTTACGCAATTTTATAATTATGTGGTAATTGTTTTTATATTTTATTTGTCTGTGTATTTTTATTTGATACATTTATGATAATAATGTTGACAATTTGAGAATATATATAAGTGTATTTATTTATATTAATTTGGATATATAATTAAATTGTCTTGTGTATATAAATACATTATTTCTTAATTATTAAGTACCACACATGTTCTCGTAACAATAATAGTGATAAAAAAATATACATTTATGAGTTTTAATTTATAAATGTATCATATCTTAGTTATTAAGTAATAATAATAATAATAATAATAATAATAATAATAATAATAATAATAATAATAATAATAATAATAATAAATTCTATATACTAAAAATAGAAACTTACTAAAAATAGTAAGTAGAGTTGGGGTGGAATTTCTAATCTTCACACACCGTCACCACTAACTAAGTCTATATATATGGGGTAATCCTTCCCTGGTAATGGTGAAGCAGCAATTCGAAAGAAAGAAAAAAAAGTGAGAGAGAAAGGAAAGAGAGAGAAGAGAGAAGAGAAAAGAAGGTAGAGAGAGAAACTAAAAGAAAAGAGAGGGAGAGTGCTAGCGTGGTTTCCGGAACGAGAATTGGGAGATTATTTACAGTTCTTCACGAGGTCTAGTGTATTATCTCTATTTGGAGTCCATGTAAGTAGAGGTCCAACTACAATACATAAACATATTGCGTGTGAATTATTTGTGATTAATGTGCGACAATTATGTTATGGATTATTTGTGATTTGTTTAATTATGTTATGAATTATTTGTGATTAATATGTGATACAAGTTGCAGACTTAAGTGATTTGAGATATTATCATTGTTTTATATTTGTTGGTTTATGTGATCAAAGATTATTCTATATGTGGATCTGTGTGATCTTAGATGAAATAATTATTCTATTTTAATTAAATATCAATATTGATATCTTAATTAATATGTGATGTATATATAGTTTCTCCTATTTGCATACCGTGCATAATCATGAAAAGTATTTTTTTCATAATTAATAAGATATTAATGGTGTGTGCGGCCACTATATATGCACTGAGTGGCGAAAGGGACGACCTAGGAATGAGCGACCTGAGGAACCTACAGTAGGTTACCTAGAGTGGACCACTGATGCGCGCGTTTTCTTTGCACGCAAAATTAATCCCCAAGTAATAAGGATATCAATTGCAGCTTAAGCAAGCGACCAAGTGAATATCGAACCCAAAGGACGGCGTATTATCAATTTAATTATTATCTAAATTAATTAAGACAAGTTGGCAATTAAGTTGGAGGTTTAGGATGATTAAACTAATAAACAAGTAATTAAAATAACAAATAAAATAAATATCACTTGAAGAATACGAAAGTGGATCAAGTAGGAGAATAGGTAGCTCTAGGATAATCCAGTTTCACTACTTAACTTCTCTTCCATGTGTCAATGTCCGACTCTGCCTTGTGGAATATGGACGCATCACTAAACCATGCATATCTACTCTATAGACACAAGTAAACATGCGTGTAACACGTGTGAATAATCTCGGAGTAAGAGACGTAATTTTACCCCCCTTTCTAGGTACTATCAGTATCAATTATTTCCCCCTAGGATTGGTACTCTAACCCGATATGATCTCCCTTTATAGGTACTATAAAATTACCCTTTTTATCCTACTTAATAACCCGAATTCAATTCAATTAATAAGTATTCATATATGATAGTTCTAATGAAGCTTCGGAGTCCCCTCACATAGAATCATAATATGGAATCCTGCTCAGCAGTGAACGCACTCAATCAATAACCAAGATATATATTCAGACTCTACATAACAGTTAATGATGCACAAAACGACTATGAGTATGGATTAAAAAGGCACAATCTTATATAAAATAAACCACAAGTAGTGTTGTACGGAGTATACACATGAAAGTTCAATTAACTAGATAAAACCTTCACAACCCTAGTTCTACCAAAAAGGCTCTAGCCCATGGTGTTGTAGGAAACACACATGGGTGTTGGATAGATCTTACCCGTATGTCCGAAAAATACAAGATAAATTAGGAAACGAATAAACCCTAGATGTGGCGTCATCGCGTCCTTCTCGCTCTTGAATTCTCCTCTTAGTTCTCCCCTTGATTCCACAAACGAATCTTCAAAGTGATAGATGGATGGAGGAAAGAATAATGGTTGGGGGTGATCCCCCTGATGAGCATTTTCTCGACACACAATTAATCCTCAAGTATGAAGGATATCAATTGTAGTTTCGAAAGGTGACCAAGTGAATATCGAACCCAAGGGACGGCGTATTATCAATTAAATTATTATCTAAATTAATTGAGACAAAGCAATAAGAGTTTGATGTTTGATTATAACTAAAATATTAAATTAAATAACAAATAAAATAAACTATCACTCGAAGAATACGTAGGTGGATCAAGTAGGAGAATAGGTAGCTCTAGGATAATCCAGTTTCACTCATTAATCTCCCTTTTATGTGTTGATGTCCGACTCTGCCTTGTGGAATATGGACGCATCACTAAGCCATGCAAATCTACTCTATAGACATAAGTAAATATGCGTGTAACACGTGTGAATAACCTCGGAGCAAGAGATATAATTTCACCCCCCTTTCTAGGTACTATCAGTATAAATTATTTTCCCCTAGGATTGGTACTCTAACCCGATATGATCTCCCTTTATAGGTACTATAAAGTTATCCTCTTTATCCTACTTAATAATCCGAATTCAATTCAATTAATAAGTATTCATATATGATAGTTCTAATGAAGTTTCGGAGTCCCCTCACTTAGAATCATAACATGGAATCCTGTTCAGCGGTGAACGCACTCAATCTACAACCAAGATATATATTCAGACTCTATATACCAATTGAAGATGCACAAAACGACCGTGAATATGGATTAAGAAAGCACAATCATATATAAAATAAATCCACAAGTAGTGTTGTACGGAGTATACACATAGAAGATCAATTAATTCATAAAATCATCAAAACTCCTAGATCTACCAAAAAGGCTCTAGCCCATGATGTTTCGAAGAACAATCATGGGTGTTGGATAGATCTTACTCGGATGTCCGGAAAATACAAGATAAATTAGGAAACAAATAAACTCTTGATATGGCGTCTTCATGCCCTTCTCCATCTTGAATCCTCCTCTTGGTTCTCCTTTTGATTCCTCAAACGAATCTTCAAAGTGATGGATGGATGGAGGAAAGGAAGTGGATGATGGATGGGGGGTGATCCCCCCTTGTGGGGTGTTGTATGGTTGTGGCCTCTCTTCTCCTCTCTTGTATTGTGTTCTCTATTTGATTGGACTGTATAAATCTCCTTTTATACTTGTAATCACGTCCCCTAGGCTTGGAATGGGCTTTTCAAGTGATCACACGCGTTTAGGCCTCGAAAATACGGATTTGGTAAGTTCCCGAAGCGCGGTTTGACCTCCCAAACAGGTCGAACAAAACAGGGGAGGTCGAACCATGGTCGAACCACCATTCTGGACGTCCCAGGTAGTCGATTCGACCAGATTCCAGGTCGAATCGAAATGTCGTGGTCGAATCGGTCGTTTTTCCGTCGGGTTCGACCTCGGTTCGACCTCATTCAGGTCGAACCGAGATGTCTCAGGTCGAATCGACTTGCGCAGTCTCATCGTTTCGCGTATAACTTTCACATCCAATCTCTGATTTGAGTGATTCTTATGCTCACGCGATCCTCTCTTCCTTGGCTTTCTATCCATATAAAGAAATCCAGAAAACTCTAAGATTTGTATGTGCAACAAGCCATGGAATGTAGCACAGAAATTCTATTCGGCATAGCTCGCGCGGCGTCACCACTTTGCTCATAACTTCCTCGTTCGGATTCCGAATTGGGTGTTCTTTACGCTAAAACGACCCTTTTTTCAGTGTCTTTCCAACCATGTATCACACCAACAATTTTGATCTCCACAACAATACAGAATAATTATGAAAGATTGACGTGCGTTTTTCAGCATCAATACACAAATTGCATCTTTTCTCCAACTTTGCACTTTTCATCCTTTTTCCACCTAAAATACAACAAAACACCTCAAGTGCACCTTTTTCTCATGTATAATGAATATAAGACCATTGTGCTAATATATGACAACAATTCTCATTAAAAAGGTGTTAAATTGGTCACTAAAACACGCTTATTTTCACTCTCATCAATCCCCCAAACTTACTCGTTGCTCGTCCCGAGGCAACAAAATAAAAATAAAGAGAAAGAGAGTAAGAAAATCAGCTGGAAACAAGGACATATCCCATTCAAAGTACAATTGTCATCAACTTAGGTCATGCAACTCTTATCACGTGTAATAATCAATTCAAAGCATACAAGTTAAGACAATCACCACCAATTCAAATGCTCCATTGACATGTTCTCACAGAAAGTATATATCACTCGCACTCAAGTATAAAAATGTACACTTATGGGTTAAGGTGTTTACGCTCAGATTCAATTCAAGTGCATGCGTAACCATAAGCTTGCCTATTGTCTCAACTCTCCTTTTACTTGTAGCTAGTAAATCATAGATCAAAAAGGTCTTTTATTAGGTTGTAATGTAGACTCTTTGGAATAGGTGGGAAGTATATAGATAAATGACTCAAAACTCGGATCAATCAAGCTGCAGTCTCTCTCGATCTTTCATTCTTCCTCATCACTTCAATCAAGCACAACATTCTCTCCAAACTCTCCCATCTTTCTCCTTCAAGCACAACATATTTTCTTTTTTAACTTTTCCTAGCTCTTCAACTCCATCATTCTCCTTTTCTTCACCCTTTTTTTTCTCTTTTCTTTCTCTTTCGAGGTACCAGTTTCGGGCACTACCTCTCACATCCTCCATAGGGTACTAGATTTAAGCACTACCCTAGGGTGTTTGATTCCATGGAGTACTAGATTTAAGCACTACTCCACGAATTTCTTCTTGATCCTTAAGATTTTTCTTTCATCATCCTTATCATCCCTCAAATCACCACTCTCTTCAATTAAGCTTTATTGGCTATCAAAAGAATGGATTTAAAAAGGCTCAAATGGGCTGACTAGGGATATAATGAATTCAGGTAAAGTATATGGAAAAATATGGGTTAAATATCAAAGATGGCCTAATATCATTTCCATAATCCGCTAGACTAATCTTGAATATTCAAGGAGACTCAAGGCAAGTTCTAGAATACACGCACAAGAACGATACTCACTAGAAAAGAAATATCATGTGATTATGTAACATGATCAATAAGGCTCAAAATCTCACATGGGTTTTTAACAAGTAACAGAGCACTTTTCATGATAGGTAATATCCCACAAGTACACATAGAACTTCATACCACAATATAATTCAAGTACACTTCCTTCATCAATTTCAAGAGCATATGAATTTCAAAGATAATTTTAACAATAAAAGCTTACATGGATCACCACCATAAACTCAATCTTTCCACTCTATGAATTAAAAGCACATATAAAAATTAGAAAAAGAAAACGAGGGCACCTGATTTCTCCTTCAATGAATGCACGAGCTCCTCGAGTCGAAACCTCAATGTAGAACTCGTCTTGCCACCTAGTTACCCTTTTCTATCATTAAAGCTCAAGCATACTCCTCATCACAGGATTCATCAATAATAAAATAGGAGAACTATACGAAAGAATTAATTAACTATGTAATTGACTCCACACACTAGAAACACCACTGAACACTAGGCAAATTGCAAAAAATCGACACATCAAAACCGATTAAAGTTTTAATATACCGCAAAAAATCAACTCCCCTAGCAAACATTACAAAGAAAAGATTATATTCTTGGTGCTTCAATGAGGTAAGTACATCACACCCCCAAACTTAGTAAAAACGTAAGTTGAAACTAAGTTTGCAAAGATGTAATTGCCGAATAATAAGCACCTTAAATATAAAAATTTTTTACTCACACGAAAGAAATAAAGCAATAAAACGGAAGGGCAAGCCCCCAACAAGCGCTCATGTTTAACGTCGTAGAGTCATGATGGTAGAGGACGGTCTTCTCGCATCCTCACCTTCAAATACTTTCTTTCCCTCTTCTTGTCTACACTCAACACCTCACCTTTCTTGGTCACAAAAATATGATCATTGAAATTTCCTTCCTCCCATGGCTGTCTAGACTCCTCCTTGTCAACTTTCCACTTAAATTCAGAATCACCTGTCTTAGAAAAATCAAGATTAAACAAGTTAGAAACCATATCAATGCTCTTGCATGATTGAGTCTCCATGGGCATCTTCATTGCATGATCAAGAGAGAAAACCACATCTTCATTATCCATCTGCAGTCTAAGCTTCTCCGCTCTCAACCTCTTTGCTCTTTCCCACTTCTTCTCCATTGTAAGCTCAGTATCCTGCTCATGTAATGGTATTGGAGTAACATCAACATCATAGAGAGTATTCGATGTAACGTTAAGCATGTTTCGGATGGGTTCGACCTGAGTTCGACCTGTGGAACAGGTCGAACTAGGTACATAATAGTCGAACCGATCGTCTGGAAGGCTGCTCTCGCTCTGAAGTTGGGGTTCGACGTGGGTTCGACCTGTTCGATAGGTCGAACCACTGCCACCCAGGTCGAACCAGCCTACTGTACTCTTTCTGCCCTCTGGTTCGACCAGGGTTTGACCTGCTGGCTTGGTCGAACCGACAATGTCGTGGTCGAATCGAGCTTCAGACAAAATAGGGGGTAGCGAACAGTCTGGTTCGATATTGGTTCGACCAATAGATTTGGTCGAACCCTCTTGATCCAGGTCGAATCGCTCAGCTGGGACCTCCGGATGTTGTCCAGGTGCCTGGTTCGACCTCCTCTGTTCGGTTCGACCTAATGAGTTGGTCGAACCAGGGTCGAATCGGGCTCCTTTTGCTTCAAATTTCGATTCCGGCTCCGTTGATCCTTCGTACTGCGTTCCAGACCTTAACGTGATGATATTATTCTCCAATGTTTCTGTCAATTGATTCACATTCACGGTCATCTGCCCCATAATGAAAGTAAGCTCCTTCAACTGCTTAGATAAATCTGCACGATCAACATTCATGGTATCCTCAAGACGATCAATCCTTGCATCATTCTCAGCCATGTATCGATGGAAGGTATCTTCAACACTCTTCACTTCTTGCTGCTTCATATTAGGCCCCCTTTGTGTCAACTATGTGATCTGGCTCTGCTGGAACTCTAGTAGCTTGTTGATGTTAGCTAGACTAGAGACGATCTCATCATTCCTATTCGGCCTCACCACTTGATGTTCAACCTGTGCTACCTCGCCAAGTATATATGATCCTCTATCTCTCTCTGTATGCCAGTCACGTGAATTCATAGAGATGTCTTCAAACAAATTTTCCGCTTCAAGTGCTGTCTTTGATAACAACGCTCCTCCTGATGATGCATCAATAAAAATACGCGACTCACAATCTAATCCATAGTAGAAGATGCTTATGTATTCAGCCTTCGACATTCCATGCTGTGGACACCTCCTGAGCATGTCTTTAAACCTGTCCCACACCTCATAAAATTTCTCACCCTGATTCATAACAAATCGAGTGATCTCTTGCTTCATTCTTAAGATCCTTGAGGGTGGCATGTATCTCTCCAAGAACTTCTGCTGCAGTTGGTCCCATGTATTGCAATCGGTTGGATCAAGGGTCTCATACCAAGCTTCCGCATGATTAATTAAAGAGAACTTTAATAAGGCGATCCGCCTAGCATTATCATTCGCTCCACTGCCCTTTTGAGTGTTTGCATAACCAAGAAATCTTCGGAGATGCTGATATGGATCTTCAAAACAACCTCCAGAAAAGGGATTCTTCTCTACCATGTTAATAAGAGTGGGATTTATCTCAAAATCATCATCTTCCCCCCTTGCTCCTATCAACCCCATGTTGTCATTCCCAAAGTTCGTGAAAATTTCACGTATGGCAATATTATTCGGATTTTGCCTTGCTCCGGCCATGTTTAGATCAATGTGTTATTCCTTCTTTTCCTTCCTTTTCTTTTACAAGTGCACAAGTAACTCGGAAAAATTCGAGGTTAGATAGAAATAAATAATCACAAATAAAAAAAAAAATATCTTAATCAAACTAGAAATAATAAAATCAATAATAACAGCCGTCCCCGGCAACGGCGCCAAGAACTTGATGAGCGTTTTCTCGACACACAATTAATCCCCAAGTATGAAGGATATCAATTGTAGTTTCGAAAGGTGACCAAGTAAATATCGAACCCAAGGGACGGCGTATTATCAATTAAATTATTATCTAAATTAATTAAGACAAAGCAATAAGCGTTTGATGTTTGATTATAACTAAAATACTAAATTAAATAACAAATAAAATAAACTATCACTCGAAGAATACGTAGGTGGATCAAGTAGGAGAATAGGTAGCTCTAGGATAATCCAGTTTCACTCATTAATCTCCCTTTTATGTGTTGATGTCCGACTCTGCCTTGTGGAATATGGACGCATCACTAAGCCATGCAAATCTACTCTATAGACACAAGTAAATATGCGTGTAACACGTGTGAATAACCTCGGAGCAAGAGATATAATTTCACCCCCCTTTCTAGGTACTATCAGTATCAATTATTTCCCCCTAGGATTGGTACTCTAACCCGATATGATCTCCCTTTATAGGTACTATAAAGTTATCCTCTTTATCCTACTTAATAATCCGAATTCAATTCAATTAATAAGTATTCATATATGATAGTTCTAATGAAGCTTCGGAGTCCCCTCACTTAGAATCATAACATGGAATCCTGTTCAGCGGTGAACGCACTCAATCTACAACCAAGATATATATTCAGACTCTATATACCAATTGAAGATGCACAAAACGACCGTGAATATGGATTAAGAAAGCACAATCATATATAAAATAAATCCACAAGTAGTGTTGTACGGAGTATACACATAGAAGATCAATTAATTCATAAAATCATCAAAACTCCTAGATCTACCAAAAAGGCTCTAGCCCATGATGTTTCGAAGAACAATCATGGGTGTTGGATAGATCTTACTCGGATGTCCGGAAAATACAAGATAAATTAGAAAACAAATAAACTCTTGATATGGCGTCTTCATGCCCTTCTCCATCTTGAATCCTCCTCTTGGTTCTCCTCTTGATTCCACAAACGAATCTTCAAAGTGATGGATGGATGGAGGAAAGGAAGTGGATGATGGATGGGGGGTGATCCCCCCTTGTGGGGTGTTGTATGGTTGTGGCCTCTCTTCTCCTCTCTTGTATTGTGTTCTCTATTTGATTGGACTGTATAAATCTCCTTTTATACTTGTAATCACGTCCCCTAGGCTTGGAATGGGCTTTTCAAGTGATCACACGCGTTTAGGCCTCGAAAATACGGATTTGGTAAGTTCCCGAAGCGCGGTTTGACCTCCCAAACAGGTCGAACAAAATAGGGGAGGTCGAACCATGGTCGAACCACCATTTTGGACAACCCAGGTAGTCGATTCGACCAGATTCCAGGTCGAATCGAAATGTCGTGGTCGAATCGGTCGTTTTTCGGTCGGGTTCGACCTCGGTTCGACCTCATTCAGGTCGAACCGAGATGTCTCAGGTCGAATCGACTTGCGCAGTCTCATCGTTTCGCGTATAACTTTCACATCCAACCTCTGATTTGAGTTATTCTTATGCTCACGCGATCCTCTCTTCCTTGGATTTCTATCCATATAAAGAACTCCAGAAAACTCTAAGATTTGAATGTGCAACAAGCCATGGAATGTAGCACAGAAATTCTATTCGGCACAGCTCGCGCGGCGTCACCACTTTGCTCATAACTTCCTCGTTCGGATTCCGAATTGGGTGTTCTTTAAGCTAAAACGACCCTCTTTTCAGTGGCTTTCCAACCATGTATCACACCAATAGTTTTGATCTCCACAACAATACAGAATAATTATGAAAGTTTGACGTGCGTTTTTCAGCATCAATGCACAAATTGCACCTTTTCTCCAACTTTGCACTTTTCATCCTTTTTCCACCTAAAACACAACAAAACATCTCAAGTGCACCTTTTTCTCACGTATAATGAATATAAGACCATTGTGCTAATATATGACAACAATTATCATTAAAAAGGTGTTAAATTGGACACTAAAACATGCTTATTTTCACTCTCGTCACCCCCCTTGTGGGGTGTTGTATGTTGTGGCCTCTCTTCTCCTCTCTTGTTGTTGTGTTGTGTTTCTCCTCTTTTCGGGGCTGTATAGACCTTCTTTTATACTTGTAATCACGTCTCCTAGGCTTGGAATGGGCTTTTCAAGTGATCACACGCGTTTAGGCCTCGAAAATACGGATTTGGTAAGTTTCCGCATGATGGTTCGACCTCAGCAAACAGGTCGAACCATTGACCACAGGTCGAACCACAGGTCGAACCCACCTACTGGAAGTCCTAGGTGCATGGTTCGACCTCGGTTCGACCTCAAGCAGGTCGAACCGATTTGCGCAGTCTCTCCGTTTTGCGTATAACTTTCACATCCGACCTCCGAATTGAGTGATTTTTACGCTCACACAATCCTCTCTTCCTTGTCTTTCTATTCATATAAAGAAATCACAAAAACTCCAAGAATTGAATATGTAACAGGCCATGGAAAGTAGCACTGCAATTCTGTTCGGCACAGCTCGCGCGGCGTCACCACTTTGCTCATAACTTCCTCGTTCGGACTTCAATGATGGTGTTCTTTACGCCAAAACGACCCTATCTTCAGTGGCTTTCCAACCATATATCACACCAACAGTTTCGAGCTCTACAACAATACAGAATAATTATGAAATTTGGATGTGCATTTTCAGCATTCTTGCACAAATTGCACCTTTTCTCCAACTTTGCACTTTTCATCATTTTTCCACCTAAAACACAAAAAAACACCTCAAGTGCACATAATTCTCACATATATCGAATATAAAACACTTGTGCTCATATAAGACTACAATATCAATCAAAAAGGTGTTAAATTGGATATTAAAACACGCTTATTTTCACTCTCATCAATCCCCCAAACTTACCCGTTGCTCGTCCGGAGGCAACAAAATAAAGATAAAGAGAAAGAGTAAGAAAATTAGTGGGGAAACAAGGACTATGACCAATACCCCATTCAAAATACAATTTTTATCAACTTAGATCATGCAACTCTTATCACGTGTAATAATTAATTCAAAGCATACAAGTTAAGACAATCACCACCAATTCAAATGCTCCATTGACATGTTCTCACGGAAAGTATATATCACTCGCACTCAAGTGTAAAAGATGTACACTTATGGGTTAAGGTGTTTACGCTCAGATTCAATTCAAGTGCATGCGTAACCATAAGCTTGCCAAACATCTCAAGCTCTTCACCACTAAAAGTATGATTCGACAATGGGATCAAAAAAGACTTTTCTTTTGGATGTAATGTTGGCTCTTTGGTAAGGGTAGGATAAAGTGACTCAATTAGTAGAGAATTAAAACCGGAGATCTTATGTAATGCAGATTTTTACACTTCAAGGCTATCCAGCTTCATGCTCTTCTAATTTTTTTTATCTCCTTTCCTTCAAGCTCAACATACTTTTTCTTGTCTCAAGCACATCCTTTTTCTCTCGAGGTACCAGTTTCGCGCACTACCTCATGCATCCTCCATAGGGTACTAGATTTAAGCTCTACCCTAGGTTTTTGATTCCATGGAGTACTAGATTTAAGCACTACTCCATGCTTCTCCTTAGATGCATTATCATAATCCATCACTATTAATATCAACATCAATTTCATTCCTTCCCAAATTGTTATCAAGCACCATTAACACACTTTGACAGCATTTAATTCTCCACTAAATATAGGAATTTAAGGCTCAAATAGGATATCAAAGTGGCTATCTTCGTAGGTTGCCATAGAAATAGGGCTTTTAGGCTCAACAGGGCTAACTACGGATATATAATTATTTGGTAGGGAATTATTTGGCTAAGTGACTCATAAATTCAAGGATAGCCTTAGATCATCTCCCATCATCTAACACACATGTAGTTTCAAGTAAGACAAGAGGCAAGTTCTAGAATACACACACAAGAACGATACTCACCAGAAAAGAAAATATCATGTGATTATGTACATGATCGATGAGACTCAAAATCTCACATGGATTTTTAACAAGTAACAGAGCACTCTTCATGGTAAGCAATATCCCACAAGTACACATAGAACTTCATATCACAATATAACTCAAGTACACTTCCTTCATCAATTTCAAGAGCATATGAATTCCAAGACAATTTTAACAATATAAGCTCACATGGATCACCACCATAAACTTAATCCTTCTACTCCATGAATTAAAAGCACATACAAAAATTAAAAAAAGGAAATGAGGGCACCTGATTTTTCTTCAACGTATGCACGAGCTCCTCGAGTTAAAGCCTCAATGTAGAACTCGTCTTGCCACTCTTTTACCTTTTTCTATCATCAAAGCTCAAACAAACTCATCATCACAGGATTCATCAATAATAAAATAGGAGAACTATAAGAAAGAATTAATTGACTATGTAATCGACTCCACACACTAGAAACAACACTGAACACTAGGCAAATTGCAAAAAAATTGACACATCAAAACCGATTAAAGTTTCAATATACCGCAAAAAATCAACTCCCTAGCAAACATTACAAAGAAAATATTATATTCTTGGTGCTTCAATGAGGTAAGTACATCACACCCCCCAAACTTAGTAAAAACGTAAGTTGAAACTAAGTTTGAAAAGAGATGTAATTGCCGATTAATAAGCACCTTAAATATAAAAATTTCTTACTCACACGAAAGAAATAAAGTAATAAAATGGAAAGACAAGCGCCAAATAGGCGCTCATGTTTAACGTTGTAGAGTCGCGATGGATTACCGCTTTGTAGACTACTTGATTGGAGGACCGTCTTGTCGCATCCTCACATTCAAATACTTTCTTTTCCTCTTCTTGTCTACACTCAACACCTCAATTTTCTTGGTCACAAAAATATGATCATTGAAATTTCCTTCCTCCCATGGCTGTCTAGACTCCTCTTTGTCAACCTTCCACTTAAATTCAGAATCACCTGTCTTAGAAAAATCAAGATTAAACAAGTTAGAAACCATATCAATGCTCTTGAATGATTGAGTCTCCATGGGCATCTTCATTGCATGATCAAGAGAGAAAACCACATTTTCATTATCCATCTGCAGTCTAAGCTTCTCCGCTCTCAACTTCTTTGCTCTTTCCCACTTCTTCTCCATTGTAAGCTCAGTATTCTGCTCATGTAATGGTACTGGAGTAGCATCAACATCATGCAGAGCATTCGGCGCAACAATAGGCATGTTTCGGACCGGTTCGACTAGGGTTTGACCTATTGGAGAGGTCGAACCAGGCACGTAGTGGTCGAACC
Organism: Pogostemon cablin; assembly: GCA_023678885.1. Classification (NCBI taxonomy): domain Eukaryota; kingdom Viridiplantae; phylum Streptophyta; class Magnoliopsida; order Lamiales; family Lamiaceae; genus Pogostemon; species Pogostemon cablin. The sequence goes on along the minus strand of CM042985.1, from coordinate 21,465,388 downwards.
GATCATCTGGAAGGCCGTTCTCACTTTAAAGTCATGGTTCGACCTGGGTTTGACCTTCAGGACAGGTCGAACCGCTTTCCCTCAGGTCGAACCAGCTTACTGTACTATTTCTGCCTCCTAGTTCGACCAAGGTTCGACCAGATGGTTTGGTCGAACCATGTCCGTCGTGGTCGAACCGTTATTGCGACAAAACAGGGTGCTCCAGACATTGAGGTTCGACGTGGGTTCGACCTTCAGAACAGGTCGAACCACCCTTGCTTTGGTCGAACTGATAATCTGGAAAAATAGAGTGCTCCACATGGTATGGTTCGACCTGTAGGCCAGGTCAAACCAGAGGCTGGTTGGTCGAATCGCTGCCTGGATATGTCCGTTTTTTATTTCGGCCTCATCGGTCCTTCGTACTGTGTTCCAGACCTCAATGTGATGGCATTATTCTCCAATGTTTGTGTCAATTGATTCCCATTCGCGGTCATTTGCCCCATCATCAAGGTAAGGTCCTTGAACTGCTTAGACAAATCTGCTCGATCAACATTCATGGTATCCTTAAGATGATTAATCCTTGCATCATTCTCAGCCATGTATCGATGAAAGGTATCTTCACCACTCTTCACTTCTTGCTGCTGCCAACTAGGCCCCCTTTGTGTCAACTCTGTGATCTGCCTTTGCTGGGATTCTAATAGCTTGTTGATGTTCGCTAGACTAGAGACGATCTCATCATCCCTATTCGGCTTCACCACTTGATGTTCAACCTGCTCCACCTTGCCAAGTACATATGATCCTCTATCTCTCTCTATTGGCCAGTCACGTAAATTCATAGAGACGTCTTCAAATAACTTTTCTGCTTCAAGTGTTGTCTTTGATAACTGCACTCCTCCTGATGATGCATCAATAAAAACACGCGACTCACAATCCAATCCATAGTAGAAGATGCTTATGTATTCAGCCTTAGACATTCCATGCTGTGGACACCTCCTGAGCATGTCTTTAAACCTATCCCACGCCTCATCAAATTTCTCACCCTGATTCATAATAAATTGGGTGATCTCTTGCCTCATTCTTAAGATCCTTGAGGGTGGCATGTATATCTCCAAGAACTTCTGCTGCAGTTAGTCCCATGTAGTGCAATCTGCTAGATCAAGGGTCTCATACCAAGCTTCTGCCTTATTAATTAAAGAGAACTTGAATAAGGCGATCCACCTAGCATTATCATTCGCTCCACTGCCTTTTTGAGTGTTTGCATAACCAAGAAATTTTCGAAGATGCTGATATGGATCTTCAAAACAACCTCCAGAAAAGGGATTCTTCTCTACCATGTTAATAAGAGTGGGATTTATCTCAAAATCATCATCTTCCCCCCTTGCTCCTATCAACCCCATGTTGACATTTCCAAAGTTTGTGAAAATTTCACGTATGGCAACATTATCCGGATTCTGCCTTGCTCCGGCCATGTTTAGATCAATGTGTTAATCATTCTTTTCCTTCCTCTCCTTTTACAAGCGCACAAGTAACTCGTAAAAATTCAAGGTTAGATAGAAATAAATAATCACAAATAAAAGAAAAAGAAAAAAAATCTTAATCAACTAAAAATAATAAAATCAATAATAACAGCTGTCCCCGGCAACGGCGCCAAGAACTTGATGCCCGTTTTCTTTGCGCGTAAAATTAATCCCCAAGTATTAAGGATATCAATTGCAGCTTAAGCAAGCGACCAAGTGAATATCAAACCCAAAGGACGGCGTATTATCAATTTAATTATTATCTAAATTAATTAAGACAAGTTGGCAATTAAGTTTGAGGTTTAGGATGATTAAACTAATAAACAAGTAATTAAAATAACAAATAAAATAAATATCACTTGAAGAATACGAAAGTGGATCAAGTAGGAGAATAGGTAGCTCTAGGATAATCCAGTTTCACTACTTAACTTCTCTTTCATGTGTCAATTTCCGACTCTGCCTTGTGGAATATGGACGCATCACTAAACCATGCATATCTACTCTATAGACACAAGTAAACATGCGTGTAACACGTGTGAATAACCTTGGAGCAAGAGACATAATTTTACCCCCCTTTCTAGGTACTATCAGTATCAATTATTTTCCCCTAGGATTGGTACTCTAACCCGATATGATCTCCCTTTTTAGGTACTATAAAATTACCCTCTTTATCCTACTTAATAACCCGAATTCAATTCAATTAATAAGTATTCATATATGATAGTTCTAATGAAGCTTCGGAGTCCCCTCACTTAGAATCATAACATGGAATCCTGCTCAGCAGTGAACGCACTCAATCAATAACCAAGATATGTATTCAGACTCTACATAACAGTTAATGATGCACAAAACGACAATGAATATGGATTAAAAAGGCACAGTCTTATATAAAATAAACCACAAGTAGTGTTGTACGGAGTATACACATGGAAGTTCAATTAACTAGATAAAACCTTCACAACCCTAGTTCTACCAAAAAGGCTCTAGCCCATGGTGTTGTAGGAAACACACATGGGTGTTGGATAGATCTTACCTGGATGTCCGAAAAATACAAGATAAATTAGAAAACGAATAAACCCTAGATGTGGCGTCATCGCGTCCTTCTCGCTCTTGAATTCTCCTCTTAGTTCTCCCCTTGATTCCACAAATGAATCTTCAAAGTGATGGATGGATGAAGGAGAGAATGATGGTTGGGGGGTGATCCCCCTTTGTGGGGTGTTGTATGTTGTAGCCTCTCTTCTCCTCTCTTGTTGTTGTGTTGTGTTTCTCCTCTTTTTGGGGCTGTATAGACCTCCTTTTATACTTGTAATTACGTCTCCTAGGCTTGGAATGGGCTTTTCAAGTGATCACACGCGTTTAGGCCTCGAAAATACGGATTTGGTAATTTTCCGCAAGATGGTTCGACCTCAGCAAACAGGTCGAACCATTGACCGCAGGTCAAACCACAGGTCGAACCCACCTACTGGAAGTCCCAGGTGCATGGTTCGACCTCAAGCAGGTCGAACCGATTTGCGCAGTCTCTCCTTTTCGCGTATAACTTTTACATGCGACCTCCGAATTGAGTGATTTTTACGCTCACGCGATCATCTCTTCCTTGGCTTTCTATACATATAAAGAAATCACAAAAAATCCAAGAATTGAATATGTAACAGGCCATAGAATGTAGCACTGCAATTCTGTTCGGCACAGCTCGCGCGGCGTCACCACTTTGCTCATAACTTTCTCGTTCCAACTTCAATGATGGTGTTCTTTACGCCAAAACGACCATATCTTCAGTGGCTTTCCAACCATATATCACACAAATAGTTTAGAGCTCCACAACAATACAAAATAATTATGAAAGTTGGATGTGCATTTCCAGCATTCTTGCACAAATTGCACCTTTTCTCCAACTTTGCACTTTTCATCCTTTTTCCACCTAAAACACAACAAAACACCTCAAGTGCACATAATTCTCACATATATCGAATATAAGATACTTGTGCTCATATAAGACTACAATATCAATAAAAAAGGTGTTAAATTGGATATTAAAACATGCTTATTTTCACTCTCATCAGCCACCGTCTTGAATTATTGTGTGAGAGAGAGAGAGTGATATTCAGTAAGAGGACTTTTGAGCAGTAGGAGGTCAGTTGGTAATGGACCCTAGCGGGCTATAAGGAAAGGTGGACCCTCGGACTGTACTACGTGGGACTCTATGGAAGGAGATGATTCTTGGTGGCGGGACAAGTGGCAAGCGGCAGGAAGCTTGTTGGGCCACGAGATGATAGTCCTCACAGCAGTTCCATATTTATATTTTGAAATTGATAAATCGAGTGATGAGCTCATTTTTGGTTCATATCATAAGTATGTCATGGGGATCGCACAACGTGAATAATTTTCATAATAAAAGAGACCAACTAGGAAGATTAGAAAAAGGGCGATGGCCTTGAGAAATATATTTTCATGCACAATCATGCATGATATCTACTTACTGAGATTTTATCTCACTAGTTTATGCATTGTAGGTAAATTACATATGAGACTGGTGGTTGGGATTCCTTAAGATCCTGAGAGTTGTATGCATGGATGACGACCCGTTGGGCGGGTGTTATGAGCTGCTTTGTGATCAGTCTCGAAATAATATAAAAATAAATGAAATGAATATTTATTTTTGTTTATTGGTCAAAAAAATGGAGACGTGACAGAGTGGTATCAGAGCACCGTCATGGTCATGTAGACTGTCCATGTATACAATCTCAGAATCTGTGGTACACCATCAGAACAGTAAGTTCTATTTTATGTCAAATATGTGATTTTGTATGAACATAATTGTGATCTTATTTATTTTAAATGTGATGACTATAAAATGCTGAAGTAGAGTGAGACTAAATTTCGAAGATGAAATTTTTATAAGGTGGGGAGGATGTAATACCCGGAAATTTTCCCTATTTTGTGATAATATAATTTGTATTTTATGCAATTTTATAATTATGTGATAATTATCTGGTAATTGTTTTTACTTTTTATTTATCTTTGCATTTTAATTTGATACATTTATGATAATAATATTGACAATTTGTGAATATATATAAGTGTATTAATATTTATTTATATTAATTTGGATATATAATTAAATTGTCTTGTGTATATAAATTCATTAATTCTTAATTATTAAGTATCACACATATTCTCGTAACAATAATAGTGGTAAGAAAATGTACAAGTATGAGTTTTAATTTATAAATGTATCATATCTTAGTTATTAAGTATTACACGTATATTCATAATGGATAATAATAATAATAATAAATTATATATATTAAAAATAGAAACTTACTAAAAATAGTAAGTAGGGTTGCGGTGGAATTTCTAATCTTCAGACACCGCCACCACTAACTAAGTCTATATATATATGGGGTAATCCTTCCCCGGGTAATGGTGAAGCAGCAATTCGAAAGAAAGAAAAAAAGAGTGAGAGAGAAAGAAAAGAGAGAGGGGACAGAAAGAGAGAAGAGAAAAGAAGATAGAGATGGAAATGAAAAGAAAAGAGAGGGAGAGGGCTAGCGTGGTTTTCGAAACAAGAATTAGGAGATTAGTTACAGTTCTTCACGAGGTCTAGTGTATTATCGCTATTTGGAGTTCAAGTAAGTAGATGTCCAACTACAATGCATAAATATGTTGCGTGTGAATTATTTGTAATTAATGTGCGATAATTATGTTATGAATTATTTGTAATTAGTTTAATTACGTTATGAATTATTTGTGATTAATATGTGATACAAGTTGCAGACTTAAGTGATTTGAGATATTATTGTTGTTTTATATTTGTTGGTTTATGTTATCAAAGATTATTCTATATGTGGATCTGTGGATCTTAGATGAATTAATTATTCTATTTTAATTAAATATCGATATTGATGTCTTAATTAATATGTGATGCATATATAGTTTCTCCTATTTGCATACCATGCATAATCATGAAAAGTATTTTTCCCATAATTAATAAGATATTAATGGTGTGTGCGGCCACTATATATGCACTGAGTGGCGGAAGGGGCGAACTAGGAAGGAGCGACCTGGGGAAACCCAGAGTAGACTACCTAGAGTAGACCACCGTCTTGAATTATTGTGAGAGAGAATGTGATGTTCAATGAGGGGACTTTCGAGCAGTAGGGTGTCAGTTGGTGATGGACCCTAGCGGGCTGTAAGGAAAGATGGATCCTCGGACTGCACCACGTGAGACTCTGTGGAGGGAGATAATTCTTGTGTTGGCATTTGGATCTTTTGGTTAACGTGAACCGTTAGGGTTCCATGCAATTCTATCACAGCGGAAGCATAAATATAGAATTGATTACCTTTCACCATGGTTGATGTAGAGGTTGATCATCAGCAGCAGGAACAGTAATCGACCTTTCGGTCTTCTCTTGTATTACTAAGCCACGTCTTGACGTTGGTGTGGGCAATGATCCATAAGACGAACTTAATCTACAATCCTAATTTGCTTTGAACGATTTTATGCATGTGATTCAGATTATTGGACTACTGAGATTGGCTATTTATAGGTTACAATAGGGACCATGAGGAGAAATTAGGGTTTGAGCCTCCCATTGGGCTTAAGCATCCAAGTTTAGCCCAAAACTTATACTTAAGTCCAATAATAATAAATCATTCTACTAAAGAAATATTATTGCACTGCCACCCTAATCCCAAATTATGTTTATAGGCTCCTTCTTATTATGAGCCTGTTAATCTCCCCGTGTTTAAGATTCAATGCCCATTAATTAATTAAGTTACTGACAACTCCATTAATTAATATATTTACCGAGAGTAGTACTACTCAACCTTATTATCATGCCGGAATAAATCCACCTGCAGGGTTTACATGATAATCATTATGAGCTCCTCAAGGGGATATCAACAACCAATTCCGTTAGGACATGGATTCCTTCTACAATCAACATCACACCATAAAGACAGCATCGTCTCCTAACTCGCAGAGCATATTGATTTAACAATTAAATCTCACCCATTGATGAATTAAAGAAATAAAAACTGGCTTATGTGTCGAGGTTATTGTATAGAGATTAAGAGTACGAACATTCATAATAACAGAGATCAAGTTTTGTTATATAGTCAGTATAAATCGAACGATCTCAACAGCGGTCCTATTCAATACACACAAAGCGCACTAGTGCAATTTTATAGTCAAGACCGACTAATGCCAAATCACACTACAACCATACCGATACATAGTCCTCATCTATCTCAGTTGTGAACATCTGTTTATACTTTATATAGAGCTGATAATATGATCTTCTGTGTGACGCCGCACACCACATTATCTACAGTATAAAGTAAATGAACTTTTGCAATAATATTATTGCAAACGTTTGATCACATGATTCTCATTTCAAATATTATCAAAGCATTGTTCATACAAAAAACTAGAGTTTTAGTATACAATCTAACAATCTCTCACTTATACTAAAAGACTATGCTGTTATATCTTCTGCCATACATCTAATTACCACTCCCACTACTTGACCAACAAAAGCTCTCGCCTTAAGGTCTTTGTAAAAGGACTTACTAGGTTATCATCTGATGGAATCTAAGCGACAACAACCTTCATTTCATTATATAATTTCTCGTATCAGGTAGTACTAGCTATCAATGTGTTTAATTTTCTTATAGACTCGTGATTCCTTCAAGTTTGCTACTGCACCATTATTATCACAATAAATTGTGATATCCTTGGGCAAACTCAGAATCACATCTAAGTCCATGATGAGTGTGTAAATTCACTAGTTTCAAGCCCGAATTTGTGTACTTATGGTGTAATTAATGATGGTAATTCGATGTGAATTAGTATACTTGGTGGAAAGTCACAAATCAGAGGTTTACAAGGCTATTTGAGTTGATTTTCGATGGAAAACGAGTTGAAAGTGATCGGATCCAGAAAAAGAAAGAAACAGGGGTGGATTCGACCATACAGGGGTTGAATTCGACCAATAAAGAGGGAGTTCGACCAGCACCTCTGGTCGAACTGATCTCGAAAAAGTACAGTTTGACCACGACAGCTGAGTTTGACCAAACCACTTGGTCGAACCATGGTTGAACTCGAAGCCTAAATAGAAGCAGTACCTGTTGGACCAGAAAACATTCAGTTCGACCAAGACTCTGGTCGAATCCAAGATCAGAAGCCAAGTTACAGACGGATTCGACCAGGGATTCGACCTGCATGGATGAGTTTGACCAACTTGTTTGGTTGAATTGACATCGGGAAACTTACCAAATTTGTATATTTACACCTTCAGTGCATGTGTTCGCTCAAAAAGCCCATCCAAGGCCCGTAAGGAGAGTTTACAATTATAAATGAAGAGCTTTCGTAGGAGAAAATAATCAAGCATTTATCATCCATCATTCACCAAGTCCTACCACTATCCGAAGGAGTCGTGAGGAGAGGTTCGTCTAACAAGTCAAGTAAGTTCATACCAACTAGCCATGATTTTTTCTAAATCAATCATGGGCTAGAACCGCTCCGGTAGTTCTAGGGTTATAAAAGTTTTATGAGTTAATTGAATTTTCATGTGTAAACTCCGTGCAACACTTCTTGTGGTTTATTCTATATAAGATTGTGCCTTTCTAATTCATACTCACGGTCGTTTTGTGCATCTTTAACAGTTATGTAGAGTCTGAATATATCTCTTAGTTATTGATTGAGTGCGTTCACCGCTGAGCAGGATTATATGTTATAATACTAAGTGAAGGGATTTCGAAGGCTTATTAGAATTATTTTATATAGATACTTGTTAATTGAATCTTATTCGGGTTAATAAGTAGGATAAAGAGTATAACTTCATAGTACCTAAAAAGGGATATCAAATCGGGTTAGAGTACTAAGTGTACGGGAAATAATTGATTATGTTAGTACCTAGAAAGGGAGTGAAGTTATACGTCTTGCTCCGAGTATATTCACACGTGTCATACGCTTACTTACTTGTGTCTATAGAGTACGCTTGCATGGCTTATTGATTCGTCTATAAACCACAAGGTAGAGTCGGACATCAACACATGGAAAGGAGATTAATGAATAAAACTGGATTACCTGACGAACTACTTTATTAAATACTTGATCACCACCGAAATTTCTCTATTGCTTGTTTAATTACTTTGCTATTTTAATTTATGTTATTTAGTTTCATACTCAAACCAACTCGAATTTACCAACATAATCTTAGTTAATTAGAATATAATTGAATTGGTAATAATATGTCCCTTGGATTCGATATATATACTTGGTCACCTTTTGAAACTACAATTGATATCCTTATACTTGAGGATTATTTTTGTGTGTTGAGAAAACGCTCATCAAGTTTCTGGCGCCGTTGCCGAGGATGACATTAAATATCTTTTGATTATTTCTAATTTAATTGAGATTATTATTCTTGTTTTGATTTTTAATACTTATTTTTCTTAGGTGTATGCTCACAAGATCAAAGAAAGGTGAATTAGAGCCATATAATCCAGAGATCAGAGCATCGTCGAGGAAGAAAAAAAAGAAGAATAAGAACAAGAACAAGAAAGTAGAACCAACTAAATATCTTGATTTAGGAGTTGAAGTTGACGTGCTGAATTCACAAATGATTGAAGTTGTAACCGAAGTTAATTTAGACGTAGAAGCAATCAACATGGCAGTGGATCCAAACACACTTGCCATCCGGGAAATCTTTAAGAATAACGGAACAGGCAATGCTGGATTGTTAGGAGCAAGAGAGACTTGAGCTGATTTTGATTTACACCCTGCTCTTATCACCATGATAGAAAGGAGTACCTTCTCTGGGGGAACATTTGAAGATCCTCAACAATATCTGAATAAGTTCTTTGATTATACAAGCACACAAAAATATGCAGGAGCTCATGAGGATGCGAGGAAGATCATACTGTTTAAGTTCTCGGTGAATGAAAAGGCGAGAGATTGGTATGATAATCTTGATGCTGCTAAATGTGATACGTGGGAGAAGTTGAAGGTGAAATTCTTGGAGTGATACATGCCACCTTCAAAGGTGTTCAAGATAAAGCAATAAATCAATCAATTTTCTATCCATGGCAATGAGAAGTTTCATGAAGCTTGGGACAGGTTCAAGGACATGCTTCGAAAGTGTCCTCAGCATGGGCTATCTAAAGCTCAATATATCAGTATTTTCTACAATGGGTTGGATTGTGATTTTCGTGTTTTACTTGATGCTTCTTCTAATGGAGCATTGCTCACTAAGTCACCCAATGAGGCCGTGAAGCTTTTTGAAGATATTTCTATGAACTCAAGAGATTGGCCAACTGATAGAGTGAGAGAAACTTATGCCCTAGATAAAGTGGCACAGGTTGAGCATACTATGGTAAAGTCGGGAAGAGATGATGAGATCGTCTCTAGCTTGACCAACATTAATAAGCTACTCGAGTTTTAGCAAAAGCAGATCACAGATTTATTTCAGAGAGTACCAATAATACAGTAGGATGGTGGCTATGAAGGAGCTAGCCAAGAGGAGATCAAGGAGGCAAATTACGCCATGGGTCAAGGTATTCAAGGAACTAGGTACCCGAATCAAGGAACTTGAAACTATCAAGGGAACTACAACAACCGTGGTCCCCCGGGTGGTTATCAATAACCAAGGAGGTTGGAGTTTTCATGGAGCAATCTGAATAATGCGATGCAACTTCCTATCGGAATTGATCCGGGAGCTAAAGTGGAAGAAGGGAAGCTGGGTTTTGAGGATACTGTGAATAGGTACATGGCAAGGAATGATGTAAGAATAGATCGTCTTGAGGCCAAGTTAGAGAAAAAGATTGATGATCATTATAAGGATTTGTCTACCTAAGTGAAGGATCTTACGTTGTTAATGGGGGAGATGGCTGGAAATGTGAACAAATTGACTCAAACTATAGAAAAAGGGAAGTTTTCATCTCAGAGTATTGAGAATACAAAGTCTTGTCACGCTATTAGAGTGAGGGCTGGAACGCAGTATGAGGGACCGATGAAGCCGAAATTGAAGTCTGAATTATCAGGAGCCCGATTCGATCACGATTCGACCAGACATACAGGTCAAACTGAACAGGAGAGGTCGAACTCGGCACCTGAGCGACATCTGGAGGAGTCAAAAGGTCAGTTCGACCAAAAATAGATAGATTCGACCAGAGCCTCTGGTCAAACTCAGGTCGAACTCGATTGTCCAGAGCACTCTGTTATGTTTGATGTCCGATTCGACCACGATCACTACAGTTCGACCAAACATGTTGGTCGAACCATGGTTGAATCTGACTGTACGAGGGAGAATAAACTTTTAGGTGTTCAGTTCGACCATTACTCACCGAGTTCGACCACCTACCCTGGTCGAACTCTCCTATTCTGCATCATTTTCCTCGTTGAATGCTTCGCATGATGTTGAAACTACTCCAGTGCCTACCAAAGAGCAGAATATTGAGATTATAGCAGAGAAGAAGTGGGAAAGAGCTTAGGGATTGAGAGCCGAGAAGGATAAAGCGGAGAAGGCTGAACGTGATGAATGGGGGATTCCCAAAACAAAGATACCTCCGTCATTTCCTCTGAAGCTAGTTAAGAAGGGTTTGGAAGAGAAGTTCAAGAAGTTTTCAAAAATCATCAACAAAATAAGCTTGAACATTCCTTTTTCTGAAGCAATATTGGAGATGTCGTATTATGCCGCTTTCTGAAGGATATTCTTTTGAAGAAGAGAAGCTTGAATGGAGTTGAGATGATTAATTTATCTAAAAACTGCAGTTTAATTATTCAGAGAAAGCTGCCAGCTAAGCTTAAGGATCCGGAAAGCTTCACAATCTTATGTGAAATTAGAAAGGGGCCGGCACGTCGAGCTTTGTGTGATCTTGGGGGCAAGCATCAACTTGATGTCGTTGTCCACTTTTTAAAGGCTTGGTTTGGGGGAGTTAACTCACACGACTGTTACTCTACAACAAGCGGATAGGTCTATAACTTTTCCGAAGGGTGTGATCGAAGACGTTCTTGTCAAAGTAGAGAAGTTAGTCTTCCCTATAGATTTTTTGGTGCTGGAGATGAAAGGTGACAAGGATAATGTTCCTCTTATCTTATGGAGACCTTTCCTTGCTACTGCAGGAGCCATGATAGATGTGCAGAAGGGAGAGTTGAGGCTAAATATGGATAAAGAAGAGGTCCTATTTAACCTTGACAAAGCAATGAAGATGCCAATGGAGATGTAATATCACAGTGTTGATATAGTGGAAGAGATTGTGAATGAAGACATGTCTTTGATTCTGTCGAAGGATCCTCTTGAAACATGCTTGGTGGAGTCTCTTACTTTTTTCACTATAGAGCTAGATGAACTCTCTAATGAGGTATGTATTGAATTTCTTGAAACTTACTTGCTTTGGGTGATGACAGGTATGAGTCGACAAGGACCAAATTTGAAGAGGTCAAGTGGACTAGGAAGTACTTGCCATTGGATAAAGAGAGTGCACCTCAAGAAAAGAAGAAAGAGGAATTGAAACCTTTACCGGAGCACTTGAAGTATGCCTACCTAGGTGACAATGAAAAATATCCAGTAATTATATCTTCTTCCCTTGATGATGATTAACTTGAGGAATTTTTGGATGTGCTTAGAAAGTATAAATCTGTGATTGGTTGGTCTCTTGATGATTTAAAGGGTATTAGTCCTTCCTATTGCATGCATAGAATAAGATTGTTAGATGAGGTCAAAAGTAGCATTCAGAATCAGCGGAGGGTGAATCCTGCTATTCAAGAAGTGATTAGGAAGCAAATCCTAACGTGGCTAGATGCAGGAATTATTTATCCTATTCGTGATAGTCCCCATGTGAGTCCATTGCATGTTGTTGCTAAGAAGGGGGGCATGACTATATTGAAAGCCGAAAATGTCGAGACTTTAGCCACTAGGATTCCTACGGGATGACATGTGTGTACGGATTATAGAAAACTGAATGAAAATACATGCAAAGACCATTTTTCCTTCCTTTCATGGATCAAATGCTTGATCGTCTTGCAGGGTATGAGTATTATTTTTTCTTGAATGGGTACTCGGGTTATAATCAAATCATGATTGCACCCGAGGACCAGGAAAAGACTACTTTTACTTGCCCTTAAGGAACTTTTTCTTTTAGGAAGATGCCTTTTGGATTGTGTAATGCACCTACTATATTTCAGCATTGCATGATGACCATATTTGGTGGTTGATAGAAAAGATCATGGAGGTGTTTATGGATGATTTTTCTGTATTTGGTTCCTCTTTTGATATTTGTTTATCTAACCCTGCTACTGTTTTGAAGAGATGCCAAGAAACTAATCTTGTCTTGAATTGGGAGAAGTGCCACTTCATGGTAAGAGATAGGGTTGTTCTTGGCCATCATATTTCGGCCAAGGGATTGCAGGTGGATAGAGCAAAAGTGGTGGCAATGGAGAAGCTTCTACCACCTACGAATGAAAGGGGAGTGCGGTCCTTCCGTAGACACGCCAATTTTTATAGAAGATTCATAAAAGACTTCTCGAAATACTCCAAGCCCTTATCTCATTTACTTGAAAAGGATGTGATGAGCGTTTTCTCAACACACAAAATAATCCTCAAGTATAAGGATATCAATTGTAGTCTCGAAAGGTGACCAAGTGAATATCGAACCCAAGGGACGGCGTATTATCAATTTAATTATTTACTAAATTAATTAAGACAAGTGTGGCAATCTAGTTTGAGGTTTAGAATTATTAAACTAATAAACAAGTAATTAAAATAACAAATAAAATAAATATCACTTGAAGAATACGAAAGTGGATCAAGTAGGAGAATAGGTAGCTCTAGGATAATCCAGTTTTACTACTTAACTTCTCTTCCATGTGTCAATGTCCGACTCTGCCTTGTGGAATATGGACGCATCACTAAACCATGCATATCTACTCTATAGACACAAGTAAACATGCGTGTAACACGTGTGAATAACCTCGGAGCAAGAGATATAATTTCACCCCCCTTTCTAGGTACTATCAGTATCAATTATTTCCCCCTAGGATTGGTACTCTAACCCGATATGATCTCCCTTTATAGGTTCTATGAAATTATCCTCTTTATCCTACTTATTAACCCGAATTCAATTCAATTAATAAGTATTCATATATGATAGTTCTAATGAAGCTTCGGAGTCCCCTCACTTAGAATCATAACATGAAATCCTGTTCAGCGGTGAACGCACTCAATCTACAACCAAGATATATATTCAGACTCTATATACCAATTGAAGATGCACAAAACGACCGTGAATATGGATTAAGAAAGCACAATCATATATAAAATAAATCCACAAGTAGTGTTGTACGGAGTTTACACATAGAAGATCAATTAACTAGATAAAACCTTCAAACTCCTAAATCTACCAAAAAGGCTCTAGCCCATGATGTTTCGAAGAACAATCATGGGTGTTGGATAGATCTTACCCGGATGTCCGGAAAATACAAGATAAATTAGGAAACGAATAAACCCTTGATATGGCGTCTTCATGCCCTTCTCCATCTTGAATCCTCCTCTTGGTTCTCCTCTTGATTCCACAAACGAATCTTCAAAGTGATGGATGGATGGAGGAAAGGAAGTGGATGATGGATGGGGGGTGATCCCCCCTTGTGGGGTGTTGTATGTTGTGGCCTCTCCTCGGTGATTGGTGACGTTTTCCTTGACTGCATGAGCCTCCTTTTATACTTGTAATCACGTCTCTAGGGCTTGGAATGGGCTTTTCAAGTGATCCCACGCGTTTTGGCCTAGAAAATACGTAAGTTCCCGCATGTAGGTTCGACCTCGTCAAACAGGTCGAACCACTTGCCACAGGTCGAACCACAGGTCGAACCCTGCTACTGGATTTGCGCAGTCTCTCCGTTTCGCATATAACTTTCACATCCGACCTCCGAATTGAGTGATTTTTGTGCTCACGCGATCCTCTCTTCCTTGGCTTTCTATCCATATAAAGAAATCATAAAAACTCCAAGAATTGAATATGTAACAGGCCATGGAAAGTAGCACTGCAATTCTGTTCGGCACAGCTCGCGCGGCGTCACCACTTTGATCATAACTTCCTCGTTCGGACTCCGAATGGGATGTTCTTTACGCCAAAACAACCCTCTCTTCAGTGGCTTTCCAACCATATATCACACTTCCCGTTCAGAGCTCCACATCAATACAGAATAATTACACAAGTTCGACGTGAGTTTATCAGCATTCTTGCACAAATTGCACCTTTTCTCAAACTTGGCTCTTTTCATCCTTTTTCCACCTAAAACACAACAAAACACCTCAAGTGCACCTTTTTCTCACATATAATGAATATAAGACCATTGTGCTAATATATGACAAGAATATCAATCAAAAAGGTGTTAAATTAGACACTAAAACACGCTTATTTTCACTCTCATCAGGATGTTCCTTTTGTTTTTGATGAAGAATGTCTAACAGCTTTTCAAGTTTTGAAGGAGGCACTTATTACTGCACCTATCTTGATCACACCGGATTAGACTCAGCTATTTGTATTTATGTGTGATGCGAGTGATTTAGCACTTGGAGTGGTGCTTGGTCAATTGAGGAAAAAGAAGTTTTGCGCCATTTACTATGCGAGTAAAACTTTTGATGATGCACAAAAGAACTACATTGTGACTGAAAAGGAGTTTCTAGCTGTGTGTATGCATTGAATAAGTTTCGACAGTATTTGGTTGGCATGAAGACGATAGTGTATACGGATCATTCTGTGATCCGGTACTTGATGGAGAAGAAGGAAACAAAGCCAAAGATCATTAGATGGATTCTTCTTCTGTAGGAATTTGATATGGAGATCCGAGATAAGAAGGGTACCAAGAATGGTTTGGCGGATCACCTATCAAGGTTGGAGACAATGGAGCACTGTGATGATTCGTTAGATTATATTGAAGAGATGTTCCCTGATGAGAAGATCATGGCGGTGCTTGTTGAAGGGGCTAAAAGAGCATGTGTGGTGGCTGCATAAGGAATGGATCCATGGTATGCGGATTATGTGAATTACATTGCTATAGGTGAAATTCCTAGAGATCTCAACCGATATCAACTTGCGAAATTCAAGAGAGATGTTGAGACATTTATATGGTATGTTCTGTTTGTCTATAAGATATGTATGGATTCCATTATCTGTAGGTGTGTGCCAGAGATGAAGATGGAGAGTTTACTTGATTTTTGCCATACACAACCTAACGGGGGGTACTTCGGAGCTCAAAAGACAGCAGCGAAGGTACTTCAAGCTGCTCTTTATTGACCGACCTTGTTTAAAGATTGTGAAACCTATGTGGCGACATGCGATAGACGTCAAAGGATGGGGAACATAAGTCGTAGAGATGAGATGCCACTACAGCCGAGCATTGTTGTCGAGATCTTCGATGTATGGGGATCCATTTTATGGGGCCTTTCCCCCATCTAATGGATTTCTTTACATCTTTTTAGCTGTGGATTATGTTTCTAAGTGGGTGGAAACCATTCCCACTTGCATGAATAATTCAAAGATTTTTTTATCTTTCTTGAAGAAACATATCTTTGTCCGCTATGGAGTTCCTAGAGCACTAGTGAGTGATGGAGGTTCTCACTTCGTCAACAAACTTCTTGAAAAGGTGCTTAAGGATTATGGAGTCAAGCATAGGGTCACTACACTCTATCACCCTCAAGCGAATGGGCAAGCTGAAGTTTCCAACCGACAAGTGAAGCAAATCTTGGAGAAGGTAGTCGGAACCAATAGAAAGGATTGGGCTATGAAGCTCGATGATATTTTGTAGGAGTTCTGAACTACTTTCAAGACGGTGTTGGATATGTCACCGCATCAAATAGTCTATGGAAAGCCATGCCACTTACCCGTAGAGATTCAGCACAAAGCTTTTTGGGCTTTGAGGAGTTTGAACTTGTCCTTAAAAGATCAAAGGGAGTTGAGGTTGATTCATATTAATCAATTGGATGAGTTCAGAAATCGAGCTTATAAGAACTCGGAGATATATAAGAAGAGAATGAAGAAATGACATGATTCAAAGATCTCATACAAGGAGTTCAAGCAAGGTGATGAGGTATTACTTTTTAACTCTTGTTTGAATCTTTTCGCAGAAAAATTAAAATCAAAGTGGACGGCGCCGTTCATTATCCATAGAGCCTGTGGAGGGGGGAGTTTTGAGCTTATGGATAAAGACGGGGACATTATCACAGCGATTGGGCATCGATTAAAGCATTATAAGTCGACGGATGATGCTTGCATCGTCTTTGAGGATATCTTGCACTAAATTGGTACCGTCGTGACTCTTTGATGTTAAACATGAGTGTCTGTTAGGGGCTTTCCCTTCTGTTTTATTATATTATTATTTCTTTTGTGTGAGTAAGAAATTTTTATATTCGATGTGCTTAATTATCGGCAATTACATCTCTTTGTAAATTTAGTTTCACTATAGTTTCTATGAAGTTTGGGGTGTGTGATGTACTTACCTCGTTGAAGCATTGAGAGTATAATCTTTTCTTTGTAACGTTTGTTAGGAGAGTTTATTTTTTGCGGCATATCAAAACTTTTATCGATTGTAGTATGTCAATTTTTTTCAATTTGCCTAATGTTTTGTGGTGTTTTGTGTTGTTTTTTAGTATGTTATGTGGAGTTACTCATGGATGTCAAGTTTAAGATTGATTCTCGAGCTAGTTTTGATCTATTTTGGTACCTAATGTTCGTTTTTGAGCTTAAAGTGTGCAGGGGATGAAGAAATTTTAAGTATGGAGCATCAGGAGGTAAGTTCGACCAGACATGCAGGTCAAACGCGTGAGCCTTGGTCAAATTGAGGATCAGAGAGTTTGTTACAGGTCGATTCGACAAAGTAGTGGTGAGTTCGACCAAGAGTTCGACCAAAGGGGCAAGTCGAACTAGCAATCAGAGAGTTGTACAGACGGGTTTGACCAAAACATGATCAGTTCGACCAACCAGTTGGTCGAATCAAGGTCGAATAGCGAACCTGAAAATTTTGTGCAGTCGAGTTCGACCACGACTAAAGAGTTCGACCAGAGCACTTGGTCAAATGGTGGTCGAATCACGGTGATTGATTGTCCAGTAGGGGAGTTCGACCATGGATTCAACCACATCAATACTGTTCGACCACCTGGATTGGTCGAATCGAGCCCAGGTAAGTGACTTTTAACCCCGTTTATCATGTTCATTCGAGCACTTCACACACCATCTCCACCCAAATTCATTCCGAATCGAAACTATTGCATTCCAAACTCTAAAATTAGTGAATTTCGATCAGTTCTAACCACAATCCACACACATTTCACTCAATTCATCATGTTTTTGGAGCAATCCAGTTGAAAAACTATGGTTCGTCGCGATTTTTGAAGAGTTTTCACATTTGTTTATTCTAAGCCATGATCGGTTCAAAAGGTATTTTTCTCAACCCTATTGCCCTAGGATTGAAGTTCTAATCATTGATTATGAGCGGATATGTTGATTAAACTATGTTCTAGATATATTCATGGTATTGTTTGAAGTTTTGTGCATAATTTCGTATGAATTGTTGATGGGTTTGATTTTGATTGGTTGCATTGAATTGAACCATGTTGATTAAGTGAAGTTATGAGGACTGTGAGTATTTTGGGATGAAGCATGTTGAATTGCTAGAAAAGTGTTTGAGTTTGAGTAGTTCTCATTGGATTGCTTAAACTTGAGTAGTAATGCATGCTTGTGGTTAGTTTGATTGCGTGATTGATCTTATTTGTGAGTAGAATGAGGGTGAATAAGCATGTGGATTGAATTGTTGGATCATAAGGATGAAATGTGCTTACTTGGTTCGACTATGCATTGAAAAGTTTGTAGTCTTGAGTAGAGTTAATGCATTAGTTTGGTTTTCCTTCCTTGGTTGTTGGATTGAAGTATTGCTTTCAGGTAAAGGAAAAGAAGCCGAGCTTCGTTCTAAGAAGAGGCAAGATAGACCGTCTCGTGAAGATCCAGTGACAAAGAAGCTAAGGCAACAAGAGCGGTTGCCCATGAACTTCAAGATTCGGATGAATGAATGGGATGAGATAAAGGAGAAATGGGAAGAAGTGTCAGATAAGATTGTTTGAATGAAGTATCAGGATGATGGAGCGATGATCACCATGAGCATCCGAAACGACATCTTTTGAGTGTTTGATCAAGTTAGAATTCGCCATTTCTTGGAGCTGAAGAAGCCTACTTACTTCCATGTGACTGCGGAGGTATTATGTTCGATTACTGTGAAGAAAGGGTCGAGTAATCTTTCGTATGAATGTTCATTTTATCTTGGAGGTGAGCAGAGGACATGGTCGACAGAGGATTTGAATATCTTATTTTAGACTCTTAGGGGGATTTCGAGAGCTGAGAATGGGTACTTCAATGCTAATAGATTCTGGAGAGAAATTTCTGGTGAGGATGTGGATTATAAGACTAGCAGCGCTCGTGCTTCATTGATTCAGATCCCAGTACTCCGATACATAGATCGAGTATTAAGCAACACACTATTTGCTCGATCGGAGAGAAGCTGTGTGTCGAGGGGAAAGTTATATGTCCTCTGGTGTATGCTCAATTGAGTGAGGTTCAATATGGAATCATATCTCATTTATCAGCTGAACAGGTTCAGGTGTTCTCCGTTTCAGAGAGTGAACATATGAGGGTTGCTTACCTCGATAGCTGAGTATTATCATATGGACTTCACCAGCATTTCACCTATTCAGGAGGATCCCGATTTAGTGATGAGCACGTGTGTGAAGGGAGGATTCGCCCATCTGAGGGATGGAGATTGGTTCTTTACTAGGGGACCGAAGCCTTTCACTTTCATGTTTTCTTATGATTTGGGTGTGTTGACTACTATCAGGAATGAGGAAAACAAGTTGATGAACACTCTCGGACACACTGGTATCTCCATCACTTGCTTGACGAAGGGAGATTGGAGGACTGCAACTCAGACGTATGCTAAGGGGATGATGGATGAGCTGCAAAGGATCGTAGACGAGGGGCGTTTTCAACCACATCCACAGCAGCAGCAGCAGGAGCTTGGAGAGGATCAAGTGGATCAGGAGACGGGAGATCCACAGCCGCATGAGAGGCCACCACGACCCATTCCAGCGGTGCCAAAGCAGCAGTGGGCTGGTCCGGATGCTTATTTGCAGGAGCAGTTCAGGTTGATTCATGAACAGTTCGCTACACTGAATGCAAATCAGCAAAAGACGAATAGGCAGCTGGAGTTGGTGAATGCAAATTATGCAGCACTGGATGGGATGTACAACACGTTGCAGAATAATTATGTGGAGATGGACAAGAGATTGGAGAGGTTGTTTGCTCATGAGCGCATGATTGATAGGAATCTGAATGCTCTTCATAAGGATGTGGATAGATTGCTCATGGAGATGAATGGTGATGACGAAGAGGGTGCGAGCAATGATGATGATGCTCCGGAGGAGTAGGATGCACCAGGTTTTTGTCTTTGTCTGATTCATCTCATCTCCCTTCTCTTTTTCTCTTTATAGGATGGGTGTTTGTGGTGTGAGTGGCATGTACTTATATTGATGATTTGATGTGGATTGAGAGATGATGATTGATACTTGTATGGATTGTTTGCTATGAGGGTTCTTGGTTTGTATGATGCATTCGTATTTTTCATGTGTTAATTCTATTGATTAGAAGCATGTATGCTTGATAAATATGTGAATTTATTGTGAAATTGATCTTGATTAATTACTTGAGGAGCACTTAAGAATCTATTTACCATGTGAGGATTTGAGCCAATTAAATCATGCTAGTTCATGATTATTTATTCTGGAGAGAATCATTCGTATGTCCGTATTCTAGAACTTGGCTTGGCGTCTTGTGTGAAACTTATGATTGAGGAATTTCTAGGACATGATCTTAGGTCATTATTGTGTAATTAAGTCACTTAGCCAAAATTCTACCTTACTTGTGAATATATGTATCATTGTAAGCCCTTTTGAGTCTTAGAAAGCTTTTTCTTTGGCAAGCCTTGATAAAAAGCCTTATTAAACCTTTACTTGAGCTTTGCTGAATATCCTATTCATTAGTAGAGAGTTGAGGTGCATAAGAACTTGAAAGAATGAAAAGGTAAAAGCTTGGTTGAGAATTATGAAAAAGAAAAAAGTATGGTTAAATCTTATTTAGGGGTAGTGCCTGAAATTGGTACCCCGACTGCTTAGAAGGGTAGTGCCCAAAATTGGTACCCTTGATCATTGAAGAAAGATGATGTTGATGCTTGGAGAAAGAAGGAGAATCGAACTATGAAGTTTATGAGAAGAAGATAGAGAAACAAACGAATGCCATATGATGAAAAGCGAAACTTCAAGGTAATTCTCTACTAGTGAATTAGTCACTTTACCAAAATTTTCCTACCTTTACCAAAGAACCAACATTACTATCCAAAAGCAAGTCCTTTGTGATCCTAGTAAGGAATTGATTATAAGTTGAGTTTTGAGACCCTTGCCAAGCTTATGGTTACGCGGAAGTATGGAATGAATATGAGCGTAAACACTAACCTATTAGAGGGTACATCTTTTACACTTTAGAGTGAGAGTAAATATTTATCTTGTGAGCTAGATGATTTTGTACTCCGAAAGGTAATGTAATCGATTGATGCTTTGTATGAATAATGCATATGATGCTTGTAATACTTGTGTTCGATTGATGAATTGCATGTGTGAGTATGAATTGTCTTGGTTGGTGAATTTTACACTACTCCTTGGTTTTGATTTCGTTACCTCGGGACGAGCAACATGTAAGTTTGGGAGTTTGATGAGTGTGTAAATTCACTAGTTTCGAGCCCAGATTTGTGTACTTATGGTGTAATTAATGATGATAATTCGATGTGAATCGGTATACTTGATGAAAAGTCACGAATCAGAGTTTTACAAGGCTATTTGAGTTGATTTTCGATGGAAAAAGAGTTGGAAGTGATCAGATCTGGAAAGAGGAAGAAACAGGGGTGAATCCGACCATATAGGGGTCAGATTCGACCAATAAGGAGGGAGTTCGACCAGCACCTCTGGTCGAACTGATCTCAAAAAAGTGCAGTTCGACCACGACAGCCGAGTTCGACCAAACCACTTGGTCGAACCATGGTCGAACTTGAAGCCTAAACAGAAGCAATACCTGTTTCACTAGAAAATATTCAGTTCAACCAACACTCTGGTCGAATCCGGGATCAGAGCCAAGTTACAGACGGATTCGACCAGGGATTTGACCTACATGGATGAGTTTGACCAACTTGTTTGGTCAAATTGACATCCGAAAATTTACCAAATTTATATTTTTACACCTTCAGTGCGTGTGTTCGCTTAAAAAGCCCATCCAAGGCCCATAAGGAGAGTTTACAAGTATAAAAGAAGAGCTTTCGCAGGAGAAAATAATCAGGCATTCATCATCCATCCTTCACCAAGTCCTGCCATCATCCGAAGGAGTCGTGAGGAGAGGTTCGTCTGGCGAATCAAGTAAGATCATACCAACTAGCCATGATTGTTCCTAGATCAATCATGGGCTAGAAGCGCTCGGCTAGGTCTAGGGTTATGAAAGTTTTATGAGTTAATTGAATTTCCATGTGTAAACTTTGTAGAACACTACTTGTGATTTATTCTATATAAGATTGTGCCTTTCTAATTCATATTCACGGACGTTTTGTGCATCTTTAACTATTATGTAGAGTCTGAACACATCTCTTGGTTATTGATTGAGTGCGTTCACCGCTGAGCAGGATTATATATTATAATTTTAAGTGAAGGGATTCCGAAATCTTATTAGAACTATTTTATATAGATACTTGTTAATTGAATCGTATTCAGGTTAATAAGTAGGATAAAGAGTATAACTTCATAGTACCTAAAAAGAGATATCAAATCGAGTTAGAGTACTAAGTGCACGGGAAATAATTGATTATGATAGTACCTAGAAAGGGGGTGAAGTTATACGTCTTGTTCCGAGGATATTCACATATGTCATACGCTTGCTTACTTGTGTCTATAGAGTACGCTTGCATAGTTTAGTGATGCGTCCATAAACCACAAGGCAGAGTTGGACATCAACACATGGAAAAGAGATTAATGAATAAAACTGGATTACCTGATGAACTACTCTATTAATTACTTGATCACCACCGAAATTTCTCTATTACTTGTTTTATTACTTTGCTATTTTAATTTATGTTATTTAGTTTCATACTCAAACCCACTCAAATTTACCAACATAATCTTAGTTAATTAGAATATAATTGAATTGATAATAATCCGTCCCTTGGGTTCGATATATATACTTGGTCACCTTTCGAAACTTCAATTGATATCCTTATACTTGAGTATTATTTTTGTGTGTTGAGAAAACGTTCATCAGTCCATTACAAAATTTCTAGAACCATACAGATACTTTGGAAGCCATAAGGTTCCAATATTATCCTTTATCCATGGTGGAGTCCGAAATATATTTCTAAATGACACTCCCCCATACTATGGATATACTTTTCAATTTAAACACATAACCTTGAGGTGGATTTAATGCCGTCCATATAATTTGAAAATCCGAATCTAAGTAACCATCAAGAAGTAATGATTCATTCCGGTAAGCTTATATATAATTTCCAGCCGTCTTCAGGCACTTCAAATATGTCTTACCATAATTCAATATTCTTGTTCCAGGTTATCTTGATACTCACTGTCTATGCCATTGGCAATACAGATATCCAATCTTGTACATAGCATTCCATAGATTAAGCTTCCTTATTACCGAAGCATAGGGAACCGCTCTTAACTATTTTATCTTCTATTGTGTCTTAAGACACAAATCCTCAGATAAAGTCACACGCTAAAACGAGTAAGGATTGTATCAATTTATGAAGCTTGAGAAAAGCACAACATCCTATCTTGTGATCATTAATACTATGATCGCAAGGATATACTTTGCTTCTCTTAAGTCATTCATTTTATACTACTATATTAACCATATCCATACGCCCGACAATACTCTTTCATTGTTTCCAATGAGCAAGATATCATCTACATACATAAAATAAATACAACCACGTTTCTGCCACTCTTTTCAATATACAAGATCCATCCGAGCATTGATTAAATCCATATTATTTGATTTTCTAATCAAAACGGATTTTACATGATCTTGAAGCTTGCTTTAGTCTATTGATGGACACTTTTAAGCTTACATTTGAAATGCTCTTAGTTCTATGCAATGAATCACTCCGATTGCTTCATAGTAGACCTACTTACATCCATGACTTTTACACCATTTGATGGTCCTACAAGCTCCCATAGTTAATTTTGAATCCATAGATTCTATTTTAAAATTCATTGCAACTTGCTAAGATGCTGCATTTTGATCTTGTAGTGCTTTATTGTGTCCATGGGCCGATTTCATGTTTACTAGGGACCAAGTCTCATGATTCTCCCAAAACATAGATCTTTTCAGTTGTTTAACAACCTCCCATTAAGACAAGACACTACATGCAATTGTGTATCAAATGTGACACGCGATGCAGTTTACTTGTGGTATATCCTCTTGTATTCTTGGTACATAAATTTGTGTTTCCCTTCTCATACCTTTTAGAACATTTTATACATGGCTTTGTGATTTATTACATAGTCCCTTTCCAAAATCTAATGTTCGTGTTAACAATCACTTTCTAATCTTTTGGACTATTTAAATAAACCACCCTTCATCTCTCTAGGATATACCATAATCATCAATTCGACATGTTGTTTCTAGGGCTTATCCATAAAATGAATTTAGTACTTCCAAATGATTCATCATCTATCTAACCATTTCCATAAGAGTCTTATTCCTTCTTTTCAACACACCATACTGCTGGGGTTTGCCCTGTGTAATTAACTTGGGATTCAATCCTAACCTCTGATTATCAGCTCCTAAACTATCCTAAGAAGTACTCGCCACCACGATTTAAATCATAATAACTTGATATATTTTCCATGACGCTTCACTGCATCAGTCATGCACTTCTTGAATTAATCATAGTACTCAGACTTGCAGTGCATCAAATAAATATATCTTGTTTCTAGAATAATCTTCTAATATTAATAAACACCTCTCAACGGGATAATCTTAGGATCGCATAAATCAGAATGAACCATTTCCAACATATCTTTTCATGGCTCTATACCCCTTTGCCTTGAAAAGGCAATTGATTATTTTTAATTTCAAGTAAGACTCACAAGTTCGAATAGTTTCCACTTCCAATAAACCTAACGGTCCATCGGCTATCAATGTTTGAATCGTACTTAAGTAAAATAATCTAGTCTTAGATGCCAAAAGTATGTTTAGTTAATCTTCGAAGGTTCATTTCTCTTACTAAAATTAGAAGATGCATTATTAATTACTATTTGTTGCATTCGTGAGATTAACATGATTTTAGGGTGTACAAATTATCACTATCGTACTATAACATATTATAGCTCCATCCTTCATTATAATGACCATGTTATTTAAATGAAATAGAGTATTAATCTGTAAATGCATAAAAATCGAAATGAAATTCTTTCTATGAAAATGTACGTCAAGTCAATTTCTCTTAATCAAATATCTGTTCCTATCATGAGATAGACAAACAACTCCCACTGCAACAACCACTACTTTCATAGTTTACCCATGTATTAAATTATCTTATCATCACTATGTTTAAAATATTTAATGATTCCGGTATTTACACACAACGTGTCAGTAAATGCCATCATTAATCATGTTTCAACAACTAGTGAATAAGATACTATCATTTGTTCAAATCTTGATGAAAATGGCTTTCCTTCGCCACATGTTTTGTCAGAAGTTACCCACCATATACAACCTCTTGTAATTCAGGTGAAACTTGCTCAAAACGTTAGAGCAAACTATGGAAAATAAATTGAGCTAGGTTTCCCCTTCAATTTCTATTCCAAGTATTTCCAATTCATTCATCAAGTTAACCATGAACTCTTGCCTTTCTTACTCAAGTATCCGAAGAGTCGCATAAGACCATTATATTTCTATGAACCTCTCATCTCTTCACTAAAGACTTAAACAGGAATCAGAAGGCATCCTTAGTGAGATCACATTTTAATTTTCCTAAGCAGTAAGAATTAAAGTCAAGATTCTAATAATTCATTATGGACCAGTAAATATGTTTTCCTTTAGTTAACAATAAGCGAAATAAACTATTCAAAAATTTAGAGAATCAAATAAATAAATACGATAATCAAGCATTTCGAATTTGAATTTTATATTGATTCCCTCAATATACAATATAAAATAAATTCACCAACATCTCAAGTACCGTGAATTTGCATGCCGCGTTAGTGTGGACGTATACAAACCCGAATATTCGCAAGAGAAGATTTTACCCATTAATTCCATACGTCATAATTAACCTTATGATTCAATGATTAATAGTCGGTTGTCCTTTAGCCATGCAATTTAATAGCAGTGACTCCGTTGGGGAAGATGCATATTAATTGCACCTAAGTGTATACCATTATTTGATATTAAGTACGTTACCCAGGTTTGTGTATCTTACAGTTGGAGAAGTCCACACGCCCTCAAATAATTTCCTACAACCATCAATTATTAATTTGAACCAGTGATCCGCAAATAAAACTCATCCGTTGGGGAAAAAGACACTATAGCCGACTCATAAGCTTACTCGCATCATATTACAAATAATAATTATTTAATGAAATTTATTCCAGTGATTCACAAATAAAACTCATCCGTTGGGAAGGAAGACACTATAGCCGACTCATAAGCTTACTTGCATCACACAATAAATCAATAATGGAGGCCGCGAGATCATGACCAATCCCTCTCTCACTTAGTCATTTAACAAGAGGGTTTTTGCATGCAGACAATATAACAGGTATAATTATGCAAATTAACATGTTATTTTTACGGCAAATTAGACAGTAAATCAAATAGCACATACATCCAAATATATAATAATAATTGACAAATAAAAATAATTATTAGCCATTATATATAAAGATAAAAAAAATTGCCAAAAATAGAATTGACTAGGTCAACTCATAAAATCAATTTAGGCAATTAAACATGTGATTTGGGCAAGAAGAAAACTTGGGCCCTAATGATACGAGTGGGATCACCTGTGCCACCCCATTTTTCATCTCATGTTACATGGGGTGGGATGGGTGACATGTGTCCCATTTCACACACAATTGTGTGTGAAATGGGACACATGTCACCCATTCCACCCCATGTAACATGAGATGAAACATGGGGTGGCACAGGGAAACTGAATTGCTAATGATACACGGTTTCTCGTGGAGACAAAACCGCTCAAGCACACGCACTAATCCAACCTCGCCACGTCACCTACCACACGGTTTCACCAGAACAGACCACTATGTATCAGCGCGACAACTCCCGTGCCATGTCATCCCTTCCGGAAGTGAACAACGACTGGTAAAACAGCCGCCCCATAACTACCCATCGCCGGAACTGTCACCTGAAAACCACGCCAACGGTGGTCCGCTACCAGCCAACTCATCGCCCACCGAAAAAACTGTTCACCGGATCCCCAACACACACGGATGCACAGTCTGTTCGGAGCAGCGTTCCATGCAGCTGTAAACTACCAGAAAAACGTAGCCGATGGAAGTTTCATCACTAAGCCAACCCACCGCCGATTGCAGCGCCGTGGCTGCTCCTTTCGTGAATGACTGCCTGCTGAGAACAACAACATCCGCCGGAAGACTGTCCACCACCGGGAGCCCATTGCACAGCCACCGGTTTCGCAGCTTAACTTTTCCGGCCATACATCCAGCGAAGGTGATCCGTGCCGTCCGCTGTCGGCAGCGGCTACCGGTTATCATTATCATCTTTCTAGCCATCGCCGACAACCCACAGTCAACACCCAGCAGGATTGCTCCGCCCGCTCGTTTGAAAGCCGCCAGGCCAATCCAAGCCGTCCGTCGCTTCTGTCAGCAGCCCATGTCAGGCCCACACTTTCGCTGGAGTTCCGCCATCAACGACAGCCTCCGCACACGACGATACGCAGTGCGATCTTCTCCATCTCCGAGTGCTCGTTCCTGTTCACCGTCAACCCAACTCGGATGATAAAAGTTGATGCTTATTCCACAAACTTCTAGAAATCTCTAGCACAGAGTAGAAAAGGAAAGGTAACTAGCATGTGATTAAAAAGAATAATCTAGATAATATTACACATACTCAAAAAAAGGAAATAGAATAGGCATGAATATGATAGAAGCCTTGAGAAGCTTCATCTCCCTACTATATATATAAGACATCTCAATGTAATTTAGTAGAAAGAATAATACATTAGTTCTTTCTCTCCACCCAATAAGTCTATCAACCATCCTCCCTTCTCCATATTTCCTACCAATAAGTCTATCAACCATCCTCCCTTCTCCATATTTCCTACCCTACTAATTCACTCTTCACTCACGCCACTCATCCAATTCAATCTTCTACCAACATGGTATCAGAGCCTGATTGGATCAATAACTGGGCGTTAAACTAAGCTTCCGTATTTTACTATCCAAAATCCTTACTATACTACCAAACCATTTTCAAGCCTCCAAAATTGTCCTCTCTAACTTATATCCACTAAATCCCAATCCAAAACATTCTCAAACGAAGGCTGCAACTATTAGGCCATTTAAATGAAAACATACTTCATGTCTTAAGGCCTTTGGGAGATCGTGGGGTACACTATCCCCACGGATACAACATTTTTGTCTAACACAGACAAAGAAAACTAAACAAAAGTATGTCCCAACGGACACAACATCTTTGTCTAATACAAACAAAGAAAAACTAGACAAAAACATGAAGAAGGACAACTTGGCGTTCTACAATCTACAGATTACTGTGGCGGAGTCACTATTCTAAAGGAGGAGTATCGAGAGAGAGTGCAAGTGGGTGCAGCAACTACATGATGGGAGAACAACCAGAGATCCTACAAAGATCTACTACGACAACAAGTCGTCACATCACAGGACAAAACACATCTCTATCAAATACCACTCCCTACGAAAAACAACTAATAATGAGAAGTCGAGCTCAAGACAAAAGGAGCACGAAATCATCTGAACAAGCATCAAGGAGGAGTGATAAAAGTTGATGCTTATTCCACAAACTTCTAGAAATCTCTAGCAAAGAGTAGAAAAGGAAAGGTAACTAGCATGTGATTAAAAAGAATAATCTAGATAATATTACACATACTCAAAATAAAGAAATAGAATATGCATAAATATGATAGAAGCCTTGAGAAGCTTCATCTCCCTACTATATATATAAGACATCTCAATGTAATTTAGTAGAAAGAATAATACATTAGTTCTTTCTCTCCACCCACTAAGTCTATCAACCATCCTCCCTTCTCCATATTTTCTACCCTACTAATTCACTCTTCACTCACGCCACTCATCCAATTCAATCTTCTACAAACATCGGCGAATCGACCCAGCAAACAGAGACCCGCTCAGTAATAAGAAGGACCGGCTTGGAACCTATGAGAACTCATCGGGATTTCTTGGAGACTCGATCGGAAAGCACCAGAGACTAGCCAAACCGAAATGCCACGACCCGCTCAAAGGATTCTACAGACCCGCCCAGAAAAATACCAGGCTCGATCGAAAACCATGTCTGGTTCGATCGCGACCTTGCCCAGCCAGCCAGCCAGCGTCGCAAGCCTTCGAGATTCCAGCCAACCGCCACGTCATCTGGTCCGATCAAGATGCCATTTTCTTTCACTAGCGTCGCTTTTTGCCACCTACCTTCGCAGCAGCCCAGCCAATGTCCGTTGAAACAAATGGCTCCCCAGCAAGCGCTTCTACAACACGCTTGTCTTGTGTGTCAATGCCATGACAGGCCACCTCGTCCTGTTGCCACCATCACCAGTGGCCAACTACGACATGTGCCTCACTGCTCCCATCGACGCCGCCAGCAGGAAATATTCTTGCCTAGCACCGGCGGTTACTCTACCACAATCACGTTCTGTTGCTGCCACTGTTTCCCAGCAACAACTTCGCCTTCACATAACCAATGTGCATCATTGTGATCGGGTACTTCCGATCATGTGGTCTCCGTAGCAAGTCATCCTCACGACAAGGTACACACATCAGCCGTGCGGCTGTGGCCCATCGCTTTCACTCTTGCATCGCGACATACCATCCATCGTGTGGGGGATATTGTGAAGGGTATAGGTTTTATATGGCAATTTAGGGTTCAACAACCGATAAAAGGGATAGGGTTCTAACAGATAGTTTTCACCGAAGATGAAAAAACAAAACAAACCCTCATGCGATCATTATTTTAACAATAATTCACAATAAACCCTTTACCCTAAATTCTAGCACCACATTATGCAATCAAACCCTAGCCTAACGTGTCAAGTTTAGCCTTAGAACCTACACTCTGATACCAATTGTGTTGGCGTTTGGATCTTTTGGTTAACGTGAACTGTTAGGGTTCCATGCAATTCTATCAAAGCGGAAGCATAAACATAGAATTGATTACCTTAAACATAGAATTGATTACCTTTCACCAGAATTGATGTAGAGGATGATCATCAGCAACAGGAACAGCAAACGACCTTCCGGTCTTCTGTTGTATTCCTAAGCCACGTGTTGACGTTCCACAAGATGAACTCAATCTACAATCCTAATCTGCTTTGAACGATTTTATGCGTGTGATTCAGATTACTGAATTGCTGAGATTGGCTATTTATAGGCTACAACAGGGACCAGGAGGTGAAATTAGGGTTTGAGCCTCTCATTGGGCTTAAGCATCCAAGTTTAGCCCAAAACTTATACTTAAGTCCAATAATAATAAATCATTCCACTAAAAAAATATTATTGCACTGCCACCCTAATCCCAAATTACGTTTATGGGCTCCTTATTATGAGCCCGTTAATCTCCACGTGTTTAAGATTCAATGCCCATTAATTAATTAAGTTACTGACAACTCCATTAATTAATATATTTATGGAGAGTAGTACCACTCAACCTTATTATCATATCAGAATAAATCCACCTGCATGGTTTACATGATAATCATTATGAGCTCCTCAAGGGGACATCATCAACAAATTCCGTAAGGACACGGATTCCTTCTACAATCAACAGCACACCATAGAGACAGCACCATCTCCTAACTCACCGAGCATATTGATTTAACAATTAAATCTCACCCATTGATGAATTAAAGAAATAAATACTGGTTTTACGTGTTGAGATTATTATATAGGGATTAAGAGTACGAATATCCATAATAACAGAGATAAATTTCTGTTATATAGTCAGTATAAATCGAACGATTTCAACTGCGGTCCTATTCAATACCCACAAAGCGCACTAGTACAATTTTATAGTCAAGACCGACTAATGCCAAATCACACTACAACCATACCGATAGATAATTCTCATCTATCTCGATTGTGAACATCTGTTTATATTTTATAAGGAACCGATAATATGATCTTCCGTGTGATGCCGCACACCACATTATCTACATTATAAAGTAAATGGACTTTTGTAATAACATTATTGCAAGCGTTTGATCACATGATTCTCATTTTAAATATTATCAAAGCATTGTTCATACAAAAAGCTAGACTTTTAGTATACAATCCAACATCTTGGAGGTGGGACAAGTGACGATCGGCAGGAAGCTTGTTGGGCCATGAGATGATAGTCCTCACAGCAGTTCCATATTTATATTGTGAAATTGATAAATCGAGTGATGAGCTCATTTTCAGTGCATATCATAAGTGTGTCGTGGGAATCTCGCAACGTGAATAATTTTTATAATAAAAGAGACTAACTAGGAAGATTATGAAAAGGGCGATTGCCTTGAGAAATGTATTTTCATGCACAATCATGCATAATTTCTACTTACTGAGATTTTATCTCACTACTTTATGCATTGAAGGTAAATTGCATATGAGACTGGTGGTTGGGGTTCCTTCGGATCCTGAGATTTGTATGCATGGATGACGACCTGTTGGGCCGGAGTAATGAGCTGCTTTGTGATCTGTCTCGAAATTGTATAAAAATAAATGAATGGTAATGAAATGAAATGAATATTTATTTTTGTTTATTGGTGAGAAAAATAGGGTCGTGACATTCAAGTTCCACTTTTTGGGTATTAAGCAACTCATGACAGAGAGTAGAAGGGGCGGAGGTAAACTGGGTACCAAATGGGCGAAGGGAATTGAATTTGGGTTGCCTAAAAAGTTTTAAATGTCACCAAGCATCAATATTTACTCTTAATTACCTCCCATGTTAATAAGTTTTTTATTTGCTTGAAATTGTGAGTTCTTTATCTGTATGATATTTTACTCCTGGTTTGCTTTCACTACTAACCAGTTTTTTTTAATTTTTTACTCTTTTCTTTCTTTGTATGTGGATTGAGTTTGTTTCCAGGCCCTAAGATAGCATTTGCTCTCCTGTGTGTGTGATTGTGTTATTTCTTGAATCTGTGTGAGTCGATTCACTCAACTTTAAGCATCAATGGCTTTTCCTAATGCATTTGGGCAAGGAGACTTCAATATCTGGAAATAGAAGATGAAGTATAAGAGGGTATTCAAAGTTATGAATGAGTCTTATAATAAGAGATAATTTTTTGTGTGAATTATTTGGTGCCTTTTAATATTTATGTGTGTTTTTAATTAGCTAGTTAATTTTGCATGTGATTAGGAAATTAGTTTTTATTATCTTGTTTCACTTTGAATCTATGTGCTTCTTTGTGAATTTGTGTTTTATTTGTGTGAAAACTTGTTAGAAATATTTTTTCTTATTGTGTTTCTCTTTGAAATTATGTGTTTTCTTTGTGTGAGAAACTTGTTGAAATTTATTTTCTATGTTTTATACTTGTTTATTTGTCGTGAGAATTATGAGTTCTAATCTATGTGATTACATTTGTGAACTTTGTGTTATATTGAGAGTTTTGTCCTTCGTTCTTTTATCATTATGATAATGTATTTTTTTGTGATTGTGTGTTAATTTCTTTTGACTTACTTTGTGTTTGTCAAATTCCTTGATCTTGCATCTAACTTTATGTTTTTTTGTTTTGCAGGTGTCCGAAAAAAGGTACGATGATAAATTTCTATGTAGATGAACACAAAGGTGGTTGATTTGGGCCAAGATGGAGATTTGTTGGGCTTGTTGGCACAAATTGTTGGTCTTCATTTCTCTAAGTATTGAGCTTGGCCCATAACCTTACATCTTGGTCCCAATTTATCAACCCATTTATGAAACCCTAAGTGGGCAGTGTGCGTGAATTCTATTCTCAGTAAATAGAAGAGAGAATCTGAATACCTCCCGACGCCACCACCTCCGGCGAAGCTCCGGCGACAACAACTGGTGAGACGACGATGACGACCGCGTATACCCAACAAATGCAATCGAATTAATGTTCCAACTAACAGAAAAAATTCAAGTTACGTATATAACTACACTTTGATTAACCGAGGAGGAGTTCAAATGACACTTACTTAAGAAGACATGAAAGAAATTTTGAAATATGAACACCGAACTGGAGGACTGGAAACTACTAAATGTGGAATTGTGCTAAAGGAAATGAATTTTTGATGTAAAGTGGTATAGATCCTTGTAACTGGAAGAGTAAGCATACATAGCTACCTTCAACGCTGTGAGATGAACTATTCGTTAGTGCCTTCGACATGTACTTGGAAATGGGTTCCTACGAACTAGGTAAGGAATAAGGCGGCCCGAATGGTGGACAAGGTCGGGAAGAATTAGTGAACAACTGAATTGAAATAGGGGAGGACTTGTGATGAGCAGTAAGAGGTATAATTAATCGGTAATCCATACATTACTAGTGTAAAAATTTGTGAGAATGCATTGGTAAGCGTTAGCCGGAGTGACGTAGAGGGGAAGGGGAGGGGAATTCTATGCGTTGTGATGAGAAGCAATGAAGATGAAGATGAAATTGAATCAGGGGATGAAGAATTAGATAACTATTTCACCTTGACGGCTTACACGTGGAGTGACGAGGCTGGGGTGGGGGTAACTCACTCTTTTATATTATAGTAGATATTAAGGAGTTTAAAATAAACTAAACAATACTTTCTTTTTTTTCTTAAAAAAAAAAAACTCTAAAATAGTTATGATATTCATTATAGTTCTAAACTTTTCAATTTTATTTTGATTTCGTCCCAAAACAATAATTTTCATCTATTTTTCTTTCATAACTTTGATAAAGCACCGATTTAATCCCATATTTTAGTCATATAAAATTAGAAAATTTGAATATTTTAAGTAAAAATAGTAATTTAGGTGAAAATTTAAAAATTATGAGATTATTTCGAATAAATTAAGTTTCTTAAGCCTATTTTTAATAAAAAATTAATTGTATATTGCTCTTCAATATTATATTTTATTCTCAATGATTATTGATGAATGCTATAATTTATTTATTAATTATATTTTATAATCATTGTCACATTTTAATTTTAATTTTTAAATTTTATACATTTATATTTTAACTTCACTTTATTTATTTATGATACTTTTATAATAGTTTAGTTTAATTTTTATTCTTTTTCGTGCAACGCATGGAAGTATTACTAGTAATAATAAACATAAAATTAGTATTAAAATATAGATTTTAAATGATTATAAATAAATAAATATATATTTATTTATTTATTTATATTTAGTATGGGCGGGGGGCGGGTATCCGCGGGTTTGAAGTAATACTCAGACCTGACCCGTTTTAAATTAGGTTCAGAGCGACCTGTCCCATTTTCAGTTTTGGGTGGGTTTGGGTCGGCCCAAATCGTGTGGGTCGAGCCCAAACTCACAACCCTAATTTTAGGGAGAACGACAATACAAAATTTTAATCAACTTGATTCATGATATAACTATCCCTTCAAATTATTCTATGTACATTGACTTATGTATCAAAACATAATTGAGCATAATTGATGTTTTAATTTTTATCCTATTAATTAATCATCATTAGTAAACTGCAGTTGGTGTTTTAAACTCAGATTGTTTAAAAATTTTTTAGAAGATGTCTACCAACTTAAAATGGGGAATTGAGTTCTTATTCGCAAGCATGTTTATAATTTAGGGAAGATATTTTTTCCATTTAATTTTTTTTAATTAGTCTACCAGTTTTCAAATTTTTAAAATTAATCCATGAACTTTCTAAAATTCAACAATCCAGTCCATATTTTTTGGACTGAAATAGATCACTCTATCAGTAATGCCATCACCTATCAAGTAAGACTACTCTCATTGGTAACCCCCACCTTAGGTCGCGCACAAGATGACAAAAAAATTAGAAAATAAAATGAACGTCAGCAATCGATTGCACATATTTTTCTGACACAGCCCCATTCAATTGTTGACCAACTCATCCCCTTCTATCCAAAATTTGACACTTGTCAAATGTTTATTAGTCATTTTTTATTTTTTAGGATTGATTTTAGATTTTCAATATCTAATATTTAAATTATGTAACAAAAAATAATCAAAATCTGTAATTTTTTTCTCTATAAATAGAGTACAATATTTATATGATATAGACCACGAAACGAAAATACTTTTTTCTCTCCATCTCCAATTATATTTTCTTCTTTCTTTTGAGTTTTTTTTATCATTTCTCATGGGTCCAAACAATCCAAATTCCTATCCAAACTCACAAAATTTTTCAAACTTTGATGATTTTATCAATTTTGGAAGTTACCAAAACTCTCAATACCATCAAAGCTCCCAATTTTCGCCAGATCTCAATCAAACTTCAATTTCCGAATAAGTTTAAGCATCACAAAATATTTCTCGAAATTTATTCAATAATGTTCAACAAACAAATTCTCCCCCAAATAAGAAATGGTGTGTGAAGGAAGATATTGCTCTTATGTCATCTTGGTGTTTCATTAGTGAAGATAGAGTGCATGGAAAAAATAAAAGGCTACTTCACTATGAAAATAATTCATGAGATGTTTCATGACACTCGAGCAGAAAATCCTGAAGATATGAAGGAAAGAACTATGAATATGTTGAAAGGTCGCTTCAAACGACTCAATGAAAGTGCGAACAAGTGGATTGCAGCTTGCAAGGAAGTACATACTCAAAAAAGGAGCGGAATGAGCCAGAAAGATATCGAGAAAGAAGCTCATACCATTTATTAAACAAGTGGTACTAAGTTTATTGATTTAATTATATTTAATGAAGTTATGTGTAAACATCCAAAATGGGAGTTGAAATTAGATTATGACTCAACTCGTTTCTGTCCTGAAGATGAGGAGGACAATGAAGAAAGTGGTGGAAGTTCCAAAAGAATCAAAACAAGTGAAGAATTGGAGTATTCTGTTCCTACAAATCCTGAAACGCCAAGTAGTGGATGTTCAACCATTGCTCGTCCTAGTGGTAGAGATAAGGCGAAAAAAAAGAGAAAGGTAAGGCCTCACAATCTTTTGCTACGAATGAGTTTCCATATATCGTCGTCTAGCTCTAGGAGGGTGATTTTTCACAATCATATTAGGATTGTTTATCACATCCTCAATCATTTTATCAATTTGATGATTGCTTTCAATAACACGATTTTTCCATTCATCAAATTCTGGAAAATTGATAGAACCTGAACTTGAATATGAATCTATAAATGAATTTTCATTGAAAGACATTTGTTGATGAAAAAATTGATTTATGTGTAAGTTATAAATAAATACAACAAGTACACTAATGTGAGACGGATCACCCATTAACTCATTAATTATATTTTTAAGGGCTCTATTTGGCAAAAACTTATGTGAGACCGTCTCACGTAAGGGTTTATGTGAGACGGTCAGAAAGAGATAACTTTTATATTGAAAAGTGATACTAAATTTATGAAAAGCGATAATGTTATTTCATAAACAATTTATAATATAAATGAAAAGTGATAACATTTTATGGCGGAAGTGATAACGTTTTATAGCGAAACTGATAAATATTGTAAAATGCGTAAAATGTTCTCACGTGAGACGGTCTCACACAAGACTTACTCTTTGGTTATAGTGAAATTGGAAAATTAAAAATTTAATTATAAAAGTAAATTAATTAGGTCCTTTATATATGTATTTTTGTATATATATAATGGTATTTTTTAAATTATATTTTTATTATGAAAATTTTAATTAATTTTAATTATTTTTTATTTAATTAATTTTTTATTTAAATATTATAAATTTATAAAATGTGATACTCAATTGATGAAAAGTGATAACAGTGCTGTGAGTTATTACATGAACAATTTATTTATAATAAAAATGAAAAGTGAAAGTGATAATTAATTATCAAAGTGTATTTTACAAATAATTTATATATTGGATAAAATATCATAATATTTATAATAAAAAGTGATTCGTAATCAAAGAAAAATGATATCCGTGCAATTGAATTATTTCACAAATAAATCAATGGAATAATAAAAAGTGATAGTATTTTTAATAAAAAATGATATATGATAAAAAAAAAAGTGATTATTGTTTAATTAAATTATTTTATGAATAATTTATAGGATGAATACAAAGTGATAACGCTTTTATTTAATATAAAGTGATATCCGATTAAAATAAAGTGATAATAGAATAGTAAAACTATTTAAAGAATAATTACAAATAATATTATTATTATTGAATAATTAATAATAATAATAATAAATTATTAAGATTAATTTTTTTTATAAAAAGTGAAAAATACCATTAGGGGTTTATAAAAAGTGAAAATGTAATTGATGTATAGCGGAACAGAATGCGTGGTCACTGGAACTGGATGACAGCCTCGATTTGAGATTTCCTTATTTAATAATCTTAATTAATTAAGCCAAACGGCCCTTACTTTTCCTTATTTTTTTATTTTTATTTTTATTTTATATTAATAGATATGATAGAATCAGTCACAAAAAAAAATTAGTGAGACGGTCTCACCCAAAACCTACCCTATATAATAATACATTCGTTAAAAAATAATTATTAAATTAAAATTAAAACGATTTGTTATGGAAAAAAATAATGCCTAAAAATCAAGAAAAAATGTTTAAAAACTCATTTAATAGTGGCAAAGACTTGTGTGAGACCGTCATACATAAGCCCTTATTGAGACGATTAGAAAGTGATAACTTTTATAAAGAAAAGTGATAATAAACTAATAAAAAGTTATAATGTTATTTTATGAACAATTTATAGTATAAGTAAAAAGTGATAATATTTTATAACGAAAGTAATGATATTTTATAGCGAAAGTGATAACTTAAAAAATGATCTACGATCTCACGCAAAATTTACCATTTGATAGTTGTTTGTAAAAATTATCAGCTGCTATAATTTTTTATGAAATGCAATCTTTTGCTTATGTACACTTGCATGTAGATTCACACATACCTTGATAGAAAAAATATGCATGCATATAATTGCACGTATATTTGCGTGTAGTATAGTAATATCTAATAATTAACCTATAGCTTCTACTCCTCCATTCCAATTTAATAAAAAAAAAAAGCGAACATTTACTGTTTCCTTTTTCTTTTTCTTTTTTTAATGGATGGAGTATTAAATAATAATAATAATAATAAATATAAATATAAAAAAATTAAAAATACGCTTTTGGAAGCATGATTACGAATATTTTGAATTAAAAAAAATTAATTAGCTAAAACCCTAATTTCGATACAACCATGCTCTCGTATTTGCTCTAATTACAACTTTTTGCTGAAAAAGGAAAAAAGAAAATAGAGGCATTTATTGCAATCATGGCAGAGGGCAAGGAAGATTCAGAAATCAAAAGCCCCCACGTACCTCTACGGGTAAGCTTATCGTTGATTTAGAAGTTAAAGTTTAATCTGATGATGTTAATTCCACTATTTCGATTCGCGGGTTAGTTTTCGATTTAGGATATTTTTCAGCTGGATCTAAATTCCACACATTATGTAGTTCCTGGGGGTGGTATGCCAGAGTTCCGCAAAATTAGGCGTTTTTCTGTTGGAACTGAAGCTGGCTTCGCCGTCAATTTAATCAACAAGAAATTGTTTGACGATTTCGGCGGCGGTAATGGTGGTCGGAATTTTCTGCCGGCAGCCCACATTGAGGCGGTTAAAGAAGGGGAAGGGGAGGAGCCTGTAAGCTTTGGCCCTCATTCTCTGCTTGTGGATTATGGACTTGGTTGGAAATTGCCAACTGTGATTGAGGAGCGTGGTAAATACTCTCTATGAATTTTCCCTATTTCTTGAAATTCTTCTGATAATATTAGTAAAGGACAAATGATATGCTGATGTTATTTCTTGTTATAGGTGATGGAGGAGGAGTCCACATTGGCACAACGAGAATGCAGAGTGCTTATGCTAATGTATGGAAATTTTCTTGATTTTATTTATTTAGTTATTTATTATTTTTATATATTAAGGTGTGGTTGATGAAGGTGGTGGTGGTGGATTTACTTGAGACCTTAATGTATCTATGAGTTAAAAGTGCTAGAACTCAATTCTATTCTACTATGTGATGCAGTGAGTTACCTCATATTGGATTTTCTGGTTACCTTGCTATTGATCACTTATGATATGCCCAATTTCAAATAATCTGATTAGTTTTGACTGTTACATAGAGCAACTATGGTTATGTTTGTTATGAATCATAGCTGCAGTTTTAAAGGAAAATTGCCACCGTGACTTTGGGTTCTAGCGAACGGTTGTGTATGTTTAGTAGCTTCATGTTAGATGTAACAGCGTTATTGCTATGAGGACATTGTGCAGACTGCAGAGTCATGAATTCTCTGTTTCATTCAATGTCTGTCGTCAAGTCACGGTCTATTTTCGTCTTAATTTTGATGATTACTCGTCTTTATATATTTTTAGGTACGCATTAGTCTATTAAATGATTAACCTCCATGCATGTTTATAGCTTCTTTATAGTTGGCTATCCACTTTCTTTGGAGTTGTAGTTCTTGTTATGAAGATTGATTAGCATGTCGAATGAGATTAACAATCACTTGTACGAAGCACGAATTTTACTTTTGATTAAGATCGACAAATAAGCAACTGCAAAAGCACAGCTAATGGTTTAGTTCTGATTTCACAGGGCAAGATTGAGTCTGCCATCAGTTTTACGTATATTGGGAAGATATTGGTGGCGTTTCTTATGATATTTGTGTTTGGAGCTGCTTTCACGTTGGTTCTCGAAAACATTCCCAGATTTATCTTGTATATCAACTCCAGTTTGATTACGTCTGAACAACTTGGTTATTTTCATCAAATGATAAATAGTGTGATCTTGGTGATAGTTGAAATCATTTCTTTAACTTTTATTTTTGAGTGTATATTGGATGCACCCGGGTGCAAGGGTGCACCCATATGTGTATGCATTTTTATTCTATTTTGTATACATATTATTCTATTTTGTATACGTGTTTTGTAATAATTGTATACTTTTTTCATATTAAGTTTTCATTCAAAAAACTAGCATCCATATGTGTATAACTTTTTATTGAATATTATATACAATTTTTCATTAAAAAAATTAACAATTAAATTGTATATATTTTTACTCTTAATTGTATATGTTTTTGTTTATATTTGTATATGGGTGCACCCTATCTTTAGGTGCACCTAGGCGCATACTATAAATTGCCTTTATTTTTTCTTATTTCTTATTATCTTTGAAACCACGTTCACAATTTATAATTTTAAACTACATAATTATTCTGTTCACAATTTATAATTTTAAACTACATAATTATTCTGTTCACAATTTATAATTTTAAACTACATAATTATTCTGGTCAGGTTTGCAAGAGGTTCGCAAGATTATTCTTACAATGCTGTTGTTATACTGCAAGCTACTATCTTGTTTCCGGTGTTCAATATTACTTCTTCCGTTACTGAAAAATTTTCACTTATCTTCATTTGTTTGTCCCACATAATTATTCACCTCCCATACAATGAAATACTCCATCCGTTTCACCCAAAGAATAACTTTTGCTTTTTGTACGTGGATTAAGGAATATTATTATTTAAAGTGTATTGAGTATTTATATTAGTGGGAGTGTGTACCTCATATTTTAATTGTATTAATTGGTGTGCATAAGTCTCACGTGTGTAAAAAGAAAATATGACTCTTTAGGTGGGACGCCCTTGATTTAAAAAATATCATCTTTCTTTTCACACATAACATATTTTATATTTTATTTATTAATTAACTAAAATTAACTAAAAATACTATATTCATTAAAGGCAAACAATTTTTGAGGAACGGAGTATAAAACAAAATAGACGGCTATTTGCACCCACAAACTTACTGAACAAATCCCAAAATTATTTTAATTAATCTTTTTAAAATCAATAAGACTAAAATACCCCATTATTAAATATACCCTCAAAATTATTATTCATCCCATGGAGAGATTTCAGCCGTTGAGATCAATGATGGCACCAACCTATCTTCTTCCCTTCTTCACCTTCCAACCCAATTCCACGTTTCTTCTTGTCATCTTGAATGCTGATATGATCCTCTATGTCCACCCTGGTATGTATCTTTGCCTCTGCATCCATTTGTTGTACATAATTTCTGCAGCTTGAATTGTTGTTGGTGTTAAAGGGATTGAAAAATTAAGTTGGGCTGAGGAAGCAGATGATGTTAATCAAAGTGATTTGCAGAGTGGAGATGTTTACATGCTGATCCATGGAACTCTGTTCTTTATCCAAAACCACAACCACAATCACCTTCTTCAGGCAACTTTCCAGGTATGTGCATATGTATGCGTTAGGAATTGAATTAATTACCTCTTATCATATATATGTTTAGTATTTGGTTAAAATGACATGATGGCAGATATAACAAGGTGTCGGAGGAGGTGATAGATCAACTTTTGGACGGACCAAAGCCATCGGCAATCGTGCCGGCACCGGAGACAGAGAAAGAATCCTTAGTCGGAAATAGATGGAAGCACCGGAGATAATTTATTTAGGGGTATAAGTAGTAATTTTGGAGTGTATTTAGTAACAAGGGCATTTTGATCTTATTAATTTTAAAAAAAAATAATTAAACTGTTTTTGAAATTTGTTTAGTAAGTTCGGATGTGCAAATAATCGCCCAAAACAAAAATAGTGATGTACAAATAACCGCCCCAAAAAAAATAGTGTATTAAAAAATAATACTAATAGTTTCTTATAAGTTAAAAAATTAATGTCCCATGGGATATTACTTCAAGGGACAAAGCACTTGCTTAGAAATCGCAAGGGGGGAAGTCTTCAACCTTTCATTAACTCAGACAATATAAAAAAAATGAAAGTCTAGTGTTGGAAATTTTTTAGGAACAGCTTATAAATAGAAGGCCATAAAGATGCATCCAGGAAATTTGAAATTGCCTGTTAAACAAGACACCGAGGGCTTTCTACATAATCAAATGATGATCTAACTCCGTAATCATATGTACAGATGACAGGGATACATTCTACAGCACATTTGGGAGACCCAACAAATAAAAAAGAGACGCCAATGACCTGGATTACACTTCTTTTACCCAGACACATGACATTGCCACTGAATGTTCGTAAAGGCGTCCACTCGAAGGCAGCGTACAAAGGGTCTAATGACAACAAGGCATACATTTGATAAAAGCAGGTGCAGATTGAGACCTAGAGCCTGTTGTGGGCACAGATCTGAAAGCTTGGCAGTGACGATGGTATGTGAAAAATGCAGTGAAGTTGGAAGTGGTGATGACGGCTAGTCCCAGAATATTGCAGATCCCCTGCTGGTTACTGGTGGGATTTTTCTTTATGGATTGTAGACACTAACTTTTGTGGATGAGACCTTGTAATGGAAATAGTGCAGAACCTACATTGTGAATATCTAAACAAACATCCAATTTCAAAGAAGAGATGATTTCAGCATTACTTGTATGAGAGTTGAGACAACAACTGTGAATACTAATAATTGCATACCTCTATTTAGAATGTAATCGGAAACTACCCACTTCAATTTGCCTAGCCTCAGGTCAGGAACCGTCCCTTTCATTTGTGCATATTGGGAACTTCCACAATTAAATTTCCAACCTCCTCCTTACATCTGTGTCAAACTAACCAAATAGTTAAGTATGAACCAAGGAGAGGAAAAGATGGAAGCAATGTTTCTAGTCTTCAGAAACAATCAAGATCAAACTAGGATCAAAAGATTAAGACCTTCATAGTTGAGGTATTCTTCAACTTTTTACTCCTAATCCTGCATTCGTTTAATGGCCCTCTAGAGCAGTCCAAATTTTGCATTGGATTATATTTCAACGAAGCCAGTTCTTCCTTAGCTGTTTGAAGCCTTATTTTCTCACCTCTCTGTAATAGAACAAATGTAAATATCCCGCATGCATTTGATTTACAGCAAGTCTTAATAAGAAAGCATCTTACATGAGCCTTATCAAGCCCTGCAATCTGTTGCTTGCAAAGGTTGAGCTCC
The DNA here is from genome assembly GCA_023678885.1 of Pogostemon cablin. Lineage (NCBI taxonomy): Eukaryota > Viridiplantae > Streptophyta > Magnoliopsida > Lamiales > Lamiaceae > Pogostemon > Pogostemon cablin. The sequence continues at coordinate 21,422,406 of CM042985.1, read as the reverse complement.
ATCTCAAGGGAATTGATCCGAAAATCAATAGGTACATTGTTTTGCTGAATCATCTCTCTTTGTCTACCCCGAATAATCTCTGGCTGCCAAACATTCACAGCAACAGAAGCTTGTCTGACATCATCATTACTCAACAATTAACAACGAATGATAGTTTAAACTTCACTCTAATTGAAAGAAAAAAGTACAAGCAAAGGGAAATCACAATGTAATATACTTAACAAGTTAACATAAGCAAATTAAATGAACGCGTACCACACGTTACACACCATGTCGACGAATTCCAATTCCATGAATAAACTTACCCAAAACATAGTTTTGGGTTAGCATCCCAACAAATAGTTAACACAAGTTAATTATTTAAGCAATAAAATGATCTATCAACTAAGTTTTTACTATACAAATAAGTGAAATTCAGACATATAGCAATAATTGCCTCTTAATCATTTCAATAAGAGAGCACTACCTGATCCTACGTAGTTTCAGCAACTCAACACTTGCCTTGTTCATTTTCCCCTTCTCCTCTGCTAACAGATAATCTATCTCCTGAATTCTCCTCAAATGCTCAGCTATTTCACTCTCGATCCTCAAAACAGCTCTTCTATGTGCTAGGCGCTTTTTTTCTCTATCGTTCTCATACCTGCCACAGTTTTTTTGCAAATAACTAAAGCTCAGAGTAGGTAAACAAGATCATCTTTCGGCATTCAAGAGACGTTCTCAAGTATCGCCACAAAACTTGTAATTGCATTACCCTTCCATTTAACCTAGGCAACTTAATTACTTGTAAAAAAATTAAATATAAAAGTACACCTGATTTTGTAGAGGGTTTTGAATTTGCTGTTAGAAGTTGAAGACGACGAGAAATTGCTATCTCCAATACTAATGTTTCTATCCTTATTATCCGAAGTTGAAGGGAAATCAGAGAGCAGAAGAAGGGACCAGATAGAATCTTCGGAGGCGAGTCGGCGGAGGCGGCGGGAGGCGATGGAGAGGCAACAGAGGTTCTTGTAATCTAGGATTTTGGTTTCGATTCCGATTTCCATTACTCTTCTCCACATCTCATCTGGTAGCACCGACATCCTGTTCAACCTCCGGCGAATCCTGTTTATCTCTCTTCGCTCTCTCTCTCTCTCTCTCTCTCTCAACGTTTACATCTGCGCTGCTAGTACATTGGGCCATTAATATGGGCTTACTGGGACTCTTGATTGTCTAGTTATTGGGTTGTGGAATATGAAGCCCAAATTGGCCCAATACAGATATTTTTGTTTTGTTTATTTTACATAAAAAAAAGTATACACCAACCACTTCTAATATATTTTTATTAAATTAAATTATTGAGAAATTGTGAAAAATTCCTTAAATAATTGTTGATTTTTGAAAAATACCACCTTTTTTACTTTTTTTCTCTCTCTTCTATATACAATTAATACATAATCGGTTTGCCATAATGCTGAAACTATGGCGAATGCATCTATTGTCATTGATGCATAAATAAAGATATCAATGAGTAGTGATTGAATTCCGTCTTTGATCTGCGACTTCCTTGGCCCGAGCGCTGAGAAAATTGGCTCACCCCTTGAGCTATTTTATAGCGCCTCTTGATGCGGTAGAAAAGGTCTAAAGGTCTAGTATAGTCGCTCATATACATGTGTGTAGTCTTTGTAACAATAAAATTTGTATTTATAATTTCCTACATCAAACTGGTAAGCATGTATTTAGTATTCGTATCGCTTTCAAGAAAATACGTTTGGACAATATTCGCTAATATTAAGAAAACATTTGAAAATAAAATTTTACTCCTTTCTCTTAATCCTAATATTATCTTGAAGTATCATATATATATATATATATATATCACAATTCAAATAAGAAAATAAAGTCTTTATTTCAAATCAATACAAAGGAAGTCTATAGTGGCATAGGGTAGATCAATTCTAAACAAATGCATTGAAGAAATAAGATATATTAACAAGATATCACTAATATTCTAACATTCCCTATTCCAACAACTCAAAACATGTTTCCCCACAAGTGTGTTCTTTTCATCAAGAACAACTGAATGCGAAAGCTCGAATTTGCATAACTTGATTGCGATTGCCATCTCAGTTGGAAGTGAGTTGTTCGAATATTTTTGGATGTAGATAATGTGAAAGATTCGGTTGCCATCTCAGTTGGAAGCGAATTGTTTGCATATCTTTGGATGTAGATAAATCGTCAACGAATGTCACCCAAGACAGAGGCTGCCACTCTGCAAGACTCTCTTCGAGAACCTGTACATTAACTTCCTCGATCAGATCCTCCAGAACAAACACATCTTCATCTTCAAATGTCATCATTGATGATGCAAGAAGTCTCTTTCCAAGACACAGTGCCAAATTCTTATGGCAGCGACGCCATTTCTCCACTTTGATGGACTTAGGAAAATCCAGAGCTATGAACTTAGGGAGACAACTCTGAAACAAACAATTCATAAGCTCACTACAAATAGTGGATGGCGCATTTATTATCAAATTCTCCACCATAGTCTTGGGTAAATCTTCCTTAGGTAAGACTTGTAAGTCCAAGTTTTCCCCCGCAATTCGCCTGAAGTCGAAAGAAAGTGTAATTTTTGACAAGCTCAAACTAGTTAGGACTTTATTCAACTCAAGGAACCATTTAGTACTAGCACTACTGCATCTCACACTTATATCAGATTCCCATTCCCTCGAAACTGTTTCAAAGGACAGTGAAGGCAACTTTACACCTTTAAATTTAAACTTACGAATACGTGGAAACTTGCAATGGACCCTCAATAGCCTACGCTGCACAAAGCTTATGTACTCAAGGGAATGACTAAAGAGTTTGATTCCTCTGTAATCGTATCCACCACAGTTTTCAAGACTCAAATCCTTCAAGAAAGGAAATTTAAACAACAAGCCACTGAAAAACGGAGGATCAACATCCACACAACACAACTTCAAAGACTTGAGCTTATTTAACTGGTACATATTGATCGGACCATCAACAACAGACCCAAAATCCTGTAACCACATTTCTTGCAACATAAATTTCTCAATCAATGGGCAGCTGGAAATTATATTCCATATCAGTTCATTCTTCACTATCTTAACATTCTCCAAAGAAAGAGATATAAGCCCCAAACAGTTAACCCTTCCACCCTCCCCTAAATCAATTCTGCACCCAAATGCAGACAATCTGATTAAGTTTTTGGATTCAAGCACCTCACGTGGTAAAATGAAATCACAACGATGGCTCAAATTTACGAAATTGAAATATACAGTACCCATGCTCATGGCTTTCGCAATCAATTCTTCAGCAATCTTCATGTCTTTCATATCCCATTCATCAATAGACAGGCTAAAACTCTGTATTTTTAAGTTTAAACGTTCGTACCTCTGCATAGTCTTCTTCGTGAATGCCCAAAATTCATGTTTGTTTGGATGATTTCGAGAGTCGAAATGCAGGATTGGGCGTGTGGACCACGCGCTGCGCCATGATTGGGAGAGCACGGTAGTTCGAGCTGCTTCTTTTGCACTGAGATATGATTGAATGTCAACAATCATTGCCTCCGGAAGAGGGAATTCCACGTTAGTGGCTTCGACTCTTCTGCGTTTCTCCATTGATGTCTGAATTACTGCAACGAAATAAAATCCCCAATCTGTTTATAAATTTCGGCTGCTGGTATTTTAATTCTATCAATTATTATTTCTGTATCGTTTTAAATTTGGCGGTTGTATACAGTCCTTTTTAACTTCATTTGCCCTTTGTTCATGCAAAATGTTGTGATTTCCTTCCATATTTAATTTATTCTACCAAAAATAAGAGAAAAAAAGGTCAATAAGTAAGTAATTTTAATTTATATACGTCTTCATCTCACCACGTGAGTGAATACATATGACATATCATAATATCTTTGTATGTAGAGCAAATATTTTTAGGGATAATTATATATATTTTTAATTAAGTCCTAATCATTCAATCTTTTAAAGATTTACATTTTCATCAATTTAATATATTTTCTTTTTTTATCAAGATCCACACAAAACAACGTTAATATAGGAGAGTCAGATCAATTTAATTTTTTTTTTGTTTTTTAAGTGGTATCCATATAAAAGAACGTTAATGGAGTATAATATAGGGAGAGAATGAGTATTATATATTAATCATATATCCTTTACATTTAAAAGTTAAAAAAAAATCGACTCATTCCAATAACCTAAAAGTTATTAGAGTAGCAATTTGTGCACACCGGATGTTCTTCGTCATTTTCGTACATCATCTTTTGTATCGCACATTAAGTGATTGACACGTAAAGGGGAAATAAATCCAACGTCCATTGCTCCTAGGATTTAAGGATTAGGGTATAGTTTATCTCTCCTATGTGTCGTTCATCTAACGGTGTGACACAGGAGATGGTGTACCGAATGACACAGAGAATCTGAGCTGCCCAAATACCTGTGTGAACTTACCAATGGTGTGTTATGTGTGGTTAACATTTTTTTAATTAAAGTGTATTTTGAGGTAATAAAATTGATGTATAATTTTTTATGGTACATATTATTGTGGAACAGATAAAGATTGAAAGTATAAAAATATTCTTAAAAAGAATGAAATAATGCACAATTAATTATAGAATGTTTAAAATTAAAATTTTATTAAATTAAAATTTAAAAGTAATTTGAAACTGAAAAAAATTATCTTAATTAATAATCTATTTTAAATTATAATTTTATTTAAAATATATAATATGTCAATTATATATTTTTATTTAATATTATGTGATTTTGTATCACCTAAAACTATCTCAAATAAAATGATTAAAGAAAAAATAATACTAATAAAGTACATAAAATTTATTCTAAATAAAAAATAAGTGCATATAATTAAAAAAAAAAATACTATTAGGGATAATTGACCAAGTAAATGCAGAATACATTTTGTATAATCTTGTAATTTATTTTTTCCTTTTTTTTTGATGTAATTGTAAACATATATTGAAAATCCCCAATCACCTAATCATTGGTGATATTCTATTCATCATCCCATGGTATCAGAATCAGAGCATTCCACGCAATGCTTGTGGGGAATTTACCAAGTATATATAGAATACATCTTGTATAATCTTGTAATTTATTTTTTTTCTTATTTTCTTGATGTAATTTACCAAGTAAATATAGAAATAAATATAGAATACATATTGTATAATCTTGTAATTTATTTTTTTTCTTATTTCTTGATGTAATTGTAAATATACAGTGGAAATCCCCAATCACCTAACGCATTGGTGATATTCTATTCATCATCTCAAATAAATATATATGAAAATGGGTGGGAAAAAGAAGTAAAATATTAATATTTTATAATGATATATACATTACCCACATGTGGATGGGATGAACCCTTTTACCTGCAACTTGATAAAAAAATGTGGTCGAAGTGACCATGTGTCAGCTAAAAACCACTCATAATCTTTAACTCCGGCAGCACAACTCCAATGATAAGGTAGCAATCCATTCATAAGTGTACAAGTTAAAGACAATTATCCTTCTCATTCAAGTTAAAATATATTTTCCAAATTTTTTTTTAATTTTTATTTTCTTATCATGTCGTATAAATACGATTTCTCTTATTTGCAGGCTCGGCCCAGGGCATAGGCAAGAAGGGCGACTGCCCAGGCGCCCAAATCTTAGGAGCCCCCACTCTTACCCGTATAATGCAGTTTATTGTAATAGTTTCCTTTTTCTTTTGTTGTGATCTCTTTATTTCTTAATTCTTTTCTTATATTTTAATTATAGCAATCTCTCCCTAATATATCTCTTATTTAATTAAACTTTTTCAATTCTAACTGTTGTTGTGATCTCTTTCTTTTCTAATTCTTTATTTATTTTTGATCGTAGTAATTTCTCACTAATCAATATCTTATTTAATTAAACTTTGATCGTTTGATGTCTTTATTTTTTTCTTTAGTTTTTTTATTCAATTCTAGTTGTTGTAATCTCTCTCTTTTCTAATTCTTTTTGTTGTGATCTCTTTCTTTATATTTTGATCATAATACATTTCTCATTAATTTACCCCTTAATTTTAATTCTAATGTGCTTATCCCATCTGCCTCCTAAGTGATCCATCTCATAATTCTAATTTTAATGTGCTTATTCCATCTATCTCCTAACTCTTTTTATTTATCAATCATCCATCTACCTCTTAATTCCTTTTATTAATTTTTGTTATTTAAATGGGTTTTAATTTGGATGTGATAAATCGTAATTTTACATGATTATTTTAGATGAAATTCACTTCTTTACGCGTGAGTTGTGAATTATTTAATGTTAATTACGACTTATTTCTATTTTATACACTTGAACTTTTATTATTTTATTTCTTATTAAAACAGACCAAAATTGAGATAAATTGTACCGTCATCATAATTTATTTTGTGGGACAGTTACAATAATATTAATTGCAGGAAAATAAAGAGTTGACCAAGCAATAATAAGGAGATATTTGATTTGAAGAGAAAAAGAAAACTTACCAAAGGGAGAAAAGATACAATGAACTTGGACAACTAAAAAAAAGGGAAGATGATCAGGGAATTTAATTAGAGGATTTAATTATGATTTTAGGGATTATAACATCACGATTCGGGATCTCACATCCGGACACTCACGTTGAGAGCAGATTGTGAACGCAACCATTGGAGGAAGAACACTACCATTAGAACATCGATTCTTTTATTTAAATTTTATAGTTTAATTATGTAATTCATTTTCTAGTCCGAGGATTGTGAACTTCTCGTAGAATTATTTATTTGATTGTTTGAAATTTTATGTTGCAAACTTTTATATGAATTTATCTTATTGCATGCACTGAATTGATTTTATAATAATTTGATAATTATTTTAGACTAGCTATCTAGATTAATTGTTAAATTATTTATTGCTATTTCATGATCCATGATCTGTAATTGTTGTGAGGATTGAATTGAGCAGCGAAATAGAGGAGGACCCTCTAGATGTAATAAGATTTAGGTTGTATGATTCCTAGTCGGTTTTCGTAGCCTAGTAATTCTATGTTTGGAGTCTTAATGCATTTGCGAGTTCGAATCCATAGGGTCACTTGTAAGTAGTTCAATTTAGTGGTCGTACCCTAATTGATGATCTTAAGAACATTCGGGTTAATTTGGTCGTATCATTAGCCTAAGGATTTGAGTTTGTATAATTGTTTGCATGTATAATTCTTGTGATTTTATGAATTAGGATATGGAAGGGGACCAAATCCTTGGATTAGGTTGTTATTTTATTTGTTCTATTATTTAATTTTATATTTGCTATTTTAATTATTTATTTTCATGTTAGTAGTTGTTAGAATCCAATCCAACCCCAATGTTACTTTAGAAACACGTTAAGTTCAATTAAAATTCGATTACTCCATGTGGGTTCGACCCTTACTTACCCTACTACATTCTTAGTGGGTTTGTTTGAAAAATTATAAATATTATTTTTGGGTGCCGGCGACAGCACACCAAATTTTGGCGCCGTTGTCGGGGAGTAATTCTGAATTTTTATTGAATTTTTTATGTTTCTATTTTATTTATTTTCGAATTTTTGCCCAGCAGTGCACTGACACTGAACCCTTCAGTGTCAGGTCTGCCCTGTTTTCGTTTTTCCTAATTTTCGTGAATAATCACTTTCTCCCCTTGTTGGCTTGCTTCTAATGGATCGATATCATGGTTATTATTGTCAAAATATTCAGCCATGTAGAGTTTATGCAACCACACTCCATTCCACTCATGATTTCCCATCCTTGATTGATAGATTAGCGGTGAGACAAAGAGATGAATATTGGAGTGCTAATCAACAAAGGCATTGGAATGATCAATCATATGTCAACACTTACAATCAAGGGTGGCGTAATCCTCATCATTCTCGATATGAGGACCACTATCATAATCAACCTTACGAATATCAAAAGCGTGACTATTATGAGCAAAGACCCCAATCCTTCAATAATAGTGAAAACTATTATGAGGATGATAGGTACTATGATGATGAACAAACTTCGAAGGCTTCATTAGAGTCCTTGTTAAAACGGATGAAAATTAGTAATTTGATATTTCAACAAGAAACCCAATTGAGTCTTTAGAATTTGGAGCGACAATGTAGGAAATTAAGGACTGAGGTTGAACGTTTGGTGGCACAACAAGGTGTAAACCAAAAGGAATATATTGAGGAGTCTACCCATGATGAGAAATTCGAGTTTGAGGCAGAATTTGAGGAGGATGAGTATGCTGAAAATTCTGCAGAATTTTTGTAGAAAAATCAGACTGCAGAAACTGACACTGAAGCCTTCAGTGTCAGTTCTGTTGGAAACGAAAATGAGAAAAAGCTGCCCGAATTAAATTCTACTAATTCTGATTCATTTTCATCTTTATACATGTTGCCAAAGGTTGAAGATCCTCAAGTAAATGAGACGGTTGAAGTATTTCAGATTGATGAGATTAAAGGTCCTTTTCTTGAGGCGATCAAACAATTTTATGTAGAGCTTGACATGTTAAGGCTGACCAAGAACCTTATAATTTTGAAGGGACAGAACAATTCTCGCAAACCAATAAGATCATTATATTGGTTTGAATATTTTATTCCTATCACGTGAAAGGGAAGTGAACGTCGAGCCAACGACGTAAAGAAAAGACGCTTGTTGGGAGTCAACCCAATTTAGAATTTTTTATTTATTTATTTGATTTTTTTAATAAATAATCTTGTTCTTTTGGTGTGTGCTAATTTTTAGGATGTGCTATAGAGTGAAGTGACAATGGTGTTTATAATGTTTTTGAAGAAGAGAAAATTCCCACATGTGGTCAATCACATGGAGATTAATTCGGTGACTTCTTTCCAACTCTTGCATTTAATTTCTCCTTGAATTTTATTGAGTTTTGTTTGCTTGAGGGCAAGCAAAATATTATGTGTGGGTAGGTTTTGTGTATTGAGTGGCATTTGAAGTAGCAATATTTTTGTTTAATAACATGTATATGTAGCAAGTCTATTTAAACACATATATTCTTATAATTGTGCACATGTGAAGTTGGTGTTGGATTTATGGTGAAATTGTGCTTTGATGTGTTAAATTTTTGGCATGACAAGAGAGTTGAATTTGATGCACCTATGCTTGTGAGTTGTTGGATTTGTCTTGTTATTTTTGTGATAAATGTGGAATAATTTTTTGTTTGAAAATTCATGGCAAAATTACCCTATTGTTGTGAGCTTTGAGCCTCAAAGAGATATCATCTATATAAGCTCTATTTATTTCTTGATTGAGTGCAAATTGGACTTGATATGTACATTCTAGAGTTAAAATCATTTTTCGTCCCATAACAATATGAAAATTTTGATTCTGTCCCAAAAAAGATATCATTTTCAATTTAGTCCCATAACTTTCTATATTGGCCAATTTTGGTCCCAAAATCACCGGAATTCAGCACGTGCGCCTCACGTGACCTCTCAATTTGGGGCTTTCCGGCGATTTGGGACCAAAATCGGCCAATATTGAGAGTTACGAGACTAAATTGAAAATGATATCTTTTTTGGGACAGAATCAAAAATTTCATATTGTTATAGGACGAAAACTGATTTTAATTTAATAGTTGAACCCTAAAAATATACTACCTTCGATTTTTTTTATAAAATATTAGTAACTTCTATTTATTCCATTACCTTTGATGTTTTATCATTTTTTTAATATATAAAATTAAATTATATAGGATATATACCCTATGAGACCATGTCAAGATTTGAAATTGGAGATTAAAACTTAAATTAATATGAGAGATGAATTTTGTACTATGAGAACATAATTTTTGTATTATATTATTATTTAGATTATATTATATGAGATGAATATTTTTTAAATACTAAAAATTAAAGAATAGTTTATATATATATATATATATACATATACATATATATATATATATATATATACATATACATATATATATATATATATATATACATATATATATATATATATATATATATATATATGAAAATTTTCATGTAAGGATCCAATTTTTAAGTTAGGTCTGAATTTTAGTTTTCATTTAAGAAATGTCTCATTTCAAGTCTCAATTTTACTTTTTTTTTCTTAAATTAAGGTCTGTTGTAATTTTATTTTTTTCCGAATTGAATATATTTTATAAATTAATATAAGATATTAATAAAAATAACATATTTAATTTTATGATTTGATTTGAAGGTGTATAATAATATTTTTAAATTATTTTGTATGACTTGAAATGAAAATATAAATTTCATGGTAAGTCTTAAAATGATAAAAAAATAACAAATATATAGCAATGAACCTATTTGAAGTGGCTCATTTCGTAAAAAATCAGGCCTTAATTTGAGAAAAGAAATTAAATTTATATCTTAATTTGAAATATTTATAAAATTGGGTCTTATTTTAAGACCTAAACTAAAAATCAAGTCGTCATAATATATATATATATATATATATATATATATAAATTGTGCTAAGAATTTAAATAAAAAATTAATAGGAGTTAAAATCACTTTTGGTCCCATAACAATATATATTTTTTATTTTATCCCAAAAAAGATATCATTTTCAATTTAGTCCCGTAACTCTCAATATTGGCCGATTTTGGTCCCAAATCGCCGGAAAGCCCCAAATTGAGGGGGTCACGTGAGGCGCACGTGCTGAATTCCGATGATTTTGGGACCAAAATTGGCCAATATAGAAAGTTATGGGACTAAATTGAAAATGATATCTTTTTTGGGACAGAATCAAAAATTTCATATTATTTTGGGACGAAAAATAATTTTAACTCGTACATTCTAGAACTTGCTCTTGGAATGCATTTTGAGATCATACATTTTGGCATGTGTACTTAAATGATAAAGGCAACTAGGAAACCCATCATTTGGCCTTTCTTTTATCTACCTGATCACATTAATCTTTTAGGAGAGCCACTTTGAGCATAGTCTTTTCTTTGTTGAATGAACATATCAAATTAGTCATGCTCCATTTCTTTCTTGAACTCTTCCATTTGAACCCTTACTATTTTGCAAATTGTGGAAATCATTGAAAATATTTGTTGTGATTGAATTTATGATGAAGGGGAGATGATGGTTGAGAAAAAGAAAAAATGGAGAAGGGAAAAAATGGAGAAGAAAAAAGAGGAAAAGAAAAGGAAGAGTGAAAGATGATTAAAAAAATGATTGAAAAAAAAAGTCTAGAGGCGGAAAGAATGAGCAGAAAAGAAGCTGAAATTTGTTGCAGAATTTTTCTGAAAGTAACACTGAACCCTTCAGTGTTGCCCCTATTTTTCGAAATTATGAAAAGAAACAGGTGTGGGTAGGGGGATGTGTTGATAAAAATAAAATTTTATTAAAAGAAAATGAAGAAGTGAATGTGAAAAAAAATGAGAATGGCAAGATGTATCCCTTTGAATTTTGATGTACGTTTTATTTGATTAACACATTTGAAAAGTGATAAATTTAACCTTTCTAATCCTTTTTATCCCACCTTATCCTGAGCCCCATTACAACTATTTTAAAAGTCCTTTTGATATTTGCACAATGTTCATTGAACTTGGTGGAGATTTAATTGGGGAGCAAGCTTATGGTAATGTCTTGTCTTGTTTAATTTTGAGTGTTTTGCTACCCCTTATATATACTTGAGCGTTATTGAGCGAAACCATTGTGAGGCCATGAATTCTTGAATTCTTGTATTCTACATAAGTTGCAAGATTTTTGTAAGCCACTCTATCACTCATTTGTATTCGGTGAACCTTATTTGGTCTCTTTTGAAAGTGTCATTGTTTTGCTATCACTTGCACACACTACAAAAAACTCTTGGATTAGCGACGGAAATTTCCGTCGGTAATACTTGAAAATTCGGTCGGTAAAGAGGTTACCGACGGATTACCGACGGAAAGCGATCTGTCGCTAAAACCATGGTCGGTAATTTATTACCGACGGAAATTATATTCCGTCGGTAATTACCGACGGATTATAGACGTCGGTAAATAGAATTTTCCGTCGGTAGTCATTCAAATCAAATTCGTCGGTGCTGCAAATTAGCGACGGATTTAACGACGGATTTTTCCGTCATGAATGTACCGACGAAAATTTCCGTCGCAAATTAAAAAAAGCGAAATCGTATGAAAGTTTACTGACGGAAATCCGTCGGCAATTACCGACGGAAAAAATCCGTCACAAAATTTGCGACGGTAATTTCCGTCGGTAATATTAGTTTTTCAAATTACATATTTTAGTCACCGACGAAAATTTCCGTCACAAATTTATAATTTTCGTCGCAAATTTATGTATATAGTTGAGTTTTATATTTTAAAATTAATATTAATACCTGTTAAAAAATATAAAATTCTAATTAATTAAATCTTCAAAACAAAACCCAATATAAGATTTAAATTCAACAATCTCCACAATTTGAAATAGATTATCCAAATTCGACACAAAATATCAAATTCTACCAAATCCTTAAAACATCTAATACAATAAACATGATCACAAGTCTCCCAAATCAGCATTCCACCTCGCATCATTTCCATAAATTGTTGCATTTGGGCTTGAAGCACTGAAATTTCTGCTTGCATCTCAGTACGCACCTCCAATATTTTTTCCTCTAACTGTCTCTTGCACTCTGATTTTGAACAGACACCTTGAGTAACACTGGATTGGCTGCTTGAACTTCCTTCTCCTAAATTACCAATGCCGAAGATGCGACCTTTTTTTGGTGCAACAGTTTGACGGAAGATATCTCCCATATTAATCTGAGGAGCATCAGGCATTTGACTCAGTTCATCTTTCTTTTGTTCGATTGCAGTCTGTGAATTTACATGGTTAATAATGAATTATTAATCAAATATTATAGATTTATCATTTTACTTAAAATCATATACTTTAAAAACACAAAATATTATACTTACAGCAATATTTTCAGCTACTACATATGCGTACTTTCCATTTTCATCCGGAGGGTGGAAGTTTAAAAAGATGTCATACTCATTGGCTTCCTTTTTATGCTTTTTGGCCTTATTAACAAAGAAAACAAATTAAACATATTTGTATGCTAACACAATCTACAAAAAATTAAACATATATTTCATACTGATATTTCTTGCCATCAATTTTAGCCAAATCATTAAAAAGATTAATTAACATAATAGATATTCATAAATGAGATTTAGCAGAGATATGATAGTATCTACTAGCACATAAGAAGTCTGAAAATAAATTAGATCAATACCAAAGGCAATAAACATAGCTCTATAGAGTATATTAATCGAACGCAGTAACTAAACAGTAAAGGAATCCAGAGCATTCATAAGCAGGCCTGAATAAGTATTGTTGTACAATTACACGACTTAAAGGAGCTTGAAGGAATGATGAAATGAGTGTTATCATAATACCATATCCAGTGTGATGAGATTTATTTTCAAATTGAGAAAGTGAGAAATCTGAGTCGTAGATGAGGAAAATGGGAGGTCGACAAATCCCTTTCGATCTATAAAGGGTGGAAATTCCTTACCAACAAATTTCTTCTCTTCCTTTTTCCCCCCACAGTTCCTCCTTGATTGAAAATGTCTTAGAAGGGCAAACAGTCACCAGCAGCGAAGGCGGGTTTCGTCATTCCGGACAACCTCACCACTCCTCTCCCTGCGGAAGACATTGCTCCTCCGCCATCCAAGAAGAACAATCTAGATAAACAAATTTGTCGTACAAAACATCCAATCCATTAGATTAAAGACAAATGCCTCAACTAGTTATTCTGAGCTCTACACATCATCCCAACTCCCCTAATGATCAATACATACAGTATAGCTTCATATCATTTTGAAACCAGAATCCAGCAGACATCTTACTAGCCACCTTGTCTTACAGTCTGCAACTTCAACATTCATCCAGTTTAGTGAAGACAAGCAAAGAAAAAGGCATTGCAGGATACAATCCATCATTAAACAACTAAATTTTCAGAACAGCAATCAACGACTCAGAAAGATTCAATCCATTGATGTCTATATAACTGAGAATCTGGATTATTCAGAAAAGAGAGTTGAAGTAGCAACTTACAGAACGCAGATCCCAACCAGGTAATTTTCCATAGGATGAGGCTTGGCGTATTCTCTCCTTCTTTACCTCCCAAAGTTCACCACCCAATGCATCACTAACTTTGGGAACACCACCATTTGCAATCTGTTCAAAGATTGAAAAATATCACAAAAGATAACACGTGAAAACAGATAAAACACAAAGCAATTAGACTTCAACCATAGATTCACCTTTGGTTGTGCATCTGATGAATCCTGACCAGCACCTTCCAAAGGTAGTCCTGGTGGTGCTTCTCCTTTCAAAGCAGCAGCCTTCAGGAGGAATTTAAAAGCCAATGAACACAAATAATTTCAAATATGACAGAGACCAAAGATCTCAATTAAGGTAATATTTCAACATGTCACACTAAATTTGGCACAACAACAACAACAAATACAGTGTTTTGGCGTAAATCATCCCTGACCCAACTTTATTTTTCTAAACATGCAGGTTGGCATACTGTCATAAACTCATTTTACACTAAGTTGTAAACAAAATGAATATTTTGTTCTTAACTATTGCCAATCTATTAATAGTTGAACTTATTTAACTTTAACAATTTATTACTACTGAGAAATACCAAAATGAAAAACAAAAAAGATTATTATAAATTGTGAGGTGATAAGAACAGATAATAAATTAATAAAATTTAATTGTTATTAATCCATAATTAAAACTTGTTTGGGGGTACTATGGGCTTCATACCAATATTGGTGTGATGAATATGGTGTAACACTAGTCCTCAGATTAATATGGTGTGAAGAATGGAGTTTGGTTGGCATCTTTCATGCCAACACCTCAGCAAATCTGCAACTTTTGCAGTTAAGTTGGAGACACTAACGAAAAAATTATCATCAAGAGATTTACATTTGAATATTACCTTGACTTCCTTTGACAAGGTAACCCTCACCCATTCCAAATTGTTCTCACCCTTCGTTTGACATCAAGAGTTGGAGGTTGTACTTGATCCCCGCTGACAAGGTAACCCTCACCCATTCCAAATTGTTCTCACCCTTCGTTTGACATGCACAACCACCTTCTCTAGCATGGTAAGTATTAGCAGCTACAGGCTGAGGATTGCAACAGCGAACAGTAGTGTCTAATTGCTCCACAGAAAAATTAACACGAACAAATTTCACTTTGGCCTCCCATAAATGAGCCATTGCCTGGTCTATAGCATCAGACGTAGACCTGGACATCCTATCATACCCACTATGGTACATATCTTGCCCTGTCCACAGAGGATAAGCCCATGGGGGAGGCTTCGGCAATAGCGCATCTCCATTTGCCAATGGAATTCCTCCTCTAGAAAGCTTTAGTGAATTGGAGACATCCTTTGAGTTACTAATTCAACGATATAGACAAACTTCAGCAAAGACTCTTATCCAATGAATTATAACAAATCAAAAGCACAATTTCATCGTTTCTCCTGATAACTATTAGTCAAGAACTCACCTGGGAGCTTCACTCTTTAAGACTTCAACACAGATCAGGTAAGGAGCCTTTTCTCTGGAATTTAAAAGAACAGCTTCATCTTCTGGTATGTGAACCACACGATACATACCTTTACCCATTGGAAAACATACACCTGAGATGCCATTATGAATAGAATGGGTGAATCTTGTTCCGTTTAACATGAGCAGGTGAAAAGGTGATTAATAAGTAGGTAGATTAGTTAAAGTACATAAAAAAATGAAATGACAAAACATAAATCGTACTCATAAGCTATTAAATTATCTGATACTAAGCCTACTATAAAGACCGCAAATTGCATAGAGAACATTATAATGAATTTATACACACAACGAATCTGTTAGTTACAATTCATGTCTTGATGAGTTCTGGAAGAGTAACAAATTTCAACTCTTTCTCAGTTTCAAGATACACTATTTGATTCTATTCCCATGTAGGATCATCAAGATCACCCAGTGTACTCATAGCACAAAATATTACTCCATATTTGCATGATTGACGCTCAATAAGATAAATATAAATTTTTAAAATTGATCAGCATCAAGAACACAAGAAAGGTAAAAGCAACTGCCAAATATGGAGTCCTTAGTTTTACCCTCAAAAGTTTGTCATTCTTTTGAACAGAGAGGGCTCTTCTACACATTACACTTATGAGAAGGAAACAATTTAAGTTTGGACTTTAAGCCTGCTATAGAATATACATGTGACTACCCTGCAACAGCATTCATACAGTGCAAATGGCTTCTAAAATCTGTGAGAGGTGGTCAAGAAAAGAAGTAATTATTATGCCTCGAAAGAACCAACACAGATTCTCAAAGAAAATTCCCACATATTTCTAGATGGTAAAAAGAAAGAAATCAATATTCTGCAACTCCACAAAAAAAAAATAATAAACAAAAACCAAAACATAAATCAATGTTGAACTACAATTACCTCCACTGCTTTGAGCATCATCTATATGCACATTGGTCTCTACAAGTGACTGAAAAGATGCAGATATCAAAATTTCAGAACAGCAAAGATGGATGGACATGTGAAAATTTTGAAGTAAAGAAGAAAAGAAAAAATAAGGCAACCTCACAAAGAGCAGTTTTGCGGTCTTCAACAGGAAATTAGTAGGTTGGAGGATCTTTGACGTGAGGATTGAATGTAAACTTCCCATATTTGAGCAATCAACAAAAAGAAAAGGGGAGAACCTGACGTGCGAGCTGCTATCGGGAGTAAGGCGGCGGCGAGAAGTGGTGGCGACGTACCTAGGGCTTCACCAGTTTGATTTTTTCATCTGTTCTTGGCTCTCAAGTCTTCGTAAGAAAATTTTGGATTAAAAACAGCAATTAACTATCACGTTTTTAACAGAAAACGTGTTTTTGGGATTTTAAATAAAATTTTATATATTTGCCGACGGAATATTCCGTCGGTAATTAAATACACAAATTCTTTTTTTTAAATAAAATTTGATATCTTTACCGACGAAATTACTCCGTCAGTAAATTAAAACTCAAAATTAATTTTTTTACAAATAAAATTTGATGTATTACCGACGGACTTAATCCGTCGGTACTTTAATTATAAAATTTATTTTTTAAAAAATAAAATTTGATTTACCGACAGATTCATTCCGTCGGTAATTAAATACACAAATTATTTTTTTAAAAATAAAATTTGATATCTTTACCGACGGATTTATTCCGTCGGTAAATTAAAACCCAAAATTAATTTTTTTAACAATAAAATTTGATATATTACCGACAGAGTCAATCCGTCGGTAAGTTAATTATAAAATTTATTTTTTAAAAAAATTTTGATTTGCCGACGGATTTATTCCGTCGGTAAATAAAAAATTAAAATTTTTTTTCAAATTGATATATTTACCGACGGAATAAATCCGTCGGTAATGTAAAAATAAAAATTAATTTTCTTTAAATAAAATTTTATATATTTAGCGACGGAAAATAGTCGTCGGTAATATTCCGGGGTATTATCCCTCCAAAATAACGACGGAATTCCCGACGGAAAATAATTCGTCGCTAATTCCGTCGGTAATCCGTCACAAAAACCGTCGAAAATTCTTATTGATGATTTTTTTAAAATAAATCATATGAAATCAATAAAACGTCGGTAATCCGTCGTTAAACCGTCGGTATTTACCGACGGATTATTTCCGTCGGTAAATCCGTCGGTATTCTGACAGTTTCTTGTAGTGACATGATTGTCAATTTTTTCTTTACCTTGTTTTGATTTTGGTTTGCTTGAGGACAAGCTGTTGGATTGTATACTAAAAGTCTAACTTTAGTATGAACAATGTCATAACAATATTTGAAATGAGAATCGTTGATCAAATGATTGCATCTTATAATTTATTTTATATGCATGATGCAATAGTCCATTTACTTTATACTGTAGATAATATGTTGTGCGACAACACGCGGAAGATCATATTATCGGTTTCCTTATAAAGTATAAACAGATGCTCACAACTGAGATAGACGGGGACTCTCTATCGGTATGGTTGTAGTGTGGTTCGGTATTAACTTGTCTTGGCTATAGAATCACATTAGTGTACTCGTGTGTATTGAGTAGGATCGCCTGAGATCGTTCTTCTTATACTGACTAAATAGTAGAACTTGATCTCTGTTATTATGGAAGTTCGTGTTCTTAATCCCTATACAATAACCTCGACACGTAGGCCAGTATGTATTTCTTTGATTCATCAATGGGTGAGATTTAAAAGTATTAAATCAACAAACTCGGTGAGTTGGGAAATAGTGCTGTATCTATGGTGTGCTGTTAATTGTAGAAGGAATCCATGTCCGACATAGGTTGATGATGTCCCCTTGAGGAGCTCATAAGGTTTATCATGTAAATCTTGCAAGTGGATTAATTTTCGGCATGATAATAAGGTTGAGTGGTACTACTCTCGGAAGAGATATTAATTAATTTGAGTTGTTAGTAACTTAATTAATTAATGGGCATTGTATATCTTAAACATGGGGAGACTTCGGGCTCATAATAAGAAGGAGCCCAAAACGTAATTTTGGGTTGGAGTGGGTAGTGCAGTAATAATAATTTAGTGGAATTTATTATTATTATTGGATTAAATATAAGCTTTGGGCTAAGCTTGGATATTTAATCCAATGGAGGCCCAACTCCAATTCTCCTCCTGATCCCTGATGTAGCCCAGTATATAAGTGAACTCAACCTCTTGGAACCCTGATGATTCATGCGCCTCTTTTGACGTAAGTTAGGGAAAGAAGCAGATTGAGAGATCCTGCAGACTGTTGCCCACACAACAACAGGATCACACTTGGGACATACAGTAGAAGATCAGAGGTAGTTCTCTACAGATCATCCTCTACACCAACCCAGAAGTACGGTAAACATTTAATTTTAATTGCTTCCTCTGTTATCGTTTATCTGAAATCCTAATGGATCATGTTGAACCACACGATCCAATTGCCAACAATTGGTATAAGAGCGTTGGTTTCGTGGTGAAACGTGAGTCGTTAGGTGGGTTGTGATTATTTGATTATATGATTTAATATGGAATAATCGCATGTTTGTAATCAAGTTATGTTATTGATTATTTTGATTATGTGATTATGTTAATTAATCTGGAAATAATCATATGGGTTCTCTGTTATTGTTTTTCCCTTCGTATCCAATTTGGTCTGTGTGATTGCTGCTGATTGTTATTGCTGTACACATCACACAATCTCCTATCACACACACACACACACTGCTCGATGGGTGTCCTTCCGGCGTGTGAACGTTGGCAAGTGACGGCGGCGTCTGAAGCCAGTGCCGACAATTGATGGCTGGTTGCATCGGCCGGACCAGAAATGTCACGGCGGCAGTGGAAAGGGCTGAAGGCGAAGACATGTGTGTGTAGTATGCGCTCGTTTCTGACAGCGGCGTTCCGAGCGCGTCTGATTCGGCTTCCGGGCAGGCCCACTGCAAGTTTTGGGCTTAGGCGCGGCAGCGCTGGAGTGGGCAGCCATCACGGCGAGGAGAGTCTGGGCGACACGTTGGCGTGACCTGGAGACTCACGGACTGACGGCGGAAGAGCGTCAGAACGGCGTCTGACGGAGCAGCTTCCGGGCGGGTCGCCAGATGATTTGATCGAGTCTAAAGGGGATCTGAGAGAGTCCGATCCAGATCGGATCAGAGCAGATTGGCGATGCGCATCGGACGCCCAGAGAGGAAGATTGGGGAGCTGTCGTTGCTGGCGGCGCGAATTCGGTTGGGCCGTCAGGGGTCTTCGACGAACGATGCCGCTCGAGGCTTACTGTCGGGCGAAGCGGTGATGGCAGTGGGCGGCGGAAGCTGGTCGCGGCTGGGTCGGTTCTTCCAATCGAAACGATGACTGGTCAGTGGCGTGGATTCTCCTGGCAACGCTGTGTATGGAAGGCCGCGGCGGTTGGGCTCTGGTTGCGGCGTCTGAACGGCTGGCAGGAAACCAAGAGCACGTCTCGGCACGATTCCGGTGGGTTGTCGCGGCGCACTGGACGGTGGCTCTATTCACGTGGGCTGTGGGTGCGACAGCCGGCGACACTGGCACCAGGTTGCGCCGGTGTGCACTGGGTGTTGAAGCTGGTCGCGGCTGGCGTTAATCTAGGGCAGCAAGCAAATGGGCTGGGCCATTTTTTAATTGCTGGCCAATGGATTTTGGGCCTGTGTACAGTTGGGCCCAATTTAATTGAGCTGGCAATGGGCTTGTTGTGTTGGGTGTCTCAGCTAGGCCTTGTTTTAATTTGGTTTTGGGCTGTTCTCATGGGCCCAATTTTAATTAAAATGGATATGGGCTGTTGGACCTTAACTGCTGGATTAATTTATTTTAATTAATTGTGGGTAATGGGCCAAGCATGATAAATTAATTAATTATATTAATGGACTAATTTTGTGCTAGTGGGCTTGGTGGACTTAATTTGATTTTGGGCTAAGATTATGGGCCATGGATAATGGGCTTGATTAATTATTTAATCTGCTGCTCATTTTGTGCTAATTTGTTGCTCTTGGGCCCAAATTAATTGATCCACCATTTATGCAATTAATTATGATATATAACTGATTTAATTGTTTTAACTTGACAATTAATTGTTATATATGTAAGGCATGTTCTATGTGATTTACTTATTTAAATTGCTGTTAATAGAAGCATGTCTTAGTTGTATATTTTATTCTGGAATATTATATGCATGTTAAAAACCCTCGGTAATTAAATAACTAAGTGGGAGAGGGAATTGATAATTAATTCCCGCGGCCTCCATTATTGGTTTGTTAGTAATGTGAATAGACTTGCGCGTCGGCATTAGAGCCTTCCTCCCCATCGGATGAGTTTATTCATGGATTGCTGGAACAGACTTCATTAAATAATTACGTTTGTAATGTGATGCATATGAACTTGTGCGTTGGCTTAGACCTTCCTCCCTATCGGATGAGTTTATATGCAGTTCACTGGTACAAACTTGTAATAGATGACTGTAGGAAGTTATCCGAGCGCATGTGCACTTCTCTATCTGTAAGGCACATAACCTTGGGCCGCGGACTTGGGGTCAAATAATGGTGTACACTTAGATGTAAATAATATGTATCCTCCCCATCGGAGTCACTGCTTTTATTGCATGGCTAAAGAGGAACCGACTATTAATTATTTTGTCATAAAGTGAGGTTGACAAATGAAATTAATGGGTAAAACCTTCTCTTGTAAATGTTCGGGTTTGTAAACGTCCACACTATCGTGGCTTGCAGACTCACGGTGCTTGAGATGTCGGTGAATTTTATTTTATATTATTTTGAGGGAATCAATATAAAAGAATAAAATTCGAAGATTTGATCGGTAAATTTATTTGTAATTCTCTGAATTTCGAATGGTTTTATCTCATTTTTTATTAACTAAAAAAAATTAAATTTACTTGTCCAAATTAGATGATTAGAAAAGAATCTTGGTTTTGAAAATTACTGCTTAAGAAAATACATGTGTATTCTCACAAAGGACGTCTCATGATGCCTATTAAAGTCTCTAGTGAAGGGATGAGAGGTTCATAGAAATATGATGGTCTCATGTAACTCTTCGGATACTTGAGTAAATTAAAAGGCAGAAGATCATGGTTGAAATTGATGAATGAATTGGAAAAGCTTGGAATAGAAATTGAAAGGGAAGCCTAAATCAATTTATTCTTCACAATTTGCCTGGACGTTTTGAGCAAGTTCTACCTGAAATACGAGAGGTTGTATATGGTGGGAAACTTCTAACAAAACATGTGGCAAAAGAAAGCCATTTTTCATCATGATGTGAACAAGTTTAATATCTTATTTACTAATGGTTTAAACATGATTAGTGATGGCATCTACTGACACGAAGTATGTAGATACTGGAATCACTAAATGTTTATCACTGAGTAAGGATAAGATTGTTAATAACATGGGTAAAACTACAAAGGTAGTGGCTATTGCAGTGGGAGTTGTTTATTTATCTCATGATAAGAATAAACGATTGATTATGATAAATTGTCTTTTCGTACGTTTCATAGAAAGAATTTAATTTCGGTTTCTATGCATTAACGGATGGAGACTTCATTTCATTTAAATGACATAGTCATAGTAATGAGGAATGAGGCTATAATCCGTTAAAGTACGTTGGTGGATAATATGTAAACTCTTGAATCATATACATCCCATAGATGCAATAAATAGTAATTAATAATACATCTTCTAATATTAGTAAGAGAAAAGAACCTTTGGAAATGAACTAAACATACATTTGGCGTCTATGACTAATTCATTTTACTTGAGTAGGATTCAAAAGTTGATAGCCGATAGACCGTAAGGTTTATCTGAAGTGGAAACTATCGGACTTGCGAGTCTTGCTTGGAAGTAAAAATGATTAACTGCCTTTTCAAGGCTGTGGGGTGTAGAGCCAAAGATATATATGTTGGAATTAGTTCATTCTGATTCAAGCGAACCTAATATTATTCAGGCGAGAGGTGGTTATGAATATTCAAAAATTATTCTGGAAATCAATATATTTATATGATGCACTGCATGTCTAAGTTCTTTGATTAAATCAAGAATTGTAAGGCTGGTACAGTAAAGCGTCATGGAAAATATATTAAGTCATTACGATTCAATCATGATGGCGAATACCTCTTGGGATAGTTAGGAGCTATTGATCAGAAGTTGAGATTAAATCTCAAGTTGACTACACCGGGTATGCCCCAAACTGAATGGTGTGGTGGATAGAAGGAATAAGGCTCTTATGGTTATGATTAGATAGATGATGAATTATTTGAAATAATTAAAATTCATTTTATGGATATGCCCTAGAAACAGTAATTCGTAAAACATTTGTCTGTTTGTGGGACATCCTGGAAAAATAAAGGTTGATTTATTTAGTCCAAAAGAGCGAAGGGTGACTGTTAACACAAACACCAAATTTTTGGAAAAGGACTATGTAATAAATCACAAGCCCATGTATAAATTGTTCTAAAGGAAGTGAGAGAAAAACACAAAGTGTAAGTACCAAGTGTACAAGAGGATATACCACAAGGTAAACTGCAACGCGTGTCACGTCTGATACACAATTACATGTAGTGCCTTGTCGTAGTGGGAGGGTTGTATGACAACCCATAAATATATGTTTTGGGAGAGTCGTGAGACTTGATCCCTAGTCAACATGGTATTGTCCCATGGATACGACGTAGCACTACAAGATTAAAATGCGGAATCTTAGTAAGTTGCAATGTATGTTGAAATAGAATCTACGGATTCTAAATTAAGTCTGGAGCTTGAAAGATCACTAAAATGGTGTAAAAGCCATTGCAAGTGGTCATAGGAAATAAAGAGGATCATACGGAAAGGTGAAAACCTTGGAAGCAAAGCTTGTTGAGAAAAGGTGTACTCAGAAAGAAATGGTTCGATTATGAGGAAACATGTTCGCTGGTAGCTATGCTTATGTTGATCCGGATTCTTTTATTGCTGCTATAAGGAACAGCAAATAGATGTCAAAGACAGCTTTCCTGATTGGAAGTCTTGAGGAAAACATCTATGTGAAGCAACCAGAGTGATTCATTGCAAAGTACTAATAGCATTTTTGATAGTAAGCTTAAAAGTGTCCAGCGATGGACTAAAGCAAGCTTTAAGATTGTGAATCATCTGTTTTGATTAGCTAATCCAGTGGCATGGATTTAAATCAATGAGCGGATGAGTCTTGTGTGTTGTAAAGAGTGACGGAAATGTGGTGGTGTTTTTTGTACTATACGAAGATAGTATCTTGCTCATTGGAGACAATGAAAGAGTATTATCGGGCGTATGGGTACGGTTAATAAAGCGGTAGAGATGAAGGACTTAAGAAAGGCAAAATATATTCTTTTGATCACGGTAATACGGATCACAGAAAGGACATTATGCTTATCTCAAGTTTCATAAATGATACAGTCCATACTCGTTTAGCATGTAAATTTATCTAAGTGAATGTGTCTTTGAGACACAAGAAGAAGATAAAGAGGATGAAAGCGGTTCCTTATGCTCCGGCGAATAAGGAAGCTTAATCTAAGGAATGCTATGAACAATGTTGGATATCTGTTTTGCTGGATGCATCAACAGTGGGTATCAACGTAACCCGGAACAAGAATGATGAACTGTGGCAAGACAAATATAAAGTGCCTGAGAAGGACTGGAAATTATATGTGGACTTACTGGACAGATTCACTGCTTCTTGCGGATTACGTAGATTCGGATTTTTTAGTCAGATTGGACGGCAGTAAATTCACCTCAAAGGTTATGTGTTTAATCTTAGGAAGTAGAGTCATAATGTGGAGGAGTGTTATATAGAAATATATTTCAGACTCCGGACTCCATCATGGAAAGATGATGAATTGGAGCCTATGAGGCAGCCAAAGTATCTATATGACTCTAGAAACTTCATGATGGACTTTGAAGTGTTTCTAAGTTTGCCCAAGGTAATCACAATTTACATTGATGATATTGGTGCAGTTGCAAACTTGAAGAAATCACAAGTCTATAAGGCAATTAAACACATGGAGCGCGAGTACCACCTGTTACGAGAAATCGTATGATGAGGGGAAGGTTGTTGTCGCCTAGATTGCATCGGATGATAACCTAGTAAATCCATTTACAAGGACCTTAAGGCGAGAGTTTTTAATGGTCGTGTAGTGGAAGTAGGAATCAGATGTATGGCAGAAGACATGACAGCATAGTCTTTTAGTATAAGTGGGAGATTGTTGGATTGTATACTAAAAGTCTAACTTTAGTATGAACAATATCATAACAATATTTGAAATGAGAATCGTTGATCAAATGATTGCATCTTATAATTTATTTTATATGCATGATGCAATAGTCCATTTACTTTATACTGTAGATAATATGTTGTGCGACAACACGCGGAAGATCATATTATCGGTTTCCTTATAAAGTATAAACAGATGCTCACAACTGAGATAGACGGGGACTCTCTATCAGTATGGTTGTAGTGTGGTTCGGTATTAGCTTGTCTTGGCTATAGAATCACATTAGTGCACTCGTGTGTATTGAGTAGGATCGCCTGAGATCGTTCTTCTTATACTGACTTAATAGTAGAACTTGATCTCTGTTATTATGGAAGTTCGTGCTCTTAATCCCTATACAATAACCTCGACACGTAGGGCAGTATGTATTTCTTTGATTCATCAATGGGTGAGATTTAAAAGTATTAAATCAACAAACTCGGTGAGTTGGGAAATAGTGCTGTATCTATGGTGTGCTGTTGATTGTAGAAGGAATCCATGTCCGACATAGGTTGATGATGTCCCCTTGAGGAGCTCATAAGGTTTATCATGTAAATCTTGCAAGTGGATTAATTTCCGGCATGATAATAAGATTGAGTGGTACTACTCTCGGAAGAGATATTAATTAATTTAAGTTGTCAGTAACTTAATTAATTAATGGGCATTGTATATCTTAAACATGGGGAGACTTCGGGCTCATAATAAGAAGGAGCCCAAAACGTAATTTTGGGTTGGAGTGGGTAGTGCAGTAATAATAATTTAGTAGAATTTATTATTATTATTGGATTAAATATAAGCTTTGGGCTAAGCTTGGATATTTAATCCAATGGAGGCCCAACTCCAATTCTCCTCCTGATCCCTGATGTAGCCCAGTATATAAGTGAACTCAGCCTCTTGGAACCCTGATGATTCCTGCGCCTCTTTTGACGTAAGTTAGGGAAAGAAGCAGATTGAGAGATCCTGCAGACTATTGCCCACACAACAGCAGGATCACACTTGGGACATACAGTAGAAGATCAGAGGTAGTTCTCTACAGATCATCCTCTACACCAACCCAGAAGTACGGTAAACGTTTAATTTTAATTGCTTCCGCTGTTATCGTTTATCTGAAATCCTAACGGATCACGTTGAACCACACGATCCAATTGCCAACACAAGCAAAGGTTAAGGTGTGGGTAGTTTGATAAATTGTAATTTTACATAATTATTTTAGATGAAATTCACTTCTTTACGCGTGAGTTGTGAATTATTTAATGTTAATTATGACTTATTTCTATTTTATACACTTGAGCTTTTATTATTTTATTTCTTATTAAAACATGTCAAAATTGATATAAATTACACAGTCATCATAATTTATTTTGTGGGACAGTTACAATAATATTAATTGCAGGAAAATAAAGAATTGACCAAGCAATAACAAGGAGAGATTTGATTTGAAGAGAAAAAGAAAACTTATCAAAGGGAGAAAAGATACAATGAACTTGGACAACTAAAAAAAGAAAGGTGATCAAAAAATTTAATTAGAGGATTTAATTTATGATTTTGGGGATTATAACATCACGATTCGGGATCTCACATCTGGATACTCACGTTGAGAGCAGATTGGGAACGCAACCATGGGAGGAAGAACACCATCATTAGAACATCGGTTCTTTTATTTAAATTTTATAGTTTAATTATGTAATTCATTTTCTAGTCCGAGGGTTGTGAACTTCCCGTAGAATTATTTATTTGATTGTTTGAAATTTTATGTTGCAAACTTTTATATGAATTTATCTTATTGCATGTACTGAATTGATTTTATAATAATTTGATAATTGTTTTAGACTGACCATCTAGATTATGTTAAATTATTTATTGCTATTTCATGATCCATGATCCGTAATTGTTGTGAGGATTGAATAGAGTAGCGAAATAGAGGAGGGCCCTCTAGGTGTAATAAGATCTAGATTGTATGATTCCTAGCCGATTTTCGTAGCCTAGTAATTCTATGTTGGAGTCTTAATGCATTTGCAAGTTCGAATCCATAGGGTCACTTGTAAATAGTTCAATTTAGTGGTCGTACCCTAATTGATGATCTTAAGAACATTCGGGTTAATTTGGTCGTACCATTAGCCTAGGAATTTGAGTTTGTATAATTGTTTGCATGTTTAATTCTTGTGATTTTATGAATTAGGATATGGGAGGGGATCAAATCCTTGGACTAGGTTGTTATTTTATTTGTTCTATTATTTAATTTTATGTTTGCTATTTTAATTATTTATTTTCATGTTAGTAGTTGTTAGAATCCAATCCATCCCCCCATTGTTACTTTAGAAATACGTTAAGTTCAATTGAAATTCGATTACTCCCTGTGGGTTTGACCCTTACTTACCCTACTACATTCTTAGTGGGTTTGTTTGGAAAATTACTTACCCTACTACATTCTTAGTGGCGACAGTACACCAGGATGAATATGAAAATAATTTGGAGAGGAAATTTTACAAAATATAAAGATAAGGCTAATTATAATGTGTACCCGGGTGCACCCTATCTTAGGGTGCACCCATATACAAATATAAACAAAAACATATACAATTATGAGCAAAAACGTATACAATTTAATTATTAATTTTTTAATGAAAAATTGAGTGTAAAAATATATACTTATTAAAAAACATGTATACACTATTGAATAAAAAGTTATACACATATGTATGTTGTTTTTTTAATGAAAAACTTATTGTGAAAAAAGTATACAATAATTACAAACACGTATACAAAATAAAATAATATGTATACAAAATAGAATAAAAAGTCACACACATATGGGTGCACCCAATATACACTCAAAAGATAATGAACTTGAAAAACAAAAAAATATTTACAGGATAGAGATCATACAATAGTATACAAAAATAGAGCTTGAGATAATATTTATAATAAAATACTACCTCCGGCCACTTACAAGGTATCCATTTCACTATTCCTGTTGTCCGCTTCAAATGTATCAATTTTCTCTATTTAGTAAAGAAAGTACACAATATGACCCACCACTTCTCTCTAATACAACTACCCACTTTACCTATAAAAATAATACTTCTTAATCCACGTGCAAAAAGAAAATAAAGACCTTATAATTATCCACATGCAAACAGCAAATGACTACCTTATAAGTGGCCGGATGGAGTATTAAAACTATAGAAATATAGATGGAGAATCATACTAAAAAGTATTTTAAGTTTTCTAAAATAAATTTTATAAACGTTTTTATTAAATATATTATACTAGAAAAAATTCAAAATATTTATTAATATTAATTTTTAAATAGGGCCCCTTTGTCAATTTCGCACAAGCCCCCCGGAATCTCAGGGCTGGCCCTGCTTATTTGTATGGTGTCCTCGAATTCTTATCGTGTCAATCATGTTCTCATGAAACATCATACGATGCATCACAAATTGTAGCTCGAATTCTATGTGAATTATAACTCGGATTCTCTGTGTCATTTGGTACACCATCTCTTGTGCCACACGGGTATTTAA
This sequence comes from Pogostemon cablin, assembly GCA_023678885.1. NCBI lineage: Eukaryota > Viridiplantae > Streptophyta > Magnoliopsida > Lamiales > Lamiaceae > Pogostemon > Pogostemon cablin. The sequence goes on along the minus strand of CM042985.1, from coordinate 21,393,996 downwards.
TTTGTCTTGTTTCAAATGGAAATCAAGGATACAAAGGGTAAATAAGAGATTAAATTCAGAATCGCCAAAAAATATGTTCACACAGGTCGAGTGGGAATGATGCTCAAGTCTGAGTGGAGTGTCGAAGTCGTTCTATAGGAGAAATACAGTTCTCTTGGATAGAGAGACTAACCACTTGGGTCACGGCATGTCTTTCCAGAAACCTTTTTAAGCAACTCACACGGGTTGAGCGGCGGATCGAGTGAAATTTGCTCTAGCATATAAATAAAAATTATAATATTTTATAGCGGAAGTTATAACGAACTTCTGTGAAACGATCTTACACAAGTCTTTTCCTTTCTAATATATATGTTTGAATATTCTTATTAAAAAAAACACTATATTGCATAATTTTGACGATGTTCTTAAATAATTAATTTTTAATTTTTGGATTTTTTTCAATCCAAAATCCAAAAGATTAACTAATGTTACAATTTTGATCCGTGTAAAAGTGTAATGAGACTGACAAATGAACAAAGAGTTGGTATTATTTTTAAAAATATGAATATACTTAGATCCAAGGATATTGCATGTGAATAATATCAGTTCAAGACATATTTGACGAGTCCTGGAAAATGAGTGTTGGTGAAGTAGTGATCCCAGTCGATGCATATTGGATCAAAATTAAGCATCTCCATTTCCAAGTTGCTTCCTCTAATTACGTTAGCTCGCAACTTCGTGTTAGAATCATCGAAACTGCAAAAGAAAATAAAAGAAAGTGCTATTTGTTACGGAGGGAGTATATATTTTCTTGAGGTTTTGCGTGGATTTTCAAAATCATGAATAATGATAATCTATGTTTGTTTTGAGTTTTGGTATGATTGATTTTAACTTTATATCAAATAAACGCGTAAAAGGTGGGTGGTGTTGTACATGCATTACATGGCAAACAGATATGGCTTGTAAAGATCAGCTAGATGCAATGCTTTGTCCACTCCCCGTCTTGCATTGGTATATACACTTTCAAAACGATTCCAGAATAACTTGTTTATAAATTTCAATATCTGAAGAAAAAAACAAAAAAACAAAAAGAATAATATTAGGGTTGCTTGGTTGGGGATAGTGGGAGGGGTAATGAGAATAGATGTGTATTGATTCTCATTGTGATGTTTGGTTGGTACAGTGCATGAGAATCAAATCCCAATATTTCAATAACTACTCCCCGTCATGTCATTGACTCTTTAGTAAAACTCATTGCCATTTCGATTGAGGAATTCGTACCAAGCAATCCCTTAGTATGTAAAAAGTAACTCCATTGATTGATGAGTCCGTAACAAAGAAAATATTAACCGACCATATTTCGATTAAGTGTGACATGTTCGAAGTTGTTTGTTGGAGGATGGAGTTTGATGCAGTGGTACTTATACAATTGTTTTTGGCATGCTACCTATTTCGGCCCAAAATTTATCTTATATTTATGCATTATAAGCTCATTAGATTTAGATATGTTAAATAAGCCCAGATGGAGTAGTGCGTACTCAAATTTATATATTGGGATTCATTAGAAGTCAATAAAAAAAGATTGAGCATAAATGAAGAGGAAAATGTAGAAAATGCATTTCAGTTAAATTAAATATACGGTCTCAGAATTCTAAAAATGTGGGAGAAAATTTTGGAAAATTATAATCCTAGAAAAAAAAATCACCCATGTGAAATTTGTAAAAAGACCAATCATCTTAAAAAATATTGTTGATTTCGAGATAAACCACGATACAAAAGTTAGTGAGAAATTTGACATTTGGAGAAAAGTTATTGCTTTGATCAAGCAAATAACACTGGAAAAAAAAAAAAGAAAATGGAGATCACCTCCTCTACGCATGTCATACTGCATCAAAAGTAAAAAATAACACGCAGTGGATGCTATAACCATATGTCAAAAGACGAGAATATCTTTAAAAATGTTGACAAAATAGTTAAATCTCAAGTGAAGCTGAGAATCGAGACCTAGTGAAAGTCAAAGGAAAAGGTACAATAGCTGTCAACACAAAGAAAAGTACGCGGTTCATCCACGATGTGTTGTTGGTTCAAAAATTACACAGTTATTTATTTAGCGTGTATCAAATGATGGAGAAAGGATATTCCCTACTATTTAAAGGTGATTCATGCACCATCTATGATAAAATGAACAAAAATCAAGAGATTGTTGTAGGTAAAATGCAACAACAAAGAAAATTTCCCATCCGATGGCACAATGTCGATACAGCACTAAAAGCCCTAGAAGACCAATCATCAGGATCGGGCATTTCAACTTCTACAGACTAAATTGGTCAGGTATTTATTCTGCATGCATCATAATCCTTTCTCTTAGTTTTGAAATGCATGCTGGATACAAACTGAAGGGAGTCAAAGCGGCAAGCTAAAATGATCTTTAGTTAGGAGAAATGTTCATGTGTGTGGAAATGACATAATGGAGTGGTATTTGAGGGAGTTAGAAGGCATATAAAGAATGTTTTTTTAGCAGACTTGGAATTTGATTAAGATTAAGTGTGAAATTAAAACTTATTAATGTTTTAACGATTGGACTTCCAATCCAATTATTTTTTTAGAGCAGTCGACAGTCTTCTGTAAGAAAGCAGTTTCTGTAAGAATTGGCTTAAATTATTTCCACAAGTTTTTTCTCTCTCCTTTGTCGTAAGGGATGAGTACCCTTGTACTCAACTTTTGGCTGTTTAGAAAAGGAAGTATAAATAATAAGAGAAGATGAAGAACTGACCATGAGAAACGGCAAGTAGCGGATTGAAATGTATCTGTGAAAGCTTGCCATTGTATTCATGGTTGTAGGGTTCCCTACTCTCACAGGGTACCCTGTGGCGTCAAGCAGTGGATTTTGAATCAGATAACGATGCCCTAAACTCCTTAACTCATCAAACTTTATAGGGTTTCTCCGAGAAGAACCAATTTGATACACACACATTTTTCGTCTGTCCTTCGAATGAAATGCCATTGCTGCAACCATACAATTTATGACCATGTCACCAGGTATCTGCAAAATTATTTGTTGACATTATTGATATTTGATCGATAAAATTAGAAAAGCTTAATATATAGTTTATGTTTCCTTATAAATTGCTATTGTGGCATATCATCTTGTTATGTAGTATCATTAATAAAATAAAACCAATTAAATTACTAAATACACCTTACCAAGTCAAACGTTGAGTTTGGATCAGCAACAAAAAACTTCAATTTGGCTTGACCATACGCAACAAAGATGGAATCCAAAGTTCTATATATTGATCATCACGTCCATTAAAGAAACTATTGATTTAGCATCAAAATGATATAGAACCAGCCAGTGACGGTGCCAGGATTTTTATCCGGGGAGGCCAATCACTTAGCAATATTGATAGAAAAGACATTCTTCTTGGGTTTCATTTCATATTTTTACATTTGCTTATTTATTTCTCGAAATAACAATAATAATAATATAACAAATAAATTTAGCAATGTTAATAAAGCACCCTCCTCCCGTTCCTTTCTCATTTGTTTGCCGAGATAAAAATAATAATAATATAAGAAATAATGAAAGGAGATTAAGAAAAAGATTAGAAAATGAAATAAAAGGAGATTAAGAACAAATTTAGAAAATAAAATAAAATAGAACCAAAATAAAATGAAAAAAGGAGGTTTAGGAAGCAAAATTGAAAAAAAAAAAAGGAAAAAAAAGAAAGTTTTGGGAAGCAAAATTGGAAAACAAAAGGTGAAAAAAAGAATAATTGTATATGTGATGAAAAAATATAAATATAATTAAGTAAAAAATAGTTTGCCGAGATAAAAATAATAATAATATAAGAAATAATAAAAGGAGATTAAGAAAAAGATTAGAAAATGAAATAAAAGGATATTAAGAAAAAATTTAGAAAATGAAATAAAATAGAACTAAAATAAAATGAAAAAGGAGGTTTGGGAAGCAAAATTGAAAACAAAAAAGAAGAAGAAGAAGAAGGAGGAAGTTTTTTGAAGCAAAATTGGAAAACAAAATATAAATATAATTAAGTAAAAAATATAAAAAGAGAACTGCTACCGCCCAAGGTCGAACTCAAGACCTCCAATTGAATTAAGAGCGCCTATGCCATCAGGATATTGAAATACATTTTTAATGATTATCACATATATAATAAAAATTTTAAAAAGTTGAGGGGGGCCAGTAGCCCCTTCGCCCCAACGTGGAACCGTCTTTGGAACCAACTTGTTTTTTTAAGGAGCTACATGTAAGGATATATAGTCATTGATTGATTTTATCCCTCCATATGTTGATTCCAGTAAAATTTGGTTCAAATTATCTGTGTTATTTTGATATATTATCTCTTATGTCACACTGTTGTATGGATGACATGTAGGAAACTATATCCTAAAAAGGAAACCTTAAAACCAAGGATAATGGTTGAATTTCTTTTTACTCTCACGTGTCAATTATATAACGCTTGGCCTAGAAGATGATGTACGAAAATGACGCAAAAGATCTGGTGTGGGCGATACTAGATGTCAGATTCCTTATCAAACATGCAGAGATTTTTAGAAGAAATGAAACATCATAATTCTTACTTGACACCTTCGATCCAACCAGGAAAAGGGTCTTTAAAAGTGCTGGTAACAATAATTGGGCGTAATATTATTACATTGGACTTCTCTTTGAAACCCTCCAGGCTCCAACATCATCTCCCCCATTGCCTTTGTAAATACGTATGTGTTTGGCCATCCATGCAACGTTGATCTGTCACATAAATATTTTCTTGCTTCATTTATAGTTGACCGAGTAAAAACGATGCATGACATTTTTTCTTTCTACTTATCATCTTCTGTGTTATTAATTGTACGAGTGACACGTTGAATAGAATAAGAAATCTTTAGCATTCAAGCAATCTTTGGATTTAAATTCAACTCTTTTTCATGCACGGGAAAGTGTATTTTTGATCACGTACAAATGAGTTCATTTATAATAAATGAAAAGATGAAAATGAGATGGAGCTTCATCCGTTCCAACAAGTTTTTCACATTTTCTTTATAAATCTACAAAGAAAACGTGAAAAATTTATTGGAATAGGAGATGAACATGATAGTGAGACAGAAAATTCAAACCGAAATAAAAGTGATGTAACATGTGATGAATATAATTTGATATTAAATGTGACTACCTTTCAGTGCCCAAAACCTTCATAGCTATAGCAATTTCCTTTTCAGTTAGCTTCTCAGTGTTGAGGGCTCTTAATCTCTCCTCAATGATGGTCTGCTCAACGTCTAAATTGGTAATTTTAGCTCCGGGGAGTGTCTCACCCATACGGAGTGGCTCCTCTTCCTTCACTCCTGCCTTCGTATCATGTACATATGCTACATTTTTATTTTTATTAGAAAAACTTATGTTAGGATTATTGGATTCTGCCAAAATTGATTATATATTGAAATCGCAAGATATACAAATGCATCATTTACACCACCATATATTAATTAATGACAAAAACTTTTGTGCCCCGAGGACACGCCGTGACTCCATGGGAACACAAGAATTTAATACTAATTATTCTTGAATTTTCATGGGGCACGGTGTGTGCCAGGTACACAGGAAATCAACTCTTAATTAAATTGCAACACTAGTAACAGTGGCAAATGATCTTGGATGTACTGTTACATTTTGATATTACATTTCCTGCTACACGAGTTAGATGAGTGACACGTATGCAGAGAGGAAAATCTCAACCTTTCCCCTTAGGGTTGATTGTTAGGGCATAGATTATTTTATCTATAGTGTCATTCATCCAACAGTTTGTAATAAGAAATGTAACACCAAAATATAACCTGAGATCTGAACCGGTGGCTGATTCATATTTGTTTATTTATTTATTTTTTTGTTACGGCATGTAAATAAATATGTTTGCAATTAGGAAAATTTAATCCAAAACTTATATTTATCTTATAAGAGTTGTAGTACTTCTAATATTCCATTTCTTATTTGAATATATTATGTTTTAGAAAAAAAATCTTACAATAAATAAATCAAAATTAAAAAACTATATTCCTATTGACACCGAATTTTTATTTGCAAAAACAATTTAAAACAATATTATATGAATCTATAAAAATAGTATTGAATTAAATGTAAATTTATGTTGCAGTTAACTACTTCCTCTTGTCCTCATTTTACTATATTGAATGTAACATTCAAAGGTTCTCATTTTGCTCTTTTAATAAAATGACTCTACATATGGCCCACCACTCACTACTAATACAAATGTCTCCTACACATAAAATAATAATATTCCTTAATCTACACGCAAAAAGTAAATGAAGACCTTTGTTCGGGACGGAGGGAGTAATTTGGATTCATTTTGATGACTATTTTTTCATATACTAGCTGCTATCACTTTTTACCAATTAAAATATCACCACTTCTCATTTTCTCATTTTTCTTATTTTCATGAAAGACAAAAATTCCTGTGTCTCCGAAGACACACCGTGCCCCTATGGGAATACAAGAGCTTTAATACTAAAATTCTTATATTCCTATGGAGGCACGGTGTGTCCCGAGGGTACAAGAGACAACTCTTCGTGAAATGAGTTTCATAAGATGCTCTACGCCTCTAACACAACTATTTGTCTTATTTAAATTTATTCTATATCTTTTACTGGCAAGACAAAAAAAAAGTTATTTACCAATATAATATTCTTAAAACCTCCATTCCATTGTTAAATTGGTTTGTTAATAGATTAACAATGAAATTCGTTGGTAATTTTTCGTTGGTAAAGTGGTGTTGGTATATTTTTAGCAACGAAAATTCAATTCTGTTAGAAAATATTTCTGTCAATAAATTATATAATGATTTCGTTAGAAATTATTAATGAATTGAATTCCATTGGTAAAATAGAGAATAAATCTGTTGGTATTCCGTTGCACCGTAATTAATTACAAACGAGTTGAATTCTATTGATAAATTTCGTTAGTATAAAGAAGTCTTTTTTAGTGAGAAGTTAGGGCTTAATTATTCAAATTAATCTATATATAAATACTAGTATGAAACTCGCGTACAACGCTGTATCATTTAATTATTATTCTTATTTTTTATAATTAAATCATCCGTGTTATATAACATAACAATATTAATGAAGGAGATTTTTTTTCTTATAGCTAGACAATTTCTTTCATCAATGTAAAAAATTTGCAACAAATTATAACATTTGACTTTTGATAATATAACGTATAACTAAATTATGTAAAAAGTTAATTTATATGTATATATATTCGAATTATTTGAAAGAATCTTGACTTGTATATTTTTTTTAAAATGTTACTTTATAACATAATATAATTGAAAATTATTTATTACTCTCTGTCTCTCAAAAAAATGTGCAACCACATATGAACAATTTTGCCTCTTTGCTGTATATTTGTATAGTATTTCATTTTTCTCATTATATTTAAGTGCAATTATGATCAAAGAATGTTACTTTTAGTAATAAATCCTTTATTTTACTATTTGTCTAAAAATGAATATAAATTATATATATATATATATATATATATATATATATATATATATATATATATATATATATATCAATTTATTCTTTTTTTTCTATACACGATTTGATTTGATGCTAATTAATTTATTTATATAAAATGATTTATTTATTAATAAGCAATTAATAATACTAAAGTAAATAAGTCAAAGTAAGTGTATAAGAAAACTAAATAAATAGTAAAATATGTGAACAACTCGTTAGCGAAAAAAGACTTTGCTATACTATATATATATATATATATATATATATATATATATATATATATATATATATATATATATATATATGAAAATATATATATTGATTATTTATGAAAAATAATGTCAAACATTATTTTAATGTTATTTGATATGAAATAATGATTTAATTTAAAGAACTTAAGCTTTCGATTCTATATATAAATTAGTTTTTCAACCTCTTATTCTCTAGAGGTAAATCGATTCAAGAGTACTTGAATCGTCGATCCTCTTTCACTTGAAAAATACTTTAATCAATATTTTAAAGGTAAATCTTTAAGGATACTTGAATGGATTTTTTCCTTTGAAGAATCGATTCTTAAGATATAGATCGATTCAAGAATACTTGAATCGATCCTAATACTATTGTAAAATTGATTTTTAAGATGTAAATCTATTCAAGAATACTTGAATCGATTCTCTTTCTCTTGAAAAATCAATTCTTAAGAGGTAAATCGATTCAAGAATACCTGAATCAGTTACACTACAAGAAACTGCAAGATTACCGGCGGAAAAATCCGTCGATAAAATATGAAAAATCCATCGGTAAACAATTTACCAACAGATTACCGACGAAAATGAATCTGTCGTGAAAACCTGCGTCGGTAATTATTTAGCGACGGAATTTTTAATCCATCGGTAATTACCGATGGATTTTTTCGTCAGTGAAAAAATATTTTTGTCGGTAATTATTTAGTGTCAATTCGTCGGAAGGGATAATATAGTGACGTTTTTACCGACAAAAAATCCATCGGTAAATTTACCGACGGAAATAATCCGTCAGTAAATTAAAAATGCAGAATTAAATAAATAATGACTTACGACGAATTTTTTCGTCGGTAATATTACCGACGGAAAAATCCATCGGTAAAATGCAAAAGGAAAAATAAAAAAAAATTAAATTTTTTTCCAATTTAATAAATCTTAAAAAAACCACCTAATATAAATTTTCAAAAAACCACCTAAGATGAATTGAACCAAAATTATCCATAATAAAAGTAATCTGTAAGATAATAATAATATACTAAAACTAACAAGATTACTTGTAATAATTAGAATGCACATGCCATGTTGAAGTTTTAAGCAAAATAGTTACATTCATTGCTATTTCAATATAAGTTCTATCTTTTGCAACACTTCACATCAAATTCAACATTCTTCAAAACTTTTTGCTCCACATCTCAATTTAACAGCAAATATATACAGCTGCCATGCACCAAACATTTCAAGATATTAACACCTGCAAAAAATCAAAAAGGGAAATAACAAGGAAGAGTAAAAAATCACAATTGCAATTGCTAACAGCATCCAGTACTTAATAAAAGGAACCAAAATATTATTAACACCTGCAATTTATATAGAAGAAGGCAAATATACAACCTCTAACATTCTTTTGACATATGTTGGACTAATGGTGAATAAAAAATAAGAATTAGAGCTAAATGGTTCTCCTAACTTGTTATGAGAAATACACATTATATATAATCACAAAATATTTGCATGCATCCATCCTTTCCACTTCTCAGTCTGGTGACGATTAAGATAGAGAATTCATTTTCAAGAAAATGCTGATTTGTCCTAATATTACTTAAAGGAACTCATTGTTGAAGCTATGATAAGAAGAATGTACAAGAAAAGAAATAGATCCCGATTGTAGCTCTGTCCACAATAAAAAGATGTAGAGAAATTAGCTAGAATGGTGGCTGATTATAAGACAAAACAATATCTGTCAAAGCATTTAAACTTAAAGAATCTCCACTTTAACAAAAAACCAATTAGAACTTTATTTAGCCATGGTTGACTATATCAGAACCCAAGAACATATGCATAAAGTGATAACAACACACCATGACTAATTCATGTAGTAATCATTCCACTAGAATCGTGTCTTAATCTATCACAAGAAACCAACTTAACAAATGTAACTTAAGTTCGAATAATAGCTAGCTTCTTCATTTACAATTAGTTCAAATAACATTTTAATAGCTCAGTTGAAAATTCGAATGCAAACTGGGATCTTCTCTTGTAATTTTTATCATAATTGAGAAAATAAATAGAGCACTCTATAATTTTTAGTGCGGATGGTTAGAGAGGAAACAGATTGCCAAACCTGAGGGATGTTCCCTTTCCTGTACCCTTTCAATCCTTCTTCGTTTAATGCCAGCCGCAAACCGTAACAACCATTCATCCGAATACTGCTACAAGAAGAAATAAATATTTTTTTCATACTTGAAAACACATTGAAAGAATCAATAAATCAGAAATTTCAATCAAGAGAGTTCTCAGGAACTAAAAAAGAACTTATAACATCAGTTGCAATGTTGGATTAATATCTTATAAGTAGATAAACATAATTATTCTTGCAATAAAAGAAAATGACACCCAATAGGTTAAACCAAAACAACCAATAATTTTCACTACATGATCAGAATGAAGTATAAGAAACATATGCTTAATCTCTAATCATAGTGTTGTAAATAAAAGGGCACTTGATTCTGCATTGAGCAAGCCAAATCAACAAAAAGAGCTAACAAAAAAGGTACGGGGAAATCACTTAGCCCCTCAAATCCAGTCTACAATATAAGATATCAAGAAAAAAATTAATGAAATAATATAATTTGAAAATCCAAAGTGATGAGGTGGCTTATGATTTAACAGCATACCTTCAAGGTGTTTTCATCGTTAGCCCAACTTCTCTTCATAAATATACAACCAGAAAATCACATTGACCAACCTATAACCTGTATATATATGACACCAGAGGTCACAGTTTCTTTTAGCATAAGATATTTAGCTAATTATTATGATATTAAAATTAATACAAGTTAAAGTATAATTTTTATTTCAAAGTTCATAAAAGAAACTTTTCTATATTAAAGTATGATATGGCGTTAGTACTTTAGGATGTGGTTTCCAAATGGCTAAAAAGACTTTGGGACCATGGCTAGAGAGCTGCCAAGGCAACCTGCACGCTGCCAAAAGTGATATAAAGATTCAGTCACTGAAAAAGGAGATAAAAAGAACTCTATCCAGCACATGTAAAATTAGAGTAATAAAGTTTCATAATACAATATATGATAAAAAGTGTAGTGATAACATTGTTGCAAATGAATTTATACTGCAGAAATATCTAGTTCACAACTTGCAAGACAACTACTATGTAAAAAGCTTGTTTAGAGATTCCAATGTGTCTATACAGATGCCTTCATGCAATTTTGAGTAGACATAATGAAGAATTTTTGAGTTTGTAACATATGTAATCTTGTTTTCAAAGACATAACAAAAACAAAGTAACTAGGTTGATATAGTAATTTATAGTTCAAGCTCTTGTGAAACTTAGATATTCAGAGACGTAGGAAAGAAAGGAGGCATGAAAGTGAATGAGATATTGGAAATAACGATTATCAAGTTTTATTCAACTAATTTAAATTTTTTTGAGTAAATCCATGCAAAAAGACATAGCAATTCAGATTTACCAAGTCAAATAGAGAGTTATCCACTTTATTTAGAATGAATGAGGAGCAACCTGAGCTAATACCCATCCAACAAGCCAGTCAATATCACTTCTGTGGTTACATATGAGAAGTTCACGTTCTTTTCCTGAAATTACAACCAATTTAGTCAACAAAATAATCAAATTTTAAATTAAAAAACTCATAAACTGCTTTAGATTACTATCTTTGGTTTTATGATGTTATGTATTAAGTGTAATTAAAAAACCAACAAATTATAAACTGCTTCAGACTAATGATGTTAAATATCACTTAATTATTAATATATAAATGAACAAGTACTGATTAACTATGATTGAATAAAAAAGAAAATAAAAGTATTTATATACATATTTTGATTCTAATTAGTACTAACCGGAATAAAGAAGTGGCGGAGTCGTTCCTGCTCACCCGTATTAAAAGCTGACCGGAGCTCCTTCATGAAGTGAAATAAAAATACAATTACAACGACAGTAATCCATATTTTCTTCAGAGTGTTGAAAATGTGGACATAATTCTTAAAAAGAGATAGTTCTGTCTCGCATATATGCATTAATAAATAAGCAGAACACCTTTGATCAAAGAAATTAAGTAATCGTCCAATGACATAGAAATTAAAAAGGGAAAACCTGCATTTCTTGGTTGGATGGAAGAGAAGAGTAGAGAATGGATGAAATGAAATGGTAGTGAGTTAATCAGTGTAGAAGGGGACGAATTTAACTTTGATTTTTCGTTGAACTGGGGCTCCATTACTTCCTCCATTATCACTCAAAAAGAAAACTAACCAAACAAAGCTACAAATTGTAATTGAAGTTATAGAATGACAATACTCAATGAAAATACAATTGAGCACGGTTAAAACAAATCTGCAACCTCAACGTCCTCAAATAAAAAATGATAAGGAATCGATTCATATAATGCTCAAGAATTCAATAAAAATTAATAATAGATATAAAATCAAAACAGACGAAACTAGGTTGCAAAAGGAAGACCACCACCAACAGAATAATTGTTGAGAACTCGATTAAGCACAACAAGATGCCACAAATTTATAAACACATACAAAATCTTAGAAATACTAAGTTGGAGGATGAAGCTCAATTAAGATCGAACGCGACAATAACCAGACGCAAACATAACAAAATGAGTATGTGAATTCGGACCTGAAGAACTACGGTGAGATGGAGGGTTTTCTAGTGAAGTCGAGTACGTGAGAAATTCGGCGCTGGTACCGCATGATTTCAAATGGTAGATTCAGATCTCACGCTTAGGCTCAGTATACAACTTCGAGTGGTTGTTTAAGCCAGAGTGAAGAAACCCTAGAATCTTCTCTTTCCACCAGAGGGGGTTCAGCAGCTAGACTTGAGCACCGTTAAAATCGACCGTGACCAGAGCAACAGCGAGAGTGACTGACGATAATAACGGCGATGAAAGTGACCGGCGGCGAGAGTGAGTGGCGGCGGTAGCAGCGGCGGAGTGGAAGAGGGGTCGAAGATGGGTGGGTTTATTTTCTCGGGAGAAATTATATGTGTGATTTTTGGTACTTTGAATTTGAATAAAATAAAGCTTTACATTACCGACGGATTTAATTCTTCGGTATATTAAACACTGAAATTAATTTATTTAAAATAAAATTTTATAATTTATCGATGGATTTCCGTCGTTATATTAAATAATAAAATTAATATTTTTAAAATAAAATTTTATATAATTACCGACGGATTAAATCCGTCGTTAATTTAAAAACAAAAATTATTTTTTAGAAAAATAAAGTTTTATATATTTTCAGACGGATTAATCCGTCGGTAACTTAAAGAATAAAATTATTTTTTATAAAAATAAAGTTTAATATATTTACCGACGGATTAAATCCGTAGGTAATTTTCCAAAATTTATTTCCTTCAAAATACCGACGGATTTAATGACGAAAAAGAAATTCGTCGCTAATTCCGTCAGTAATCCATCGTAAAAATCGTCTGAAATTTTTATTGATGATTTTTTAAAAATAAATCCTATTAAATCAATAAACCGTCGGTAATTTGTCGGTAAACCGTCTGTAATTACCGATGATTTTTTTCCGTCGATAAATCCATCGGTATTCTGGCAATTTCTTGTAGTGTTATCTTCCTCTTGAAGAATACTTGAGTAGTTCGAATCTCTACTTGATTCGCTCTATCGAAATAAATTTTTATACTTACAAAAATTAATTCTATCGAGGAACTTGAAGAAAGTTCTCATTCCTGTTGGAGAATTGATTGTTTGTATTTAGAATAAATAACCAAAAAGTCTTATGTATAGGTGAATTGGGAGAAAATATTGTATGGAATATTCTTTTTTTCCATTATATATATGATTTAATTTTATATTAATTAATTAATTTATTACATTAAAAGATTTTGTAATTAATTAATGATACTCAAATAAATAAATAAAATATTAAAAATTTATTTCCCTTGAAGAATCGATTCTTAAGAGGTAGATAGATTCAAAAATACTTGAATCGATCCTCTTACTCTTGAAAAATCAATTTTTAAGATGTAAATTTATTCAAGAATACTTGAATCGATTCTCTTCCTTATGAAGAATCAATTCTTAAGAGGTAAATCAATTTAAGAGTACCTAAACAGTTATCTTCCTCTTGAAGAATACTTGAATTGATTTATTTAGAAGTAGATCAAATCTCTACTTGATTCGCTCTGTCGAAATAAAATTTTGTACTTTCATAAATCAATTCTCGAAAGAAAATTGAAGAAAGCTCCTATTTCTTTTGGAGAATAGGATGTTTGTATTTAGAATGAATAACCAAAAAGTCTTATTTATAGGTGAGGTTGGGTGGGAGAGAATATTATATGGAATAATTTTTTCTTTTTATATACTCCCTCCATCCTGCGTTAACGTTAACGTTTGCTTTTTGCACGTAGATTAAGAGATATACTCCCTCCGTCCCAACTTCAACTTCACACTTTCCGTTTTGGTCCGTCCCAAATTCAACTTCACACTTCCATAAAAGGAAAAAGCAACAAACTAATATCCCTCTAACATACTTTAATTTCAAATTTACCATCACTTTTTTAACACACATAACATACTTTATCATTTATTTATTACCCAAAAATACAATACTACCCTCAAAAGTAAGTCAAAAAGTGACTTTTCTTAAACTCCGTATCTACAGTAAACGTGAACTTGAATTTGGGACGGAGGGAGTAATATTTTAATGTGTAGTGAGATGAGAGAAATAATATTTAATGTAAAATGGATAGTTGTATTAGTGTTGTGTGTAGGTCCTACATGGAATAATTAATTATTTTGTGTGGGCCCAAGTTGATAAAAAGGAACTGTAAACCTTAACTTGGGACAACCTAAAATGGAAAGCGTAAACCTTAACGCGGGACAGAGGGAATATATGATTTAATTTGATATTAATTAATTTATTTCATTAAAAGATTTAGTAATTAATTAATGATACTCAAATAAAAAAATAAAATATTAAAAATTTAATCATTATTAAAAATAAGAAACACATTATTTAAAAAAGAAAAATATCAAATAATGAAGTTAATTATTATAAGTAAATAATGAAGGCTAATTATACTGTGCACCCGGGTACACCATAAGATATGATGCACTCACTTTCAAAAACATATACAAGTATAAAAAAACATATACAATTATGAACAAAAATATATACAATTTAATTGCTAGTTTTTTTAATGAAAAATTGAGTGTAAAAAAATATACAATTATTAAAAAATATGTATAAACTATTGAATAAAAAATTATACACATATGAATGTTAGTTTTTTAATAAAAAACTTAGTGTGAAAAAAGTATACAATTATTAAGAAACACGTATACAAAATAGAATAACATATATACAAAAAAGAATAAAAAGTTACATACATATGGATGCACCTTTGCACCCGGGTGCACCTAATATCAACTCAATAAAGAAAATATTAAAAAAAATAAATCTAAAAAGGAAAATATTAAAAAAAGTATTAAAAATTCCAAAAAATTAAGAAAATTACACGTCACGTTAGACACTGTGGAGACGACACGTCGGCAAAAAAAGTTTTGGTATAGTATACTTATGATATGTAATTGTTATAATACTCATCCAAAATTATTTAGCTCTTTTGAGTTTCTCTCACTCTCTCTTTGTCTTAGACTCACCAATTGATAGAGAAAGAAATGATCGATGGTCTTAGGGGGCGCTTGGTTAGATGTATTAGGGGTGGGTAATGGGAATGAAAGAGTATTGATTTTCATTTTTCATGCTTGATTAGAGGTGATAAGTCATAATTTTACATCATTATTTTAGATGAATTCATATATTGTTATGTGAGTTGTGAATTATTTAGTGTAATTACGACTTATTTATATTTTTCACACTTGAACTTTAATTATTTTATTTCTTATTGAAACAGGACAAAATAGAGATAAATTGTACCGTCACATTAATTTATTTTTGTGTGACTGTTACAATAATCTTTATTGTAGGAAATTAAAAATTTGATCAAGGCAAAATAAAAGGAGGGATTTGATTTGGAGAGCAAAAGGAAACTTACCAATAATAAAATGATACAATGAACTTGGACACCCTTCAAGAAGGAAAGTCAAATATTTTAATTGGGCCATTAATTAAGGATTTTGGGTATATATGGAGAGGAGATCTCACACAGTGGAGGGGGCTACACATCCGGGGGATCACGTTGAACGCATCACGCTGCAAGGGCAGCCAATTGAGATCACTTCTGGACGTTGGAGGCAGCCATTGGAGGAGAAAGTTTCATCACGAAGAACAGTATCGGTTCTTTTATTTTATATTTTAATTTAATTTTTATTATGTAATTACGTTTCAGTCCGAGGGTTGTGAACCTCCCATGAATTATTTATTTGATTGTTAGGAATTTTATATCGCAAACTTTTATATGAATTTATCTTATTACATGCACTGAATTGATTTTATAATAATTTGATAAATATTTTAGACTGGTCATCTAGATTAATTGTTAAATTATGTATTGCTATTTCATGATCCATACTCCGTAATTATTGTGAGGATTGAATTGAGTAGCGAAATAGAGGAAGGTCCTCTAGGTGTAATAAGATCTAAGTTGTATGATTCCTAGCCGGTTTTCATAGCCTAATAATTCTAATGTTTGGTGTCATAATGCATTTGCAAGTTCGAATACATAGGGTCACTCGTAAATAGTGTAATTTAGTGGTCGTACCCTAAATTGCTAAACTTAAGAACATTTTGGGTTAATTTGGTCGTACCATTAGCCTAGGGATTTGAGTTTGTATAATTATTGTCATGTTTAATTCGTGCAGTTTTATAAATTAGGATATGGGAGTGGATCAAATCCTTGGACTAGGTTTGTTTTATTTGTTATCTTAATTTTATAGTTTTTGCACTTTTAATTATTTATGTTTTATATTTATTAGTTGTTAGAATTCAATCCAATCCCCCCCTTGTTACTTTCTTAAAAACACGACTGATTCAACTGAAATTCGATTATTCCATGTGGGTTCGACCGGTACTCATCCTATTATACTCTAGTTTGGATTTGTTCGAAAAATTACAAATCTTATTTTTGGTTGCGGCGACAGCACACCAAGAGGTAATGAGAATCAAAATCCCTCAATCATTCACATTGATTCAATGTATACTCCCACCCCTTTAATCACTTTCATTCCCATTACCATTACCCTCATCAATGATTCTCATTACCATTGACATTCCGCAATTTGAACCAAGTGGCTAGGGGCGCTTGGTTAGAGGTATTAGGGGTGGATAATGAGAATAAAAGAGTATTGATTTTCATTCCTCATGCTTGATTAGAGATAATGGGAATCCAAATCCCTCAATCATTCCCATTGATTCAATGTATATCCCCACCCCTTCAATCATTTTCATTCTCATTACAATTACCATCATCAATGATTCCTATTACCATTATCATTCCACATAATTTATAAACTTTTAAGCATTGTAATTAAATTAATTACACCAACTAATTACCGGTTGATACTTGAAGAATCATCTTGATTTTTAAACATTTTATGGCGAAGTCACAGACATGCATAGTTCACAAGGCATTGATTCCAAATGCCACATCGTATCTGCATTAAAATAAAAAAATTAAAAAATTATTACCTCTAAACAGAAAATGATCTCACTTGTTATAGTTGGATGGGTGTAAGAAATAAATCCTAAAACCTTAAACCCTATTACGATTAACGAGATTAAAATTATAATGCGGAAGCGTACTTGATCTAATGAGTTCTCTAGGCGGAACATGAACTCGGGATCGGTGGTTTTATGGCATTCCTCACTAAGCCTCCTTATTCCTTATGGGGACCGCAGTAATCCCTCCCGATGAAGAGAAGGGAAGACCATGTGCGGCTTAATATCTTGGGGACCATAACCTGTGAGCCTTTATATACTACTTGACTAGACTACCCATAATCACCTAGTCACGTAGTATTGAGTATCTACTCAATTGACCCATATCAAAATATTATAACCCATGGACTTTACACCTTAATTGGATCACTTAATTAAGTCCATAAAATAATTAAATAGCTAATATAATTGCATAATAATATATTGCTCACAATTAGATTATACAGGAAATTAAAAATTTCCTAACATTCTCCCACTTGGGCTATATATTGTTCCTAAAGCAATTATATAGAGTTCTTATTTGCGCAACTTTATGTTATTCCTCTTCAGGCTATACTTAACAATCTGGTCCATCTCATATACTAATATGGAACTACTACGTCTTTCACCACATTATAAATCGTGATTAAACCCCGACAATCACCAATATCAATATACTCAATGACATAGATCAAATATGGTAAGTAGCATGGAAATTACATGCAATGTGATCAACATAATGTCTATTTCCAACTAGTCCAACTTTATTAATCTTTAGTGAGATCAATCCATAATATAAAATATTACAAAATGAAATTACTTAAGTGAATTCAAAATGAATTCAAAACCATCAACTTAATTCTGCAGAAAACCAAATTATCCAAATCAAAGTGTCTTGAAAATTTAAAGAACAATAAATATAGACTCCCACTGAACCAATGTATTCTAAAACCATATAACACCCACATGATTGCAGGGTGTTGAATACATAATTGGTGGATCCATATTTAGAGTATCATAATATGCTCTTCTAAAATTTTATCTACACAAAACAATTTCTTTAACAACCAAGAATTCTATGTCAATTTGTTTGACTTATAAGTATTCTTGTCATAAATACTTTACTGCGAATTAACTGTCACAATAAACTTTACGTGACAAAGTTTCGCAACCTTTATTTCATGTTTGAGTGCCCCTTAGTGTGCTACTGATTCTGTTGTCAGGGTTAATGAGCTAAAGTGTTTGCTTAATACTTTTACTTGTATAGCTCTCCAAAACAACAGAAGATGTAGCTTGAAATGGATCTTATACTATATTGGCATCCAACAAACTCAAAATCAGACTACTTTATGATCTCCTACTAATCTGATCTCTTATGTGCAAGCATATTATCCTTAGTTCTCTGTAAATACTTTATAAAGATCCATACTAGAGTTACTTAAGTGTCTACTTAATACACCAACAACAGAAGTCAAATTAAGTCTTGTACAGACCACATCATACAACAACTTTCAATAGTCAAATCATATAGAAAATTTTCTACATTTCTTAAATCTTTAAATTAACTTTAGGGTACCTGATTAAGACTGCACTTGTCTCCCTTTGTTTTAACTTTAATCTTCTCCCACTGAATTACATAATCATCTAAATTTATCTCAAAACCAAACGAGACAATAACTTCATGATGATGATTGTGATTCCTTTATGGAAAAGTTTTCTTGAATGCATAGATGGATTTCTTATTAGTTCTTAAACTGTTGAGATTGTTTCATCAATGTTACCATCAAGAAACTTTATTTTTACATCCATCTAATGTGATTCAAGATCAAAATGTACTTCTAATGTCACGATTATCTAAAAAGAACCTTTCTTAGTAACCAGATAGAAAGTCCCTTAGAACAATGCATTTCTTCCCTTTTGAGTATAATCCTTTACCAAGATGCATACCTAATCATCTTATATTGATTTAAACTCATAACTTATAGCATTAATCCACTTTCAAGTATTTGGACCTTACATGGCTTGATGAACATTGTTTGAATGTTCTACCATTAATTCCATAGTGTCCTCATTATTCAAGAGAAAACTATATAATCATCTGAATTGTCTTTCTCCCAACTCTAGTGGTTTTCTTAGCGACATTAATTCTTGAGATTGTTGAATTTATTATTCCTTAAATATTATTGACATTGTGATGAGTGTGTAAATTTACAAGTTTGGCATCATGTTTTGTGCTAGTTTTGGAGAGTTTTGAGGTGGAAATAGGTGGAAAACCTATATATATTGTGAATTAGCATGAATCAGGTGTTAGTGGAGCTATTTAAGTGGTTTTCATAGCAAAATCAGAGTGGAAGTGCCAAGAATCGAAGAGACGAAGTCGAGACCACGCGAACCGCCAATGAGAGAGGTGGGTTCGACCTGTTGGAGGAGGGTTCGCCCTCTCCAGCAGGTCGAACCAGCAATGCAAAGTGGTAGAAGATAGGTTCGACCACGACTTGAGGGATTCGACATGTCTATCAGGTCAAACCATGGTCGAACCAGTTCGCGAAAAAGTTGATTCGACCACGACGTTGGGGATTTGACCTGACGGTTGGTCGAATCAAGAGCAAAAATTGTCCAGTAGCATGGTTCGACCTATGGTTTGACCAAGAAGGAGTGGTTCGACCAGTACAAAAAGTCGAACCAAGTGCAGAATACTTCCAGTAGGTGGGTTCGACCTGTGGTTCGACCTGCGGCCAATGGTTCGACCTATTTGCTGAGGTCGAACCATCGTGCGGAAACTTACCTTATCCAGATTTTCGAGGCTAAAACGCGTGTGATCACTTGAAAAGCCCATTCCAAGCCCTGGAGATGTGATTACAAGTATAAAAGGAGGCTCATGCAGTCAGAGTTTGAGAGAGCTTTTAGAGAGTTTTAGAGAGCGTAAGATCGTGAAGCACAAGAGGAGACTAGGAGGAGCTGTGACAGAGGTTCCGCTGGAGATTCAAGTAAGATTGGTCCATCTAACCATGATTGTTCCTAGATCAATCATGGGCTAGAGCCACTTCGGTAGTTCTAGGGTTATGAAGGTTTCATGAGTTGATTTGTATTTCGTGTGTATACTCCGTACAACACTACTTGTGGTTTAGTTTATATAAGATTGTACGTTTTTAATCCATACTCATAATTGTTTTGTGCATCAATAATCGTTGTGTAGAGTCTGAATGCATAACATGGTTATTGATTGAGTGCGTTCAATAATGAGCAGGGTTTATTGTTATAATTCTAAGTGAAGGGATTCCGAGATTTTATTAGAACCGTCTTATATGAATGTTTGTTAATTGAATTGAATTCGGGTTAACAAGTAGGATTAAGAGTATAACTTTATAGTATCTAAAAAGGGAGATCAAATCGGGTTAGAGTACTAAGTGCACGGGAAATAATTAATTATGATAGTACCTAGAAAGGGGGGTAAAGTATACATCTTGCTCTGAGGATACTCACACGTGTCAAAAGCTTATCTATTTGTGTCTATAGAGTAGATTTGCATGGTCTAGCGATGCGTCCATAAACCACAAGGCAGAGTCGGACATCGACACACGAAAGTATGAATTAACGAATGAAACTGGATGACCTGACGAACTACCTATCATCTTATTTGATCACAACTACTCTTCTCTTGTTCTTGTTATTGATTTGCTATTTTAATTGTTACTTAGTTTAAAAACCAACAAATACGATTCTCAACATAGTCATAATTGCTAGAAAATAACTAAAGTAATATTTACCCGTCCCGTGAATTCGATATTTAACTTGGTCACCTTCGAAACTACAATTGGTATCCTTCATACTTGGGGATTAAAATTGTGTGTTAAGAAAATACCCATCAAGTTTCTGGCACCGTTGCCGGGGACGGCTTAAAATATCTTTTTGTTATTTCTAGTTTATTAGGGCTATTTATCTTGTTTTACTGTTTTAATTCTAGTTCTTTTTAGGTGTATGCTCACGAGATCAAAGAAAGGTGAACTTGAACCCTATAATCCTGAGATCGGAGCATCGTCAAGAAAGAAGAAGAAGAAGAAGAAGAAGAAGAGCAAGGCAAAGACTATTGATCCAACTGAAGCTCTGAATTTTGGAGTTGAAGTTGACGAGCAGATTTCGCAGACGATTGAAGCTACAACTGAAGTTAATTCGGGAGTAGAGACAGTCAACATGGTAGCGAATCCGGATAATCTAGCCATCCGAGAGGTTTTCAGAAATAATGGGGCTGGAAATTTTGGGCTTCTAGGAGAGAGGGGAACTAATGCAGCTTTCGATCTTCATCCCGCTCTTATTAGCATGATAGAAATGAACTCCTTTTCAGGAGGGTCTTTCGAGGATTCGCAGCAGCATCTGAACAAGTTCTTGGGCTATGAAAGTACTCAAAAAGACGCAGGAGAACATGAAGATGCTAGGAAGATCCTCTTGTTCAAATTCTCGCTTACTGAAAAGATGAGAGATTGGTACGACACTATCAACGCAGCTGAGTACACCACTTGGGAGCAACTGAAGTTAAGGTTCTTGGAGAGGTACATGCCACCTTCAAAGGTGTTTAAGATGAAGCAAGACATTAACCAATTTGCTATCGGTGGAGGTGAGAAATTTCATGAAGTATGGGATAGATTCAAGGACATGCTTAGGAAGTGTCCTCAACATGGGCTATATAAAGCTCAATATATCAGTATATTCTACAATGGATTGGACTGTGATTCACGAGTGTTATTGGATGCTTCTTCTAATGGAGCATTGCTTACGAAGTCATCCGTAGAGGCCGAGAAGTTGTTTGAAGATATTTCGATGAATTCGAGGGATTGGCCAACTGATAGAGTTAGAGGTACTTATGTCCTTGGGAAGGTAGCTCAGGTTGAATAAGCAATGGTGAAAACAAGTAGAGAGGATGAGATCGTCTCTAGCTTGTCTAATATCAACAAGCTACTTGAATCCCAACAGAAGCAAATCAGCGAATTATCTTAGCGCGTACCGATCATGCAGCAGGAACTAATGAAAGATGGACCAATCCAAGAGGAGTTGGAAGAGGCACACTATGCCATGGGTCAAAGTATTCAAGGGACTAGGTATCCAGATCAAGAAAACCAAAACCACCAAGGGAACTATCGAGGAAACTTTAATAATCGTGGTCCCCCGGGTGGTTATCAACAGCCTAGGAGGCCTGAGTTCTCATGGAGCAATCCGAATAATACGATTCAACCTCCGATGAGTGTTGATCCGGGTGCTAAGGTGGAAGAAGGGAAACCAGGTTTTGAGGATATTGTGAACAGTTATATGGCCAAGAACGATGAAAGAGTGAACCGCCTTGAGGCCAAACTTGAAAAGAAAATCGATGCAAACCATGAGGTTATATCTAAGCAGGTGAAGGACCTTACATTGCTGATGGTGGAGATGGCAGGAAGTGTTAACAAGCTTACTCAAACTCTTGAGAAGGGGAAGTTCCCGTCTCAAAATATTAAAAATCCAAGGTCCTGCAACGCCATCACATTGAGGTCGGGAATGCAGTACGAGGGACTTATGAGGCCAGAATCAAATTTAGACATGTCTAGGGCAAGATTCGACCATAGTTCGACCAACATTGAAGGTCGAACCATACAGAGGAAGTCAAACCAATGCACTGGACACGATCAGGAGGCCTCGCAGCATCGATTCGACCAAAATATAGATGGTTCGACCTGGCATACAGGTCGAACCATGGTCGAACCAGACAATTCGAAGCACTCTATTTTTTCACAGCAACGGTTCGACCACGATGGACATGGTTCGACCTATCCAACAGGTCGAACCTTGGTCGAATCGGAGGGCGGAAGGAGTACTCGGTTTGACCTAGGTGGCCGTGGTTCGACCTACTCAACAGGTCGAACCCAGGTCGAACCTCAACTTCAAAAAGAGAGCAGTTGTCCAGAAGAGCGGTTCGACCATTACGTGCCTGGTTCGACCTGTTCCACAGGTCGAACCCTAGTCGAACCCATCCAGAAGTTGCCTGTTGCTACTCCGAACACTCTCGATGATGTTGATGCTACTCCAGTGGTTCGGAATGAGCAAAGTACAGAGATAATAGTTGAGAAAAAGTGAGAGAGAGCCAAGCGATTGAGAGCCAAAAAGGAGAAAATGGAGAAGGTTGATCGTGATGAATGGGGGATTCCCAAAACAAAGATACCTCCGTCATTTCCTTACAAGCTTGTGAAGAAGGGATTGGAAGAGAAGTTCAAGAAGTTTTCTGAGATAATGAACAAGAAAGCTTGAGCATTCCTTTCTCAGAGGCAATCATGGAGATGCCGTACTATGCCTGATTTCTTAAAGACATGTTGTTGAAGAAGCGGAGCTTAACCGGAATTAAAATAGTGAATTTATCTGAGAATTGCAGCTCAATCATTCAAAGGAACCTGCCGCAAAAGATGAAGGATCCGGGGAGCTTCACTATTCTATGTGAGATCGGAAAGGAACCTGCCGCAAAAGATCAATTTAATGCCGTTGTCCATCTTTCAGAGGCTTGGTTCGGGGAGTTGACCCCTACAACAGTGATTCTCCAATTGGCGGACAGGTCGATGACGTTTCCAAAAGGTATAATTGAAGACGTTCTCGTCAAAGTGGAGAAGCTAGTCTTTACTATGGACTTTCTTGTGCTAGAGATGGATGATGACAAGGATAATATCCCTTTATTCTTGGGGAGACCTTTCCTTGCTACTGCTGGAGCTATGATTGATGTTCAAAAAGGAGAGCTTAGATTGCGGATGGACAAAGAAGAAGTTCTTTTCAACTTGGACAAAGCAATGAAGATGCCCATGGAGTCTCAGTGTTATAGTATTGACGTGGTGGAGGAGATTGTGAAGGAGGATGTCTCTGATCCTGTCAAAGGATCCTCTTGAGATATATTTGATGGAGTCTCTTACTTATCCCACTACGGAGCTTGACGGACTCTCCAACGAGGTATGTATTGAATTTCTTGAAAACTTACTTGCTTTGGGTGATGACAGGTTTGAATCGGAAAGAACTAAGGTGGAAGAAGTCAAGTGGACTAGGAAGTACTTGCCTTTGGATAATGAGGGCTCTCCGATGGAAGTGAGGAAAGAGGAGTTGAAACTTTTGCCGGAACACTTGAAGTACGTCTTTCTTGGCGACAATGAAAAATATCCGGTAATTGTATCTTCTTCTCTTGATGAAGATCAACTTGAGGAGTTATTGAATGTTCTTAGGAAGTATAAGTCTGCGATTGGTTGGTCTCTTGAGGATTTGAAAGGAATTAGCCCTTCGTATTGCATGCATAGGATAAGATTGTTAGATGAGGCCAAGACAAGTGTTCAGAATCAGCGGAGGGTTAATCCCGCGATTCAAGATGTGGTTAGGAAGCAAATCCTTACGTGGTTGGATGCTGGAATCATATATCCTATTAGTGATAGTCCCCATGTGAGTCCATTGCATGTAGTTGCTAAAAAGGGGGAAATGATTGTAGTAAAAGCTGAGGATGGAGAAGCGATAGCCACAAGGATTCCTACGGGATGGCGTACATGTGTAGATTATAGGAAGTTGAATGAGAACATATGTAAGGATCATTTTCCTCTTCCTTTCATGGATCAAATGTTAGATCGTCTTGCAGGGTATGAGTTTTATTGTTTCTTGGATAGATACTCAGGGTACAACCAAATCATGATTGCCCCCGAGGATCAAGAAAAGACCACTTTTACTTGCCCCTACGGGACCTTTGCTTTTCGGAAAATGCCATTTGGGTTATGTAATGCGCCTGCTACTTTTCAGAGATGCATGATGGCAATATTCGATGGGTTGATAGAGAAGATCATGGAGGTGTTCATGGATGATTTTTCTATTTTTGGTTCCTCCTTTGATATTTGTTTGTCTAACATTGCTACTATTTTGAAGAGATGTCAAGTGACTAATCTTGTCTTGAATTGGGAGAAGTGCCACTTCATGGTGAAGGATGGGATTGTTCTTGAGCATCATGTTTCAGCCAAGGGATTGCAGGTCGATCGTGCTAAAGTGGTGGCAATTGAGAAGCTTCCACCACCGACCAATGAAAGAGGAGTGCGGTCCTTCCTTGGACACGCCAGTTTTTACAGGAGATTCATACAAGACTTCTCAAAATACTCCAAGCCCTTATCTCACTTACTTGAAAAGGATGTTCCTTTTGTGTTTGATGATGAATGTCTAACAGTTTTTCAAGTTTTGAAGGAGGCGCTTATCACTACACCTATCTTGATCACACCGGATTGGACTCAACCGTTTGTACTAATGTGTGATGCAAGTGATGTAGCACTTGGAGTGGTGCTTGGGCAGCTGAAGGAAAAGAAGTTCTACGCCATTTACTACACGAGTAAGATTTTCGATGCGGTACAAAAGAATTACACGGTGACTGAAAAGGAGTTTTTGGCTGTTATGTACGCATTCGATAAGTTTCGTTAGTATTTGGTTGGCATGAAGACTATTGTGTACACGGATCATTCAGCAATTCGGTACTTGATGGAGAAGAAGGAGACGAAGCCTAGGATCATAAGGTGGATTCTTCTACTTCAAGAGTTTGACATGGAGATTCGGGAAAAGAAAGGTTCTGATAATGTGTTGGCGGATCACCTTTCGAGGTTGGAGACTAGGGAGCATTGTGATAATTCTTTTGAGTATATTGAGGAAATATTCCCAGATGAAAAGATCATGGCCGTGTTTGTTGAAGGGGCTGAGCGAGCATGTGTGGTTGCTGCACAGGGAGTTGATCCATGGTATGCGGATTATGTTAACTATATCGTTGTGGGAGAAATTCCAAGGGATCTCAACCGATATCAACTTGCAAAATTCAAGAGGGATGTTGAGACTTTCATATGGTATGATCCGTTTGTGTACAAGATTTGCACAGATTCTATCGTCCATAGGTGTGTGCCCGAGATGGAGATGGAGAGTGTTCTCGAGTTTTGCCATGCACAATCTAACGGGGGGCACTTCGGCGCTCAAAAGACAGCAGCCAAGGTACTTCAGTCCGCTCTTTATTGGCCTACGTTATTCAAGGATTGTGAGACCTATGTGGCGTCTTGTGATAGATGTCAACGCATGGGGAACATCGGTAGGAGAGACGAGATGCCGCTTCAGCCAAGCATAGTGGTCAAGATTTTTGATGTGTGGGGTATCGATTTTATGGGGCCTTTTCCCCCATCTAATGGATTTCTCTACATTCTACTTGCGGTGGATTATGTTTCTATGTGGGTGGAAGCGATTCCTACTCGCTTGAATGATTCGAAAACTTTTATATCTTTCTTGAAGAAACATATCTTTGCCCCCTTTAGAGTCCCTAGAGCACTTGTTAGTGATGTAGGTGCGCACTTCGTTAATAAATTTCTTGAGAAGGTGCTTAAAGGATATGGTGTTAAGCATAGGGTTACTACACCCTATCATCCTCAAGCGAATGGGCAAGCGGAGGTCTCTAACCGTCAAGTCAAACAGATTCTGGAGAAAGTGGTCAGAACCAATAGAAAGGATTGGGCTTTGAAGCTCGATGATGTCGTGTGGAGGTTCCGGACCGCTTACAAGACGGTGTTAGATATGTCACCGTATCAGATTGTCTATGGGAAGCCATGCCACTTACCTGTAGAGATTCAACGCAAAGCGTTTTGGGCTTTGCGAAGCTTGAACTTGACTCTCAAGGATGTGAAGGAGTTGAGGATGACTCACATCAATGTTTTGGATAAGTTTCGGAGTCGTGCGTACAAGAATTCCGAGATCTACAAGGAAAAGATGAAGAGGTGGCATGATTCGAAGATCTCGTACAAGGAGTTCAAGCAAGGAGACAAGGTATTACTCTTTAACTCTCGTTTAAAGCTTTTTGCAGGCAAGTTGAAGTCGAAGTGGACGAGACCATTCATGATTCATCGAGCCTTAGGAGGGGGGAGTTTTGAGCTCATTGACAAGGATGGAGACATTATTGCGGCAAATGGACATCGCTTGAAGCATTATAGGTCGCCGAATGATGTTTGTGTCATCTTTGTGGATACCTTGATCTGAGTTGGTACCGTCGTGACTCTCCGACGTTAAACATGAGCGCTTGTTGGGGGCTTTCCCTCCTGTTTTAATGCTTTATTTCTTTCGTGTGAGTAAGAAATTTTTATATTTGAAGTGCTTACTTATCGGCAATTACATCATATGTAGAGTCTGTCTCTAACCACACAGAGTGCCATCCTCTATCATAAGCTAACTCAATAGCCAAAAGGGCGTTGTGAAGCTCAGCCTCAAAGGCAAAACCATGATCAAATCCACAAGTGAAACTCCCTAAATGATCACTGTTTCCATCTCTATAAACTCCAGCCCCTGCAATGTTACCAGGCGCTCCATTGGCATGGCCATCAGTATTCACCTTAACCCATCCATGGGCAGGGGGCATCCATCTAACAGGAATGGTATTAGGGGCTTTCCTTAGACTTCCTCGAACTCCGAAATAGTGCAGAGTGTTAAGGTCATCAATTGAATTCTACATTGACCCAACAACAAAATTATTAATCTCACGAGACATGGCCATAATCGAGGCAGTAATCTGAGTAGCACGAGTAATCTTATCAACCAACTCCCCATCCTTCGTAGTAGAATAACCATCAGCCATAAAATTATTACGAACAGTCCAGATCAACCAAACATAGGTAACAATCAAATATTTCCATAAAAAAATAATCTGTGAATTCCCCTGAATAGTGTTAGAGGCAAAAAAAGTACCAAAAAATTATTAGTACGTGGGACCATATTCCCAAAATGAAACCTATCCAAAATATGTTGAAAGACAACAGAAGAAACCGGACAGGTAACAAAGAGATGATCCATAGATTCAGAATCACATCTACACAAATAACACCTGGAAGGGCCTCAAAAAGCCCTCTCCAAAAACATATCACAAAGAGTAAGAATTCCCCTAATAGCTTTCCAAATAATCAAGGACCGCCTAGGAGGTATAAAAGAACCCCATATCCATGAGCCCCAACTCACAATAGGATACGAAGTTCTCAAATGAGTGTAAGCCAACTTAGAAGTGACTTTACCACGAGTAGAATAGTTCCAACACCTCTGATCCGATTGATTTGGGGAAACCCTCCAGATGATAGCAAGGAATATATGAGGAAAGGCATGAGCAAAATCTTCAGTGAAGTGCCATTTCCCATTATAGTAATAGTTAGATATCCTCTGATCAAAACAATATCTAATATCAGTAGGAATATTAACCTGATCAGCAATAGGAATGCCCAACCAATTATCCAACTAAAACCTACGGAGGAATCATGATCAATAATCCAAGTTTCATTCTGCTGCAAGCTGCGAATGTGACGAAGACATCCCCTTCTCAAAGAGGATGAAAGACGATGCTGGAAAGCAATGCCTTGTCGAAACCATCTATGTCGAAAGATATACAGAGGTGTGTCATCATACAAAATATCCTAAGAAAGCTTCATCAGATACGCCTCATTAGCAATTCTGAGAGAGCGATACCTAACACACTTTCCTCCCAGGGGAACAAATCTGTTTCCAATTCAAACAAAAATAACCACACTGGGATGGGTTCCCAGTCTACATGAAATTCCTAACGGCTCTTTCAATGCGATTCAGCTCAATCCTAGGCCATCTATAAACCATCATGATATGCACGGCAGCCGAAAATAATAACAGAATTCACAAGACAAATTCTACTAGCCATGGAAAGACTCTCCCCTTTTCATCTACCAAATTTATTTATAATAGCATCAATAGCAGCCTGAAAGTGAGCAATCCTAGGAGACCCTATGAAAATAGGGACACCTAAATAACGAAAAGGACAGGAACCATCCTGCATCCCAAGTTCTGTCCTAATCTGATGCTTAATATAGTGCTTAGTGTGCTTACCATAATACGCCTTCGACTTGTTAGGGTTGAAAACTTGCCCAAATAACTCTCCATAGTTATTCAAAACATCCCTAACAGCTGTTATAGACCCAATATTACCTCTACAGAAGATAAAAATGTCATCTGCATAGAAGAGATAAGAAGGGAGAAAATAAGATCTCCCAATAGCAACACGATGAAGACGCCAGTTATCCACAAAATGCAACAACCAAAGACCTAGGACTTCCTCAGCCAGACAAAAGAGGAGGGGCGATAGGGGGTCCCCCTGCCAAACTCATCTCCCATAACCAAAATAACTGTGAGGAGAGCCATTAATAAGCACAGAAATTTTAGCAGAGGCAAAAATACCCTTAAGCAATATCAGAAACTGATCAGAGAATCCCATACGACCAAGGCATTTAATAAGAAAATCCCACCTTAAAGTATCAAAAGCTTTCCTGATGTCAATCTTAAGAGCAACACTACCCAAAGTAGAAACATCCAGACTATTAAAAGACTCAAATGCAGTGGCAATACAGTGAGTATACTACGACCAGACACAAACCCATATTGATGCACACTAAGATGATTTTTAAGGATCAGACCCGAACGCATGTCAAGAATTTTAATGAGCACTTTAAAAAAAAAGTTACACATATTAATAGGCTGATAATCCTCCACACGATTAGCACCCTCATGCTTAGCTATCAAGGTAACAAAATTAACATTTAACCCCATCAGGTATAAAACCAGTGTTAAAAAAGTACCTTACAATAATGCACAAATCTTCATGAATAATATGTCAAACAGCCTGAAAGAAAGAGCCTCCAAAACCATCAGGGCATGGAGAACTATCTGGAGAAAGATAAAAAATCTGCAGCTCTAATTTCCACATCATCAGGCTTAAAAGTCAAAGCAGCGTTATCTTCCACAGACACAAACTGACGAACGAATCCCATCAATCCCCAATCTGAAACATCAGAAGGAGTACTGAAAAGGTCCCTGTAACCACAACATGCTGAGAAATAACAAATATATCGTGAGAGACTTCATCCCCAACCATCATAGTACTAATGTGTATTCTAGTCTTCCTAATTCTGTGAGTTTTTTTTTTGAAAAAAGCAGCATTGCGATCGCCATCCTTCAACCAACTACTTCGATTTTTTTAAGAATAAAAATCTCCCATCAATTCGATTTTTTTTCTATTAGTCTAATAATCATCTAACAAGTAAACATGAGATGTAGCATAAAAATCAACACAAACACTTGTGTTAATCGGGTTCACGATGCAAACCATGTGGTCCCTTCATCCAATCCTATATACGCTATGTATTGCTAGGATTTTTAAATTAAGGGGACCACATGATTTACAAGTGTTTATGATGAAAACTCAATTTATAAGAGTCTAACTCTAAAATCAAATGTGGCAAGAGAGCATTATTGAACAGTTGATATAATTCTGGAAATACAAAATATATTGTTCACCCAAATTTAATTCAAATACGTTTAGTAATAAATGCGTACTTCCTCCTCCGCTTTCAAGCGTATTATTTTTCCATTTTGGGCGTCCGCCCAAGAGTTTCATTTTCTTTTTTATTGTACAATTAAAAAATGGGACCCACACCTCAACTAATACAACTACCCACTACACATTAAATAACAATACTCCTTATTCTCCGTGCCAAAAAACAAATGACACTCTAGAATCCGAACAGAGGGAGTATATTTTAATGAATTAAAATTAATACAGCTTGTTAGTTTCATAACATAGTTTATAGGGCAAAGGTTCACTTCAAACCCTAATTTTATTCATCAAGATCGAATATGTTTTTTTTCATCCAAACCCCTTATCTATTTTAATGGATTCAAATGACCCCCTTATCCAGTCATCCTCCTAGAAAATTAAATGTTAAATTAGTTAATATTTATCTCCCTTAACTAATTTGGGTTAAAACTAAAACCCCAGTTCATCCACTTTTTCGTTAACTAAAAAAAATCCCAAAATCATTATTATACTAATTCTACATGACCATTGGAGGCCAAGCGGTCGTTCGGATCGTAATGGAGTTCAATGCTGGCGTCGTTCTGAAGACGACAGAAAACTTCCGAGCAC
The DNA here is from genome assembly GCA_023678885.1 of Pogostemon cablin. Classification (NCBI taxonomy): domain Eukaryota; kingdom Viridiplantae; phylum Streptophyta; class Magnoliopsida; order Lamiales; family Lamiaceae; genus Pogostemon; species Pogostemon cablin. Next base: position 21,362,565 of record CM042985.1, on the reverse strand, counting down.
TCTGGGGAAAGGGAAATCTGGATCTACGGATCGAAATTCTACAACGAAAACACACCGGATCGGGAGTTCTATCAATTGGGAATTCGTAGTTTCATCTGCGCCTCGAAGACGGAGTGGCTCTATGGAAAGCATTTGGGTTTTGGCAGGTTGTCGAGGGATAATTCCGTTGAGAAGGTCAAATGCGGTAGCGATAGCGGTACGACTTCCAGTGATTGCTTATTGTGGTCAACATCTGTTGTGTTGAAGATCTGAATCTGATGTTGTGGTGCTATAAATTATTTATGTTAAATACTACTTTCTTATCATATATCATCTCTCTAGAATAAGATCATATTTAGTTTCTCTTTCTTGAATCAACCAAACCAAATTAATTAGGAGTCACATGATCCAATATAAATAGATAAGGGGCTTAGATGGAAAAAAAATATAGTTGAGGGGTCGATTTGATCTCATGAGATAAGATCGAGGTCTTAATTGACTTTTTGCCCTAGTTTATATATGCAAATTTAATGGAACAATGAATATAAAAAGAATGTTGTTAAATACACACTATTTTTTATTGAGTACACACTCTTTATTGAATACACACCCCTTTTAATTTTTAATTTTTGAATTTTATTATATACACACCCTCTAAAATTCCAAAATTACCCTTTTTTTAACATTAAAACTAAATAAACACCCTATAAGTTAAATAAATATTTTATCTTCTCCGTTCAACCTATCTACTTTCAATCCGATTTCAATTTAGCTATTATCATGTTCTTTTAATTTTATTTAAATCGATTCCTTCTCTATTTCCCTATTTTTTCATTTCTCTTCTTCACTCATGTTCTCGTGCCACTATTCTTGTCTTTTTTCTTTTTTTAATTTTTTTTATTTTATTGGTATTCTTCTTTGTCTTATAGAAGAAGAAACTATATTCACTCTTCATATCATTTCCAAGTTCCAACTAAAGGTAAAGACTTCATCTTTCAATGATTAAAAAAAATCATGAAATAAACATATTGAATGACAGTGGTGAAAACAAAACCTGGATTAAATAATAAAAAATGATTATGAGAAAAGCTTCAACAACGAAATCACATTGGTTATATTTTTTTTCTTAATTATGCACTATTTGCATAGAATAAATTGAAATTTTAAAAAAAAATCTGCATTAATTAAAATTGGGAAACGAGGTGTGCTTAACGAAGATTAGAACTGTTAAATGTTCAATCTTGAGTTTACAAGATATTGAGTTGCAGAGAGAACGATAATAAGGAGATAATTAAGGTAAGATTTTATCTAATTCAATCTTGAATTTTTAAGATATTGAGTTGTCGATAATAAGGAGATAATTAAGGTAAGATTTTTTTCTTTTTTATTAGGTTTGTTTTTATTAAATTAAGGGGTGTGTATCTAATAAATTAAGGGTAATTCAAACTTTTTAAAAATATATATTTTAATTATATTATAATAGGATGTGTATTTAATAAAAGGGGGCGTGCATTTAGTGTGACCCATATAAAAATTAATATATTCATTAACAAACATATTATATTATATTATAATATATTATATATGAGTGGAGCTCATGCGCCCCCAGGGACACACCGTGCGCATTTAGAATTTAGTATTATGTGTAAGAGTGCATCTTTAGAATTTAGTATTATGTGTAAGAGTACATTATTTTGTTCTAAAAGGTATACATTTTAATTAATAAGGGTACACCATTTTGTTCTAAAGAGTATACACTTTTCATTAATATTTTTTATTTTTCTTCAAAAAATAAAGGATATACATCTTCATTATACTAAAAGGTATACAATTTAACACAAAATTCTAAAGGAGCACAGAGTGTGTCCCATGCGCCTTGGTGCACACAAGTTTTTGTCATTGTATATATATATATATATATATATATATATATATATATATATATATATATATATATATATATATATATATATATATATATATATATATATTACTAAATTAAAATGAATGCAATTTATTATTTTTTTTAAAATAACATATATTCTAAATTCTTATTCTTGGTGACAGGATATAAGTACTCTTTAAAAAAAATTATAGCAAATGAAGTCTATTTTAAAAATATCTTAGAATTGAATGAAATAGCAAACTAAAACGGACTTGGATCGTCTTTTGTCAAATGATTGTTGAGTTGGTCTCCTGTGTCCCCTGAGGACACATCATGCCCCAATGGGAACACAAGTTTTCAGAGAACCCATTGGGGCACGGTGTGTCCTCGGGGTCCCACAAATTTTTGTCTCTATTGTTTATATGTAATTAGTAAAATTATTGTTGGAGAATTCTCTCTAATTAAGAGGATCCCATGTTAGGAAAATTTTAATTTCCTATATAATCTAATTGTAGGTAATATATTATTATGCAATTATATTAGCTATTTAATTATTTTATGGACTTAATTAAGTGATCCAATTAAGGTGTAAAGTCCATGGGCTATAATATTTTGATATGGGCCAATTGAGTAGATACCCAATACTACGTGACTAGGTGATTATGGGTGGTTTAGTCAAGTAGTATATAAAGACTCACAGGTTATAGTCCCCAAGATACTAAGCCGCACATGTTCTTCCCTTCTCCCCATCGGGAGGGATTACTGCGGTCCTCATAAGGAATAAGGAGGCTTAGTTGAGGAAGGCCATAAAACCACCAATCTCGAATTCGTGTTCCGCCTAGAGAACTCATTAGATCAGGTACGCTTCCGCATTATAATTTTGATTTCGTTAATCATAATACGGTTTAAGGTTTTAGGATTTATTTCCTACAAGTGGTATCAGAGCCACCCTATTTATGATTCTCTGAGATCGGAAAGAATTATGTTTGGATCTAAATTTTTTACTTGTTTGGATCTTTTAATGAAATCACAGTTTTAAATTTTTGAGATTAAAATTTCTCTACACATTCATGAATTTTGGTACATTATTGATGTCAATTTCTTAATGTACTCGTAGTATTTATCAAGCTAATGAAAAAGTGTAGAATTGTTTTAATCGTCAAAATTATTGAGTTGGTTTTGTTAATTGAATTTTGATACACACACTCAATTTAGTTCATAGTTTGTGTGACGCTTCATTGTTGGAAGCACTATGTGTTAATTAAAGTGTCTGCTCTCAATTTTTTTAATTGTTTAATGATTTCATTTTTGGTAATTGAAATTTGTGAATTGAAAATTGATTTTTGTATCACATTCACATCATTTGATTTGTTTGTGATTATTATGTAATTTCAGAATTGATATATCATTAGCTAATCCAATTATATGTGCAGTGGTACATGTGAGCAAATTGTATTAATTTTGAGAGTCGCGCTTCACTGATATATTCCTGTCTAATTAATTCTCACTAATTAATTATAACTATTTTTTGAGAATGAAGGATTCGGTGCCTTATTAAGGAATCTTGAATAGTTTAAAATGGTATTGATATTAATACTCTATGAATTCATTCTTGGTAGTGCTGATTCTGCAGTGGATTGAATATTTCATCCATTTTAAAATTATACCATCATGATTTATTATTGATTAACTTTGGTTATGGTATAAATAAATACACAATGGATTTGTGTCTTTAATGATTTATAGTAATGCGCATGGTATTGCTGTAATTTGAATTCAAAATAAAGATTGTAGTTGACGTGGGGTATTGGAATTGTATGCAGCCTTTACATACGAATTGTGAAAATTTGACAAATGAGCATCTGTCACTTATAATTTAGATTAAAGGATTGAAATTATATCAATTTTTCATGGTATTCTATTTACTCATATTTGTCAATATTTCTATTTGATAACTACCTTGAGTATGGACATTGGACATACACAGTTTGCATGTCATCAACGAGGATTTGATCATTGTATAATAGTTATAGATTCTTGATTGTATTCATATTTCGGTAAAGGATTTAGTGGTGAATAATTAAGTAGAGGATAATTGTCTAATTTAAGTTATTTTAAATTAGAATTTGAAATCCCTAATTAAGTTAATAAATCTTTCATTATTTTTTTTAAATATGTGAAATAATCACATATTCTCATATAGCTTGAGAATTTAATTAAAATTAAATTTGGGGAGACATTTTTAATGTCGTTCAATTAAACATAAATATTTATTTTAAAATATTTGTTTAATTGATCTAGTAATTTTTCAATCTAGTCAATCAAAGCATCATGTTGTCATAACAGCCTCTGTGTGTGGAGTGCGACTTTATTGAAATTACATAGATGAGTGTGAAATTATTTATGTATTCTGTGTTCTGCCCATAGGTAGGCACAGTTTGACAGAATAATAACACACATGTGATGATAAATATGTGATAATTATTTAAATTGTTCATGTGAACATTTGTTGGTCCATAGATAGACTTTTGTTTGATAGAACTTATTATCAATACTTGATTATTACATCAAGATTACCCCTGCAGTTAATTTTTGTCCATAGATGAGATTAATATTGCGCAAGGTGTCTTGTGATGGGTCCCCAATTAATAATGTTCTGCGAGTGTATCTTCATGTGGGTATTGATCGGCCCAAAGGTAGATTAATATTTGGCCCAAAATACACAAGCACCTGTGGTGGTGAATACGTGATAATTATTTATTTAACATGTGAGCAATAAGTCGGCCCAAAGGAAGACTATGGCTTGACAGTTTTATTATCAGTATTTGACTACTACGTAGAAGGTGTCACTTACAAGTTAGTATTGTTGTCATTAGACTTGATACTAATTATGTGCTCGATTCCTCAAGATGATTCTAAACTATTTAAAATTTGAAAGATTATAAAGTTTAATGCGAGCATGATAAATTATTTTACAATAATTCTCTGTATAATTACGAAGTCTACTAATTAAGTTTAATCTATATCAATAACAAAATCATACATGATGAGAACTTCAACAATAAAGATGAGACTAGAAGGCTTCAAGAAAATTTTGTATCAATAAAGTATAAGGGCAATACAAGAAAACCCATTAAGAAAGCTGCTAAAGACAAAACTAAAGTATAACCTTTTGTTATCTCCTAAAGGCCTGTGGTATGTTTTATAATACACTACATTACGATTATTCGGTGTGTATGGTGTAGCTAAAAGACAAAATAGAATTTCATAGGATATGGTTACTTATAGGAGAAATACTTAAGATTGCAGCTTATGATCTTAATAAAGTTTTAACTAAAGTAGTTGTGAGAACTCTTTGAGTTTCACATATGATGATGTCCAACTAAGGCTAAATCATTGGGATCTACCAAAGAAAATTGAATTCAAATAGATACAAGCTACTTTATTGATTTTAAATAAAAATAATAAGTTTATGACCCTATTAATTAGATCATATTTGAGACGGGTAATACGGAATTCTTTGAGGATGTTGATTTGGGGGGAAGAATAATATTAAAGACATTGTCCTTAAGGGGGAGTCGATTCGATCCCCACTTATGCTTTAAAGAATTTGTGCAAATTCAGAATAACAATATGACAATGTGATGGGTGTTTTCTTAACACACAATTTTAATCCCCAAGTATGAAGGATACCAATTGTAGTTTCGAAGGTGACCAAGTTAAATATCGAATCCACGGGACGGGTAAATATTACTTTAGTTATTTTTTAGCAATTATGACTATGTTGAGAATCGTATTTGTTGGTTTTTAAACTAAGTAACAATTAAAATAGCAAATCAATAACAAGAACAAGAGAAGAGTAGTTGTGATCAAATAAGATGATAGGTAGTTCGTCAGGCCATCCAGTTTCATTCGTTAATTCATACTTTCGTGTGTCGATGTCCGACTCTGCCTTGTGGTTTATGGACGCATCGCTAGACCATGCAAATCTACTCTATAGACACAAATAGATAAGCTTTTGACACGTGTGAGTATCCTCAGAGCAAGATGTATACTTTACCTCCCTTTCTAGGTACTATCATAATCAATTATTTCCCATACACTTAGTACTCTAACCCGATTTGATTTCCCTTTTTAGGTACTATAAAATTATACTCTTAATCCTACTTGTTAACCCGAATTCAATTCAATTAACAAACATTCATATAAGACGGCTCTAATAAAACCTCGGAATCCCTTCACTTAGAATTATAACAATAAACCCTGCTCATTAGTGAACGCACTCAATCAATAACCATGTTATGCATTCAGACTCTACACAATGATTATTGATGCACAAAACAACTATGAGTATGGATTAAAGACGTACAATCTTATATAAGCTAAACCACAAGTAGTGTTGTACGGAGTATACACACGAAATAGAAATCAACTCATGAAACCTTCATAACCCTAGAACTACCGAAGTGGCTCTAGCCCATGATTGATCTAGGAACAATCATGGTTAGATGAACCAATCTTACTTGAATCTCCAGCGGAACCTCTGTCACAGCTCCTCCTAGTCTCCTCTTGTGCTTCACGATCTTATGCTCTCTAAAACTCTCTAAAAGCTCTCTCAAACTCTGACTGCATGAGCCTCCTTTTATACTTGTAATCACATCTCCAGGGCTTGGAATGGGCTTTTCAAGTGATCACACGCGTTTTGGTCTCGAAAATCCGAATAAGTTAAGTTTCCGCACAATGGTTCAACCTCAGCAAACAGGTCGAACCACAGGTCGAACCCACCTACTGGAAGTATTCTGCACTTGGTTCGACTTTTTGTACAGGTCGAACCACTCCGTCTTGGTCGAACCACAGGTCGAACCATGCTACTGGACAATTTCTGCTCTTGATTCGACCAACCGTCAGGTCGAATCCCCAATGTCGTGGTCGAATCAACTTTCTCGCGAACTGGTTCGACCATGGTTCGATCTGATAGACATGTCGAACCCCTCAAGTCGTGGTCGAACCCATCTTCTGCCACTTTGCATTGCTGGTTCGACCTGCTGGAGAGGTCGAACCCTCCTCCAATAGGTCGAACCCACCTCTCTCATTGGCGGTTCGCGTGGTCTCGACTTCATCTCTTCAATTCTTGGCACTTTCACTCTGATTTTGCTATGAAAACCACTTAAATAACTCCACTAACACCTGATTCATGCTAATTCACAATATATATAGGTTTTCCACCTATTTCCACCTCAAAACTCTCCAAAACTAGCACAAAACATGATGCCAAACTTGTGAATTTACACACTCATCAAACCCCCAAACTTACATGTTGCTCGTCCCGAGGCAACCAAATAAAATCACAGGAGTCGTGTATAATTTACCAAGATCAAGTACAACACATATCACACATGCAACTTCATTAAATCAAACAAGTATTAATTGCTTCATATATATCACTCATCCAAAACTAATCCAATCATACACCATTCGGAGTACTAAGTAATCTAGCTCACAAGATAAGTATTTATTCTCTTTCACTCAAGTGCGTGAGGCACTATATAGGCTAATATAAACACTAATATCAATCCATATTCACGCGTAACCATAAATTTGGAAAAGGTCTCAAAAATCAACTTATAATCAACTCTTCACTAGGATCACAAAGGACTTGTTTTTGGGTTGTAATGTTGGCTCTTTGGAAAAAGGTAGGAAAATTTAGGTAAAGTGACTTAAGACACTAGTAGAGAGTTACCTTAGAGGTTCTTGATTTCTTCTTCTTGCTGCAATATCTCCTCCAACTTCTCCTCTTCTTTTTATGGATTTTCCTTATTTTCCGTGCATCAACATCATCTCTTTAGATAATTCGGGTACCGGTTTTAGGCACTACCCTTCTTCTTTTTATCAATCAGCTGCTCTTAAGCTTAAAGCTTCATGTTATAAGCAATCGAGGTACCAGTTTCAGGCACTACCCCTAAACAAGATTAACCATATTCTTTTCATCCAACCATATTCTATCTTCCTTTTTCTTCTTGCAACACTTACTCACCTCAACTCTCTCTACCAATGAATAGGTTAATCAAGGCTCAAGTAAAGATTTATAAGGTTATTTACTTCGGCTACCAAAGAAAAGATTTTTAACGGCTCAACGGGGCATCCAAAGGTTAATAAAATCATTAGGAAGGACAAAATTTGGCTAAGTAGCTTAATCACAAAATAATGGCCTAAGATCATGTTTTAGCAATTTATCAATCATAAATCTCACACAAGACTCCAAGCCAAGTTCTAGAATACGTTCATATGAATGATCCTCTCAAGAATAAAACAATCATGATCAAGCATGATTAACATGGCTCAAATCCTCACATAGGTAAATAGAATCCTAAGTACTCCTCATAGCACATAATTAAGATCAATTCCACAAGAACTCTACATACTTATCAAATTATACATGCTTTTCATCAATAGAAATTAACACATGAACATATGAATGCACAAAATCAACAGCCCATAAACCGAATCAACCATACAAGTATTCAACACTCATGAATCCATCTATTCTAACAATGATATCCAAGAATATACATGCCACTGACTCAATAAACACAACCCAATCTGTAAAGAGAAAAAGAAGAATGGAGGTGAGATGAATCGGAGAAAATCAAAAGAAAACCTGAAGATCTACTCCTCCGGAGCATCATCATCCTCATCATCATCATCCTCGTCATTCAATCTCTGCTCCACAGCTCGATACAGACTGCTGATGTTCCTATCCATAAGATCCACCCGACTACTCACTCTACCAACCCGCTCATTCAAGGCAGTGTACCTCTCGTTCAACATGGTGTAGATGGCGTTGGTGAGTGCGAGCTGCCTGTTTGTCTCCTACTGTACAGCTACGACCGCGCCCAGCTGCTCGTGAATCAAGCGAAGCTATTCCCGGGTATCATCCCGAACAGCCCGCTGCTGCTGCGGTACTGGAGCATGCTGAGGTGCGTCGTGCTGCTCCTCCTCCGGAATCTCCATCTCTGGCTGCTCATCTACTCGATGCTTGACCTCGGGCTGTTGTGGTGGCTGTGATGGCTGCTACGGTGGCAGACGGTACTCTCTCTGATCCACAATTCGCTGTAGCTCCGCCAATCTATCCTTCGCACACATCCTAGCCACGACTCTCCAATCCCCGTTGGTCTTCACAGTCACGGACAGAGCGGTGTGTCCTAGGGAGTTCATCAACAAGTTCCTCGCCTCCCGAACGGTGGTCATGTTGTTCACGTCAAAGGGAAACATGAAGTCGAATGGCTTTGGTCCTCTCGTGAAGAACCAATCACCATCTCTAAAGGTGCAAATCCTCCCTTTACGCATGTGAACATCACCAAGTCGGGCTCTCCTCTAACAGGTGTAATGCCGGTGAAGTCTATGTTGTAGTGCTCAGCTACAATCGTCAGCAACCCTCTAATGTTCACCTTCTGAAATCCAACGGTCCTGAATCAATGCAGCTGCGCGATGAAATATGCTCCCACATTGAACTTCACCCCATTCATCATACACCATAGGGCGTAAAGCTCTGCTCTAGACACAGCCACCCTCCGAACGAGCAAACAGTGTGTTTCCGAGCACTCGATCCATATACTTCAACACTGGATTCTTGATCGAGGTCGCACGTGCCTGCTTAATCTTATAGTCTCTGATCTTCCCGGAGATCTCCCTCCAAAATCTATGGGCATTGAAGTAGCCACTCTCCACTAGAGAGATCTCAAGAGGTGTCTGAAATAGCTCGTTGAATTCGTCAGCTGTCCATCTCCTCCGGACTCCTCCTAACTGAAATGAGCACCAAAATTGGTAACCAGAGGGTCCTTCTCCATCTCAAACGAGCAAATCACCTCAGCTGTAACATGGAAATATGTCGGCCTCTTCAATTCCATAAATCGTCGGATCTCCACTCGATCGAACATCCAAAAGATATCATCCCTGATGTGCATAATCCTCATGTCATCGTCATCCTGGTATCTCGTCCGGGCCATCTTAGCTGAGACTTCTGCCCACTTTTCTTTGATCTCATCCCAATCAGGCATCTGAATCTTGAAGTTCTCGGGAAGGCGTTCTTGCAATCTCAGCGTCTTCGTCACCTTATCTACGTTCGAAGGCCTATCTTGCCTTTTTTTTTTATCTTACTTCGGCTGCCTTCCCCTTCCCCTTGCCTTTCCCGGATCCTTGTCCGGATCCTTGTCCTGTACCTTTAGCTTTTCCCATGGCAAAAGAATGATCAAACACTCAAAACCCCCAAGAAATCGCAACTGAGCCCTAGCTTGCAGCGAAATTCGCCCAAATTCACGTCCAAGTAGTGAATTAAAGGTGTGGTGATGTGTAATCGGTGCGAAATCAAGTGTAATTGAAGAATTGGTGCAAGGGTGTAGTGATTTCGTGAAGGTTCGAGGAAGGTTGAAGTGAAAAATGATCGAACCCTTCTCAAAAATCAAACTTAAAACACATACCTGGCTTGGATCGACCTTGTGTTCGAGCTGTTGAACAAGTCGAACCACGACTGACGAGGTCGAACCACCCTTCTGGACGAGTTCTTCTTTAGGTTCGACTTGGGTTCGACCTACTAGAACAGGTCGAACCAAAACGCATCAGGTCGAACTACCCTACTGTATGTTTCAGATCACCAGTTCGACCTTGGTTCAACTTGTTAAACGGTTGAACCAAGTACGTCGTGGTCGAACTGAACTTCAGCAGCACAGGTTCGACCTAGGTTCGACCTGTAGGATCAGGTCGAACCATGCTTGTGAAGGTCGAACCACCTCACTGAACGATTTTCAACACGGTTCGACTTCCACCATTGGGTTCGACCTCCTGGCACTGGTTGAACCTACCCCCTGGAAGCTCCAAAACGCGTGTTCTTCAATCCCTACACACTTCAAACTTCAAAACAAATCATTAAGTACCAACTAGAGCACAACTTCATCAAGAATTGGTTTTTCAAAAACTTATCAATCATGAGTAACTCCGCAATCACTTAAAATACGAAACAACAAAACACCACGGAACATTAGGCAAGTTACAAAAAATCGACACATACAAACCGGTTAAAGTTTTAAATATGCCGCAAAAATTAACTCCCCTAACAAACGTCACAAAGAAAAGATTATACTATCGGTGCTTATCAAGGTAAGTACATCACACCCCTCCCAAACTTAGTATGCATTTCAGAGTCACTCACGTTTATAGAGAAGGGAATGCTGCAGCTGAAGCTATCTCAAATATTGGTGGGCCCTTTGTCTGGCACCTTACAACTCCTCCCATTCTTCAAAGGCATCTGGTGGAGGATATGAACTTCACTTACTACCATTTTCGATGACCTCTTGCCAGACGATGAGATGTGAAGGGGTTTATTCTCTGCAGGCGACATCGTCTGGTTTGCCAGGTGGCTCCTCTCCTTGTACTTTTATCTTTGATTCTGATTTTTTCGGAATTTAAACTTGCTGTTGCTGTAGCGATTTTCAAGGTTCTCTTATCCTTTGTTACGAAAGATAGATGCGTCTGCCCAATCGTGATTGTGGTCGCCTTAGGTCCTATAGGCTAGATGACAGGTTTTTTAAACCCTTTTTCGAAAGGTACTCTTTTCCTCTATATGGATTTTTCCCACTGAGTTTTCTCATATAGGGATTTTTAATGAGGACTTTCGGGGTTCCTACGATCGTTTGATCAGTCTGCCTTTTTATTTAGGTTTCATTTTAAGTCGTGTATTTGGCTTATCAGCCGCCTGTGGCACCGGGGTCGAAGTTGTACATTACACACGGTTGCATCTGTCTGTCAATCTATTTTTTTGGTTGTCTTTCGTCATCTTTTAGTCCGTCTTGTATACTTTTTTATGTTTTTCTATGTAGCTTATTTAATTAATAGAAAAAAAAATGAGTATATATATTCCGTTATATGTGATCATTTATGTTTTATTTATAAGAATATAAACCTACCCGTCGTTCTCAATTGTCCATAATAAATGAAAGTTTTGGGTGAGATTGTCTCTATTTTACGATTTTGTAATTAATTGCTACTTTTTTTATTAAAATGTTATTATATTTCTTTTAAATATTATCACATTTCTTTATTTTATAAATTGTTCATGAAATAGTTCACTGTACTACTATTAATTTTTATTAATTGAGTATCATTTTTCATTGAAAATGTTACTCTCTCCGTCCATCCTTAATTTATGAATTTTTCTATTTTGCATCGTCCACTCTTAATCTACTATTCATTTTCAATTTTTTTGGTAAGATGACTCACATATGGCCCACCATATCCCATTAATACAACTATCCGTTATAAATAAAATAATAATAATACTCCTTAATCTACGTGTAAAAAATAAATAAATTGACAATAGACAAATGGAGTATTAGTTTTTATCCGTCTCACAAAATGGAATGTATCATGTGGGATAGTGTGACACAAGTCTTTGCCTATATTAAAAGATATAACAAGAGATCCTATTCGAGTGCATCACTATAAAAAAACTATTTTTATAAATGGAATATTCCGTTGGTAAAAGCCTTAATTTCATTGTCAAATTGATTTACCAACGGATTAGCAACGGAATTCATTGGTAAGTTTTCGTTCGTAAAGTGGTGGTTGCTAAATTTTTAGCGACGAAAAATTAATTATATTGGTAAATAATTCCGTTGGTAATCCGTTGCTAAAAATTCCGTTGATAACTTATATAAAGATTCCCTTGGTAATCCATTGGTAATTACCAACGGATTGAATTCCGTTGGTAAAATAAAAAGTAAATTCCGTTGGTAAATTCCCTTGCTAAAAAATACTTTTTTTATAATGGTGTTTAAATTTTCATGGTCACATTTAGACTGTTAACATTTTATTATACCCTCTCCGCCCTATGTATTTATGCTCGTTTATACAAGTATGAAGATTAAGAAATGTTGTTTTTTAATATATAGTATAAGAAAAGTAGAGCTAAGTTGGTAAGTTAAAGAGAAAAGTAAATAAAGTGTAAAAAATAAATACAGTTATTAAGATTGATGAATAAATTGTAAAAAGTAGGTAAGATGCATAATGTATTTTTACTATAAGATACATCCTTTAAAAAAATTACTTAAGATAAAAAAAATAAGATCAATTATTTAATATAACCTCAACTTAATACTATGAGCTATGTTAACCTCAACTTAATACTATGAGCTATGTTACGCATAACTTTTTTTTTAATATATAAAACTTACGATTTTTTTGTTGCACATAATATTTTTTTACTGCACATAATACTTACGGTTTGTATGGTTATTTTTTACCGTACATAAAATTAACAAAATATTTTTTGCACGTACACAAACTTTTTTGCGACACATAATGTGAATGGTTGTGTGCAGTATTAAAAGTTTATGAGCAACAAGATAACATTGAAATATGACCATTTATTTATGTAGTTAATAGTTATATTTTTTTTATATTTGTATCTTGTAATAATAAGAGAGTTTTCAATGTACTATTTATGATGAGTATTGAGTACCCCCAAAATTTAATGTACTTATTATAATTATATTATTTTAATTAATTTTACGATTTTAATCCGAAGGGTTAGTTATGTTTCATACCTGAAAAGTCTTTCCCTCCCCTAAAAGATAATTAACTTAAAAGTCGTGTATGATATTTTTAAAATTTAAAGAAAATTTAAATAAGGACAATTCTTAGGTGAACAGTGGTCACCGGTGATCCTCTGACATTGGGGTGTGAGTGTGACTCTCTCATATTGGGTTGTGCACTCACACTCCAGTGCATACTCCAATATGAGAAGGTCATCGGTGATCACGGGTCACCTAAGTAAACCCCTAAATAAAAGGATAATATTTACCTCTCATCATATTTTGTAGTTGCAGCAGAATTGACAATAATGTCTATTTCTTGCCACATGGCTTCTCTCAACTCAGAATCAACAATACCCAAATTCTCATGGGACACATCACCTGGAATTGGAATTACTTTTGATGACTGAAATTCTTCTCCATGCTTTTCTCTTAGAACTTGAAAGATTGGAATTACTTTTGATGATATCATTGACTGAAATTCTTCTCCATGCTTTTCTCTTAGAACTTGAAAGAGCTTAGACCCAACAATCTGTAAACCAATGGAAAGATCAATAGAAAACCATTAATTTTTCTACAAACAAATTATAATAATGTAAGATTAGCTTTAATCCTTATTTATGACTATTACTTTGAATAAATTTGCAGTCTGATCTCCTATTTAAATTTTAGTATTAAATCTCATATACCTCATTATTTAATGAATGACACGTGATAAAATGTAAATCTTAATAAAATGAAAATTTATATAACTTAAAAAGGCTGTTCGAATTGCTATAAATATATCATTAGTCCCTTGCACATTTAGCAGTAATTTAGGGAATTATTATATGGAATGACATAAATCTTGTAAATAAATGAAATAGTAAATGAAATATAAAAATTGTATAGGTGATTTCATTTCACAAGTATCTAACCTTAATCTCTTTCGTAAAATATTAAGGCTTGGTATGTTTTCAGTTTTTTATTCAAATTATAGAATTATGAAATTCCTTATTCTAGTTGGGTTTAAAGATCAAATTCCATAAATTTCACATACTTCTTACACATAGTACATACTACTATCTCACTATCCTTTTACTCTAACTCAGATTTCCTGTGCCACTTTCGTACACCATTTTCTGTGCCATTACTTGGATCGTCGCCACCTAGGATAGGGAGAGAGAAATCACCAATTCTCAACTTAATGCCGTTAAATACCTCTATTAAGAAAAATAAGATATATTAGGAAATAATTATGTTTACTTATTATTATTATTATTTGAATAGAAATCCTACAGTTTATAAGGAAAACATAATAATTAATTAATACAGGCAGATATTATAAACGAAAATTCCTGGAGACCAGTTCATCAATTTCATCTATCATATATGATCGACAAAATGATTATCGTGAATTTGACCAATTTGATGTTGTTCAACATTGGAGGGAACCATTTTCATGGAACAAGTCCTTCCTCCATAGCCAATCTAACTAATTAGGTGGTGTTTGACATCAAACATATAATATCTTCAGAAATGGGGGATTTGTCCAGTTTAATACTATTGGGTTTGGGTGAAAATGAATTAAATGATGAAGTACCATTTTCTATTTATATCATAATCTATTTCATGGGAAGATTCTAAGCTCCATCTCAAATCTCTCCAAATTCAATATTCTTGGTCTCTCTAACAACTCATTCAATGAATCTTGGCAACAGTCTCATTACAATAGTTGCTCTAATTAATTCTAAGAATACACTAGCAAAAATTATTCTTGTGATTCATACTTTAATTTATTTCTAATATTTGCTCTTCCATCATATGATCGATGAAATGTGATGAACTGATGTCCAGAAATTTTTCGTTCTTTGAATCTGCTTGTATTATTGTTTTCTTTTTAAAATGAAGGATTTCTATTTAAATAATAATATAATAATTAAATATAATCATTACCTAATATATCTTATTTTCCTTAATAAGTATTTAAGGGTGTTAAGTTGAGAGTTGGTGATTTCTCTCTCCTCATCCCATGTGGCGACGATCCGAGTGATGTCACAGAAGATGATGTACGAAAGTGACACAGGAAATTCGAGCCGCTTTTACTCTGTTGGATTTTTATAAAGAAATAGAAGGGTGAGTTAGTGGCGTGAGTTTGATAGATTTGGATTATTGGAGTAGACATAGAATTGATAAGTGGGGCAGAGATTTTGATAAAGTGACTTTATTACATGTTGATGGGAGACAATTTTTACATTATGATGCCACCCACTATTTATAGGCAATTAGTGGGGGTATTCCACCGACATACATTACTCTAAATTATTCTAGTGTATTCTATGGCTTACTTAATCAACTAAATATTCTATGACATTCCAAAAGTCTTATCGGCATGTTGTTGGTCAAAGCAAGTTGATATCTCTAGATTTTTCTAGTTTGTTAATGTGCATCAATAATTTATTACTCCCCCTTGATGCGCATTTGGATGATTCGAGCTTTTCTCGTTATCTCGAACCTTGATCATAGTAGTGCCTTTGTGAAAATATCTGCTAGTTGCTCTTCCGTTCCTGAGCTCGACTTCTCTATTATTAGTTACTTCTCATAGGAAGTGGTATTTGATGGTGATGTGTTTTTGTCCTGCTGTGAAACATAAGATTTTTCGCTATCGCTATTGCTATTGTCGATTTGTTGTCGTAGTAGATCTCTGTAGGATCTCTTGTTGTTCTCCCATCATGTAGTTGTTGCACCCACTTGTCATACTCCTCCTTTAGTATATCCCAGGCTTCTTTGGATGTCTTTGCTCCACTGATCCTGGGAAATAGTGACTCTGCCACAGCCACCTGTAGTATGTAGATCGCCAAGTTGTCCTTCTCCATGCTTCTGTCTAGTTTTTCTTTGTCTGTATTAGACAAAGATGTTATATCCGTTGGGACATGCTTTTGTTTCTTTGTCTGTATTAGACAAAGATGTTGTGTCCATTTTGACATCTCTTTTATCAATGGTCTCTCATAGGCCCAATAGTTGTAGCCTTCGTCTGAGAAGGTTGGGATTGGGATTTCGTAGGTATTAGATAGAGAGGACATTTTTGGAGGCTTTGGTTTGGGTAGTATAGGTTGTGGAAGCTTATTTTAACCCAGTTAATGAACCAATCGGGCTCTGATATCATGTTGGATTTTTATAAAGAAATAGAAGGGTGAGTTAGTGGCGTGAGTTTGATAGATTTGGATTATTGGAGTAGACATAGAATTGATAAGTGGGGCAGAGATTTTGATAAAGTGGCTTTATTACATGTTGATGGGAGACCATTTTTACATTATGATGCCACCCACTAAATATTATATGACATTCCAAAAATCTTATCGGCAAGTTGTTGGTCAAAGCAAGTTGATATCTCTAGATTTTTCTAGTAATGTGCATCAATAATTTATTATACTCTTATACATTTTTTTTACATAAATTTAAAATATACCCTATTTAAATATATAACTTCAAAACAAATATGAATTTAAATTTGCTAAATTCATTCCTAAATCCTTATTCATGATACTTAACCTATAACAAACATCACCATGTAACATGATATTTGAATTGGTTAATTAAATATCGCATTCTCTATGGCATTTTGATTAATAATATTATTTTATTATAAATGAATCATGACATTTGAATTGGTTAATTAAATATCGCATTCTCTATGGAGTTCCGGCCGAAGAAGCAGGGGCCGCAGTAGCTGCCGAATCTTCGACTGGTACATGGACAACTGTGTGGACCGATGGACTTACCAGCCTTGATCGTTACAAAGGGCGATGCTACAAGATTGAGGTCGTTCCTGGAGAAAAAGATCAATATATCTGTTATGTAGCTTACCCTTTAGACCTTTTTGAAGAGGGTTCTGTTACTAACATGTTTACTTCTATTTTGATGAATATTATTTTATTATAAATGAATAATAAAAGGGAGATAACAAACTATATCCTAAATTTTAAGTGAAAATGTTAAAAAAAAAAAAAATCTGTGTTACTCATCTAAGCTAATACGTGGATGCATGTGATATATAAAATCAAAGAGGAAGTATCCTATGGAACCTTCGCGATCTCTACCCATTTTTTTATAACTAATTAAAATTATATTGTCAAAATTAATACTATACCTAGGGTAAATATAAAACCTTAAAGGTAAAAATATGTCATAAATTATATATGAAAAAAAGACAAAATGAAGAAAACAAAAATAAAATTCCACACATAAAAGATTTCATACAATAATTTATCAACAGCAAAATGCAACAAGAGTTCAATATGTACGACTAGGTTCATCACCCATTTGTTGCAATTAATTTTATGTTTCGACAAATTTTGTGTAGAAGAATTACAAAAAGTATAAGATTACCTTGTTGGGTTTGTCAAATTAAAAGGAAATTTTTTTTCTTTGTTTTTGTCCCACATCGGGTGAGAGAGCAAAGGGGGAGGGACTCCTTATGCTATTTAAGGAGGTCCCTAGTTTTTATGTTAAGTGCACCAATCGAGTACACTTTAATTTTTGTATTTGATTCTAGTTAAAATTCATTTCTTTGATTCTCGGTTGTGAGAATGGGGAGAAAGGTGTGGATTAGTCAAAGATTTGTAAGAGTGTAGGGATTGGGGTCGGGAGAGAGAAATTCTGTGTGATTGTACAAATTTTTCACATAGTGGTATTTTCTCGGTCCATGGTTTTTCTCCGATTTTGGAGTTCTCCACGAAATTCTTGTGTTGTGTTTTTTATGTTCATGAATGGGGATCTGCCTATCCCAACAAGTGGTATCAGAGCCCGGTTCGGGCGCTTGTAAAGTTCTTAGTATGCTCTGTGGTTGCAGCATAGTCTGACTTCCACTTCAAAAAAGACTTTATGAGAGGAAGAGATAGTCTGACCTTCCACTTCAGAAAAGACTTTATGAGAGGAAGAGGGTTATTCATTAGGCTAAGTGTGGCATGAAAGAAGTGGGAAAAGCTAGTGGCACAAGAGGGTTAGAAGAACAGCCAGATGCAGTGACATCTGCTTCCTTGATGTGAAAGGCGCTGGACTGTGGCGACAGTAGCGTGGCAAGGGGTAGGATTTATGGGACAACAATTTTTGGCGGAGTTCTTGGACCTGCAGCAATTTGAATTGTTGGGGGGGTCAAAAGAGCAGTCGGATGCGGTGATATCTCCTTCCTTGAGGTGAAAGACGCTGGATTGTGGCGACAGTGGCGTGGCAAGGGGTAGGATTTGCGGGACAGCAGTTTTTGGCAGAGTTCTTGGACCTGCAGCAACGTGAATTGTTGGGACTCCCGATGGTGGAGTTGGCTTAACAGCGGCAAGGGGTTTTTCATGGATGTCGATTCAAGGAGATTTAAAAGGAATGAGTTTTTCAGTAATAATTAGTGGTGTGGGAAAGTGGCGATTCAACGATAAAGATGGCGATGTAGTGGCTTGGTATTGGCTGGCGCTAGATCGGTAAAGAATAGCGTGGATTCAGCCAACAAGTGGGAAAAAACATCATGAATTTTGGAGAGATAGAATCGGCTTCAAGTGACGACACTTTCAGTAGGAAAAAGGTTCGGTCAAACCTGGTGTAGTTTGGCGGTAAAAGACAGCGACGTCATGTCGGTACAGACGGTTTTTGCTCAAGGTGTAGCAATGGTGCGGTAATTGTGGTGGAGCAATGGCATGGTAATTGCTTAAGGTGGAGCAATGGTAATGTTGCTGGTCAAAGAGGAGTTCGTGCGTCAACAGCTCTGAATATTGAGTTAATATTATTGGGGATCCTTATGACATGTTCAGTTGTCATGGAAAATGATGTAATAATATTAGTTGGTCCACAAGTTTGCACACGGACATTGACTTGGCAGGTGGTGTAGGGTGTATGGTGGATGTATATCGATGACTGACGGACTTCCAGGGGTAACCAAGAGCTGGAAGTAGCACCATAAATATCAGCAGGTGTTTTTCGATATGTGTCGCGGAAAATTCTTAGAATGGTTGATTCTAAGTGGTCTACTCATATGGTGGAGTAGGATTCTCGGGATAGAGAATGATTGTCGGTGAAGATAATGAATCTTCTTTTATTTTGACAAGGTGGAGATTGTTGGGTGTGTCAAATTAAAAGGAAATTTTTTTTCCTTTGTTTTTATCCCACATCGGGTGGGAGAGCAAAGGGGGAGGGACTCCTTATGCTATTTAAGGAGGTCCCTAGTTTTGATGTTAAGTGCACCAATCAAGTACACTTTAATCTTTGTATTTGATTCTAGTTAAAATTCCTTTCTTTGATTCTCGGTTGTGAGAATGGGGAGAAAGGTGTGGATTAGTCAAAAATTTGTAAGAGTGTAGGGATTGAGTTCGGGAGAGAGAAATTCTGTGTGATTGTACAAATTTTTCATATAGTAGTATTTTCTCGGTCCATGATTTTTCTCCAGTTTTGGAGTTTCCACGTAAATTCTTGTATTGTGTTTTTTATATTCTTCTTTATTTGTTCCTTAAGAATGAATGAGGATCTGACTATCCCAACATACCTATCTATATTTATAAGTAATATACAACAATCTTAATTAACAAAAAAAAAATAAAAAAAAATGATGAGTTCATCACTACATGTACAAACTAGCTTTTTTACCTCTTCTTGCAAGCGTTCTTCAACCGTCTTTTTCGCTGCTTTCTGATCAAAAGATATAATTTGTTGACGTTGGGTTGGAGTCGAAGTATTTTCTCTACCAAAACTGTTTTAATTTATATGAGAAGAATATTGAGAGAGATCGTATTAGTTAGATAGTTAAATATGGTTGGTATTTGGGAAAGATTTGTTTGAGATTGCTCAAATAAGATAAATAAAAAAGTGAGATGAATAAAAAATGATTATATTTAATTAATTAAAAATGATAATGATATGTCATGAACAATTATAGTATATATAAATAAAAAGTGATAATATCTTATAGTAAAATTAATAATTAATTTAAAAGTGTAAAATAGTTTTACGTAAAACAATTCACGCAAGACTTACACAATATCCTTTTAGTTACATATTTTATTACAACTATTTGATAAATGATACATAGGAGAAATATAGAATCAATCCCTTTTAAAAAAAGGTTTTAAGTTTTTGCATATGTCATTATTTAATGCTATCTCCTCTATTTCATATCAAAGTTTACATTTATTTTTTGTTAAGCGAGAATCATACAAAATAATTTAATTATTTTAAATGGTCTCACACATAATACTAATACAATTAACTATTAAAATCAAATATTAACCTTAAAAATGTAATTGGAAATCCGAAAATGTAAAAATAATAGTACTACAAGACTCTAATAAAGAGATGCAGAGGGAGAATGAGAGGGAGAGGAAATTACTCTTAGCAAGGAATCCTGTTGCTCCGGTGATAAAAATGATTGAACAAGTTTAGCTTCTTTCATTTCAGATTAATGAAAGGTAAAATATGGGTGATAAATATATTGATCAAAAGAATAATTAGAAGATGATAATTAGAAGATGAAAGTTTCAACACCCTTTATATAAGACAAGTGGCGTATACTTAGCTCAGCAACATCTGTACCTTGTATTATTGAGAGCGACTTCAGTGAGATTGGTTCCATAAAATATTCAAGGAATCGGATCCTCTGTATATGTTGAATGGGTTAAATTGACTAACGGAGCAGAAATACGTAAATTAATTTCCTCACTCTTCTTAGAATTTGGTCCCCACTCCTCTCTCTCTCTCGCCACGTGTCTAGACCTTTTAGGTTGCAATTTCAACACACTGTCTTTTCAAATCAACACATTGAAATACCTCTTTTTTTTTCACCTTCTCTCTCCTCTACTTCTCACACCCTTGATATTGTTACAATTAATTAATTCTGCCAAGTTTTTTTTTTTTTTTTTCATTTAAGAAAATCACACAGCACCACACATTATATTTCTATCTCATACACACAAACATATAGTAGATCTACATCTAAAATTCAATTTTCTTTCTCTTAATTCTCATGCTGTATCCTTTAATATTTTTTTATAAAATTAGAATCTCAAATAAAAAATAATCTAATTTATTAGAGTAATCCAATTTATTATAAAAAATAACTTAATTTATTATAAAGAATAATTAAATTTAAAAAAAGAATAACATAGAAAGTTATTGACAAAACAGATTAAAACATTAAATAGTAACTTAATTCATTATAAAGAATAATCTAATTTCGAAAAGAATATCTTAAAAAGTTATTAACAAAACAAATTAAATCATTAATTAGTAACCTAATTAATTAAAAATAGTATAATCCAAATTAAAAAAATAAGAGTAACCTTAGTATCTATCACACAGTGAAAAGCTCCCAGTGTCGGAACCATCTTCATGGAGCCTTTTAATATAGTATGAGGAACTTTCAAGCTTATCCAGCACATGGATGGACCTGTGGTCAGAACCCACAACCTAACACTCCAGCTTTTTTATCCTTGTAAAAGGATACTACTCTATAGTCTCCCGTGGCTGGAATGGGGGAAACATGGCTAGTCCATAGCTGTCGTGATGGGGATTAGGTAATACAATGGAGCGGTTGATGGCCGGATTCCAGATAACTTACTTCTTGGAGGAGAGGTTCTTTAAGATTACGAAGCTATCACAACCATAAAGAGGCCTCAGTAGGAGCCCAACTGGGTGCACTAGAGTTATGCCAGTAGAAATCGAATGAGCTATGGTTGAATAATAAGAAAGCAAAAGTGAATTTGTTGGGATAAACACACGAATAATCAAATAATAAACTATTCGTCTACGCAGCGGAATGATCAATTATCCCTCTCTTGTGTGAATCTAGCAGGAAACAATCCTAATAATAATATGCACGATAAAGCAAGCAATCAACAATGCACGACACAAGCAATTTAACGTGGAAAACCTCCTCAATGTGAGAAGGTAAAAAACCACGGGACCGAAGCCCACCAAAAACTTCACTATGAGATAAAATTCAAGAGTTACAATCTGCCACCACAGACGTACTACCACAAATGTATCAAGACACTCAATACTTGATAACAAACAACGAGATTAGAAAGACCTCACCAAACTACGCAAACTGACGTTCTGAGTTTGCAACTGTAGAACCCTCAGAATCCGATCTCCACCGTCCAGAATCAACCTCTATGAGTCCTAAACGTGCTGTCCAAGTTACAGCTCGATCCAACGGTTAGTTTGTGAGAAACGGCTCTTTCCCCTCGACTGCACAGAACATAATCGCCCAAAAGACCTGCTTCTGTTTTCGGCTGATTTCCGTCAACACAAAGCTCAAACCACGATCTCCACCGTTCAGAATCAACCCCTATGAGTTCTGAACGTGCTGTTCAAATTACAGCTTGATCCAACGGTTAGTTTGTGAGAAACGTCTCTTTCCTCTCAACCGCGCAGAACTGAATCGCCCAAAACCTGCTTCTGTTTTTGGCTGATTTCCGTCAACACAAAGCTCCAAACACGATCTCCACCGTTCAGAATATACCTCCACAAGTTCCGAACGTGCTGACCAAGATTCAGCTCGATCCGATGGTTGAAACTGTTGATATTGCTTCTGCAATATTATCTTACAATGATGAAGATGAAGAGAGAAAGGTGGGAGTAGGTGGCAGCTCTTCTTTTTCTTTTTCTCAATTGTGGTGGAGCTGATCTATCACATTCCTACTTATTCCCATCAATGACTTATGTGACAATATAACCTAAGTATTGGGCCTACTTGGGCTTTTCCACCTTGTTGGATATTGGGCTCTTCACATATTTGGAAACCCAACCCAACAAATCTCCCCCTTTCTGATTATGTGGAGAGACTAGCCATTCCGGCTATCACACGACATACCTCGAGCTTCTCTCTAGGCAATGCCTTCGTCATCATGTCAGCACCATTATCATCTGTATGAATCTTTTCAAGCTCAAGCAACTTATCATTGATGACATCCCTCATCCAATGATATCTCACATGAATATGCTTCGATCTTGAATGAAATGCAGCATTTTTGCTGAGATGGATAGCACTCTGACTATCACAAAATACTACATACCTCTGTTGCTTCAATCCAATCTCCTCCATAAACCTTTTGAACCATAACACCTCTTTGCATGCTTCCGTTGCAGCAATGTACTCTGATTCTGTTGTGGAGAGTGCAACACACTTTTGCAATCTTGATTGCCATGACACAGCGCCACCTGCGAATGTCACTAGGTAAGCAGAAATCGACTTTCTGGTGTCCACATCAGATCCCATATCTGAATCGGTATAGCCAACTAACTCGGGCTTCCCACCTCCAAAGGTGAGTCTCAAACTAGACGTACCTCGTAGATACCTCATTATCCACTTCACAGCATTCCAATGCTCCTTTCCCGGATTAGATAAATAACGGCTAACAACACCAACTGCATGAGCTATGTCAGGCCTCGTACACACCATTGCATACATCAAGCTTCCCACAGCTGAAGCATATGGGACTCTTCTCATTGCTTCCTTCTCTTCATCGGTTGAAGGACTATGATGAGCACCAAGCTTAAAATGAGTGGCAGCAGGAGAACTAACCACTTTAGCTTTGCTCATATTGAATTTCTCAAGCACTTTCTCAATATACTTCTCCTGTGACAAGTGCAGCTTCTTGTTTGCTCTATCTCGGGTGATGTTGATACCAAGGATTTTCTTTATTGGCCCCAAATCCTTCATGGCAAAGGATCTGCTCAACTGTTTCTTTAACCTGTCAATTCTTGAAACATTCCTGCCAACAATCAATATATCATCAACATATAGCAATAATATAATAAAATCATCATCCGAGAACTTCTGAACAAACACACAATGATCAGAAATAGTCTTCTGGTAGCCTTGCTCCCCCATAACTGACTCAAATTTCTGATACCACAATCTAGGTGCTTGTTTCAAACCGTAGAGACTTTTCTTCAGTTTGCATACATGGTCTTCTTTTCCCTTCACCTTGAAACCTTCAGGTTGCACCATGTAAATCTCTTTATCTAGCTCACCATGAAGAAAAGCAGTTTTGACATCCATCTGCTCAATCTCCAAGTCAAGACTAGCAGCCAAACCAAGCACAAAACGGATAGAAGACATTTTGACAACCGGAGAGAAAATTTCTTCAAAATCAACTCCCTCTTTCTGACTGAAACCTTTAACAACCAATCTAGCTTTGAATCGAGGCTTTGAGGTGTGTTCATCTTGTTTTAGCCTGTACACCCACTTGTTCTTCAAAGCATGCTTCCCCTTTGGTAGTTTCACCAGATCAAATGTGTCATTTTCATGCAAGGATTTCATCTCATCTTGCATTCCTTCCAACCATTCATTCCTGTGTTCTCCATGAACTGCTTCTCCATAGCATTCAGGCTCTCCCCCATCGGTCAAGAGCACATACTGATCAGGAGGATACATCCTAGAAGGTACACGAGCTCTACTACTTCTTCTAGGTGGTTCTTGAACCTCCTGTTCTGGAACATCAGGTGGTTGTGGCTGATCGATATCCTCTTCATCATGCAAAGGATGATCGACATGCTCATCATTACCGAAATCAGGCTGATCCTGATTCTCCTCTTCAGCTTCTACTTGACCTTGACTATGAGGAACAATTTCCAAGTCAATCAAGTCATCACCAGGTGTAGAAACTGAGCTATCCGTCTTCTCAATGTCTCTTATGGTTTGATCCTCAACAAACACAACATCCCGACTTCTGACAAGCTTCTTCTCCACGGGATCATAAAGTCTGTAACCAAAATCATCTTGGCCATAACCAAGAAACACACACTGTCGAGTCTTCATATCCAACTTAGACCTCTCATCTTTGGGAATATGCACAAATGCCTTACATCCAAAGACCCGCAAATGATTATAGGAAACATCTTTTCCTGACCAGACTCTATCTGGAAGATCAAAGTCTAAAGGAACACACGGAGTAAGATTTAAAACATGTACAACAGTACTCAGAGCCTCACCCCAAAATGATGAAGACAATCCTGCTTCTGATAGCAGACACCTTACTCTCTCGACCAATGTTCTGTTCATCCTTTCTGCAAGACCATTCAACTGAGGAGTCTTTGGAGGAGTCTTTTGATGTCGGATACCTTGCTCTCTGCAATACTCATCAAAAGGACCAATATATTCCCCTCCATTATCCGATCTGATGCATTTCAACTTCTTCCCAGTCTGTCTCTCAACTAAGGCATGAAACTGCTTGAATGCATCGAGCACCTGATCTTTCGTCTTCAACGTGTAGATCCAGGTCTTTCTTGAGTGATCATCTATAAAAGTAACAAAATATAAAGCACCACCAAGAGTTCTTGTTTTCATAGGACCACAAACATCAGAATAAATTAAATCGAGTATACCTGATGCTCTGGTAGGAGTTGAGGTCTTGAAAGCAACTCGAGTTTGCTTTCCCGCCAAACAGTGAGAGCACTTCCTTAAAGATGCATTCTTCAAGTCTGGAATGAGATTTCTCTTCTCTAAAATCTTCAATCCCTTTTCACTGATATGACTGAGTCTGCTGTGCCACAACTCAACTATCCCCTCATTCTTAACTGCATTAATAGAGCCATCAAGTAACTTTGCTTGCATCAAGTACAATGAGGAGTGTTTTTGACCTCTAGCAACAACTAAAGAACCTCTTGTAAGCTTCCACTGACCATCGAAGAACACACTGCAGAAACCTTCATCATCAAGTCTCCCAACAGATATCAAGTTCAATCGAAGATCAGGCACGTGCTTCACATTTCTCAAAACTAGCGTAGCACCATTACTAGTCCGCAAACATACATCTCCAACGCCAATGGCTTTAGCTAAGCCATCATCACCCATCCTAACATTACCATAGTCACCTGACATGTAGGATGTGAACATATCTCTACGAGATGTGGCATGTATGGATGCCCCACTATCAATCACCCAACTGCTTTCACCATATGCAAGATTGACCACTTCATAATCACGAAAGATAAGAAAATCACCTGTTGCAGCAGACACTCGATCATTATCTTTCGTTTCTTCATTCTTCCTTTCTTTCCCATTTTCTTTCTTGTCATCTTGCTTGGGTTTTCTGCAATACCTTGCTATGTGTCCTGGAGTTTTACAATTCCAACACTCAACCTTGCTGTATCTATTGGATTTACTCCTCCTGCCTTTTTGCTTGCCTGTTGGACCTCTACTATTACTTCTCCCCCTCTTCTCTGTAACCAAAACCTCTGATTGCTGTAAAGGACCCTGCGATTTTCTCCTCATTTCCTCATTCAAAACGCTGCCCTTAACCAAATCCATTGTAATGGTACCATTGGGGGCTGAATTAGACAAAGATGTCCTGAATGTCTCCCATGAATTCGGCAATGTACCAAGAAGCCATAAGCCCTGTACTTCATCCTCAAACTTGATATTCATTTCCGACAATTGATTAATAATGCCCTGAAATGAATTCAAGTGATCTGTCATAGGAGTGCTATCCTTGAATTTCAAATTCATCAACTGCTTGATTAGAAATAACTTGTTGTTCCCAGTTTTTCTAGCATACAGTTCCTCCAACTTTTTCCACAATGATCGTGCATGTGTTTCTCCACTCACATGGTTCAATACATTATCATCCACCCACTGCCTAATGTAACCACATACTTGACGATGCAATATTGCCCATTGCTCATCCGTTTTATCATTAGGCTTTTCAGTTTCAAATACAGGCAAATAATAATCTTTCACATAAAGAAGATCCTCCATCTTGCCTTTCCACACATGATAATTAGAACCATTGAGATTCACCATTCTATTAGTATTGGTTTCCATATTCACCACAAGGCACAGAGCAGCAACCCGCTCTGATACCACTTTGTTGGGATAAACACACGAATAATCAAATAATAAACTATTCGTCTACGCAGCGGAATGATCAATTATCCCTCTCTTGTGTGAATCTAGCAGGAAACAATCCTAATAATAATATGCACGATAAAGCAAGCAATCAACAATGCACGACACAAGCAATTTAACGTGGAAAACCTCCTCAATGTGAGAAGGTAAAAAACCACGGGACCGAAGCCCACCAAAAACTTCACTATGAGATAAAATTCAAGAGTTACAATCTGCCACCACAGACGTACTACCACAAATGTATCAAGACACTCAATACTTGATAACAAACAACGAGATTAGAAAGACCTCACCAAACTACGCAAACTGACGTTCTGAGTTCGCAACTGTAGAACCCTCAGAATCCGATCTCCACCGTCCAGAATCAACCTCTATGAGTCCTAAACGTGCTGTCCAAGTTACAGCTCGATCCAACGGTTAGTTTGTGAGAAACGGCTCTTTCCCCTCGACTGCACAGAACATAATCGCCCAAAAGACCTGCTTCTGTTTTCGGCTGATTTCCGTCAACACAAAGCTCAAACCACGATCTCCACCGTTCAGAATCAACCCCTATGAGTTCTGAACGTGCTGTTCAAATTACAGCTTGATCCAACGGTTAGTTTGTGAGAAACGTCTCTTTCCTCTCAACCGCGCAGAACTGAATCGCCCAAAACCTGCTTCTGTTTTTGGCTGATTTCCGTCAACACAAAGCTCCAAACACGATCTCCACCGTTCAGAATATACCTCCACAAGTTCCGAACGTGCTGACCAAGATTCAGCTCGATCCGATGGTTGAAACTGTTGATATTGCTTCTGCAATATTATCTTACAATGATGAAGATGAAGAGAGAAAGGTGGGAGTAGGTGGCAGCTCTTCTTTTTCTTTTTCTCAATTGTGGTGGAGCTGATCTATCACATTCCTACTTATTCCCATCAATGACTTATGTGACAATATAACCTAAGTATTGGGCCTACTTGGGCTTTTCCACCTTGTTGGATATTGGGCTCTTCACATATTTGGAAACCCAACCCAACAGAATTGACTACCCCAAATAACTTTGATTCTTCCAACTTGGACCAAGACCCATTTTCAACAGTGAGGGTATCGCCATTCTCCAATCGTGTTTGTGTATAAAATCGAAATAGCCCGCGAATGGATTGCAACCATCAATTACCAAATTCTTCGAAAAATCCCCAAATTATTCTGATCAATGAATTCATACTCATAGATCGAGAGCAACTAGACATCCAATTTATTGGGTTCTCCACCTCCATCGTCGTCTACACTATCAGGGGGATGGATTCACTAATAATTTTGGGGATTTTATTTGAGCTGATCGGTTTTTATAGAAACAGCTACGATTCATCGGTGGCAGAGCCATACTACCCAAATCTAATCCATCATTCCAGTAGAACAACAATTGAAAAGAAAATAAAATTAATTCACATTTCACCATAGCAGGGGCAGAGAGAACATTTGGAGAAAGAATAATAAGAATAAATCAGTGTGGAAAGAGAGAAAGATGAGGCAACGTGAATACCGAGAAAGAAAGGAAAAGAAAGAGAAAGAAAAGAGAAGGAAAAGAGAGAAAGAGGAGAGAGAAGGATAAGATCACTGGAGATTCAGCGAGATAAAAATGAGAGAGAATGGTGGGGCATGACCCATTTGACGTGTCATTAATAAAAGGTCCGGTTCCACATATTTGAAAAATAAGTCTGTCTCACCCTAGTGTTTGTCTGTATTATTTAACAGGAGTGACTAGAGCAGATTTTATTTGATTTGAGGAGATTATATATATATATATCCATCCCACCCAAATAGCATAATTTTATTATATTGGGTGTCTCATTCAAATTTCACTATTTTCCTCTTTTAGTAAAAAGGGCTCCTCAATGGCTCACCACTACCCATCACATCACTCTAATACATTAACTCACTTTAAATAAAATAATAATATTTCTTAATCCACGTGCAAAAAGCAAATACTACTCTTTGCCCGGGACGGAGGGAGTATATATATATATATATATATATATATATATATATATATATATATATATATATATATATATATATATATATATATATATATATATATATTATATCTCAAGTTTGTTGTACTTCTTTTGTCTCCTAATTACTTTTACTTGTACTGGGGATGCAGAATTGTTCCCGTTGGAGAAGGTCACTTGTAGAAATGGTCTCGTAGCCTGCAATTTTGGTCCTGTTGAAGTTTTTTCTTAAAAATGCCGTTAGAATTAACAGAATATTCTAGTCTGTTAGCGGGACCAAAAATGTAAATTTGCAATATTGACCCCAAAATGTGCAAAATTAGTCCCAAGTCATAATTTATATTATACCTATCATCCACTAGATTTATCTCTACTTTTCGCGCTTCAAAATGGTATCAGAGCCCTAAGTTTATTTATTTATGAATGGAAAAAATTATTATATACTCATAACATTTAATGAGATAAGAGTTTCAAAGAAATATTGATTCGAACAAAAGTTCGACATCCGAGAGTGACAGAACTATAAGCCCTATTCAAAACTGGAGCAACAACGCCTTTTGGCCCTTTGGATATGATGAAACAAGCATCTCTATATAACAATACTATAATATTTTGTATAGACAACAAGCAGAAAAAAGGTTGATACCAACAACCAATTCTGAAAAGGTCTCAGACGAGGATGGAAATGGGCAGAGGGTCGTGTCAATTATACCAAGGAAGAACATCTGGAGGAAAGTCGCCAGATGAAAATAAGATACTCCAAAGAAGTATCCAGAAACATAGTGAAACTCTAAAATTTTATCGAGATCCATGGACGTGTTCCGGGACACGAACAATGGAGAAGACGACCAAATCAAGGTCCAAGAGAAATCTGCAAGCATATCACTTTTCATGGAGGTCATAATGACGGAATGGAAAGAGATTGAAGCAGACAACTCTAAGATGAACCAAGATCTTAGAGAATTACAAAAGACAGTGAAATTCTTTGGAGAATATTGTCAAAACATATCCAAGACAATATTTGAGATCAGCCTTAAGATGAATAAAGTGGAGACGTTGCAGAACAAACAACTTGACCTCATCAAGAAGTTGATAAAACAAGTACAGTCCATGGAGACCAAGGTGATGGGTAGAAGTCCAGGAGGAAGGTTAGCACCAACCTTCAGAATATAATCCCTTTTACACCAAAAGGGAAAGACGACGGAGGTCATAAGGCCAAAGACAGAGAGTGAGAAGATGATCGCTATCCTTCGAGGAGAATTCACATTCCCGAATGGAAAGAGCGAATCTTGAGGATCTACAAGATCTACAAGATCTATATGAGTCCTTCCAAGGACTAACTATCGTAGATCTGAAAATAAATGTTAGAGAGACTTCAAACTCTCAGCAACAATCTCAGGCTCCTCAGACCCGACAGGATCTAAGCCAAAATAAAGGAACTTCTAGATCACATGGAGTCCATAAAGCAAGACATGAAGAGACATCCTAAAACCAAGAAAATTTCAAGATGAAGGCGTTGGGAATGTCAACAGGAGCAAGCCGAGTTTGAGAATCTAACCTACACAACACCACATATGGTCGGTCTCATCTTGAACTGATAAATCCATACGGGTTGATCCTAAACCTCGACACTCTAGACTTCAAGAATAGATAGGCCTTAATCGACAAATGGACAAATGCAATAAAGATTACAGGAGGTGCATTAGAAATGGATAAAGAAGGGGTTCATAAGATTCCTAGCTATGAGCCTAGAAGGATCAGTAAAGTGCGCTTGGGAAGTACTCTCAGACGAAGTCAAGAAGGAAGCCATGGAAAGAGAAGAACTTGGCAATATCGTTGATTGCATGGCCAAGATCTTCAAAATCCATTTCATCGGAGTAGGTTACTTCGAAGGAATGGAAGAAGAAATGAAGAAGAAGTATAGGAACGCCCTATACAGCCTGGAACTACTTGACATCTGTCACATAGATGAGTACATCAAACTCTTCAAATAGTATAGTTGAAAATCAAAGATTAATGAGGAAGAAGTATTCCACTTGTTCTTTGCCAAGATTTCAAGCCCATGGAGAGAAATATTGATCAGAGAATATGAACCCTGTGAGCTGGATTCAATAGCAAGGAGAATGTCTTTCCTCAAAGCCAAGATTGCAGAGTGGTGTCATCAAGCATCACTATACAAAAACTACAAGAGATTAAGGGGAATCAACAAGACAGTACCCTTATGCTGCAAAAGCAATGATCTTCCAACTATGATTAGAAGAAGCCCAAGGAAACAGAAAATGATGAAGAAAAATCATCCTTACACTCAAAGAAGTGGAGGATGGAGGTCCAGAAGACCGAGATCCTTTTGGTCTATACAAAAGGCCCGAAGTTATAAATCAGGGCAAAGGTCTGGACCAACAAGATGGAGTTCAAGAAGTCAAGCCTCATACTCAGGATCAAACCAAAGGAGTATAAGAAGAACTCCCACGAGAAAGACGTTCCGAAGAGCACCCACACGAGCCAATGAGAGATTCAAGGATTGTAACTACTACAGTGTGGAGGGCATATCTCACCAGATTGCTCAGAGAACCAGAGCGGGGAATGCGACAGTTCGAAACCACTCCAAAAATGGAGGAAGCTGTTTACTTCCAAGATCTGGTACATGTATATCAGTTTGAAGATATACCCTCAGACGAAAGCATCTATGAAGAATAATTCTTCAGCCAAGATGAATCCTCTGAAAATGAGTCGGAGTGAAGAAGAAAACTTCAAACAGGAGTTGCAAAAGGATATGTCTGGATTCTTTTCCCAGACATCTATATCTCATAAGACTCTTATGAGAATCATGAGAGAGGATCCAAAACTTAATCTACACGATGGATTCACCATGGGATGATTAAAGCGGTTCCTCGGCTTCAAAAGAATAAAACATAACATTATATATAAGGTGACCGAAGGGAAAATTATCATCCCCATGGAGCTCACGGGAAATATAATGGAAATGCAACTAGTTCCTGTTGATGAGATCAAGAAGGAACTCAGTAAACTCCAGAAAAGTTGCCAAGACCATGTCTTGAATCTATATCGGAGCTATTCAGATCTTTATTAAAGCAGTATTCAAAGAATGTATCAATACACCAATTAATATTGCAATCTTTGATAAGAGGGTCAAGAATACAAGAGAGGCATGCCAGAGAGGAATCTCAGGAAACCTATACGCGGGCAAGGTGGCATCCTATATCTATCCAAGGATTGCCTATAATCTGGTAAATAAAGATTTCAGTCGAGTACTCACCCTTCATCAAGACTTCAAGAATAAAGATTTGATGAAAGAAGGAAACCTGCCATACTCTATCACCTACAGTATCTCATATGCTCTGTCCAACACTCATCATTCGAATCTATTCCAAATTAAGGAGTACATTGAGATACCAGAAGTGTTCGAAAGGGTTGCGTGCACAACCAGGCCAGAAATAATGGAGTTATCGTCAATCCACGATATGAATTTGCGAATCAGAGATAAGCCGATCTGGAGCATGCAAGACAGCCTTAGATTCGAGCAGAGAAGGATTTCTTTCCAAGAAGACAGAATGATTAGTGAAAATTTGAGAAATAAGCCAATCGTGGAGGTAATCCAAGAACTAGAGAAGTTCACAACTAAAGGTGAACTAAAATGCCCAGAAGAATGGAGAGGAGTCGAAGTAATATTTAATATCACTAAAAAGAAAAACTTTATTCCTTGTGATATCTTGTATTACCTCCAACAACCAACAACTGAGAGATACCAAGGATAACTCAAACTTGGCGATCTTGAGCTAATAATCGAGGGAGTTGCAGGAAGATTCCCAGAACAACTAGTGCTGGGATTGGAGTTTCTTGAGGATCACAAATCTTGGGAATGATTACAAGATGGAATGGAATTCACGGTTAAGGGGAAGAGATACAAGGTTCACTAATAGAGCCTTGGGGATATAGTCTCTGATCTACCCATGACTACAAGTCCATTTTCAATATATATCACCATAGGGTTGATATATAAGGAGCATCGTGCAGAGTATTTTGCGGCATACATTGATTCAGGAGCTGATATCTACACAGCAAAAGGAGTCTTTCCTTAAGGCTCAGGCGAAGATTTGCCAACGGTACTAGGAAGGAATTTCTCACAGAGGGTGTTAATCCTTAAAAAGGGAATCAAGCAAGTGGAAATCATGATTAGAGGAGCGAATCTTACCCCATGGTACTAGGTGAAAACTCCACTGATATATTTTTATGATACCAGAGCGGATATTATGTTAAGAAATAATTTTCTACAAACATTCAAGCATTTTACCAAAGAAAACGCAATAAGAAGGCTTATTTTCACAACCTTTTGTGAACATAAGATCATTGCACCAAGACTGCGTAATGCATTTAAAAAATGTCAATCAGATTTCACAGCAAGCATGGTGATAATGAAGGAAAACTTAGCCATTCAAAGATGAATGATCGAAGGAGATATGGCGAAATGGTCCTTCAAATGAAAACCGAGACTATAGGAGGATGAAAGATGGATAAACTAAAGAAAAATACAATCCACATTCTCAAAGCAAGCTTGGAAGAAAATCTACAGAAAGACATCACAATCGAAGAAGAAACATCTTTAGAGAACGTCAAGAAGAAGATATAGAAGAACTTCAACAAGGATCCTCTAACCTGGTGGGACAAGAACGAGCTCAAACCCTCACTCAAAATAAAAGAAGGAAAGGAGCATGAGTTCGTGAGATATAAGTCTATCTTAATGAACCAAGAGGATCGGAAGGATATACAACAAATACTTAAAGAACATCAGGACCTTAAGTTGATATCGCCAGGAGTATCCCCATACAGCAATCCAGGATTTCTGGTTCGAAATCATGGAGAAGTCAAGCGGGAGAAGCCGAGACTTGTGATCAACTACAAAGGGATCAACAACATCTTAGAGTTCGATGGATACTACATACCAAGTAGGGAACAATTGGTCAACTGTATCAAGAATGCCAAGGTATTCTCAAAATTTGATTGCAAATCTAGGTTCTACCAGATTATGATGGAAGAATGAAGCAAGAAGTTCACAGCCTTTTCCACACCACAAGGCCATTATATCTTGATTGTCATGCCTATGGCTTGGCAAACGTACCACAGATATATTAGAGAAAGATGGATAATCTTTTCAAAGATTATTTCTCATTCATGTTCGCTTATGTGGATGACATCCTCATAGCCTCAAAGAACATGAAGGAGCATTTGGCGCGTTTGGAAGTATTTTCAGAAGTATGTCACAAGAAAGGATTAGTGCTTTCTGAAAAGAAGACAATAATTGCAACAAGACAGATCGAGTTTCTTGGAGTAGAGATTGATGAGTCCGGAATTATTCTACAACCACACATTGTAGAAAAGGTTCAAGAATTTCCTAAAGATCTCAAAGACAAGAAGCAACTCCAAAGCTTCCTAGGAGTTGTCAACTTTACTTGAATGTTCATCAACAATCTAGCACAATATAGAAAGGTGTTCAGTCCTCTATTGAAGAAAGATGCCAAATTCAAATAGGAGGAATCACATCGAGAGATGGTTAAACAATTGATGGAGGCTTGCAAAAACTCCCAAAGTTAGCCATTCCGAATGACGAGGATGACCTAGTGCTCTATCAGATGCCAGTGACCATTGGTGGGCAGCAGTACTTACTAAGTCCACACCAGAAGAAGAAGTGTCATACAGATATTGTAGCGGACTCTTTGCAGAAAATGAGACAAAGAGGTGGCACATCAATGAGAAGGAGTTCTTTGCAGTGCAGAAAGCGTTCAAAAAATGACCGCTATTTCTTCTTGCGAAGAAATTCATTCTTAAAATCGATAACACGAGTGTCAAAGCCTTTATAAAAAATAAAATTGAATCAAAACCAGAAAAGGCTAGACTTTTAATATGGCAAACTGAATGCCAATATTATGATTTTAATATTGTCATCATTAAATCTGTTGAAAATATTTTGCCAGATTTTCTGACGAGAGATGGAAGGAGGTGAAATAGACTCCATCCTAATAAGATCCAAGCACCTGATGGACTTCCTTACGGTGCTCTAGAAGGATTACAAGACTCTAGCAATGAATGCTAATGTTGCTGAAAAATTATAACGAGAAGATGAGACCAAAGTGTCGAATCTAATACGAGATTGTATCCGCAGCCATGCGGGTCTATTCGAGACAATAAAAGTGCCTTTACTCCGGGAAGTCATGAACAATCGGCAAAAGGAGTGCATTCAAGAATGGGGCTTTAAACTCGAAGTAGGGGATTCAAGTACCCCTAACACGAGTTCTGGATCGAAACTTCCAAATAAAGAACTGGTCCAAGAAAAAATCGACGAGTCAACCCAGCACCTCTGAGGTTAAATAGGGAGAGATCAACCTTAGACCTATGACGGGCACTGCTAAGGTTGGTATTAACTTAGCTGATTTTTCTCATTGGCAGAAATACTAAGCCAGTTGGGAGAAATTGAACACACGACAGGGAATCCATCCGGAGAAGTGCAGGATAGATATGTCTGGGGAATATACCCGAGTCTGGATGAGGCCTGGGTCGAATCCAAAAGACATCAAGCAATGGTTCAACTTTGGGGTATTAGCCTCAATATACACCATGGTGCCCAACTTCCTAGAAATCTCAAAATTACCAAAGTGGATAGGAGATGTAGTGTTCAAGGTATGGTCAAACAACAATACTTTGACTAGGGGAGAACCATTGGAACTATATTTCATTAGTGCAGCTCCAGAACCAGTTGGAAAAGACCGTCATGAGGCCTTTCATTATATCAAGCTATGAAGGCCAGATATTAAAGCTGCGAATAGCATTAAAGAGCCTTCGGGAAAGGAACCCGTCTTGGTTTCAACCTACTCAGAGGATCAAATCTCTACGCGAAGGGCGAGGGGTTTGTACGCCTGCTTCCAGGCAATGATCAAAGTTAAGTTTCCATTCAAATTTGAGAACCAAACTGAGAACGGATCTTTCCTGTTGAATATATTAACAGGAACAAAGACAAAGTATGCGGAAGGTTGTTTCGAAAGAAAGAAAAATTTGCTCTGGGAAAACAAGCTGCCGATGAGTAGGGAAACTCATCGAAAATTTTGCAGTATGATCCACTGAGGAAGGTAGAAGGAGAGGATATGCACCAGTTGCCCATCTAGACTGAACCAGAGTTTAGAAAAGAAGTGCAATTGAGCATAGAAAGAAACAGGAATATTGGACATGTCCCAACAAAAATTGAGACACGTGGAAAGAAGAGGGTAAAACCTCCTCAAAATAACCAAGAGCCGAAGGACCCTTCGGATACCAAAGGAGAAAAATGACTCTTCAAAAAAGCAAGAATTGGATGACTTTTCCAAAGGGGTAAGAGCCATGTGACCACCCCCTGCAAAAGACAAGTAGGATGGACCAGAGAAGGACATCCAATGCAGAGAAAGGGACCAGCCAGCTACTAAAGTTGGAATCCAATAAAAATAACGTAAGCACTGACATAAACAAAATGACGTAAGCGGTGACGTCATGAAAAGTTAAGAGGCTTTGAAATTCGGATTTCAAGTCCGAGAACCTCTATAAATAAGAGCTTGGAGAAAGCAGAAGGCATCAACCATTTCCCTTTGTTTTCTCTCTCTAAATAAACATTGTATTCATTTCTTTTCTAGTATGAGTGTTTCCATTTCAGCTACAATAGGTAGCTAGAGGAATCTTCTCCTATTGTTCAAGTATTATGAGTGTGTAATAATTATTCCATTCAATAAAAAATCTTGGGCTACTGCCCACATGCAACCTTCTATTTTTCTGCAATCTTGATCTCCATACTTTCCGACAAAAAATAGTAGCAGCATCATTTACATCCGATGTAGGAAACGAACTAGGATTGTGCTATGGTTCGCTGAAAGAACAGAATTGAACCATCACACTACGGGGCGCGTGGTTGGCTATGAGGAGCAGCTGTAAAACCTCTCGGATACCCGGTGGATGACGGTAAAAAAAAGTACGGTTACTGTTACAAGTTGGTTAATTACGAGATTAATATTGTCTAATTAATATACAAAAACATGATAGGCCTGATATGGCCGTAATGGACTATGTCCATTTTGAAAAATAGAAAGAAGATACAAATCTGGCAATATAGATATGATATAAGTCGATTAGGGATGAAAATTTTTGAAAAAACTATGTTTTATATCTCTTTTGGGACTAAAAGTGCAACTGCTAACGGTTTCCATCCATTTTTTACAGAACAGGACCAAAAATGCAACTTTTTTTAGGACCAGAAAAAAGGTTCGGGACCAAAAATGCAACTGAGATACTCCAAGGGGACCGAAAGTGCAATTTTACCCTACACTGTAAATACAGATTTTAAAATAAAAAAATTTTTAAAAAAAAATTGACCAATTTTTTTTGACATCTTAGGGGTATTATAATGTTTAGATTAAATAAAATATAAAGTGCATTAGGTGAGAGTGATATTTTTTATTTTAAGATAACTTATGAAATTATGGCAAAGACTTGTGTGAGTTCGTCTCAGAGCTTATGTGAAACAGACAAAAAGTGATAACTTTTATAACGAAAAACGATACTCAATTAATGAAAAATGCATTCACATAAGGGTTTACGTGAGACGGACAAAAAGTGATAACTTTTATAATGAAAAGTGATAATGTTATTTCACTAAAAATTTTATAGTATAAATAAAAAAGTAATAACATTTTATAGCAAAAGTAATACTCCACGTTTTATAACAAAAGTAATAACTATTTTAAAAATGGTAAAATGGTCTCACATATATAATACGATCTCACGCAATACTTAACCTAAAATTACTAGTTGAAGTAAAGTTTTTTGGCAAAAGCTCATGCGCCTCCGGGGACACGTCGTGTCCCCATATGAACACAACCCTCCCTTCCACATTCTATTTAAACCTATATATTACTAGGGAGTTTAAATTACAAAGGGGCACAAAAATTATAAGGGGCACGGTGTCCCTGGTCATAAGAGCCTCACTCAAGTTTTTTTAAAAAATTTTTAGTGAAAATAAATGGGGAGGGAGAGAGTATACTTTATATATGGATGTTGAATTTCTCTCCATCGATTCAATGGTGAGCGGCTACTTATCATTTCACATTATTACTAGGCAAATGCTGGCACAATGCCCGCTCCATAAAGGAAACGGCCATTGCTAGACTTTTAATTTTTTTTTTATATTTTATTATTTTATATTCTCTTTAACTCTTGGCTAAGTATCATGAATTGTATACGAAAATATAATAATTTTAAATTAAATTAATATAATATTTTAGTTTAAATAAATAAAAGAAAACTGTAAAAGTAAAATATACATGTATGTTGTTTAATTTAATAAATAACATGTCATCTAATTAAAGTTTCATAGACTTTGACATATAGACAAACAATATTTAGAGATCGAGTAAGCATCCAAACTCTGTATAAATTTGACATATAGAACAAATGAATGGAGATGTGTGTACAGAAAAATTCAAAATTAGTACGTTTAATTTAAGATTAAGATATTTAGGGTGTAGTATTAGTTATGAGTAAATAATTATAATTTAAAGATTCATGATGTATTTTATTCCAATGATTCATGGTGTATTTTACCTTGTGGTTTAGGTTAGAAATTATCATATTTGATCTAGTGAGTATGCCTTAATCATTTTACTAAGAATCAAATTTAACAAAAAAAAAGACTAAAATTTAGTAAAATGAACAAATGCGAATTTTGTGATAGTTTGATAACAGTATTATGTTAAAATTACCAAGGGTGATAATTTAACCAAATATTATAATTTCTAACACAATATCAAAACATTCACAATATCACAAAGGTGTATTCGAGATATTATTTTTAAAATACTTTTTTTAATTATAAGAGTGGTTGAAATATCAAGAATAATAATAAAATAAATTTTCATTAATAAAAAAATAATTAAAAAAATAAAGATAATTTTTTTAATGGTAAAAGGTATATAATTTAAGTAACAAAGATATTATCTTTTCAGTCGAGTCAGATCTGAATCGATCCATGCGTCCGAGTGTACAGAATACTTTACCTACATGTATATATACTCCTTTCATCTTATAAATTAGCATGCGTGTTTCGTGCGTTGAATTTAAGAAAAAATATTCTTTCAAGTGTAAAATGACTATAGTTTGGACAATTTAATGAAAAAAGATATAGTACTCCCTCTTTCAGCTTCATAGAAAACCATTTTTGTTTAAATATGAATTAAAAAATATTATTATTTAATATGTATTAAAAAATTATATGCCTGAGTTCCTTCTTAAAAAAAATGTATGCCTTTAGAATTGAGAAATACCAAAATAGATATATGGAGTATAAATTTGTGGGGATGAGTGTAAAAAAAATATGTGGTAATTTTGTATTAATGAATTTGTAATAAAAGATATCATACTAAAATATTCTTCCCCCATTCCATCCAAATAACATCATTTTACTATATTGACATCCCGTTCAAATTACACCATTTTTCTCTTTTAGTAAAAAGGGTCCACCAATGCGGTTCGGATCTCCTGTTACATTTTGGTGTTACATCTCCTGTTACAAATCGTTGGATGATTGACAAGTAAGATAAACTATTCTATACCCTAACAATCAACCCTAAGGGAAAAGGTTGAGATTTTCCTCTCCGCATACGTATCACTCATCTAACGCGTGTAATAGGAGATGTAATACCAAAATGTAACAAGACATTCAAGATCCCATCCATGGTCCACCACTACCCATCACATCTCTCTAATACACCTACCCACTTTACATAAAATAATAATACTTCTTAATTTACGTTTAAAAATCAAATGACACACTTTGATCGGGACGGAGGAGTAAATTCTTAGATGGATTCCAAGTCCTTAATGGATGGATGACTATAGTCTATACTCTATAGATATGTCTGTTGGAAATAAATTCATAAAGCCTTAACCCTATTATGATAAATGAGATAATATTTAGAGCGGAAGCGTACCTGATTCAATGAATCTTTTAGGCAGAACACGAACTCGAGATCAGTGGTTATGTGACCTTCCTCAACTAAGCCTCCTTATTCCTTATGGGGATCATAGTAATCCCTCCCGATGGGGCCCTATGGGAAAAAGAGAAGATCATGTTCGGCTTAGTGTGTTGGGGACTATAACTTGGAAATCTTTATATTGCCC
This sequence comes from Pogostemon cablin, assembly GCA_023678885.1. Lineage (NCBI taxonomy): Eukaryota > Viridiplantae > Streptophyta > Magnoliopsida > Lamiales > Lamiaceae > Pogostemon > Pogostemon cablin. The sequence goes on along the minus strand of CM042985.1, from coordinate 21,322,049 downwards.
ACAATTAGACTATATTGGAAATTAAAAATTTTCAACAATCTCCCACTTGGGCTATATATTGTTCCAAAGCAATTATATCAAGAGTCCTTAACTGCACAACTTTATGCTATTCCTCTTCAGGCTATACTTAATAATCTGGTCCATCTCATATACTAATACGGAACTACCGTGGCATTCACCACATTATAAATCGTGGTTAAACCCCGACAATCACCAATATCAGTATACTTAATGACATAGATCAAATATGGTGAGTAGCATGGAAATTACATGTAAAATGTGATCAACGTCATGTCTATTTCCAACTGATCCTACTTTAATCTTTAGTTAGATCAATCCAAAATGTAAAATATTACAAAATAAAATTTACTTTAGTGAATTCACAATGAATTCAAAACCATCAACTTTATTCTGCAAAAAACTGAATTATCCAAATCAAAGTGTCTTGAAACTTTAAAGAGCAATAAATGTTGACTCCCACTGAGCCAATGTACTCTAAAATCATATAACACCCACATGAGTAGCTAGCTCATAAAATTACAGGGCGTTGAATACATAATTGGTGGATCCGTATTTAGAGTCTATCATAATATGCTCTACTAAAATTTTATCCAAACAAAACACTTTCTTTAACTACCAATAATTCTCTGTCAATATGATTGACTTAAAAGAACTCATGTTGCTACTAAATACTTTATTGTGAACTAACAGTCACAATAAATTTTATGTGACAAACCTTCGCAACCTTTATTTCATGTTTGAATGCCTCTTAGTGTGCTACTAATTCGGTTGTCAGGGTTAAGGAGCTACAAGTGTTTGTTTAACACTTTTATTTGTATAGCTCTCCAGACCAACAGAAGATGTAGCCTAAAGTGGATCTTAAACTATATTAGCATCCAACAAACTCAAAATCAGAATTCCTCATGATCTCTAACAAATCTGATCCCTGATGTGCAAGCATGTTATCTTTAGTTCTCTATAAATACTTTATAAAGATCCATACTAGAGTTACTTACGTATCTTCTAAGTATATCAACAACAGAAGCCAAATTAGGTCTTGTACGGACCTCAACATACAACAACTTCCAATAGTCAAAGCATATAGAATATTTCTACATTTCTTAAATCTTTAGTTTAACTTTATGGCACTTAATTGAGACTGCACTTGACTCCTTAGTTTAACTTAAATCATCTCCCACTGAATTACATAATCATCTACATTTATCTCAAAACCAAATGAGACAATTACTCCATAATGATGATTGTGATTCCTTTACGGGAAAGTTTTCTTGAATGCATAGATGAATTTTTTTTTAGTTCTTAAATTGATGAGATCGTTTCATCAATGTTACCATCATAAAACTTTATGTTTACATCCATCTAATGTGATTCAAGAGCAAAATGTGCTACCAATGTCACGATTATCTTAAAAGAACCTTTATCAGTAACCAGATAGAAAGTCTCTTAAAACAATACCTTCTTTTTCCTTTTGAGTATAATCCCTTATCAAGATGCAAACCTAATCATCTTGTATTGATTTAAACTCTTAACTTATAGCATTATTCCACTTTTGAGTATTTAGACCTTGTATGGCTTGATGGACATTGTTTGAATGTTCTACAATTAATTTCATAGTGTCTACATTATTTAGGAGAAAAACTATTAAATCATCCCAAAGTGTCTTTCTCCTAACTCTAGTGGTTTCCTTAGTGACATTAATTCTTGAGATTGTTGAATTTGTTATTCCTTAAATATTATTGACATTGTCTTATCTTATTCTGGATTTTCACGTTCTTAAAACATAAGTAGAGTCAAATCGACTCCCCCTCAAAGACAATGTCTATAATATTATTCTTCCTCTCAAATCAACATCCTCAAAGAATATCGTATTACCGTCTCAAATATGATCCGATTAATTTGATCATAAACTTTTTATCTTTATTCATAATCAATAAAGTAGTCGGTATCTATCTGAGTCCAATTTTCTTTAGTAGATCTCAATGATCTAGCCTTAATTGGACATTACCATATGTAAAACTCAAAAGAGTTATCACAACTACTATAATTGGTACCTTATTGAGACAACAAGTTGCAATCTTTAGTATTTCTCTCAACCATATCCTGTGAAGTTCTTATTTTGTCTTTTAACTACACCACTTACATTGAGTATCTTAATGTGGTATATTATAAGACAATTCCATAAGCTTTTAAGAGAAAACATAAAGTTATGCTTTAATTTTCTTTAACTGCTTTCTTAACGGGTTTTCTTGTATTGCCTTTATACTTTATTGTTGATGTTCTCATCATGTATGATTTTATTGTTGATATACATTAAACTTAATTAGCAGACTTTTTAATTGTACAGAGAATTATTGCAGAATAATTTAGCATGCTCGCATTAAACTTTATTATCTTTTAAAATTTAAATAACTTAGAATCATCTTGAGGATTCGAGCACAACATTAGTATCAAGTCTTTGGACAACAATACTAATTTAAATGATACTCTCATGTAGTGGTCAAATGCTGACAATAAAAAACTGTCAAGCAATAGTCTTCCTTTGGGCCGACTTATTACTCACATGTCAAACCAAATAATCATCACGTACTCACCACCATAGGTGCTTGTGTATTTTGGGCCAAATATTAATTTACCTTTGGACCGATCAATACCCGCATGAAGATACACTTACACAACATTATTAATTGGGGACCATCACAAGATACCTTGTGCAACATTAACCTCGTCTATGGAAAAAAATTAACTACATGGGTAATTTTGGTGTAATAATTAAGTATTGATAATAAGTTATATCAAACAAAAGTCTATCTATGGACTGACTGATGTTCACATGAACAATTAAAATTAATTATCACATACTCATTATCACATGTGTGTTATTATTCTGTCAAATTGTGCCTACCTAAGGGCCGAACACAAAATACATGAATAATTCCACACTCATCTATGTAATTTCAATAAAGTCGCACTTTACACACAGAGGCTGCTATGGCAACATGATGCTTTGACTGACTAGATTGAAAAATTACTAGACCAATTAAACAAATATTTAAAATAAATATTTATATTTAATTGAACTACATTAAAAAATGTCTCCCCAATTTAATTTAATTAAATTCCACAAACTAAATGGGAGTTTTTCATGATTCACACATACTTAAATTAATGAAAGATTTCTTTAACTTAATTAGGGATTCCAAATCCCAATTTAAAACAAAACAAATTAGGAAAATATTTCAAATTAGGAAAATATTCCCTCATAAATAATTCGAACATAATACTAAACTGTTACCATGCATATCTTCAAATTAATCATCATACAATTCTCAAATGAAAATTACTCATTCATGGCCATTAATAATGTATATTAGAATTGATACTATATGCCAGCCGAATATATCATAATCACGATTGCCCAAAATAATTCGTTAAATGGCATTTATTAATTATATAAAAAATTGGGTCAAATACAAGACAATCATGTCACATGATTGATTAATCCAATCTTATATTTTGAATACAAATCACATAAATAGTACCATGTGCATTACTGTAAATCAATTGGAAGTATGTAAACTCACTACACATCACACCCAGAATGTCATATATATATACTGAATTATCAATATACAGACATGTGATACCTTTAATTAATTATTAAAATAATTATAAGTTTCAAATGTCACCAAAATAATCCATAATTTATAACCACCCAATATGGTAATATGATGTAATCTTAGCCATTAAATACATGCGCATGTTATCAGAATAGGAATGACAGTCACGAGAGCAGTAATTGAAATCATTAGAAACATATTACTAATGCATTAATTATCCACAATTCTTAGACTTGAGCGTTGAATTGGTGGACCGAAAAGTAAATCTTAAGCATACTATAATTCTTAATAATCAATTCATTGCTCCTTAAATTATTCTCAAAAGCGAAAATATGTCATTTGAAAATTGACAAAAGAGAATATATTTATGTGGATGACCAGTGTTATGTGGTTAAAGTGAAAGAAAACAGAGGTTAAGCCTTTATAATTAGCACTGATGCAATTAGCAATGAAGGTTAATGAATCTTAATACAAATAGTTGAATTTGAAGACAATTACTTTCTTTAATAAAGTGCATGTATATTATACCGCGGAGGGATTCATGTAACCAATATTCTAAGGTTTTGATTAGGAGTACTCTATATAATTTATTTAATGTCAATTACTCATATAATGTAATCAAACCAGTAGAATCAAACAAAAGTAAATTAAATGATTCTACTATCAAAATCACCTGCAACCTTTAGCCTCAACCATCAAGATTTCACTATTATATCTTTGTGAAAATCAAGACCAACAGACATTTAATATTCTCATGATAAAAGGTCGATGGTCCTTTTAATAATAGATTGGTTTAATAACCACAATTTAAATCAATAACTAATCCACCAGAGACCACTAGAATGAATATCAATTATCAATAACCCCAACTGGATCAAATCCATAGGCAATTCCAAATTATCATCCTCAAAAAGGAGTGAATCCATAAATATTAATAACTAAATATGATTAAATTTGATTACCCATAATTAAAATTACAAAAATTAATTAACACAATGGAGGATTGTACTCGTTCTGCAGTAATCAATTAAAGAACATTAATTCAAATATATATGCCAATACAATTCACGGTCGGTGAACATGATGTGCCATTATATAACACTTACTCCATATTGAGATATTAACAAATTCGGCATTCACGTAATCCGCCAAATTCATAACAGATTTCTTATTTCACAATTAGAAAACTAGAGAAATTGAGTATTATTAAAACAAATTTAATAAATAATTATTTAACTTAATAATTAATCCACCAACTCAAGCACAAGTAACTGGACGAAGTTATCATAATTACTATAAGAACAGATATCGATTACCAATATAATCAATAATAATTGGATTAAATTCATAAAAAATTTCAACTCATCGAACCTCCAAAAAACAGAGTGGATTAATTTAATTGATGAAATATACTTAATCCTTAACAGCGATCTTGAAACTTAATCCAAATTTCAACTATTAAACATCAATTATACCGATCTCAGAGAATCATTAATAGGGTGACTCTGATACCACTTGTTGGAAATAAATCCATAAAGCCTTAACCCTATTATGATTAAATGAGACAATATTTAGAGCGGAAGCGTACCTGATCCAATGAATCCTTTAGGCGGAACACGAACTCGGGATCAATGGTTATATGGTCTTCCTCAACTAAGCCTCCTTATTCCTTATGAGGACCGTAGTAATCCCTCCCGATGGGGCCCGATGGGGATAAGGGAAGATCATGTTCGTCTTAGTGTGTTGGGGACCATAACCTGAGAGTCTTTATATATTACATAGCTGGCCCACCCATTATCACACAGTCATGTAGTATTGGGTATCTACTCAATTGGCCCATATCATTATTATTATAGCCCATAGACTTTACACTTTAATTGAATCACTTAATTAAGTCCATAAAATAATTGAATAGCTAATATAATTGCATAATAATATATTGCACACAATTAGACTATATTGAAATTAAAATTTTCCAACAATGTCTCCTCTAGACTGTCTAAGTATTAAATAAAAATATTGTTAATTCTATTTGAAATGGCCAAATTTATGAAAGCAATGTGACTACATCATTAATGCTTCTTCTTTAATATGTGCATAATAAATATAATGCATTATATAAATATTGATGTGATAAATTAAAATATAATCCTAATCCTTAATATAGCAACTAGCATTTATAAAATATTTTTTCTTCATGTTATCTCTTCATATTTCAGTAATTATATCTTTATATTGTAAATTATTTTTATTGTATAATTTTTAATTTAATATGTGATCTATACATCTTCCATTTTTAATATCTATATTGAACTTGTTCACAGATTTATTATATAGCTTGCCCCTAAACTCTTTTCCCATCAAAATCTAAAGCTCGAAGCACCTTCTCCCTATCCCACCGCCATCAGCTTCAATCCTACGAACGGCTATCTGAAAAGCGTCATTACTGAGATCATCCACGATCCTAGTTGTGGTCGCGAATTGTTCGTGTTGTCTTCCAACATCCCTTCCAATTCTAGCATCAGAAGGAGTTCTTCGTCATCGACGATGATATTTAAAATAGATCAGTATATCTATTATGGTAAGAAGATAATTTTTTATTTATTTTCATAGTTGGAATAATGAAACAATTAGTGATCATTTGATACTTATTATAGTATCGTTTATAAGTTAAGTTATTTAAAATTCTAGGATTTCAGAAGAAGAGAAGGAGAAGACTTTGTTGATGCAAGAGGAAGCGAATCGCTTTAAATTCATTGAGCTCCACAAAAGGTTACATATTTAATTTATAAAAAATGTTTTAAATTTTTTCTTACATTATATTATCACTACAAGAAAACTTTCAAATTCCAATAAAAAATTCTAACGAAAAGCAAATTCGTTGAAAATTTTAGAATTCCAACGAATTTTCCAATGAAACTTTAAACAATTGGAAAATTCCAGCGAAAATTCCCATGGAATTTAAACTGTTGAAAAATTTCAATGCTAATTCCAATAGTCTGATAAACTATTGAAAATAGTCTGATAAAGTATTGAAAATTTCTAACGAAAATTCCTATAAAATCTAAAATTGTTGGAATATTCCAACAAAAATTCCTATATAAATTTAAATCGTTGAAAAATTCTAATGCTAATTCCAATAGCTTGATAAACCATTGGAAATTTTCAATAGAAATTTCAATTAAACTTAAGCCGTCGGATATTTTCAATGAAAATTCCATTGAAAAAAGAAACTTCAATAAATTTAAATGTCAATTTATAATATAAATTATATATTAGTTAAGTTGGTAAATGATAAGGTGATATATGCAAGAGGTCAGGGATTCAAATCTGAATAAATATTTTTTTAATCGTCCAATGAAGTTCGAAGATCATTGAAATTTATTCCAACGGTTCCAACGGTAATTCCAAAAAAAAATTCCATTGGAAAAATGTTGAATCACTTTTAGATAAAAAAATTTCAACAAAAAAATGTCATTGGATTCATCATTGGACGGAGTTCGAACATCGTTGGAATTTATTCCAACGGTATTTCCAAAAGAAAATTCTGTTGGAAAAATATTTGAATCACTTTTAAATAAAAAAAATTCCAACAAAAAAATGTCATTGGATTCACCATTGGATTTTTGAAACCTTTGAAAAAGTTGTTGAAAAGTTGACACACTACAAGAAAAAATGCATTTAAACACATTTAAAAGTGTTGTTATAGGTAATATATTAACACATTTTACCTATAACTACGTTGATTTTTTGTGTGGTCCATTCTGCTGTGGGGATAGGAAGTACCCCTAATACCACACTTTAAAGTGTAAAGAATTATGACATAATAACACACTTGTATCTATTAATACACTTTGAAGTGTGAAGAAAAGTGACTTATTAAGACACTTTTAAATGTTACAATATAGTAATATTAAATAAAATAAAATTAAAAAGAGATTTCTCTTAGATTCGAACCTGTGTCACCGTATCACCAGATGAGATCTCTATATTAAGTTAGAAACCATTAAACCATAAATAATTTTTGTGATTTTTTTATAAAAATAGTATATATACATAGAATACATAATTAATTTTTAATATTTAAATTTTATAATATTAATTTTATATTATCAATTTAATAGGTATAATAAATTAAATTTAGAATTATTTATTAATTATAATTCAAATTTAATATTTTTAAAATAAATTAATAGTAATATAAAAATATATATATAAATAATTATTTTAAAATATTTAGCATTTTTATATATTTATTATTATCTTAAATTTTAACGTCAAATATTTTTTTTTAAATAAAAATAAATTTTATTTTTTAATCATTAGATTAATTAAAATAATTATTATTTTAAAATAAATATAACCTTAAATTAAATTAACAATAAAAAATTATCAATTTAAGTAAATAAAATGTAAAAAATTATTAATTTAATTTTCTTAATTTTAAAATTTTAATTTAACTTTATAATGAAATAATTTATATTTCATATTTTAATGAGGAAACAAAAATTTAAAAAAAAAAATTATTTTAATGATTAGTAATCTTTATAATACGTTTGTGATAACAAAATACTATTTATACATATACTTTTAAGTGTTTCTAGAGAGTACATATAATGACACTTTTTTGTGTGTTAAAAAATGTGTAACAAAAGTGTAGTAATAGATAAGTGTTGTTTATGAAGTGTGGTGATAGGGCAAATATCAATACATCAATTTATTAAGTGTCTTTATAGATCATATATTAACACCCTTAAAAACATAATGTATCAATACAATACCTATTATTACATCGACTTTAAAATGACATTAAAATATGTGTGGTAATAAGCATTTTTTCTTGTAGTGACATTCCAACGATCACTTTTTCAACAGAAAAAATTCGTTGGAATATCTGTTGTAATTATGAATTCCAACGGTATTTTTGCATATCCCAACGATTTTTCGCCATTGAAATTCAGAAATTTTCTTGTAGTGTATTATTATTTTTATTGTATTGAGTTTTAAATTTGTTTTCTTCCCCACTTTTTTCTTTTACCTTCTTATGCATATGATCCTTAGGAGCTTAATTCATTTCTCTTTCTCTGCTTAATTGGGAGGATCTTCATGATCTGACTCTTCGGATATTTGGTATCATTCATATATTTTTAATTTATAATATCTATTTGTTCAAACTTTGTAATGTGTGGATTTATGAAGTTATTCTTCAAGAAGTTATTAAGATGGGATTGAGTACAAGTCTGCCATTATTGAATCCCTTCGAAACATGGTCCAAGATGAGGTAAATTTATTATTTTATCCTTTATAATATTCATGGCTAGATTATCATTTTTTTTCTAAGTCCTGTGACATGTTTTATTTGTTGTTAGAAAATCAATTTTTTTTTGGACAAATGGCTACCTTGGAGCTGAGTTTCAAGATATATCTCGGAATATTTTTAAAGATGTGGAGGCCATTTCTTAAATTTTTAAGTTTTCATTATTTTCCTTAATATTTATAAGTTTTTTATTATAATTTTATTTTTCTTTTTATGCTCTGAGATTTTTATTGTTAATTAAAGTATTAATTTAAAATTTTAATGGAATCATCTTTATTTGAAGAAAGTGAAAGAGCAAAATTCAATACTTTATTTTGGAATTGTGAAACTAAGTTTATATTTCTCTTGGAAGTTTAATATTTATGTAATATAATGGGATGTTTAAAAGGAAAATGAGATAGAGGTGATGAATTTCTATCAATTGCTTCTTACTTGCAAGGTGTGTTAATCTCATTCTCATTCATGTAGAATAAATAGTTAAAGAGAGCGGACTATTCATATTTGTTGGAAGAGTGTGGAAAATAACTTAATTTGGACTATTATCAATTTTCGTTAGTCAGGAATTACCAATGGCGGATCCAGATAATATAATGGGGTGGACTGGTTAAAAAGGAAGGACTTCAATAGTTTATGAAAAATATACTCCCTTCGTCCCACAAAATATTGCACGTATTTTTGTGCGTGGAGTGTAATAAAAATTGTTTTTTATGTATAAAGGTATATAAAGTTATTGAGATATGCATAAAAAGTTAGATATTTTAAAAAATTTAGGTTTGTAAAATTGTTGGGATGTACTATGTAAGAAGTGAATATTATTGACATATTCAGTATATTTTTTTCATTTTTAGAAACATGCATAAGTGTGGGGATGAAAAAATTCATTTTTATTATAAATGGGGCTAAGAAATACTCCATATAAGTGGGAAGACTTGATTTATTGTTAACTTTCTTTGTGGTGTGCTTAATAATTTTTTGGACTGAGCTTCGTTAAGAAAATTAAAATTACACATATATTATAATGGTCTCTTAATGGGTAGCATTGGGTTTGAGTTGCATTTAAAATGGGTATTACATTTATTAAAATAATATCAATACTTATTTGTATTGAAAACTCATTTCGTGAGACAGTGTCTTATGAATTTTTACCTTATAAAGATTATATGTATAATCTTTTACACAAAATAGTACTAATCACTACAAGAAAAAGGAGATATAGCGACAAAAATTTACCTGCGAATTCAGATTCATCGCAAAATCCTTTCTATTAGCGACGAATTGTGTTCTTTCGTTGCAAAATTAATAATTATTAATAAATTTAATATTTATTCATTTTAGCGACATAAAATAAATTTTATGGCTAATATTTATGATGAATATTTAATATTTGGTCGTTGATATTAATATTTGCGACTAAACTGATGATCATCGCTAAATTTTGCTATAAAAATTTATTTTTGTTGCTAATATAATAATTTATTAAAAAATAATAAAAGAATTTATTTTAGCAAGATAAAATAAATTTCATGACTAATATTTGTGATGAAATTTTAATACTTTGTCGCTAATATTAACATTTGCGACTAAACTGATTATCATCGCTAAAGTTTGCTATGAAAATGAATATTTTGTCGCTAAAATAAATTATTTATTAGAAAACATAATAAACGAATTTATTTTAGTCACAAAAAAATAAATTTCATAGCTAATATTTGTGTCGAATTTTTTAAATTTTGTCGCTAATATTAATATTTGCAACTAAATTGATGATTATCGCTAAATTTTGCTGTAAAAATTGATATTTTGTCGCTAAAATAATTATTTATTAAAAAATAATAAATGAATTTTTTTTAGCGACGAAGCAAAATTTTCATGGATAATATTCGCGATGAATTTTTAATATTTGGTCGCTCATATTAACATTTGCGACAAAACTAATGATCATTGCTAAATTTCGCTATAAAATTAATTTTTTATTGCTAAAATTATTATTTATTAGAAATAAATAATAAATGAATTTATTTTAGCGACATAAAATAAATGCTATAGCTTATATTTATGATGAATATTTTATATTTGGTCGCTCATATTAACTTTTGCGATAAAACTAATGATCATCGATAAATTTTGCAATAAAAATTGATATTTCATTACTAAAATAATTATTAGAAAAAATAATAAACAAATTTATTTTAGCCACATAAAATAAATGTTATGGGCTAATATTTGTGACAACTCCTACACTCTGTTCTGATTTTAAAATTTGCGATTAGATTAAATATCATTACAAAGCTTTATTACCAACTTTTGTATTTTATCGCCAAACTAATTATTTATTAAAATAAAAATTAAATTCATATAATATACTTAAAAAAAATTCATTATTATTAATGACAAATTCTTAGTTATACTTCTAAATTAATAATCCTTACTAAATTTTACTGTAAAAATCTTATTTTATAAAATTTGTTAGTCAAATAATTTTCCTTTCTTAAAAAAAAAGGAAAAAAGAATTAATGAGTATATTTTTTAGTTGAACTGAAAAAAATAATGCAATATTTATTTAATTATATTATTTCCTCAAACTTACAAAATAATTTTAAATAACTTAAGGAACAATATATTTATAATATAATTTAGCTTAATTTGATTTTATAAATTTTTTTAATTTCATTGACTTTTTAAAAACACATCTTATTCCCTTTTGTCATTTTACACTTTTTTTTTAATTTGTTCTTATCTTTTATGAAAGATTTACAACTTTTTTTTAAAAGATATTGCCACTTTTTTATTTATAATATAATTATTCTTGAAATAGTTTATTGCACAATTATCACTTATTATAACAAAAAAATTAGGTGTTGAGATTTTTTTATTTGAAATACTTTTTATTATGTGTCTCTACTTATTTTTTGAGGCACTTTTTTTTAGACATTTTAATTAGGTGTCTTTAATTATCTTTTGAGACAATTTTTTTTGAGACATTTTAATTAAATGTACTTAATTATCTATTGAGACACTTTTTAATATACTATATATAATGTGTTCCTAATTGTTTCATTATAATATTTAATATTTTATTTATAATATAATTTATTGAGACACTTAATTCCTAAATTTGATTAATTAAACACAACAACAAATTAAATGATAATTCTAATAAAAGCGTGTCTCATAATGTATAGAATAGGAATTTCATTTTTTAGGTGTACCATTAAAGCATAAGTATGAGTTTTTTTTTTTAAACAGAAAGCATAAGTATGAGTTAAGAGTAAAGCTCCGGTGCACCCGGGTGCACGGAGCACATTCTATGCGTCTTTACAATTTATATGTCTATTTACAATTTAAATCCCTAGCAATACATATGTTTAAATAGAATTGGAGGGGAGGGTTGTGTTCACATGGGGACACGAAGTATCCCTTCGTATTCTCGGGGCGCAGAAACTTTTGTCATGAGTTAATCGTGTATTTATATTAAAATCCTTTTTATTAAGTTAATCGGATTTTCCCAATTCTGACTTTTCTCTCCCAAGAGCCCACCGTCCTCCACTTTCTCCGCTGGGACTTCCCCGACACGCCCAGTCACGGGTATTCTGCTTTTCGCGGTCTCCCATCTCCTCTCGACTTGCCGGAGCCCACGTCCTTCTCACTAAGATCCGGCGCTCAGAGTGCCTCCTAGGGCTCTCGACAAGTCCCTATTCCAGATCTAGGGCACCACCGCCGCTTAGTGCGGCCTCTCTGGCGCCCCTAGCTGCCGTACAAGCAACAATCAAAATTTTGTAACAAAGTTTTTGTGGTGAAATTTATCAATTTTGCAGTAATTTTTTGCAGTCAAAATTCAAATTTTGTCGTTAAGATTTTGTGGTGTTACATAGATATTCGCAGCAAATGTTAGCTATGAAATAAAAAAATTTATTGCTAATATTTTGCGATGAAGTAATTAAATTTGTAGCAAATATTTGCGATAAAATTCATAATTATTGTCACGAAATATTTACTACTAAATAAATCAATTCGTGGCAAAAGTTAGCGGGGAAATTTTTTTATCGCCGCTAGGCGAAATTGCGACGGTCATATTCTCACCAAATTTAGCAACAACAAAATTCATCGCTAAAATGATTTAGCGACGAAATACACTACTTTAACGACGAAAAATTCGTAGCTAAATCATCGTTTCTTGTAGTGAATGTATTATATGATGATATTAAATACTTATAAATTTAGGTGATTATGGGGTGCACTTAAGAGTTAATACCGTAAAAATTAGGGTATAATGAGTAGTTATTGATTTTTTAATTATTTTATTTTATTTTGTGGTGAGGATTAAATATAACTATTGAAATTATCCAAATGCACAAAGTACACTACATGTAGACTTATAAATTTATAATTATATAATTGTATTAAGTACTATTCTTTTATATATATATATATATATATATATATATATATATATATATATATATATATATATATATATTTTTTTTTTTCAGGGCGATCACTTTCCTTAGGGCCATCACGAGGGAATTTGTCATATCAAAATATAAGAGATTCGGACTTTCTAACGGATTCCAAATCCTTAATGATTGGATAACTATAATCTATGGATATGTTCCCTCTTGACTGTCTAATTTTTACTACTAGTATTATGCTTTGTGCATTGTTCAAGTGAAGACATCAATTTTAAATTCAATTAATATAATTTAAAATCTACATAAATAAAGAAAAAATATAAACATTTTAACGTTGTTTAATAAAATATAATAATAATGATTTTAACGATCATATAACAAAATTATTTTTAAAAATAATTAAATAATTTTAGTAACACAAATTATTTTGGGAAGTCATTGCATGGTGCATTAAATTTTTTATTCTTGGTGCATTAATTTTTTTATTCTTTTAAATAATAAATTATTACTTGTTAAATTAATAAATTATTACTTTTTTAAATAATAAATTATTATTAGTTATTGAATTTGCTATGTTGTAAATGGATTATAATCTATTTCATTTTTTGAATTTAATGTATTAAGTATAATTTTATTTAGTTTAGAATTTTTTAATATTTTATCATATTAAATGATAATGTGAATAAAATGAATCCATAAAAAATATTTATAGTGAATTATTGTGTAAGTAGTTATTAAAAATTAATTAATTATATTCAGTATATCAAAAAATAAAAATATTCCTAAAATTCACATTTATAATAATTGCACATGAATTAACATATATAACATAAATGTTATACTAATGTAATTTAATTTTCTATAATTTTTACATGTAGACGAATTATTTTTAGAGATATCACGCAAGCATTCAAACTTCATATTAATTTAATACGTAGGATAAATGATTTTAGAGATGACACGTGTATATAGAATAACTCTAAATTAGTATATTTAAGATTAAATAAAAAAATGTTAATTCTATTTGAAATTGGTTGTGTCCATACCTGACAAATTATTGGTAAAATATTTCTTCTATTTAATGTGGATTTGCTAATCCTCCCTAGCCCTAAGCCATATATGATAGTATAATACAACATTCACGTTAACTAAATTTCTTCTAAACAAATCATTATTTTCAATTGACATTACCTTCATGTAGGATTAAGGATCTAAAGCCATCAGAAATCATATGTTTAAAATTACCTTAAAGCCCATAAACATCAAGCCCAGATTAATGCAGCCCATTAAATACTATGGCCCAAATGAAGAATAAGCCCAATATATAAATAATTGGACACGAGTCGGTGTGGCTGACAGTTTTTCCTTCATCAGCCCCAACTTTTCTCGCGATCGCAAGATCCTAATTCGGAAATGGTACATTTTCTACTTCCTTGACTCTCATGCCTCCGTGACTGCAATTCGATTTTTGGATATTTAATTTTGATGTTATTGCAAAAAATGCAGTGGTGAAGAACATACTTTTCAATTTTCTTTTTTATGCTGCTGTAATTGGCAGTTTATTATCTATTTAGTTTTTACATGTTGGATTCTCGAGCTGAAAGTTTCAGTTTTGATTTGCGGAACACTCTCCACACGGTTTATGTGCTGGAAGATTGATTGTTGGACAATAGTTGCTATTTTGTTATGCTTTTTGGATATCTTTGATATTCAGCTTCTATTACATCATCATATTCCTGAAATTGTGCATTTATACATGGTGGAAAATAATTTGTTAAGGGCTGTGAGCTTTTTTTTCCTTAGGTTTAAAGTCCACATTAATTGTACAATGAAAGTAAGCTTGACAGGCTGTGAAATGCATTCAATTACTGGAAAACTTTCCTTACAGATTAGTTGTTGTAATGTGCTGTTATTCTGGCATCATAAAATATAAGGGGTACAACGTGGACATTACCTCTGCAATTAAAATTGGCAGGATAGGGATAGCACACATCGTTAGGAACACGTGCGCAGTCGTACGTAAGAAACCTATACACATAGGTAGTAGTGATTAGCCTAGCTATAATCCTACTGCAAATCCACCTATAAATAGAACTACCTGCACCATTCTTGGAACCACACACAACCTACGCATACACTATACACACACTATGCACCATTAAAGAAGAAGGAAGTAGCAGACGCCATTAAAGAAGAAGGAAGGAGGGGTTGCTGGATAGAAGGTAAGTTTACCATATAGTTGCCGATTCTTATCATATTATATATCAAAATGATCCTCTCGTTGCATAAACTTCATATATCAAAACTGTTTATAGAATCGATACCCCGTTAGTTAGATATATCATTTCGAAGTAAGTTATGCATCAATGGAATCTTGTGTTTCGGGAAGAGTTAGGTCATGTATTGTAAACCATTTTGAAGCTCTCATTGCATAGATCAACATAGTATAATTTGTTTTAGATTTGGATGTAAAATGAAATAGTTATTAACAAACCCATTTGTTCTGACATCCTGTCAACATAGACGAAACCTTATATTGTTATATCTTAAAATGCTTGTCTCGTAGCATAGATGCTAAATACTAAAATCGTTTGTTGTTTCGGTATCTTAATTGTTAGATATTCTCCATTAAAGTTTTGATTCCTTTATATCAACTTTTGTCTCGGTGAACATAGTACCTTGCATTATATACAATTTTGAAGTACTCCACACAAGGATCACAATCATACAATTAGTTTTGAGTTTGAACGTAAAACGAAGCGGGTATAAGCTCACAAAGTGTTAAAAGTGTGTCCCATTTTTCTACAATATTTTGATAGTAATTAGTATAGTTGTAACCCTCGTCTCGTCAGGAACCCTACGGTATTTTCGAATTTTTAATAGGAGTTATATAAGCCTAGTTGGGACAATTTGCAATAAGTTTAAAGTCTAGGTATGATAAAATGAGAATTTGAATAATAATAAGGACTAATGTACAAATATAAAGAAGTTATTATATTCTGATCACAACATGCAGGTACATACAAGTAGTTACAGCTTTTTAAATGAAGATTATGCTCATTTGTTAGGTAAACCTTATAAAGTTATACCTTCCAGTATTCTCATGCATCCGACTCTCGTTTTTTTTTATTGATAATTAATTTCTAGGTTGACATTCATTCTTATTTAATTTAAATTTGAATAATAATAGTTTAAGTAAATAAACTATCATTTTAAGAAAATCATAAATTTAGATTTGTTAAATATTTAAATTTTTAGCATATTCTTTCAGGAATCCAAATTATCAATTATCAAGATTAATTTTCCTTCATTAAAAGGTAGGAGTAACTTCTACTCTTCACAGGGTAATTATTACATTTCATGTTATGATTGTTATTGTTAATATGTATACGTAATAAATATGTATATACCATTAGAATATATTTTCACATTGCAGTTCTATACTAATTGATATATTGTCGTACTTCGAGGCGGCGCTGACTCACTAATTGACATATTGTCGAACACAACCAGAGTCGGCGCTAATTGACATATTGGCGGACTTTGAGCCGTCATTGACACATATTTATCGACTGTCACGTTACATTATTTTATATTTTTCTTACTTATATATATTAGCAAATGCAATCATTGATGTTCTTCTTGTAACAACAAATTTTGTATTTATAAAATAATAAACACAAAAGAAATTACAATGAAAATCCAAGATGGATTGAAGTTGAGAATTTAAGTGAACAGCTTCTATTTATCCTCTGATTCCTCTCTTGAGTTGATTTCTTGACTTTTTCAACTTTCGGAACCGGATCTTCGGATGAAGCTTGTCCGAGCTCGGGGTTGTCTTGAAGCTTTAAAACGTTTATCCGGAGGCGTCGAGCCTTTGTTCGGATCAAACGTTGACTTGAATCTTTGTCGTGAAGTATGCCGCTCAATTTGGTAGAACGTTGACTTCACGGAGACTGCTGGATGAATTTGATAAAGAACACCGGATCGAAGAGGCTTAGCACCTTGGTCTTTGATCGGATGTGATTCTTGACTTAAATATATCTTGAACTTGACTTGAAGATCTTGAGCTTGGGCTTGGATCTTGATCTTGCTCTTCACTTGAATCTTCGCTTGATCTTGATCTTCAGAACTCTTCACTTGACTTGATCGAACTTGATTTTCACTTGAATCTTCAGAGTTCTTCAGGTCTTCAGGATTTTCAGAGTGAATGAAATGAGGACTGAATGTCCTTATTTATATGTAGAGAAAATAACCACTTGAGAGATATTTTCTCCTTCGAAAGATATGTTGGGCTTTTCTCCTTTAATTAAGCCTGCTGGACTGGATACGGGCCTATTTAATTTAATTAGACCTGCTGGATTTGATTTGCTGGGCTTGTTTGACTTGAATCAAGCCCACATGATTTATTTCCTGGGCTTATTGATTCGGGCCAGTCCCTCTTGACTTGAATTGAGCCCACTTGACTTGAATTGAGCCCATTTGACTTGAATTTGGGCTCAAATAATTATATTAATTATCAATTATTTATTTATTTATTTCAAGAATTAATTTATTTAAATTCCTTAATAAATAAATATTTATTCAATATTTCATATATTCTCCTTTGCATTTATATTTATTAGGCAATAAATTTTAATTGCCTACAAATGCCCCCTTGCATTTTGTTCACTGAAAACGGCTTGAAGTGGACAAACTGCAATATTATTTTTTTTCTCTTTCATTGGTTACACAATCCTTTAGTAATTGGCGTCCGACATCACACGAAGGATAAGCTCAAATCTTGACAAATTAACTTAGTCCTATCACCGAACTTCTTTATTCCTTTATTTTGATAATCCCAATCAAATTAAACTCCAAAATAATTAAACGAATCTTCCTTCTCCTTTCAATACTAGAAATAGATAACACAAATATTTCTTTCAGATTATCTCAAAATACTCACGTAATCCTTGCAAGAGTTATCCACATGATCATATAATCTTTAGAAGAGTTATCTACATGATCATATAATCTTTAGAAGAGTTATCTACATGAAATCTCATCTCTATATAAGAAGTGTTCTTGCTTTGACACACTACAGCCTCTGATTTACAATTTAATTTTGTTAGTGTGAATTTTATATCACACTTATTATGTTTTGCCTTTCTCAATTGTCTCTTCAATCTCATGTTATCTCTGTTGTCGCTAACATTTCATATAACATATAGTAGTTATCAGCAGATAAGTTTCAGGGGGAGTTATCCAGTTTGTTATCAACGGTTTTCTGGATGGCGGTTGAAACGGATGACATGGATGAGAAACGCGGGATGAAATAAGAACTGAAGAATTGAATTCAAGTTTTTGAATTTGAATTACTCCTGCAGTTTGGAAGAGAAGTTGAAGATTATCCAGAGATGATTAGTTTTTGTGTCCTCCATATCCGTTACATGAGAAGTCTATATAATCTCATTGATGGATATCGTATTCGGTAGAGAATTAGACATAACATTTCCAGAAACTTATAGAGTTTCATCTTTTAGAGAGATTAGTGTTTACGGAGTATTCATACTCTTTTCTGCCATTCGTTGGTAGTTTTATTCTCTCATTTTTGATCGTATCAATTTGATCGATATGTCTTCCGCTGTTTTATATGTATGTTCTGTTAGTATTCTACGTTTTGTTATCGTGAATGTTTTAACATTTTACTTAACAGTATACTCTGTCTGTCTTTTTCGTAAAAACTTGGGACAACTCATCACTTTCAATTGGTATCAGAGCCAATACTAGACGTCACTTAGTATCGATCCTTGTTGTCCTTAGTTTTTTTTTATGGATTTGTCTGTTAATCCCTCCTATCGTCCTCCTATTCTTGATGGCACAAACTACTCTATTTGGAAAGTCAAAATGCGTGCTCATATTAAGTCTATTGATGAACGATCCTGGAGAAGTATTCTCACTGGGTGGACCCCTCCTAGAATTCAGGATGGTGACAATGATCCGATTCTTAAAAAGGAGATTGACTGGTCGGTTGAGGAAACAAATCTTTCAAATTACAATTCAAAGGCTCTCAATGCAATCTTCACTGCAGTTGATATGGTAATGTTTAAATTGATTTCTAACTGTGTTGTTGCCAAGGATGCCTGGACAATTCTGCAAGAACATTGTGAAGGATCACAAAGCGTTCGTAGAACAAAATTGAGATTTCTCGGTACTCAATTTGAAAATCTACGGATGTCTGAAGATGAGACCATTTCCTCCTATGCTGAAAAACTGTATGACATTGCAAATGAAGCGCAATCACTTGGAGATCCCATCAGCAATGAAAGGTTAGTAAATAAAACTCTTCGGTCTCTTCCGGAGAGGTTCAACATAAAGATCTCTGCCATTGAAGAAGCAAAAGACAAGGATACCTTGAGTCTAAGTGAACTCATGAGCATTCTCAAAACTTTTGAGATGAACATGGCTCAGCAAAAAGCTTCCTTCAAAGGTAAGAGTATCGCTTTGAAAAGTGAAACCTCGCATTCATCATCACATGAAACTGTTGAAACGGAAAAAGAATTTGATGATGATGACGAGAATATTGCTTTGCTTGCTAAAAAGTTCAATTCTTATCTTAAGAGGATGAATAATAAGAAAAATGAAATAAGGCCTAAGATAAATATAAATAATGGTGCACAAGTTCCTATCAGGTCTGATCTGCAAAAGTCTAGTAAAAAGGTTGAGAATGAAAAATCTCAGTTTGATCCTGATTACATTGACTCGGTGCAATGCAGAGCCTGTAGTGGCTTTGGGCATTATGCTAATGAACATGAATGTTACATTGTATGATGATGAAAGTGAGTCTAATGTTTCTGATGTAAATGATGATCAGTTTGCTTTCTGTGTTAATGATGAAAGTTTGTGTGACTATGACTCTGATGTTGATTCTGATGTTAAATCATGTGACATGACATTTTCTGATTATCAGGATTCTTCTTTATGTCGTTGTTTAACTGCATTTTTAGAAGAAAATGAATCAAGTCAGAAATCAAACAATGATGATGATGATGATAAAACTGTTGTTTTTGAATTAAAAAAATTGTATTTTGATCTTCTTGAGAAATTCAAAATTCAAAATGATGTCGTTCAAAAATTTTCTCTTGAAAATGAAGAACAGAAAACTATCATTACAAGACTTGAAGTGGCTCTCACTAAAAAGGATCTTGAGTTATCAAAACTCAAAGAAAAACTTGAAGTTTCGTTGGTTAGTTTTAAAAAATTCGATAATGCGACATCAACCTTGAATAAAATTCTTTCCGTTGGTCAAAACAATACTGCTAGTTTGGGTTATAAAGATTCTCAAAACAACACTGCTGGTTTGGGTTTTAAAGATTCTCATTTTGGAAAACAAATTTCGTTTGTTGGTAAAAATTCTAATAATCAGAATTTGGTTGTTTCCAAAAATAAGAAAAGAGTTTTCATTTGTCATCATTGTCTCACTCCTGGTCACATTAAACCTTACTGTGCAAAATATTTGAATGATCTGAAAGATGGTAAAATGTTGTCCGAAATGTCATCTCATATTCAGTCACAAAATCCTGTTTCGAATTTCTCTGAAAAGTCAAGTACCATTTGTAATATGATTTACACTTCATTGAAAATTGTTGTTCCTGGACGTTGGTATTTTGATAGTGGGTGTTCTCGTCACATGACTGGATCTCTTGAGTACTTGAAAAATTATCATTGTTTTGATGGAGGTAATGTTACTTATGGGGGAGGTTCAAAAGGGAAGATTGTTGGTAAAGGCACCATAAATGTCAGTGGATTCCCAGAATTGACTAATGTTTTACATGTTGAAGGGTTACTTGCTAATCTCATAAGTATTAGTCAATTGTGTGATGACAATCTTTTTGTCAAATTTGATAAGAATTTTTGTCATGTGTATGATGATTCTCGAAAGTGTATCATGACTGGTAAGAGGTCAGTTGATAATTGCTACTTGATTGGAAATGAAAATTCATGTAATAGTGGTAAATTGAATGAATCTGTTCTTTGGCATTCCAAATTGGGGCATGTTAATTTTCGTACTTTGCAGAAACTGATCAAGTATGATGCAATTAGAGGCATTCCTGATATCTCTTTTACAGAGAAAATTGTGTGTGGTCCGTGCCAAAAAGGTAAGCAAATTCGTGTGTCACATAAAATGTCATCACATTCAACTACATCTCGTAGTTTTGAGTTGTTGCACATGGATTTGATGGGTCCTATAGAAGTTGAAAGCTTGGGAGGTAAGAAATATTCCTTGGTCTGTGTTGATGATTTTTCCCGCTTCACATGGATTGGTTTTCTACGTGAAAAATCTGATGCTTTTGAAGTTTTTAAGAAACTTGTGAAAAGATTTGAAACTTCTTTCAATATGAAAGTTGCTAGGATACGAACTGACCATGGAAAAGAATTTGAAAACAAATTGTTTACTATTTTTTGTGATAAGAAAGGGATTTTTCATGAATTTTCTTCTCCTAAAACACCACAACAAAATGGAATTGCTGAAAGGAAAAACAGAACTTTGCAAGAAATGGCTCGTGTGATGTTATCTTCTAAGAATCTGTCAAAGAGATTTTGGGCTGAAGCTTTAAATACAGCATGCCACGTTGTGAATAGGGTTTATTTAAGGTCTGGCTCTACCATGACTCCTTATGAAATTCTGAATGGTAGAAAGCCTAATCTTAAATACTTTAATGTTTTTGGGTGTGTTTGTTATGTCTTGAATGATAGAGATCACTTAGCCAAGTTTGATTCCAAAAGTGATAAAGGCATTTTTCTTGGGTATTCTCAAAACAGCAAAGCTTATAGGGTGTTTAATCTTATGCTGAGAAGTATACAGGAATCTGTTAATGTTACTTTTGATGATCTTTCTAGCATTTCAGGTGAATCTGAGAATTTGGTAACTTCTGATCTTCTTTATGGTCAAAGTTCATCTGATCAGAGGACGTCTTCTGAAAATGTGATCCCAAATGTTACGACATCCGAGATAACATTGAATGATTCTGGAAGTGAGTCGGATGTCGAAGTGTCTGGAGATGTTCATAGATCAAATCTGAAAGAACCTTCGAGCAGAATCCAAAAGAATCATCCATCTACACTTATCATTGGCGATTCATCTTCTGGGATCAAAACTCGTCAAAAAGATAGAATCAATTACAAGAATATGGTTAGATCTGTTTGTATGTCTTCTATTCAGTATTCAGATATTGAAGAATTCATATGCATGTCTTCTGTGATTGATTTTATTCATGTTAGGTGTTATATTTCTTTGAATGAACCTAAAAATGTTGCTGAAGCTCTTAAAGATGATTGTTGGGTAGAAGCTATGCATGAAGAGTTAAACCAATTCACCAGAAATGATGTTTGGGATTTAGTACCTAGGCCGTCTGATAAAAACGTAATTGGTACTAAATGGATTTTCAAAAATAAATCTGATGAATGTGGTAACATTGTTCGTAACAAGGCTCGATTAGTTGCTCAGGGGTATACTCAGGTTGAGGGAATTGATTTTGATGACACTTTTGCTCCTGTTGCTAGGATTGAGTCTATTCGTTTCTTGTTTGCCATTGCATGCTATCTTAAAATAAATTTGCATCAAATGGATGTGAAGGCGGCATTTCTAAATGGGTTTTTGAATGAGGAGGTATATGTTGAACAACCAAAAGGGTTTGAAGATCCATTTAAATTGTCTCATGTTTATAGATTAAAAAAGGCTCTTTATGGTTTGAAACAAGCACCTCGTGCTTGGTATGCTCGTCTCACTGAGTTTCTTATTGATTTTGGTTTCTCAAGAGGAAAGGTTGATCGTACGTTGTTTATCAAGGTTGAAAAGAAAGAAATTCTCATGGCACAAATTTATGTAGATGATATAGTGTTTGGTTCTACTTGTTCAAAACTTAATGATATGTTTGTGTCTGCCATGACCTCGACTTTTGAAATGAGTCTTGTAGGTGATCTTAATTTCTTTCTTGGTTTGCAAGTGAAGCAGTCAAAAGATGGGTTTTTCTTTTCCCAGTCTAAATATGCAAAAAACCTTGTTAAACGTTTTGGTCTTGAGTCTTCAAAGAGTTGTCGAACTCCTATGTGTTCAACACAAAAATTGTGTAAGGATGATGTTGGTGAGAAAGTTGATTGCATTCTATACAGATCTATGATAGGGAGTCTATTGTATTTAACTGCAAGTAGACCTGATATTATGTATAGTGTTGGAGTATATGCAAGATATCAGTCTGATCCAAGAGTTTCCCACCTTCAAGCTGTAAAGAGAATTATTCGTTATATTTCTGGGACAATTGAGTTTGGGATGTGGTTCTCTAACAGTACTAATGTTGAACTTGTTGGCTATTCTGATTCCGACTGGGCAGGTGATGTTAATGACAGAAAGAGCACCAGTGGAGCTTGTTTTTTTCTTGGAAATAATCTTGTGTTCTGGCATTGCCGTATGCAAAACTGTGTTTCTTTATCCACAGCCGAGTCAGAATATGTAGCGGTTGGAAGTTATTGTACTCAATTGTTGTGGCTCAAACAAATGCTTAAGGATTACGGGTATGAAAATGAGATTCTAACTATTTTTTGCGATAATTCTAGCGCTATAGATATCTCAAAAAATCCTGTACAACACTCCCGCACTAAACACATTGATATAAGGCATCATTTTATACGAGATTTGGTTGAACAAAGTTATGTGAAATTGGAGTATATATTTACAAATAAGCAGTTGGCAGATATTTTTACAAAGGCTTTAGATTTTGAGAGATTTTCGTCTCTTCGAAAATCTCTTGGTCTGTGTGTGATATAATCTGTTGTTTAAAATGTTATCTTATATGGGATAACATTTTTGTGTGTGTGTTTTTTTTTATTTTTTGTTGATCGTGTTATGTTGATTTGATCTTAGTGAATTCATTTTGAAAACTTTTTCGAATTTCAAAGAAAAATTATTGTCTGGAATGTTTTATTGGACATGCACCTGCGTAAAAAAGAAAGATGATATGGCTTAATGCCGGGAATAAAAAAAAAGGAGAAAGGAAGAAAAAAAATATTAAAAAATTCTTAAATGATTAATTCATCTCATTGAGACCATTAGACACACGGAGGTGGCTACTACGATGTGTTCTCTTAGGTAATGTGAGTATGGTTTTTCATAATTCCTATAATATCATCAGTACTAGCAAAGTACTTAATGGTGTATGTGTACCGAATTTCTCATTACTGGACTTAATAATTTTCTTTTGATTTCCGA
This sequence comes from Pogostemon cablin, assembly GCA_023678885.1. Lineage (NCBI taxonomy): Eukaryota > Viridiplantae > Streptophyta > Magnoliopsida > Lamiales > Lamiaceae > Pogostemon > Pogostemon cablin. The sequence goes on along the minus strand of CM042985.1, from coordinate 21,297,440 downwards.
AAATATTTTTAATCTAGTTCACTTTAGATCTCAACATGCGTGTTTTGTGTTCGTTCTGTTGTTTGTTTTTCTCTTTCTCTTTCTCTTTAGCCTTTGGTTCTTGGAACTGCTTATTAATGGATGTAACTCAATGTGACCATCTCACTGCCTTTACATATTGGAAGGTGTTGGATTTTTCATCATATCATCTTCTAGGATTATCTCTTAAAATCTTTAGAAACTCGTTTCATATTCATGTGTTTCTAGAAGTTGTGTGCTTGTTGTATAAGCTTGACATGACTGGTTGAGTGACTTTCTTCTTCTGCTGCTTCATTCCTTGATAAAATCTTCATTTTCCAAACTCTTTTGTGTTCTTCATATTAACCCTGACCTCTTTAACCATGATTCACAATTGAACCTCTCTACACAAGCAGGGGGAGATGAGAATGAGAATGATGGTTGGTTTGATCATGTTAAGGGAAATTGTTTGAGGGGGAGTTTCGATCGTTGTTGGAAATGAGAAAATGAAAGAATGAGAGAGGTTTAAGTGCTGGTGCTTTGGATTGATGATGATTGGGAAATTCCTATGGCAGGGGGAGTTTGTTGTTTGGTCTTAGGGGGAGTCTTGCTGTCTTGCTTGTTTATTGTATTATTATTGTGTTTCTTATTTTAAGTTGTAGAACTTTTGTGGTTTTGTTCTTATTATGTTTTCTGTCGTAGTTTCTAGTATTTAATATTATTATGTTTTAGGATTTTATGTTATATTATTGTTCTCTAGTATGTTTTATGTTTTCTCTATAATATTATATGTTATGTTTTTATATTTTTGTTTTTCTATCATTCTCTGGATGTGCTTGTGTAGAAAGGCAAAAAGGGGGAGATTGTTAGTGTGAATTTTATATCACACTTATTATGTTTTGCCTTTCTCAATTATCTCTTCAATCTCATGTTATCTCTGTTGTCGCTAACATTTCATATAACATATAGTAGTTATCAGCAGATAAGTTTCAGGGGGAGTTATCCAGTTTGTTATCAACGGTTTTCTGGATGGCGGCTGAAACGGATGACATGGATGAGAAACGCGGGATGAAATAAGAACTGAAGAATTGAATTCAAGTTTTTGAATTTGAATTACTCCTGCAGTTTGGAAGAGAAGTTGAAGATTATCCAGAGATGATTAGGTTTGTGTCCTCCATATCCGTTACATGAGAAGTCTATATAATCTCATTGATGGATATCGTATTCGGTAGAGAATTAGACATAACATTTCCAGAAACTTATAGAGTTTCATCTTTTAGAGAGATTAGTGTTTACGGAGTATTCATACTCTTTTCTGCCATTCGTTGGTAGTTTTATTCTCTCATTTTTTATCGTATCAATTTGATCGATCTTGTATTTTAGGCTTCGCTTTCCAAGTGTTGTCTTATAACCTTTTCGTAATCCCTTCAATGGAGATTGTTTTGCCATGCGGCTCTACAGGATTAAACCCCTGTAGAAAGTTTTGAAATTCCTGTGTCAAATTCTCTCTATATGTCTTCCGCTGTTTTATATGTATGTTCTGTTAGTATTCTACGTTTTGTTATCGTGAATGTTTTAACATTTTACTTAACAGTATACTCTGTCTGTCTTTTTCGTAAAAACTTGGGACAACTCATCACTTTCAAATTTTCTTTCTGCAGATTTTCTTTCAAGGATTTATCACAATTGCAACATCAACCCTCACGCCATAACCACAATAGTCGGTAGCGTAATCATTCTTCTCTCTCTTTCTATTTTCTTCTTCGCATACAGTAACTTCTTTTTCCTCTTTTCTTACTTGCTTTGTATGCTGGATCCTTTCCTTGTTTCCTTTCTCTCCCTTTTTGAAACTGCTTATTTGTCTTCACACAATCATACCAAGGTAAGCTTGTATCTCGCCCGTTTTGTTCCTTGTTTCCCTTTCTTTTTCCCACGAAGAGAAGAGAAGAGAAGAGAAGAGAAGACTTTAACGTACCCTGGAAGTCAAGACCAGTGACGTCGAGGTAGAGAGCGGTCGACGGCGGACCACCCATGGTGGTTGCTTGTCGGGCTCATACCGCGAGGTGAAAAGCAATCAACGGCGGACCACCCATGGTGGTTGCTTGTTGGGCTCACACCTCCGACGGAAGTGGGTGGAGAGGTGTTACAGACCTCTGAAGACAGATTTGAAGGCTGAAATTATAGTGTCGAGATGAAGAGCAATCGATTGCGGACCACCCATGGTGGTTGCTCGATTTGAAGGCGATGGTGTGTGTTTCCGGTAATGACAATTCGGTGGCTGCAATAGGCATCCTCGGTGGCGGCTGATGGTGGCAACACGCGTGTGGCAGCTTGGTAAGGAGGCGTGCGACGCTCGATCCTGTCGGCAGCTTGGTGAGGCGCGGCGCTCGCGATCCCGTCGGCAGCTTAGTGAGGCGGCGCCCGCACGTTCCCGTCGACAGCTCAAGGGCAGCGTGCGGCGAGGTGATGGGCGGCGTGCACGGGGCGGGGCTGTTCGCTGCGCTTGGAGGCTGCTTGGTGAGGCGGCGCTCGCACGTTCCCATCGACAGCTCAAGGGCAGCGTGCGGCGAGGCGATGGGCGGCGTGCACGGGGCGGGACTGTTCGCTGCGCTTGGAGGCTGCTTGGTGAGGCGGCACCCGCACGTTCCCGTCGGCAGGCCTCGGAAGCGGCGGCTGGGCGGTGGTCGTTGGTTTGGCAGTGAGGAGGCGGCGAGTCGCGCACGGTGATGGAGGGAGTCGCGCACGGTGATGGAGGGAGCCGCACTGCAGATTTTGAGAAGAAACTCTATTCTACCACCAAGCCCTCAATTTTGACTTTCAAGTCAATTTTGACTCTCACATGGCCCAAGCCCAATTTTGCTTTGATTTGGGCTTCATACTTGGGCTTCTTTAATTCTATGTTGATTTGGGCTTCAATATTGATTCCACCTTTCCTTAATTGGCCCATTAGTTGATTTGTGTCCATAAACATGGCCTCCAACCATGTGGCCAAGTTTAAATTAACTAAGCATATATTAATTAATTTTATTGACTTGGCTCCAATGTTTAAGGCTACAATGTTTAACAATTATGACCTTAAATAATTAATTAATTGCCCCCATGAATTTATTTTGGGTCTTTTTAATTAATCGTTCATTTGTTTTGCAGTCTATCCACTTCTCAGCATGGTTTTCTTCAAAACTGTAACGGGAAAGTCCGGCGCAAGCTACTTAGTTATTCTCGAAGATGCACATCAACCTTTACCACAAGGAACTCGTCTTTTACCTGGGCAATCTTTGCTAGGGAACTGCGCTTATGTCCCTCCAAGAAGCAAGAATGAATTTTTCTTGGCATGTTGGTCTCATGAATCTTCTTCAAGTAAAAATAACATAAGTTGGACCTTGAAGGGAGCTGATATTGAGCCAGAAATCAATTCAGCACCTTTACCCTCTTTGGGACTCCGCATTGCAAAAGGAAAAGCATCCTGGGGGGAACCCATCAAGTTTCTTGGAGACTTCCACTACATCAAGGGTTACTGGGAATGGACTGAAGATATTTTAAGCCGATGCGGATCCATTCTTCGAAATACAAAGCTTTATGATGATGTCTTTGCATCCCTCTTTACCTATGATTGCAGCTGTGAAATCATGAAGGCCTTCTGTGAAGCTTGGTGTTCTTTCACCAATACTTTACTTACTAAATTCGGAGAGATGTCACTTTCTTTATGGGACTTATACAACTTGATGGGACTACCCATAGCGGGTTATGTGTATGATGAAATTGTGCCCTGTGCAGAAGAATTGCTTTCCACGAAAGATGGTTTACGTATCCCGCGCAGCTGTAGATCTTTACTTGGCGCCTATCACGTACTTTGCAAGGGTGCTAACAGAAGAAATGTAACTATTGACCACTGGGTAGATTTTTGGTCTAAAAAGGCTATAACATACCTTGAACCTCCTACACGTGTTGAAAGAAAGACGACTTCTCGGCCTAAAAAAACTTATAACCCGACTGGCGTTATTTCAAGTCACCAACCATGGACGTCTGCTGAGATAGATCAATTTAAAAAGCTGGGCATTTCTCAAACCGATCAGGAAGAGACCTATCTAGTTGCTTACTTAGCTTGCTGGCTTTGTGCGTTTGCACTTCCGAGTGACGAAGTAGGCTTGATACGACCGAGTACCTTTAAAGTGGCAAGCTTAATGGCTGCAGGAAAAAAAGTGAGTCTTGCTATTCCAGTTTTGGCAAACATTTACCATGGCTTGAATGCAATTTCAAACTCATCGAGTTTATCTGAAATTAAATCAACCTTTCCGATTCATTTCGTCCATGCTTGGCTGGCTCACTACTTCAAAACTCATTTTTCGGTTGGAAGTAAGATAGCATATCCTCGAATGGTGACATACTCTGGAGAGCAGGGAGCAAGATACTTCGATGCTGAAGATGCTCGCAAACGAATCCACACAGCTGATAATGCCTTATGGACTTGCAATATTTTTTCAAAAGACAAAGCAATCCACTACACGGATGATGGAAATAAGAAATGGGATAATTGGGCTCATCTGGTGGCTATCCGTACTAGCTATCTCACTTTGCGGCAGGGTAGTCATTTTGTGATGGAGCCTTACTCCCCTCACAGGTTTGCTCGTCAATTTGGCTTCCTACAAGATGTTCCTAAGATGCTTAGAACCAACCTTCGGAAAGTTTCTTTAGAAAAAGGATTCAACCATTGGAGACATTGCACTTCGTATAACTCTACCTCCGAATCTTACTTTCCATGTGCAACCCCAGCTCCTAAAAACTACTCCACTACTGAATATAAGGAGTGGTGGAAGCAAGTCCACGGAACTTACTTATCTGATCATATCAAGGCTTTGACCACCCTAGTTTCAGAACCTCTGGAGGAAGAAGTGGACATCATTAATGACCTTGATGATGATAATCAAGAAGTTCAGGATATTTCTCCGGTGCATGATGAAGTTTTACAACCTACAGTACATAAAAGGAAGAAAAGTTCCCCTCATTCCACAGAAAGTCGTAGCGCCTCTAATGAACGCCATTGGAAGAGAAAGAAATTTGTTGTTCATACTGAAAAACAAGATAATGAGGTTTCTTCCCTTCTCTCTTCTCTTTTCCTTTTTCCTTTATTTTTCTTACAAAGCTTTCTTTTATTATCGAAGGTTGCGCTGAAAATTTCTGGCTCTAAGGCTGCTGAAGGAACTGAATTAATTACTGCTGTTACTTCAAAAACTTTGGCAGATGAGGTTTCCCCCTTTCCCTTATCTTATTTTCATTGTATATCCTCATCTTTATACTAACATATTTCTCCTCTTATCAGATCTTGGGCATCTCTTCAAATTCTAGTAGCGGTGACGATTCTGATGAGAGTGATGATTCTACTGAAAGTGATGCATCAACCACAGGGGTGAATTCTTCAAAAGCATGTCCCATGATCTCAGAATTTATATCTAAGAAGATTACTCGTGATCTCAAAGGGAAATTTGCTCGGAGTGCATGGAGTAAAATAAGAAGAAAACTCAAACGGACCCCTCTTGAGTATTTATCAACTCTGAGACGAGAAATATTTTCCTTAATAAATGAAGTGAAGGCTCTTAGAATCGACTGTTCTCCTTTAGAGGTAGCCCTGGAACCTCTATTTGACAAGGCTGATACTTATACTGCGGCAAAATTGAAGTCTGATGAAGCGGCCTCCACGGGAAATCATGCAAAATGCTTGACCGACGTCAAGGGTCGCCTTCAGAATTGCAGAGATGCTCACATGACAGAGACAAAAAAACTAAAGAATACTTGGGAAGAATTGGAGTCGATAGGCAAAGAGATGACTAATCTGCAGAAGGGAGAGAAAACCTTGTCTGAAGCAGTTGATCGTCTCCAACAAACTCTCTGTCGTGCTAAGAAGGAAGTGAGCTCATAGGAGAAGAGATCCTTATGCTTGACAATGCAACCGTCTTGAAAGAATCCTCATCTGAAGATGAGAAAGCAGCTCTGAAGTCTGTTTTACAAAACATACTCTCTGATAACTTTCTTGTTTAGCGTAGGACTGATTTTATTTTAATTTGTTCCCTTAGTTATTTACTCGCTTTCCCCTTTTATGTTTTTGAACATCTAATGATATTATCAATAAAGTCCATTCTCTTCCTTACTTCTCCTTTATGTTACATCATTAATTTATTTTCTTGTCTTTCATATTTATTTGCTGCCTTCATACTCCAATTTATTGTTTGCCCCACAAACTTGACTTGAATAAACCAAAGACATGACTGAACTTAGCAAAGTGCTAAGCTGCCTACGTACCTCTTCGCAGAGGATCAAGTCATTACGTAGTTCAAAGGGACATGATTTGATTTGGATGGGGGGGTGCCGTACACAGTTTATACTCATGCGGGCCAGGAGTGACTATTCTTTAACCACTTTAGACAAAGTAGGATATTTAATGCTTTAACCACTTAAAATATCTGAGTGGGGTGAATCAATAGTTTAACCACATATAATTACCTTTGGTGGGTGTCGTGCACAGTTTATACTCATGCGGACCAGGAGTTCGTCGTACACAGTTTATACTCATGCGGACCAGGAGTAACATGCAGTTTAGGCTCGTGCGTCAAGGAGCATTCCTTGGATTTGACTGGATTACGCATAGTAGCGTTTCAGGAATTTGCCATTTATGGGGCCGATTCCTACACCATCTTCAGATATCAACTTATATGCACCATTTGTATACACTTCTTTCACAACATGTGGGCCATCCCACTTGGGCAAAAATTTATTTCCAACTCGGTGAGTGATGACAATAGGCCTTTTCACAGCAAGGACTAGGTCTCCGACTTGAAAAGAACGTATCTTTACTTTCTTGTTAAACGTTCTGGAGAGGCGAGCTTGATAGCACTCTAGTCTTTGTTGTGCTTCTAACCTCTTCTCATCAAGTGCCTCTAATTCTTCGAGACGCAGTCGTGCGTTCTCTTCTTCAGTTAAACCTTCTTGTATGGCTATTCTCAAAGATGGTATTTGCTTCTCCAGAGGCACCACAACTTCAACCCCATATACAAGAGAGTACGGAGTAGCTTGAGTAGACGTTCTATAAGTAGTTCGATACGCCCATAAAGCTTCATGAATCCTTTCATGCCAGTCTCGCTTTGACTTAGAGACCACCTTCTTCAACAGATTACACAGTGTTTTGTTGAAGGCTTCGGCAAGCCCATTAGCTGCTGCATTATACATAGAAGATTTTCTTTGCTTGAAGTCAAACTTCTCACAAAGCTTATCAATCAAAGAGTTACTGAATGACCTCCCATTGTCTGTGATAATGTATCGAGGCACTCCATATCTATATATGATGTTAATGCGGATGAAATCAGCCACATTTTCTTTCTTCACTTCCCTCAAGGGTATAACCTCCGCCCACTTGGAAAAGTAATCAGTGGCAGCCAGAATATAAAGATGACCTCCGGAAGACTTCGTTAATGGCCCAACCACATCTAAGCCCCATGCATCAAATGGCCATGAAGAAACTGTTGGATGTAATGGTTCGGGAGGCTGATGAATGAGATTTGAATGAAACTGGGATGGCTGATATTTTTGTGCATAATCTATGCAATCCTTCACCATAGAAGGCCAGTAATATCCCATCCTCTTGATTCTGAAATGTAACTTGGGTCCAGACTGATGGGCGCCACATATTCCAGAATGAGCTTCCTCCATAGCTTGAAGAGCTTCTTCATCACTTAAGCATCTTAAGAGAATACCATCAAACGATCTTCTATAGAGTGCATCTTTGTAGTAGAAGAATCGTGGTGCTCTACGTCGGACATCAACCTTTAGGTGTGGATCATTAGGAAGCTTATCATTCTTCAAGTAATCCACAAACGGTTGACGCCAGTCTTCCTTCTCAATATCAAAAACCTCTATGGCGCAATACTCAACTTCTTCACCATCTTCATCTTCGAAGAAGGGAGGTACCACCCAACTTTTGCAGATCAGTACTTGAAAAAGCGCTTCGGGAATTGCTATGGTTGATGCTAGCTTTGCCAAAGCATCGGCTTGCTTATTCTTACTCCTTGGTAAATGTTCAATCTCTACATCTCCAAGCCAATTCATAAGCCTTCGAGCATAGTTATAATACGGAAGCAATTCAGGTTTCTTAACCTCATATAAGCCAAGCAGCTGGTTGATTATCAACAACGAATCTCCATATACCTTAAGGTGTCGCTGCTTTACATCCACTGCCATCTCCAAACCAAGTATAAGAGCTTGATATTCAGCTACATTGTTAGAGCAATTTTCAGTTAAACTGAATGAATATGGCAAAACTCCTCCATCTGAGGTTACAAATACTACTCCTGCACCGGCTCCTTCTCTGTGAGCGGCTCCATCGAAATACATCTTCCAAGGAGGAGTGATTCCAATAGCCAATATATCTTCATCGGGAAGATCATCAGACAATTCCCATTCGGTAGGCATGGGATGATCAGCCAAGAAATCTGCCAGCACTTGCCCTTTCACCACTTTTTGAGGGACGTAGATAATTTCAAATTGCTGCAATTGGAGATACCACCTTGCGAGCCTATCAGAGAGCACTGGCTTTGACATTACGAACTTTAATGGGTTGGCCCTCGAGACCAAGTAAACAGTATGAGCTTGAAAGTAATGCCTTAACTTCTGAATCGCAAATATTAGAGCAAGACAGAGCTTCTCAATTGGTGAGTACTTTAACTCATTTGGAGTCATCGTTGTACTCAAATAGTATAACGCACACTCCTTTCCTTCATCATTATTTTGTGCAAGCAAGGCTCCAACTGATTTTTCTTGAGCAGATATGTAGAGAATTAATGGACGTCCGGCTATTGGAGCAACCAACACTGGCGGCTTCATCAAATATGCTTTAATGCTGTTAAATGCATTAGTGCAAGCTTCATCCCATTCAAATGGGCTGCCTTTTTTCATAAGATGGCTAAATGGTTGGCATCGACCGGCCAAATTTGCTATGAATCTTCTTAAGTACGCCAGCTTACCTTGCAAACTCTTGAGCTCATGTATGTTTCGGGGCACCTGCATCTTCATTATCGCATCAATCTTTGCTTTGTCAATCTCAATGCCACGATGTCGGACAATGAATCCAAGGAACTTACCAGAAGAAACTCCGAATGCGCACTTAAGCGGGTTCATTTTGAGTTGGAATTTTCTGAGACGTTCAAATATTTGCCTTAGATCCTTAAGATGGTCCTTTTTCTTCTTTGATTTCACTACAATGTCATCCACATAACATTCGACATTCTTATGAAGCATGTCGTCGAATATCTTTTGCATAGCTCGTTGATACGTAGCGCCAGCATTCCTCAAGCCAAACGGCATAACATTATAGCAGTATATTCCTTTAGGAGTGCGGAAGGCTGTTTTCTCCTGATCTTCCGGAGCTAGGCTAATTTGATTGTAACCAGATGATCCATCCATGAATGAAAGCACTTCATGCCCGGTCGTTGCATCGATCATAAGTTCTGTGATTGGTAGTGGAAAATCATCTTTTGGGCATGCCAAGTTTAAGTCACGGAAGTCAACACACACTCTAAGCTGTCCATTTGTCTTCCTTACTGGCACAATGTTAGAGAGCCAAGTGGGATACTTGACTTCTCGTATCTTTCCCGTTTCAAGGAGCTTATTAACCTCAGCTTCAATCAATGGAACCAGCTCTGGTCGAAATCGACGCTGCATCTGCTTAACTGGCTTGACTCCTTTCTTTACTGCTAGATGATGAACTGCCACTTTTGGATCTAATCCGGGCATTTCCTTGAATGACCATGCAAACACGTCTCTAAACTCTTGAAGAAGCTCAATGTAAGCTTTCTCTTCCTCAGATGTCAACAAAGCACTTATATAGGTTGGACGTGGATCATTAACATCACCTAAATTAATCTCCTTCAATTGATCAACAGTAGATTTAATACCCTCCTCAAATTCTGGGGGAGCATCATCGGCATCTTCCTCTTTAGTTGAGGTTTCCTCTTGTATAGTGACATGCTTTACTGCAGCAGCGTCCTCCAGAAATTCTTGCCTTTGAAAATGTGGATTAGACATAACTTGTTCATTTTCTCCCACTTTAACAATGCTTTCCACTACATAACCATCTCTCCTCATTTCGACAATCTTGCCTCGTAGATCTCTTTCTGCATTGTGTAGATTTGTTTGCATGATAACGGAATGAACAATATCTGATGAGCCTACACTTTCCCGATCGTCTTCTTCACTTTGGGTGAAGATTATTGTTCGCTTCTTAGCTTTCAATACTGTGTCACATGATATAGTCAGGAAATGTCGTCTTTTCATGCGAGATGGGATCCGACTACGTATCTTTGGGAACCTTGGGAACTTGGAAGTCCTTTTAGCTCCAACTGGTTTGAGTCTTTTGAATACTGAGATTCTTTCTGCCTTTCTATCCTCTTCATGAGACTCTTCTTCTTCAGAAAGAATTTCATCTTCAGTGATGTAGTTCGTGTTTGCCCTTTTGATCGCAATGCGAACAGGTTTCTGTGGAACATATCCCAACCCTGTCCTAATATACTTGGAAGTGCGACCATTACTCCTCAATGTCTCTTGAGTGGTATTAAATTCACTAGGAGTCTTATGAGACTGTTCATTCATCATAGCTTTTTCTGGAGGGCTATAACCAGCCTTCACAAGAAGTTTGTAAGCTTGTGGGCTATATGATTTGGAAACTGCCGCATCGAATACATCTCCATGCTCAGTTTTAGCTCCTTGAATTGGGCGAGTGAACCCTTTGAGTGGAGGAGGAAAGGGCTTCTTAGTGTCAACCTCAGTCAGAGGTAGTGTCAACCCTTCTACAGTCTTGATCAACTGTTTACCTTCAATAGACTTTGTGGATGAAACATCATCTGCATTCTCTCTTTCTTGTTTATCATCACCTTTCTCTTGCGATGAACTTCCTTCTGGCTTGACAGCCTTGCTACTCTTCAGAAAATATCTAGCATCTGCAAAATATGACTCAGCTTCTGTGAATGGCCTTTCATCGCCAAGCACTTTTTTATGTTGCCTCCATCACAGTATTTGAAGCATTGATGTAGCGTAGAAGGAATCACTCCATTTTTGTGCAGCCATGGGCGTCCCAAGAGCATGTTATATGGTGTTTTAGCATCAATGACATGAAACAGAACTGTTGAGACCATCTCATCTATCATTAAGTCCAAGACCGTTGTACCAAGTGTTCTCTGACCTTCTTGATTGAACCCATGAATTGTCAATCGACTACTGCCGAGCTCGTTGGTAGGAATTCCTAACTTCTTAAGCGTGGATAGGGGCAAGATATTGACAGCTGAACCTCCATCAATCAATATTCGATTAACTCTTTGCTCTCGAGTATAACCAGTTACGAATAAAGGTTGGTTATGAAGTTGTGAACCGAGCAGTAAGTCTTCCTCTGTGAAGGTTATTTTTATAACATGGGTCTCACTTTCATTCCCAGATTCACCCTTAAGTAGCTGAGCTTCGCTTGCCATATGACATGAAGAATCACCGCCTGCAGAAATAGAGTTTGCAGTTGCGTCTTCATCTAGAAAGATCTTCCCTTGCTCAACCAATCGCATAACTTTGTCTTTAAAGACAAAGTACTCTTTAATAGAATGACCCACCAGTCTATGATACTTGCAATATTTCGGATTGTCAGTTTGTCCCGCCTCTTCTGGTCGCTTCATTTCAGGAAGCTCGATAAGTTTATCTTTGAACAGATCATCAAATATGCCTGGGACATCTGAATCAAGGAATGGATACTTCCTTTCTTGCATCTCTTTCAAGGTCAATCTTCTTTGCCCCCTTTCTTGGGGATCATTCCTCACTTTATCTTCCTTTTCACTCTCATTCCTTCGAAACTTGACAGTTGGTGCATTTGTCGCCATGGACTCCTTTTCAGAAGATTTGCTGTAGGGTTTGCCCCCTTTCCTGGCCTCTTGCTTTTCTTTATACTTGTAGGATCCTGGAATCGGTGGTTCAACCACTCCACTTATCCCCATGCTTAGCTCCATGTCATGAGCTCTTGTGGCTAAATCTTCAAAGGTTTTAGGCTTAATCCCTTGAAGTATGTAACGAAGGCTCCATTGCATTCCTGCTATGCACATCTCAATGCCAAAAACTTCAGACAATCGATCTTTACAATTTAGGCTCAAATTTCTCCATCGATTAATGTACTCAATTACTGGCTCTTCTTTTAACTGACGAGTGTTAGTCAACTCTATCATGCTAACCGTTCTCCTAGTGCTATAGAAGCGATTAAGGAATTAATATTCCATCTGATCCCAACTGTCTATAGAATCAGCCTCCAGGTCGGTGTACCATTCAAAAGCATTTCCCTTTAGAGAACGAACAAATTGTCTCACCATATGATCTCCGTCAGTTCCAGCATCATTGCATGTTTCAATGAAATGTGCTATTTGTTGCCTTGGATTACCTTTTCCATCAAACTGTTGGAACTTGGGGGGTTGATAGTTCAATGGCATCTTCAAGTTGTCAATCCTTCTAGTAAAAGGTTTAGCATACATGAATGAAGGTTTGGAACTCTCTTCAAATTGGTCCTTCATTGTCCCAAGTATAATACTTTTTAGCTGGCTAATAGGAACCATTCCATCATGGGAAATGTTCAATTCTTCTTCAATCACCTTCTTCCCCGTTGACTGGCATTTCGCGGAGTTATTTACTTCATTTTCAGCATCTTCTTCTTGCTTTTCGTTCGCATGGCTAGTTTCAGCACCAGCCATTTTCTCCATCAGTTTGAAAATCAAAGTACTTTGCTCTTGGTTCTGTTTGGCAAGTGCAGCAACGGATTCAGTTAAGCTTGACAAATGTTCTTCGACAGACGAAGTATTTATTGCCATCGTCGAGGCTATGGATGAATCAGACGATGAGCTTTCTTCAAGTATATGAGTTGAGCTAGCTGAGTCATTTTCCTCATCTTTATCATCATATGGTATCACTCCAGAGGTAACTCCAACTGAAGAATTTATCTCTGAAGAGGCTTCAGATCGTGCCATCTTTGACATGCTTCTAGTTGTCACATTAACGTCTTCAACTTGTAATTCTGAAGACTTGAAGATGGAAGCTGATCTGTTGACTTTGACTCTTAGCGGAACCATCTTACTTTGCTCGAAGAGGAGATGAGAGGTAGAAACTGTCCCACTGGGCGTGCCAAAATTTGTAACAACAAATTTTGTATTTATAAAATAATAAACACAAAAGAAATTACAATGAAAATCCAAGATGGATTGAAGTTGAGAATTTAAGTGAACAACTTCTATTTATCCTCTGATTCCTCTCTTGAGTTGATTTCTTGACTTTTTCAACTTTCGGAGCCGGATCTTCGGATGAAGCTTGTCCGAGCTCGGGGTTGTCTTGAAGCTTTAAAACGTTTATCCGGAGGCGTCGAGCCTTTGTTCGGATCAAACGTTGACTTGAATCTTTGTCGTGAAGTATGCCGCTCAATTTGGTAGAACGTTGACTTCACGGAGACTGCTGGATGAATTTGATAAAGTACACCGAATCGAAGAGGCTTAGCACCTTGGTCTTTGATCGGATGTGATTCTTGACTTAAATATATCTTGAACTTGACTTGAAGATCTTGAGCTTGGGCTTGGATCTTGATCTTGCTCTTCACTTGAATCTTCGCTTGATCTTGATCTTCAGAACTCTTCACTTGACTTGATCGAACTTGATTTTCACTTGAATCTTCAGAGTTCTTCAGGTCTTCAGGATTTTCAGAGTGAATGAAATGAGGACTGAAGGTCCTTATTTATATGTAGAGAAAATAACCACTTGAGAGATATTTTCTCCTTCGAAAGATATGTCGGGCTTTTCTCCTTTAATTAAGCCTGCTGGACTGGATACGGGCCTATTTAATTTAATTAGACCTGCTGGATTTGATTTGCTGGGCTTGTTTGACTTGAATCAAGCCCACATGATTTATTTCCTGGGCTTATTGATTCGGGCCAGTCCCTCTTGACTTGAATTGAGCCCACTTGACTTGAATTGAGCCCATTTGACTTGAATTTGGGCTCAAATAATTATATTAATTATCAATTATTTATTTATTTATTTCAAGAATTAATTTATTTAAATTCCTTAATAAATAAATATTTAATCAATATTTCATATATTCTCCTTTGCATTTATATTTATTAGGCAATAAATTTTAATTGCCTACACTTCTACTGGGTGTATTTAAACACTCACCCTTTTATTTTGATTTTCAGATTTTCCAGAAGGTGAAGAAGCGTAACTTAAGTGGATTTTACATCTTTGCAATATTTTCATTTTTTGTAATATAATTTTCTGGATATGGTAACTCTTGTCCTGGAACATTTCATTACGACTTCGCTAATATGCTACATTCAGTGACGCCCATGTTCTAGGGCAACTATATCTATTTTATCATTTAATTACTCGTCTGTTTATTTGGGAATGCGTGAGAATATCCTATTTAAAAAGAATTTAGGGCGTTACATGCCACCATTACCATGTCCACAAGTGTTGCCGTTAAGATATCTGAAACCTTTTTTGGAGGGAAAATGGCTGCAAAAATTTGTGTAATTGTACATATGTATTAGTATAGTGATATCAGAAGAATTTCATTAAACATACATTGCTGACATCAGCAACCTAAGTCGTGCATTAGTTGAATGCTTAGTACTTAAATCATATGTTTGACCCGAAATCTATGGTTAGTTAAAATGATTTTTTTGGATAAATCTGGAGACTTATCTGCTGTCAAGAACTTGTGTCGTTCATGTTATTGCAGTGGTCAATAGAAAAATGGAAAAATAGGATTTGAGGCGTGATGAATCACTTTCTTTAATGTTTTAATCGCCCCCACTATATTTGCTACAGGGTTAAGGTAATAAACCTCCAGGATACAACAAAGCACCAAGTTCTGGAGTCACCAATTACAACAGAACTACAAAAGAACTTTTTGAATTTATGCTTATGAGGATGAAGATTAAGTTTGATAGTTGTATATCTCTTTTCTTCTCCCGTGGTTATCTATTTATAGGATAGTGATACGGATTTATCATATCTCTTAAAAGAGTCGTGACTTCTCAAGAAGACACCCTTTCAGAAAAGTTGTCTGAATTCCCGTTAATGAACACAGAAAATAATTCTAAAAATAACTGTATTTTTTAATTATATTTTATAACCACATTGAGATGAGAATGCAGAAAATATTAATTTACGTACGAATATGTACAAGTTCAGTTCAATCCCTCACTAAACTTGTCATATTTGACTGCTTGATTTCATGCATAGAAGAAAGTATTTTCAATTTAAACTTTCTTTTTAGTGTCAGAAACTCAAGATTTTATATTAATTCATGATTGCATACAGTTTAAATCAGAATTAAATACAATAGAAATTTATTCAATAGAATCGGAATAACTACACACATGACTTCATATTTCAAATACAAAAGTTCATAAATTAATTCAGCATGAATATGCCTTGTGCTACCTCCTGATTTCATGAACATTTACAAAGTTAATTTCCAACTGTTGTTGAAACGGCACCACTCCATGTTCACATAGGTGAAATTACGTTTCATTAAGACCATTAGTACTATATATTCACCCTCCCATTTAATAATTCAATACTTGTCAATTTTAGTTATTACCCGTTAAACTTCAACTCATAAATTTACAAGTAAAGTTGGGTTCCTAAAATTGTAAGATTAATTAAATATTTTCAAACCATAACTAGCAGCAGTACTCTTTACTTGATCTCGTGAGAAACCTTTAGTAAGTGGGTCTGCTAGATTGTTACAAGATTTTACATATATTATGGAAATAATTCCATTGAAAATTAATTTTCTTATATATTTATGTCTCAAGCTGATATGTCTCGATTTTCCATTGTATACTTTACTGAAAGCTTTGGACATATTGCTTGACTATCACAGTATAAAGAGATGGCTGGCGGTTGTGGCCACAACTTAATATCTAATAACATGTTTCTCAGCCATTCTGCCTCTTTACCCGCAGCAGCTAACGCAATAAACTCAGATTCCATTGTTGAGTGAGTTATACACGTTTGTTTATTTGAACCCCAAGAAACTGCACCACCTCCTAGGATAAAGATCCACCCAAAGGTTGATTTATTATCATTAGCACTAGTTATCCAACTAGCATCTGTATAACCTTCGAGTACGATGGGAAACTCACTATATGACAATCCATAGTTCATAGTTTTCTTTAAGTAACCAAATACTCGAGTAATAGCTTTTCAGTATTCGACACTAGGATTACTAGTATACCTTGAAAGTTTACATACTGCAAAAGCTATATCTGGTGTAGTGCAATGCATGTCATACATTAAGCTACCAATTGCACTAGCATAGAAGGATCATAAGGAATGTGTGCCTCTTTAATATTCAAATGTTTAAATTTATCCAAAATTTTCTCAACATAGTGAGATTGACAAAGAGCAAAACCTCCGTTGTGTCTTCTAACTTTAATTCCTATGATAGTTTCCACCTCGTTTAAATCTTTCATTTTGAACCTTGAGGTAAGATACTTTTTGGTGTCATTTATTCCACTCATATTTGTACTGATAATAAGCATGTCATCTACATAAAGATATATTATCACTCCAAAATCATCATTAAATTTAGAGTATATACATTTATCCACATTGTTATGTGTAAATCCATATTCAAGTATTACAGAATCAAAATTCTCACGCCACATTTTAGGCGCTTTTTCAACCCGTACAAGGATTTTGTTAACTTACAAACTTTATGTTCATTTTCGGATATAACAAAACCTTCAGGTTGATCCATATATACTTTTTCTTCTAAATCGCCATTTAAAAAGGCTATTTTAACATCCATTTGATGTACATGCAAGTTATAAATCGATGTTAAAGCAAGGAGTGTTCTTATGGATGTCAAACGAGCCACAGGAGTGTATGTATCAAAATAATCTATTCCTTCATTTTGTTTAAATCTCTTTGCTACTAATCTAGCTTTAAAAGTTTGAATTGATCCATCCGTATTGTATTTCCTTCTGAAAACCCATTTACAGCCATTTGTTTTGGAACCTGGAGGTAAATCAGTAATGGATCACGTATTATTGGATAATAACGAGTCCATTTCATCATTGATTGCCTCTTTCCAAAAGGCTGAGTCACGAGACATAATTGCTTCCTTATATGTCTTTGGGTCATCTTCCACCATCAACAAAATTGGAATTTTATTAATTACATTAGTTCTATTGCCTTCAACAAGGAAAACTATAGATTGGGAAGATATATAATCAGAATGCAAGTTCTTTTCTTTTCTAGTACGCTGACTTCTCCTAATCTCAATATGATAGTTCAATTGATGTTTTTCAATTCTCGTATTAGAATCAATTCTAGGAACATTTATTGGTTCAGTAGTATTAATTGGTTCTACTAATGTGTTTGAGTCATTTTGAAATTTATTTTCAATAAATTCCACATCTCTAGTTCTATAATCACATTAGAATTTGAATCTAGAATTCTATATGCTTTTGAATTTTCAGCATATCCAACAAATACACCTTTCAAAGCTCTAGCACCCAACTTTGTTCTTTTGGGATCCGGAACTCTATAAAATGCAAGACATCCCCAAACTCTAAGGTAATTCAAGTTTGGTTTTCTTTTCTTCCATAGTTCATACGGAGAAACTTTTGATTTTCTAGAACATGCAGTAAGTAAAGCTTCTCCCCATAAGTTATTTGACAATTTAGCATTTAACAACATTGAATTAAGCATATCAACAAGTGTTCTATTTTTCCTTTCGGCTAAACCATTTTGTTGAGGAGTATAAGGAGCACTAATTTGATGCAATATTTCATTTTCTTCACAAAAGTTAGTAAATTCTACAGGAAAATATTCACCACCACGGTCACTTCTTAACATCTTTATTTTCTTTTCCTTTTGATTTTCTACATCAGTTTTGTATGTCTTAAACATTTGAAATGCTTGATCTTTATGTTTCATTAAATACACGTAAGTATACTTAGAATAATCATCTATAAAAGTTATAAAATATTTATTGCCTCCTCTAGTTAATACATCATTTAATTCACATATATCAGAATAGACAAGATCTAACAAATCTGAATTTCTTTCAACTTTAGGAAAAGGTTTCTTAACCATTTTTGCTTGAATGCAAATTTCACATACTTTCTTGTCATTATTTTTATAAGAAATTAAACCATATTTAGACATATATTTTAATGATCGAAAACTAACATGTGCTAACCGATCATGCCATAAGGATAAAGATAAGTCAACCATGTAAACAAAAACATTCATATTATTATTAATCCTGAGTTTAAACATTCCATCACATGAATAGTCTTTTCCTACAAATAATCCATTCTTGGATAAAATTAAACTATCAGACTCTATTATAGCCTTGAAGCCTTTCTTAGAAAGCATATTTCCAGAGATTAGATTCTTCCTTATTTCAGGTACATGCAAGACGTTGAGGAGCAACAAACTTTTTCCAGAAGTGAAATTCAATTCAACATTTCCCTTTCCTATCACTTTTGCGGCATTTGAGTTTCCCATGAGAACTTCTTGACCATCACTTACAACTTCATATGACTTGAATTGATTCTTATTATTACAAACATGTATTGTTGCACCAGAATCATACCACCAGTCATTAGACATAGCACTAGTTGCCATATGAAGTTCAGTGATCATTCCAAAATGCAAATCAGTAATCATCGCAACAAGTTGACTTACTTGCGGCGCTGGTTTATTATCATGAGAGATCATATTTGCACCATTAGGAACTTGGACTTGGCCTTCTTATTTTTGCTTTTTCAGAATCCTGCACTCACGTTTGAAATGCCCTTTCTTGCCACAGTGATGCAAGGTTTGTTCTTTTTGGAGTTACTTGGATCATTGGGAAGATTAGAATTATTAGAATTCTTTGCATCATCAGGAGACTTTCTTTTCTTTCCAGTATTCTTTCGTGGAGCCTTTTTATTTCCTTCCGCGAGATTAACTTTTGTTGCATGTTCACCAGTGAAAGTTTTAACAAGATTCCTAGTTTCCTCTTCAATTCTTACGTGCTTTTGAATCTGCTCTAGAGAGAAATCTTTCGTAGTGTGTAGAAGTTTCTTTCTATAATTATTCCAACTAGGAGGAAGTTTAGCAACTATCGCTCTAACTTGCAGTGCTTCAGGAACTTCAATTTTCAAGTCTTTGAGTTTTGAAACAAGGACTTGTAATTCATGTATTTGATCCATGACAGACACATTATCAACCATGGAAAACTCAAAATATTTCATGATAAGAAATTTGTCCGCACCTTGTTTTTTAGTATTGAATTTGAACTCCAGTTTATTCCAGATTTCTTTTGCAGATTTGACGGATGTGAATAGATCATAGAGACGATCTGACAGATTGTTGAGAATGTGACCTCGACATGTCAATTCATCTTCTTCACGTTTTATGCGATCTGCTTTCACTTGATCAGTATCTTCCGCTGCTTCAGGGAGATCAGGAAGATTGGTATCCAGGATGTAAGAGATTTTTAGAGCAGTTAACAGAGACATCATTTTCTTTTATTGCGTGAAGTTAGTTCCATCAAAGCGATCCAGTTTAACAAACTCTTGATTCATCATCGATTTGGTCTCCATTGCGAAAGTTTAAAACCTTAAAATTGTTATTGCAGTGGTCAATAGAACAATGAAGAAATAGGCTTTGAGGCGTGATGAATCACTCTCTTTAAGGTTTTAATCGCCCCCACTATATTTGCTGCAGAGTTAAGGCAATAAACCTCCAAGATACAACAAAGCACCAAGTTTTGGAGTAAGCAATTACAACAGAACTACAAAAGAACTTTTTGAATTTATGTTTATGAGGATGAAGATTAAAGTTTGATAGTTGTATATCTCTTTTCTTCTCTCGTGGTTATTTATTTATAGAATAGTGATACAGATTCATTATATCTCTTAAAAGAGTCGTGACTTCTCAAGAAGACACCCTTTCAGAAAAGTTGTCTGAATTCACATTAATGAACGCATAAAACAATTCTACAAATAATCGTATTTTATAACTATATTTTATAACGACCTTGAGATGAGAATGCAGAAAACATTAATTTACGTACAAATATGTACAAGTTCACTTTAGTTCATTATTCTTTTGACAAAATAAATTATGGGAAACTACTTTTTATACTAAAAATTGAAATAAGGATTAATTACTACTAGGTACACACTTTATACCCCTAATTACTACTAGATACATTGATTTAAAATAATAATTATTATATATAAAATATTAAATTAAAATACCAAATATACCCCTAAACCCATACACTTTTAAACCACCAACCCTACCCCTCACCAACCCACCCGCCGGACCACCGTTGACCGGCGTTGACCACCGTTGACCGATGTTGACCAGCCGCTGACCGGCGTTGACCGGCAGTTGACTGCCGCAGCCGGAGCTCCGCCGAACCACCACATTTTTTTACTGCACACACTTTTTTTTGCTGCACACACTTTTTTTCTACTGCACACACTTTGCTGCACACGAACACTTGCTGCACACAACATTTATGTGCAGCACATTTATAAGGGTAATATTGGAATATCACTATATATTTTTGTAGTTAGTAGTAATATTTTTGTATGTTTGTATCTCATAATAATTAAGGATTTTTTTGTGTACCTAGTGGTAATCTCCCTAAAAATAACTATACATTCTTAATTTAGTTAATGTCAAGTGTAATTTCTTTCCTTCAAATTGATCTCAAGTGATTCAATTATATGGGTTTAATCATTTGTTTCATTGATATTACTTTAGATCAGTTTAGAAATTAGGCATCAATCCTCCGAGAAACAGGCAATAACAAGTTACTAATACAGTTAGCTCTGTTTTTTGGAATTTGTTAATCACTCTCAATTAATAGGGAGACACGAACTGACTAGTCAATGTGCGAGTTATTAACAATATGGAATCTGCCTCTATGATGAGCTTTTCTTGAAAGCGCCTTTGTGATAAGGTTGAGATCAACTGGATGATAATTGTACCAAACACATTAATTTATGGCAAAAGTTCCTGTGCGCCCGGGGATACGGAAAGATGCTCCGTGTCCCTGTGTGAACACAGCCTCTCCTCCAATCATATTTAAACCTATGTATTGCTAAGGGTTTAAATTGTAAAGGGGCATGAAAATTGTAAAGGCGCACGAAATTTGCTCCGTGTGCCCGGGTGCACAGGAGCCTCACTCTTAATTTATTAATTATTTATATATAATATATTGTCAATGAATGGTGTTCTATTCATTTTTGCAGCTTGAAGCTTGATTAGATTACTACATATTTTATGCTTATGTTGCAACTGGTTTAAAGACTTGAGCAAATTTGATTGCAATTTCACATAATAAGTCTCACCCACTTCTTGTTTGTGTTTTAAATAAAATATGAAAATAGTTCACACTTCTAAAAAATATGAAAAGATTGGTGAGGTTAGATTCTTGATAATGATTAGAGTTTTTCATGCTCATTCTTGCCAATTGATCCATCTCCCTGTTTCTTTTACGCCACATTAATCCCCAATGAAACCCCCAAAAATCAATGCTTTTATTGAAATTCCATTTAAATTAGAATATTATTGTTGAAATAATAGGTAGGTCAATAATGAATTAATATGTGATGGTTGGTCTTCTGAAAGAAAGATATTGGTAAAACACTGATATCTACAACTCGGAAATATATCGGTGATTCTATATTTTTAATATCATCCTCATAGAGGTGAATTTGTAATGGATATGGTGGGTTAACCGATATCTATTTAGAAAATTTTTAATATCAACTCCATTTATAATTATAAAAATATTAAATAGATATCGGTGACAAATTCTAGTGGTGAATGGTCAATTTAATTAGTTGAGTCTGTAAATTACACATTCCAATTATGTGTAATTTTGTATATATAAAATCTAATTTTATAAATTTATAAATCAAGGATAATTGTGAGGTGCACTAATGAAACTAGGTTTAAATAGTTTATATTAGGATATAGTGGGTATTTTTATTATTATTTTATTTTATTTAATAGTGAAGTATATATTAAAACTTAATCTAATGGTTAAAATGTTAAAATCATCCAAGCACGGGTATCTCGGTTCACCCATGGACTCTTAAATCAAATAGTTTTTTGAATGGGATTATAAGCTACATCTAACATGAAATGAAATCAAATAGTTTTTTGAATGGGATTATAAGCTACATCTAACATGGCTTTATTTTTAATAGATTTGTGCGATTTTAAATAAAGAGAGATTAGAAAATTAGGGCAAGAAAAGGGCAACGGAAGAAGAACCTCTTGATTCGTCTTGAATTTGGTTTTTCAAGCAATTTTCTAAATCTGTCAAATCCTTTAAACCTTGATAAATATAAACGTAAAGGGATACGGTGATCCCCTTCCCAGATATCTCGACTGAGCTTCTCTGCGCTGTCTGCAACTCGGAATACAGATGGTAATTTCAGTGGGCCTGTTTATCTATTCTTATATCTATCTATTTTTGTTCCAACTTGTTTTATTTTGTGAAGTTTCTTGTTTTTCGATTATAGTTTATTGCTTGTAACGATTCTGCGATTAATCTGGAATGTATGGATTCTGATGACGGATGGATGATTTCACTCGTTATATTTTCTTAAGAACCCTTTTATTTAGGGTTTGTGGGCAATTTGATGTTAGTGGATATAAAGTCTTAATTGCAACTGATTTTGAGATTTTGGTTTTTAATTCGCAATGACGAAGTGAAGTCTTTGTAAATGTTATGTGATCTTTTATTCTCAATTCGTCGTTAGCTTTAGCTAATTTCTTCTAGTTGTGGTAAGTTAACTCTTATAAGATCACCTGGATATGTTATATGTCACTCAAAAGTGAGCAATATGAATTTCACTGAGTCTGAGGGTATTATGCTCTGAATGTTGATATTGGTGACAAATAATGGAAAGGGCTGTTAGGAAAGTAGAGTATTAATTAAGTTATAGGATTGCTTAAGAAGCCTTGATATTTCGTTTCTTAAGTTGGGTGTATATATTTTGATTACTGTGATTGGGAAGTTCATGCACTGTGTAAAATGTGCTTGTATGTTTGTTTGGAAAAGATGGTGCTTTTTTTTTATTTAATGTCTTTTTTTTAAGTTTTGATTGATCAAGGACTTTTTTTGGTGCTTACTTGTGAGGTGTCTATTCTGTACTCTTTTAGTCAGTTATGGCATGTTAATAATGTATAATAATATTAAATTATTACAATTAAATTATTCCCAAAAAAAAAGTTTGCTATCTACCAAAATGCTGTGGCAAATACATTTTATATGGGGAGGATAAAATCAGAGGATAGAATATGAGATCAAATTCACCGTGAAGTTAAAGAATAACCTTGCTTAGGATTGAGTGATTGGGATGGGTTGGTGGTAGCTGTGAACATGCTTTACTGTGGCATTTTATAGTGTCATTGTACTGATGAGAGTCCTTCCCAGTGTAATCAACCATTTGTGTCATGCATGTTATTCACAAAAAATGTGAAACACATCCATTTCATGTATTGATGCTCCTGTTCTGTTCTCTTGGGTTAATGATGCCAGAGTTGAATCAGAATTACTGCTCTTATAAAATTTAGTGTAAGAGCGTTAATAAAACTAATTTTTTGTTCTTACATTATGTAGGTACGCTTACAGCCTGATCCTTTCCTCAATGAACTTACCAACATGTTTGAGCGAACTACAGAAAAGGGCTCTGTGTGGGTTACCTTAAAGCACTGTGAGTGGTGATCCTGCACCTTCTTTCTTTTTATTTGATGGATCAGATATCTTTTGATTGGCCAATGTTTATTCTACAACTATTGTTGGAAGTTGGTTTTAATTTTATTGCTCTTTTTCTCTATCTCTAGCTTCTGATAAGTCGAAGGTGAAAAGGAATAAGATGACGACGGCTGGGGAAAAGATCGAATTCAAGTGCCTATTCGAGCTACTGATGGAAAGAAGACCATTTCCACAATGGTATATACTTTTGCTTTCCTTCTTTTCGTATCTGTCTTCATTCTATACGCTTCTCGTAATGATGGTAGGTCGCGGTTAATTTTACTCCCTTCATGATGTCATAATTGCTGTGATGTGCCTTTTGTGTTTGATTCGTAATAATCTTGCATGGCATATACATTTACTAACAAGCTTAATTATCACCTCTCAAATTCTGACCTCATCCAAACAAATGTTATAGACGTTTTAGTTCATTAAAGCAACACTTCAAGTAATCCCTTTTTGTTGCTAATCACTCTAAATAATGATTTCTTGTTCAGCGTTTCCTGCCCTTGATGCTTTTCTTTCAGATTGTTAAAATCTCTGGGTATAGTTCAAGCATCCTGGTATTTTATCTTTATCATCAATCATGGAATGATCCTACATATGTCCAGTCTATGAAGCAGGGATATCTTGTTTTCTTTTCTATTATAGATGTAACATGCAGCCAATGTCGTAGTTTGTTTTGATTTTCATTTCAATTTGTTATTCATTCTGAGGTTAGGTTGATGAAATCCTTGTACCCTTACTCGAAAGCCTTACCAGTGGTGTGAGATAATTGTTTGGAACTATCCATATTGAACTAAAACTGGTTTGATTGGTCTGTGATAGGTTGGCCCTAAAGATCATCAGCGTTTCCAATCAAGTTACGCAACTATCCTAAAAGCCCGGATGACCGCATTGAAGAAGAGGGAGAGGAAGGATATGAAAAAGGCAGCAGATACTGATAAAAAGAAGGATACAAAGAAGCAATCCTCTGCTGCTTAATTAATCTTGGTTCATCTTTTTATTTACTTTTTTGCCTTTAACCAAGTACGAAGTACTCGTACGTCTTTTTGAGCTGAGAAATTAAACAATTTTTGTCATTCAGGATTTCATTTGTCTTATGAAGTATATGCTGGAGCTGTATATAGTATTTTGGATTGTACTTTTTGCTTACAGTAAGTTTTTTAACTAATAAAATGTGCAGTAAATTTCTCATGCATTATGTTATGTAGGTATGCATGTTTTGTTTGATCCATAGATGATTTTGAAATGCAAAAGAGTGAATTAATGTTCCTTTTCATTTGTTCTATTAATTCGATTAAAAACAATTTTTAACGTTAATATTCATATTGTACCATAATATTAATTCAAAACTGCAACTTAAATTTTTTACTTTTGGTTTAGTAATAAAATTAAGAGTGATGCACATGGTGGGATATTGGCATATTGAATAATCGAAAACATTTAATTTTTATTATTTTTCATTATTAAATAAAATAAAATAATTAAAATTCAATAACTACTTACTATTCCTAGCTTTACCCTATTAACTCCCAAAAATTAATGATACTCTAAATTATACGTTTGCCGGTCATTATTATCCTACACTTTTATTCCATTAAATTATATGCCGTACATCCATATATTTTTATTCAAGTAGATACACTGTGCGCTTATACTATACAATTTAATATTAGAGTGACATTTTTTTGATTTCTTTCCCTCTTTACTCTTCAAGGGAGAAGTCGTTTTGTTACGTGTATATGCACTTTCTATGAAAAATGATATAGAGATCGTGGTTGTCTAACGAGAGACTAGACAATATTAAAATCTTGGCTCGGGTGAGTCCTGGGTAGTTACCTTTTGGTTTTTTAGTTTGAGAAAGGTGATTTATGCTTTATCGTGGTTGTCTAACGAAAGACTAGACAATAATAAGATCTTGGCTCGGTGAGTCCTGGGTAGTTACCTTTTTGTTTCTAATTTGAGAAAGATGATTTATGCTTTATCGACTGATTTCATATCATGATTTGGGCCTTAAAATAAAAATACGCAAAGTTTCTCCACGGTGTTCTCCGAAGACACATAAGTTTTTGTCATATTTCTTAATAATTGTATAACTTTTTACATTATTTTTTCATTAAAATTACAAGAGAAAAATTTAGACATTTTAATTTAGATGTACTCCTTCCGCCCGCATATTTATGCCCATTTGTACTGATACAGAAATTAAAAAAATATTATTTTTAAATATATAATGTAAGAAAAAATATGAATAAATTGGAAATTAATAGAGAAAAAGTAAATAAAATTGTTAAAAATGATAAATAAAGTATAAAAATGTGAATAAAATTGTTAAGATCCATAAATAAAGTGTAAAAAAATTTAAAATATATAATGTATTTTACTAATAATAGAATACGCATAATCACTTGAGATAGCTCAAGATAAAAAAATTAAAAATGTGTATAAATATTGAGAGTAGGAGGGAGTAATATTTTGTAATAGGGCAAAGGGTCAACTAAGACCCTAAACCTATGTCCTAGGATCAATCAAGCTCCTCAATTTTTATTTTAGTCATCAAAACCACCCTTTATTCTTTGTAATGGGATCAAATGAATCATTTATCTTTTATAAACCAAATAAATTGGCATTTTGACAAATTTTTAAAAAAATTTAGACTATTTCCAAACCAAACTTTAACAAAACATCATTTACAATACACATTATACAACATGGTCTATATATTTTATTTATCAACTTATATATATTTATTTTATTTTCTACTCAATTTTCATCAATATCTTCACGCTTCAATAATGATGATTATTTTATGGTTTAGAGTTTATATGAAAAATTTATTATTATAGATTATCTTCATGTGAAAAAATTAATATGAATTTTTTTTTGCTTTTTTATTTTTATTTTAAATCAATATTCTCCTCCTCCTTCTAATGTATCCTGTACGTACACCATTCAAGTAGCAACAAGTTTCAAAGGCACAAGTAGATACAATAACAATATTTGGCTAGCAAAGCCAAGTGTATAAAAGTGCTTATAGCATCAGTTACCTATTGTGGGATAGAATCAATCATCCCATGGAGAATAGAGAATATATTTTTATGAATCCGAAATGAAAGAGAAAAATAAAATAAAATCATTCTCCAAAGTAGAGACAAAAGTTAGGATTCTTTACAATATTCTTTCTTCTATTTAGAAGTCAATTGTTTTTCAAAGAAAAAAAAAAGAAGGCTGGTCATAAACTATGAGATAGAGGTAAATATCAGAGTTATTTATAATCACATAACTCATAAGGTCATGAAGGCAAAGTGCGACCACCAATTCTTGACGGCGACGACAAGCTGAACGCTGGTGGCCTGGACCAAATACCACATTTGAAAAGAAAAATGAAGAAAAGCCCCAATTCACGCTGTAGATCAATCCCGTCGAGTCTGCCACCAGGCCGCGCCGCAATCATTGCCGGAATCCAACATTGTTTGCTGCTGACAAAAAATCCGTCAACAGAAATAGATAATTGAAGGAGGAAATCTACCGCAGTAGCGGCTGGAATCTGTTTTCTATGGGAAAAAAAATCCATTGAGATTGGAGGAGTAAATCTAGTTTTCCTTATTTGAATTTGTGAAAAGGGGAGAGAGAGTCATACGATTGATTGAAGGAGATTATACGGTTGTTTCCGGGTTTGACCCACATTATAATATTCTACCAGATTTTAATAAATAGATCCGGTTCTACACTTTGAAAAAAAAGCATGTTCCACCACAGTTTTTGTCTTACAAAATAGAATACAAAATAGAATAAAAAATCATACACATATATGGGTGCACCCAATATACACTCTATATATAATAATAATTTTTTTTTTTGTATAAATTAGGAAAGTCATATAAACAAAAAATATTACTCATATTCTTGCACCTTAATTTACAAATTAATGTTTAGTACAAGAAAAATTATTTTTTAGAAAGATGAACTCTTACTCTTCTACTTACAATATTATATTTCAAATTTTGATATGTTGTGATTTTTTATATTTTTATTTAAGATGCGTAATATTTTCATGTAGAAAAATAATACTCCCTCCGTCCTGTTACAACGTATGCATTTGCTTTTTGCACGTTGATTAAGGAGTATAATATTTTAATGTGTAGTGATGTAAGAGAAATAATATATTAATGTAAAGTGTGTAGGTATATTAGTATGACATGTGGGTCCATAGAGAGAGAAGTAATTAATATGTGTGGGTCCTTTTTACCAAAAAGAAAAATGCACACTTTGTATTGGAACGGACCAAAATGAAAAAACGCGTACGTTTCAATGGGACGAAGGGAGTAGTTTATAGAATAATTAAAAAATAATTTAAAAAAATGGTTCATGTAACCTGAGTTCAAAGAGACTCACACTCAAATTAATATAATTAGATATCTTGTACATATATACATTAATGCGCTAGTTTAAATGTGAGTAGAATAATAAAATAGAATAAGATGTTAAATAAGAATTTATGTGCTAGTTTATTTTATTATTTTTTTGGACAGAATTTATGTGCTAGTGTAAATTTGAGTAGAATAATAAAATAGAATAGAATAAGACCTTACTTTTTTGATTCATGTCTACTTTGCCTTTATGGTTCATGGCATATAGTATTACTCTTGCGGTTTGGTAAAATGAAATGGGAATGGAATCAACCTTCTCAATATCATCCTATTCCCATATTTGATATAATTTATTAATGAAAATGCTCATTCCATAAGGAATGTGTATTCTTTTAAATATGAGAATTACCATTCATTCCATACCCCATGGTATTAGCTATTCCCATTCATTCCATACCCCATGGTATTACCTATTCCCTACCCCATGAGAATCAATTATTTATATTTATTGATTTATTTTATTTATTTTGTGTAATATATATTAGAATTATAAATAATTGTTTTTATTACATTTTATTTCATATAGTTACGAAAATTAAAAGTAAGTTAATATTTATTTTAAATTAACATATAATTTTCATAATAAAATTTTCAATATATTAAATTATTTATTAAATAACTAAATTATTTAAAATATAAATAAAAGAAATCATATATTTAAATTCATATTATAATAAAATTTAAATTATTTAAAAAATAAAAAGTTATATATTCAATAAATATTTATTATAAAAATTATACAATATATATGAATTAATATTATTTTTAAATTAAATAAACATGTTTGTGATATTAAATATAAATTTTATTTTTATTTTTATTAATCACTTAATAATTATTAAATAAATTAATATAATTTTTAATTTAAATTTTAAATTATATAAATATTTATTTAGACTTTAACCTTATAAATTTTTTATTGTATAATTATTAAAATATATTAAATTATTGAGACTTTAATTAATTTAAAATATTAATAAAATATTAATAATGAGATTTGAATCAAATTAAAAAATGTATTTCTATTCTTTCATTCATTCCTAATTAATACTTCCATTCATGATTTCATTCCATTACAACATAATTCCATTCCGTTATACCTACAGTTCTCGACTTACTCAAAAATATAATTATCTTTTCAATCCGAAAAGTGTACGATAAACTTTGTTTCACTACATAGCTCCACACTAAAATATCATGCTCCAATGGGTTATTCCTTTCCTCTATCAAAGCAAAATTCATGATGTTGAAATCAACATTCTGTAATAAAAGAAAATATAAATGCACTGCTCAAATAGTCTGCATTGAAGCTATTATTAGCATTGGAAATGCAGATAAAAAGACGAACAAAAATGAGTTTGCAAACGACGACGAGCTCCAAAAATGGCGAACGGAAGACAGATCCTTATTCCTTCTTTCCGATCCCATGAGACATTTTATAGATCCCTCTGGCCTGGCAAACCCGAAAACATGTTCATCAATTACGACTCGAAAATAAATGCATACGAACAAACGACGAGGAAATGAACTCACTATAAGAAACAAAGAGGAAGCCGCTAAAGCCAAAGGAATGCAGACGGAGGTCAGCTTATCCATAGGCCTTTTTAAATGAATAGGTTTATGAATGCTCTGAAAAAGCTTTTGCTTCTCTGCAAGCTTCTCTCGTGGCCTAAATGGTGTTTCAGACATCCTGCATGATTTTTTTTAAGTCCAATCAATGTTCTTTCATTACAAGATTACTCATGAAATTGTTTATATGAATTATAATTTGCCTGATTTAAAAAAAAAAATTACTCATGAAATTGTGTGCTTGTAGAGTACAACTACCTTTTAATCTATGCTCCCTCCGTCCCGTGAAGTATTTCACGTATTGGTGTGCGAGGAGATTAAGAAAATTTTATTTTTTAATGTATAAAGTAAGAGAGAGAATATATATTTTAGCTAATTTAATGAAAATGTGTGTAAAGTTGTTGGAAGATGTGAAAAAGTGAGTATTATATTGGGATGTGTGTAAAAAGTGAATATTATAATAATTTATTTTTTACCAATTTTAGTAAAAGTGAAGTGTGAAATACTTTGAGGGACGGATAAAAAGGGAAAGTGTGAAATAATTTGAGGACGGAGGGAGTAATCTATATCCATTGACCTTTTTCAATGAAAAACTACATTCTTATGATTACTGAAATAACCTGATTCTTATGTGATTCTGTCTCACGAATAACATTTCATGCTCGATTTTCGAAAAAAAAAAAAACACAAACCTAATATAAATTGCATATTACAATTAGATGGTCGTGATCATTACATGAGGAAGTATTATAAGAGATTCATCCAAAACTCATATATTTTGGAACATTCAAGCATTGGAATACTAAAACTACGAACCACTATATGATATATAAATTTTTTGACGATAAAATTAATTATAGTTAAAGATCAAAATCTAGACCGGCAGATCCAATCCTACACTATTGATAAGGTAATATATAATCAATTGAGAATCCAGATTCATCAGCCAAATGTTAAAACATTAATCCAAACAAATCCAAAAGAAAATAAAGAAACAATTAAAAAAAAAAACTTACCTGAATAGTAGATTGAAAATTTTTGAGCAAACAGAAACAGAGAAAAAAGTAGAAGAGTGATGAAAGATTATGTGAAATTTAATAAGGGAGTAGAGATTGGAGAATTTTAAGGGTTTCTGTTATCACTTAATTATCAAAATGGACTTTAGACTTCTAAAAATAGAAAGTCCCAAATTTTAACTCAAATATTATTGAATTAGAATTCTTCCCAAAAAAATCTAAAAAAAAATTAATTTAGAGTACTCCATTGGACTTGAATTCTTATTTGGACTTGAATTCCCTATTTCACCCTTCATGTTTCATTGGTATTTCAAAACCACTACAAAAAAATATTTCGGTAGTGACGAAATTTTGTGATGAAAATATTTTCGTCGCTTTTGTGATGGTTATTGTGACGGAAATTCAAATTTGTGACGGAAATTAAGTGATCGTTAAATCACTTGATCAAGATCTCAGTTTGTGACGGAAATAGTAACAACTAATTTTGTGAAG
The DNA here is from genome assembly GCA_023678885.1 of Pogostemon cablin. Taxonomy (NCBI): domain Eukaryota; kingdom Viridiplantae; phylum Streptophyta; class Magnoliopsida; order Lamiales; family Lamiaceae; genus Pogostemon; species Pogostemon cablin. The sequence goes on along the minus strand of CM042985.1, from coordinate 21,266,088 downwards.
GATAGGTTCCCTCACTATAGTGACGAAAATAGTGACAAAATTTTTTGTGACAAATAATTAAATAAATAAGAAACTTTAATATAAAAAAATAATTTGATAAGTTATTAACAAGTTCCACTACATGCCACATAGTCACCCAATGAGCCATAAGGCTCTCACTTACGTGTGATTTTTTTGTAGTGAACATAAGAAATTATACCCTACTATTTACCATTAAACTTTTAGGGTGTGATTGATATAACTGAATAGAATTATGTTGGAATGGAATGAACTCATGAATGGAATAGAAATAGGAAAGGAATGATTAAAAATAATTATTACCATGATTGATATTAATTAGGAATGGATGAAGGAATAGAAATACATTTTTTAATTTGATTCAAATCTCATTATTAATATTTTATTAATATTTTAAATTAATTAAAGTCTCAATAATTTAATATATTTTAATAATTATACATTTTAAAAATTATAAGGTTAAAGTCTAAATAAATATTTATATAATTTAAAATTTAAATTAAAAATTATATGTAATTTATTTAATAATTATTAAGTGATTAATAAAAATAAAAATAAAATTTATATTTAATATTACAAACATGTTTATTTAATTTAAAAATAATATTAATTTATATACATTGTATAATTTTTATAATTAATATTTATTGAATATGTAACCTTTTATTTTTTAAATAATTTAAATTTTTATTATTTTTATTATAATATGAATTTAAATATATAATTTCTTTTTATTTATATTTTAAATAATTTAGTATATTTAATAAATAATTTAATATATTAAAATTTTTAATATGAAAATTATATGTTAATTTAAAATAAATATTAACTTATTTTTAATTTTCGTAACTATATGAAATAAAATGTAATAAAAACAATTATTTATAATTCTAATATATATTACACAAAATAGATAAAATAAATAAATAAATAAAAATAATTGATTCCCATGGGGTAGGGAATAGCTAATATCATGGGGTATGGAAGGAATGGTGATTCCCAGGGAATACACATTCCTTGTGGAATGAGCATTCCCATTAATAAATTATACCAAACATGGGAATGAGAATGATATTGAGAATACTGATTCCATTCTCATTTCATTCCACCATATTAATTATGCCGTTAGGGTATGTGGCATTAATCTAAGAAATCATAATGACACGTGTCATTCAATTAAATAGTGAAATACGTGATGAAGCACGAATATGTGATCCGGACCCACTTCATTGTCAGATTGACGTATATGTAAGACGGTTGATCTATTATTAAAGTAGAGTGTAACATGGGTGGAACCAATCCAACCAAATGAATTGGTGGAACCTTAATCCCCACCCTTCTTAATTATTTTCTCCTCCTTCATTAATATTTTTTTTAAATTTACTATACTTAAATGACTATTATAACCTTAAACCCTAAACCCTAGACACTAGGAGTAAAATATACTCTAAAATTACAATTATATCCTAAACCTTAAACCCTAGTTAGGGTTAAAGCATACCCTGAACCATAAGGATGAAAATACAATTATACTTTAAATCCGATGGGTGAAATTACAATTATATCTTAACTAAACCCTAACCCTATGAATGAAATATACCCTAAACTACAGGGATATAATTATAATTGTACTTTAAATATTCATAAACTCTAGGAGTGAAATATACTCTAAATCACAGGGGTGAAATTACACATATACCTTTAGAATTAATTCTAAACCCTAAGAATAAATAATAAATAAACCTTAGGATATAAATCATTAGTTGAAATAACAATTATATCCCTAAAATGAAATTAAAAATAAATAAACAAATAAACACAATCAGCGAGACTTGATTTGATGCAAAATTGGAGGAATGGAGAGGGGGCCCAACAGTTATAAAATTTAGATTTGGTGGAGTATCTCCACCCCTAGTTAAAGTATTATTATTATATATGTAAGTATATTTATTAATAATTGAAATATATATATTTATCGTGAATCATATTATAACATCTTAAAATTATATACTTTAATTTATTGTTCATAAAATATACTTTAACTATTAATACATATTTTACTCGCATAACATTTACTATATTTTAATAATGAATTAACTCATCTCACAATCCACTTTACATAAACAAAATGTATATATTTTTAGCCTTTTATAATTAATTAAGGAATAGAGTATTAATGTCGGAAGGGTGGTTTGTTAATTATATTCCTCGTACCCTTTTCTTTGTGTACGGTATTTGGAAAATCTGCCTCATAGAATATCTTTCAAATTTGTTAAAACATACAGAATAAATGTGGGCCTAATTAATCATGAAAATAAATCATTCAAACCACAAATTGCATTAAAGATGATATCTGCTTTACGCAACACTTCTCAATTAATACATTATTAATACAACTTCACAATCAAATAGGATTTGATGTACAATCTTAAAAAGCACCTATAATATACACATGATATTCATATCTTCAAATTATTGTTCTTTCAACTGTTCCACCTTAAAAATCAACTAATTAAGTATACATGGAGAAATTCATTATAAAAATAATTAATTGTAGTTAATCTTTCCTTTCTTGGATATTCAATATTTTGGTGGGTAAGGGTACGGAATTGGATACTCCATCTCAAAACGCCCTTCACAATTAATTTTACATGTTGTTAAAGAAAAAAATTGTTATTTAACTAACTTTATTTATTTCTCTTTTAATTAGGGTAATACAATTCGTGAAACAAACTTATAAAATTATACTTTTGTCTCAGCTGAATTTAAGTATGAACTAAAGAAAAGGAGACAAAAAAATTTTAAAGAGAAAAGAAAAAGAAAAGAAAAGAGTAAGTAGGAAAAAACAGAAGTTTGTAGAACAAGTTTGAGGAAGAAATGGTATAACTAAGTAATAAAGAGAGATTTCTCTCCTACTTTGTCTTTGCACCCAAGTCTTTTGATCTCAATTTTAGTATGTGTGGGTAGGTGAAATCTTATTGTCTATTCAGACAAGACTTTCATCCCAAGCAGAATTCAACTTATAATGTAAAAAGAATTTTTACCAATAGGGACCTCTCAACAAATGTAGGATAATTAATTCTACAATGCTAGCTAGCTCTTTTAGAAGGATAAACATTGAGGATTTATAACATGAAATTAATTAATACATAACAAATTATTAAGTTACTCAGATATGAAAATAAAAACACCACTTAAGAAAACAGTAGCTAATTAGCACCCTAAACCTGATATGCCAAACTCATTATACATGTTTAACTTTAATTCAATACTATAACTTTTTAAAGTAATGGGAAATCAAAGAAGATCCTACGTGTATAATTAATTATTAACACATGTATTCGATGTGATTTACGTTCCATATATACTGATAAAAAAGTTGTATTTTTTTTTTTAAAAACAAGAAAAAAAAATTGTGTGAGATTGTTTCACAGAATGAGTTTTACGAGACAAATAATAAATGATATTCCCCTTATTTCAAAATAAGCTATACATTTAATTTTTATATATGAATTAAATAATGTTATATTTTAATGGGTTGAATTTAATTTGAATTGATGACAAATAGTGATATATTCTAAAACTTTTAGGAGCATTGATTTTAGTGTGTAGGGTTCTAGAAAAAAAAAGTGGTATATGTATACCTTATAAGAGGTCATGAGATAAATCCAAATAACAAATTGTATATATTACCTTGGTATAGAAAAAATAATAAATTATTACCATGTAATCACTGTATGAATAATTTATAGAATTAATAAAAATAATAATAATATCTTTAATTGTTAAAAATATTGAGAAAACATTTTAATTCATTGTGTCACACATCTTTATCTTGATTGTTTCAGAATGACATCGATATTTAAATTAAGAAGTATAAATAATTTCATACGCACCTTATACTGAAAAATTAGTATTGTTATAAGATGGGTTAATTTGTGCTATAAATCAGGTAAAAAATTGGATTGAAAAAAATAGTGTTATGCTAAATTTTGGTATGATATATATATATATATATATATATATATATATATATATATATATATATATATATATATATATATATATATATATATATATATATATATATATATATATATAATTTTTGTAGAAAAATTATGTCATAATATTGACGTTCCTTAAACAAATATAACAAAGAAATAATATGAAGTAAGCTAGGCAACATTTTCTAATAAAATAAGAGAACACTGGGCAGTTTGGTCATTACTCTCTCTCTCTATATATATATTTATTTTTTATTTTTCATATAATAATATATATATACATAGTTTTTGTAGAAAAATTATTTCGTAATATTGACATTCCTTAAACAACTCTAACACAGAAATAATATGAAGTAAGCTAGGCAACATTTTCTAATAAAATAAGAGAACACTGGGCAGTTTGGTCATTACCCTCCTTTCAAGAAACATTGTAAAGCAAGAAAGATGGACTCCCACATTTTAAAAGCTACTTAATTAGCATCTGTAAACAGGGAAAAGCCAAAAGATTGATACACAAGAGAGTTACAAGTTAAGATTTAATGACAACACCAAAACACCCACAATTACAAGCACACGAGATGCTGAGGATCAAGAACTCCGGCATGATCAATCATGTCGGAAGCCCCATGTTGAACGAAGATAGAGACGAGGAGATGACACGCTCCGCCTTGGCTGCCTTTCGTGCTAAGGAAGAAGAGATTGAGAGACGAAAGACGGAGGTTAGAGACAAAGTTCAAGCGCAACTAGGCCGTGTGGAGGAGGAGACGAAACGCCTTGCTGAAATCCGCGAGGTGAGTTCTAAATGCATGCATGGATATAGTGAACTTTAATATGAGAAATTATATATATTTCATATTTATTATATTGTACAAAATCATGTTATTAATTGTAATTATTTGTGTTGATTTATGATCTAGTAGGAACTTGAAGCTCTTCATGATCCAATGAGGAAAGAAGTTGCAATTGTTCGCAAGAGAATTGATTTGATTAATCGAGACTTAAAGCCATTGGGATTGAGTTGCCAAAAGAAGGTGAAATGTAACAATTTTGTTTAATTTTGTAATATAAATCAAAATTTATTTCCCTTTGTTTATGATTATGATGAAATACTAATTTGCATGATGTGATTTTGTGACAGGAAAAAGAATACAAGGAGGCCATGGAAGCTTTCAACGAGAAGAACAGGGAAAAAGGGATGTTGATAGCCAAACTAGTCGAGGTAGAATGAATCTTTATATAATTTTTAGTACGTTACTAATAAGGCAAAGACTTGTGCGAGACCGTTTCATGGAATTCATCCGTGAGATGGATAAAAAATCATTATATTTCAATAGAAAAGTGATACTTAAATGATGAAAAATAATAATGGTGCATTGAACAATTTATGATACAAATAAAAAGTGATAATATTTTAAAAGAAAAATAGTAACATTTTTAATAAAATGTAATAACTAATTACAAAATCGGAAAATAGTCCCACTGTGAAATGGTCTCACACAATACTGCCCCAACTTATTATGGCATGAATTCTTGATTTGTACGTAATATGTCTCTCTCTCCTCCTCTTTGATTAATAATTTGCAGATGGTGACTGAAAGTGAGAAAATGCGATTAAAGAAACTGGAGGAGCTTTGCAAGAATATAGATTCCCTACGTTGAGATCCATAATACTCCATTCAACAACTTTACTTTACTGCATCTGATTTGGGTCTCTGGCTTTCAATCTTATGAATTACTGTTGTTTAATATGTTATTTGAGACATTATAGCTGATTTCAGGATCGATATATGTTCTAAAGTTGGTCATTTGATTGTGAGATCAACGTTACAAAATTAATTTAGGCGTTCAAAAATTAAAAAAGTAAAAAAAAATCAAACATTTTTGTTCGGGTTGCTATACATAGCAAATTGCAACACAAATTATAAAAATACTTATTAATATGCAAAGCAACAATATATTTAGCAAGTATATGGACGTATATAACAAAATAGATAGACAAGATATCGAATCCACATGTGTGAGGTTTGGAGTGTAATTCTTCAACCTAAATGAGTTTGTTGGGAGCAGCTTGGACGCTAAGCAAGGCTTAGAAAGGTGCAAAAACGATTAGATGCTCAAAATGATTTTAAATACAGTTAATTGGGTTTTTTAAAAAATAGGTCAGGTAGGCCTGTTTAATTTGAGTTGTTTTTGGCGGTTGAAATGAATTAGTTTTATACGGTTATCATCTCAAGATTATAGTTAGAATTCCAGATTTTCCATTAGTTTATGAAACAGTTATCTAAATTATTTTAGATATCATTTAAAGGGTTAAAATAAGCTCCATCTGAGCAATTGATTAGTACTTTTTTTGAAATTCAAAGCATTCATTTAGCTTTGATGTATTTTCTTCGTTTTTGAGAGATTTCTTGTCTTCTAAACTTATCTATCAATAAATAACCTCATATCCTCAAGTCAGTAATGTAGATCTTCATGATCGAACCACTATAAACTCTCGTATTCATCGTTTTACATTTAATTCAATATTGCTATCAAACTAAGTGTTACATGAAGTATTAAAACATCTCAACAACAGGAACGAATGAATAAAAATCTATTTAATTAAAAACTTATTCAAGAATAAAGAGAATAAAAGAATGTTTGAGAATTAAATAATTGATATAATAAAATAAATAATGAATATGCAATGACTTGACTTAACTAATGTAAATTGAGAATTGGATGTAGATCAGTATAATGAAACAATTTAAGTATTACACTTTTACTTGACTTGTCATGCTGTGGGTCGGTCGAAACTTCTCTTATTCAAATCTTTTCTAAAGGAATTTGAAATTTATGTAATCAACTCTTTCGAATTTAATTACAAATAGATTAATTAAAGGATACAACAGAGACGTGAAAATCACATTAACTAACTCCCAACAGATCTATTAGATTGAATTCTCTCACAGAGACGATACAACAAATAGCTGTGATATATGTGAAGTGATCAATATTAACCGTCAACTTTCGGTCGTTGGATTAATAAAAAAAGAGAGTTAAAGTTATTATTCATCCCATAACAAAAAAAAAATCTATCCCAAAAAAAGTTGTTTGTTTCAATTTCACACCAATTTTCGCCAGATATTGAATTTTTCGCCGCAATCAAGCATGTATGCCACATGTGAGGATTTAATTTGAAGATTTCTGGTAGCTTTGTCCAACGTAGCAATGTAGTGAACTTAGGCCAATTATTGTGCCACCTCATATCCTACCTTTAATTTTTAATTTTTTTAACATAATTAAACATCATCTAAATATTTAATATTAAAATTTAAATCATATTTTAAATATGAAAATATATATAATAAACAAACAATCTTTTTATCTAATAAAAAAATATTATAGAAGGAAGAAATAAAAAATCGTGGAATCCCCTTTGCTCACATGGCATTATGATTGGTTGAATTTTATTTGCATTATAATGCCACCTGAACTTGATTGGAATTTTCATCATATTCGAATAGAGCAAACATACTCTATCGTTGTGTAGAACGTGGTGATCAAAAGTAACACAAATAATATCGAACCCTAGGGAAAAAGTGTGTGTATCTGCATTTGAGAGATGTTTACTCTAGAATGACTAATCAATGATAAGTTAGATGGAGAATTACACTACAATTAACTAAGAAGGCAATAAAAATGGAATAACAAGATACAAATGGGATGGAAGATGGATGAATGCAGAATAATCTAAGAAGTATGATAGACTAACTAAGAATGTCTCCAATCCTCACCATTCTTATATATAGGTATTTATGGATATTAATATACCTACTAGAGATATTATCACGAAGAATTTTTTCTATGAGGCAGTGACATTTTTCTATGTTCCCGTTTTAAGGTCAAGTGAGTTTTGACTTGGTTCCCCTCATTAGTTCAAACACTTTTTGCAAGTAATTCTTACCAATGTCCTATCATGAGGTTCAAAGCACAAGAAGGTTTTGGCCAAACTCCACACATACTAATTAAGTCATCTCATACCATCAATGATTCAATCAATTATCCTGAACATATAATCAAATTGGCCATCCTAACCACATGCTAAGAGAAACCAACCACACATATGTTGGATTGTATACTAAAAGTTTAGTTTTTTGTATGAACAATGTTATAACAATTTATTTGAAAATGAGAATCATATGATCAAATGATTGCGTCTTATAATTTATTTATAAGTCGATGCAATAGTCCACTTACTTTATACTGTAGATAATATGTTGTGCGAAAACACACGCAAGATCATATTATCGGTTTTCTTATAAAGTGTAAACATATGCTCACAAATGAGATAGATGAGGACTCTCTATCGGGATGGTTGTAGTGTGATTTGGTATTAGTTTGTCTTGACCATAGAACCACATTAGTGCACTTTGTGTGTATTGAGCAGGACCGCTTGAGATCGTTCGACTTATACTGACTTATAGGAGAACTTGATCTAAGTTATTATGGATGTTCATGCTCTTAATCCCTATACAATAACCTTAACACGTAAGGCAATATGTATTTCTTTAATTCATCAATGAGTGAGATTTACATGTAATTAAATCAACAAACTCGGTGAGTTGGAAAATAGTGATATCTCTATGGTGTGTTGTTAATTGTAGAAGGAATCCGTATTCGTCATAGGTTGATGATGTCCCCTTGAGGAACTCATAAGGATTATCATGTAAACCCTGCAGGTGGATTTATTCCGGCATGATAATGAGGTTGAGTGGTACTACTCTCGGATGAGATATTAATTAATAGAGTTGTCAGTTACTTAATTAATTAATGGACACTGTATATCTTAAACATGGGGAGACTAGCGGGCTCATAATAAGAAGGAGCCCATAATATAATTATGGGATTAGAACGGTAGTGACGTAATAATATTTTAATGCTATATATTATTATTATTGGACTTAAGTATAAGCTTTGGGCTAAGCTTGGATACTTAAGCCCAATGGAGACCCAATTCTAATTTCTCCTCTTGGTCCCTGTTGTAGCCCATATATAAGTCATCTCAACTGTCCAGAAATCCTAATTAACTGGAAAGTAATTCACGCCTAACACTGGGAGAAGGATAAGGGAACAGAAAATTGAGAAGATCTCGAAAATCGTCCCCCACACGACATCGAGATTGGACTTGGGAATACAGTAGAAGATCGGAAGGTTGTTTGCTACTGTTGTTTGTCAATTTCCACGATTTTTCTAAAATCATGTGGAAATCCAAACTAGAAGTGTGATGCACCATTAGAAAGCCACTGAAGAGAGGATAATTTTATCATATAGATCACTTAAATCGGAGATCAGATTAGAGAGTTATGCCCAAAACGGTGAGACTGCGCAGGCTGCCGGCGAGAATTCATTTTGTTCTTCAACATACCATGGTGAAAGGTAATACATTTATATGTTTCTTGCTTCCACTGATTTAGAAACGTATGGAACCCTAACGGTTCACATTAACCAAATGATCGAACACCAACAACATATAATAACATAAGATAAGAATATGCATTTATGATATAAAATATTCATAACAATCAATTTTTCAAACATGTGGTGCGCAAAATCTACATAATCCTCAACCAATTATATTATTAGGCTCACATGAGGACTAGCCATTACAAATCATTATAAATTCAATATAATCCATGACATTCTCCAATTGAGCTAAATAATGAAGAAAATAACAAATCAAAGATTGAGAGGCCTCCCTTTCAAACTTGGCATTCACTTCCTTCAACATGCTCCAATATTCACTCCTTGATGATATTCCCTTCTTAGATTGGTGGATTGATGGAATAGTGGGTGAATTTGAGGAAATCAAGTGGATTGCATGGAGGATGGAATGGATGAATGGAGGTGAAGTGTGTGTAAAATATGGTGAAGTGTAGGTGTAGAAACTGTCCAGAATGATTCCTCCCATAATTTTCACACAAATAGGATATTTATAGGTTTGGAACTATCTAGAATAATCGCTGATCAAAATCCCAACAAATTGCCGAACTCGACTCGAGTTGGTGCAGCTCGACTCGAGTCTTTGCTTGTTCTTTAGCAGATTTGTGGCTGTGACAGGACTCGACTCGAGCTCCGGAGCTCGACTAATAGGGGAGGCTGAACAGGTGATTCTGATGTGTACAACCAACGTCCATGTCGAGCCTACACAGCTCGACTCGGGCTTTTAGCACCAACTCAACCCGAGCTCATGACTCGAGTCGAGGCTTGTCGAGTTCTGTCCCTATCTTTCTGTTTCATCTCTCGACTCTGTTTTTATTAATTTTTCATACAATTAAGCTCATTTTACACATTTATCCATTTATAGCACAAATCTCTATATGAACATAAAACACGAATAAAATCATACGAAAATATACATAAAGAGACACTAAAATTTAGGTGAAAATAGCAATGATTACCACCTCAACAAATGTTCTCAATTTTCCTTTAATTGAATGCACGTGATGATTTTTCAATGAAAATTGAATAAAATTGAACAAAAACTCATAGTCATGTTACTAAATTAATACAAATATCTTTTTAGACAGAATTTAAAATCTTAAATAATTATGAGAAAGAACAAAACTTTATCTCAAAATCATTTCTATCATCATAACTAATTAAAAATTAATATTAAACCTTACACTACAAAAAAATGGAGGTTTAGCGATGAAAAATTTTCATCGCTAACTATGATATTTCGTCGCTAAACTGTGTTAGCGATGAAATGTACTCATCGCCACGAGTCGACGCTACAGGGGCGTAGCTAACCTGGTTAGCGATGAAATTTTAAGAATTTGTTGCTAAAATCAGCGATGAAAATTTAAGAATTTATCACTAAAATCAGTGACGAAAATTAAATTAGCCGCAAATATTTAGCAATAAAATTTAATGTAGTTGCTAACAATAACGATGTAAACTAAATATTCGTCGCTATGTTTAGCAATGAATTTTATATTTCGCCACAAATATTCACAATGAAACCTTATTTTTCATCGCTAATATTAGCGATGAATGTTTATTTTCATCGCAAATATTCGCAATGAAAAAAATATTCATCACAATGTTGGCAACGAATTTGTATTTACATCGCTAAAAAATACTTTTACATAATTTTTTTATTTTAATAAATATCCAAATCTGCTATCAAATATATAATTTATAATATCAAATTTCAAGTTCTCACATAAAATATACTCTCTCTGTCCCATAATACTTTTCTCACTTTCTTAATTTATTTGTCCCATAAAACATTTTACCCCAAAAAAAGAAAACATCACTTTATCCAACAACCTCAAAAGTTACTTTAATTTCAAATTTGTCACTCCTTTTTCACACACATATCATTATTTTATACTCCTTTTATTACCTAAAAATACTACAATACCCTCCAAAGTCAATAAAGTTGATCAAAAATTGCACATTTCTTAAACAACGTGGAACAATAAACGTGAAAAGTATTATGGGACAGAGGGAGTATTAAATTAAAAACTGTACAATCTTGCAAAAACTATTACAAAAGGACATTATATCTTTCTTCTAAAGTATTTGTCCTTTTATCTCTAGAACTATCAAGTTTCAAGTTAGTTGTACACATTTTCAAAAAGAATTAAGAGAATGTTAATCTCATGCCAAAAGCTTTGATGGATCAATGAACCTGTTAAGAGAAGAAAAAAAAATAAAATTCAATAACCAGGAATACTTAGGTTTCATGGAATCTAAGAAACAAATAATGACAACTACTAGTGAAGGATTTTAACAACAATTGATCAAACAATATACCCAATCTTCCCAAAGATCAACCAAATCATTATAACACAAATACACGAACTCGAGATCAACCGAACTATTTCAAAAGATTGAGAGTGAATAAAAATATTAAATTTTTTAAGATCAAAAGATTACAAATAGGAGCAATATAAGATCAACCAATATAGTTAGCATTATTTTTCAAAGATCTACCATATTATTGCAACATGAACTCAAGATCAACTAAACCATTTCAAACATATTAGGGCTTTGCAAATCATGAGACAATTAAACTACTAGAGTACGGTTCTCCTATTACATGGAATGGAAACAAATGGAAACAATTAAGAGAGAGATTTGAATAGTAACGCAACATACTATTCAGGTGTTGATGTCATTTGTCCAAGAACCAACTCATACTCTTTAGGCGCTATCTTTTGAAGAAGTTGTGTTGTTATCCTTTGATATGCTTCCATGCTCTCTTTGCAAGTTATGGATGCTCAGCATTGGTTGACCTATTATAACCTGCCAAAAACAAATGCCTCTTTCAATTCACCAAATCGATTCACCATTTTCTCCTAACGTATGTAGAAAAGACAAAGTTAAATAGATATAAATCAAAATTAAACATGATTTATAAAACACTTAATCAAAATATTTTTAAAAGAAATAATTACATGAATAATTTCAGTGCCTTCAGCCCAACTTCAACACAATCGTCGGCCACTGCCCTTGTCTAAAGCATCGTACTCGACCACGAGTTGAAGGGGGCTTTTCTTTTCAAAAACCCTTTGGTAACAATGGCGGGGTTGCCCGCTGGAAGAATGAAAATTTTAAGCCCAATCATATTTTAATTTAATTTAATTTTTTAAATATTTATTTATGTTTGCGATGGAATTTCACGATTCGTCGCTAATATTTGCGATGAAATTTTAAATCCATCGCTAGGAATTGCGATGCATTTTCAAAATTAGTCACTAATTCTAACATGAAAAAAATACATTTATCGTTTAGAAAAACAATTGAATTAATATTTTATTGTATAATTATATTTGCAACGAAAATTTATTTTTCATTTCAAATAGTAGCGATGAAAAGAATATTTTATCGCAAATAATTTTTTTCAAAATTTATATTTTTTTAGCTGAATTACAATAGCAACGAATTTATAATTTTCATTTCAAAGACTAGCGACTAAATGTATATTAGTCGAAATTTACCACGTTTGCAATGAATTCAGAATATTTTGCCGCTAATATTAGCAATGAAATTTAATTATTAGTCGCAAAAAGGTAATCAAGTGCACAAATTTTATTATGTGATGATATTAGCGATGAATTTTGACATTCCATAGCAAATATTCGCAATGAAATTATCGTTTGTCGTAAATCTAGACGTTAACGATGAGAATTAAGAATATATATAGGTGCAAACATTTGCAACGAAATTATATTTTTAGCCGCTAACCTAAATTTTAATTTAATTTTATTAAAATCATCAAGTTAGCAACGAAATATTCATTTTCATCGCTAATCATCTGATATTAGCGATGAAAATAATTTTGTCGCTAAAAATTCACCGCTATAGTTCTGCTTTCTTGTAGTGTTAAACAAAAAGTTTAAATCTAAAAAAATCATTAATACATGAATCACAATATGTTTGTATTATAATAATATGATACAATAATTTCATATAAATGAAAACTATACCGTAAATATTTCATTATATATGAAATTTTCTTTAATTCAAAAGGCCATATAAAAAGTAATATAACTACGTACACGATTGGCATTCAAATAACTGAACTTTACGCATTTCATTTTAATTCTATATTCAAGTTTACACACCTTTATATATGAGATTGACACTAGATAAATAACAATGTATTTTTAATTTTAAAATTATCATCCACTTTTACACATAATATATTTAATAATTCATTTATTAAAAAAATATTATCTTTAAAAGTAAGTTAAAAGACAAATTAATAAATTTATATGTACTAACAGTAACATGAAATTGAAATCGAAACAAAGAGAGTACTTCCTCCCCATTCCGCAACAAGAGTTATATTTCCTTTGTAAATTAAAAGAAAGTGTAACTCTTTTTGCTGAACCGATGGAGTATTTTTTAAGTAACTCAATATTAAACCACTTAATTGTGGGAAAATGACAATTTATGTATGTAACTATCACTGCATTTTAATGTTATATTTTTTCTTAATGCATTATACTGGGATAAAAAAAAATTTTGCCCCAAAAAAGATAACATTTGGGCATTTGTCCCACTATCTTCATAATTGCGCCAATATTGCCCCATTTTCGCCGGAATCGATCACGTGCATGTCACGTGACATCGGATTTGGCATTTCCATGCGGGAAATTTTTTTTTGCCCCAAAAAAGATAAGATTTAGACATTTGTTCCAATATCTTTATAGTTGCGCCAATATTACCCCATTTTTCCCGAAATTTATCATTTTCACTAGAATATTTCACATGTGTGTCATGTGATTATCGCATTTGGCATTTCCCGGCGAATTTACTGACCTGACGACACAGTGGCATCCACATCAATAACAATAATAATAATATTTTATTAAAAATTTAATTAGAAAAAACCCTCCATCAATGCACTCAATTCTCACGTGCCCTCCACGTACTTCCACCATATTCGCAAACTCCCTCTTTTTGTCAATTAGAGGATCCCTCGTGTACCCTCTCACCACCATGGGCAAAATTTTTGGATCTTCCGGTCGCGCCACCCTACTCACGTCACCAAGCTCCCTATCATCATCTACTTTCATGGCGGAGGATTCGTATTCTTGAGCGCCACCGCTCCATATTCTTCCACGAGTCATGCAACCGTATGGTTGCTCACGTTCCTTCCCTCATCGCTTCCGTTGAGTAATACCTAACATTGGAGAGTCATCTTCTAAAAGCATTCGACGACCTCATGGACGAAGTACAGTGGGCTAAAACCTAAGCACTCGCCGGTCGTGACGCCAACCCTTCGATTGAAGAATTCATTGAATTCTCTAGGGTTTTCCTAATAGAAAGCAACGTCACTGGAAACATGGTCTACCAAGTGGGGATGCGTGCACTTGATATTGATCTCCAGATCACAATTAGAATTGCGAGACTGATAATAAACCATCTGTTCTTCAATGGGGTGCGAAGGACTGAATCGAAGCTAAAAGAATGCCAACGACCCCATCCTCCTCTGCATGGCTCCGATATAATATGGTTGCTCACACTGTCGGAGGGTACAGATCGAGATCATGTATACTGTGATCCGTTCGTTGGTGGTAGGCCCTTGGAGGAGAAGATACGATAGTTGTCGCCAATGGTGGTAAGAGGATACACATGGGATCCCTGATTGACAAGAAGAGTGAGTTTGTGTAGATGGTGGAAGCACATGGAGGGAACGTGAGAACTGAGTTCATCGATATTGAGGGTATTTTTTTAAATTAAATTATCAATAAAATATTATTATTGTTAATGTGGATGCCACTGTGTCGCTAGGTCAGGAAATGTATCAGAAAATACCAAATCCGATAATCACGTGACATGAACGTGATCGATTCTAGTGAAAATATCAAATTCCGAGAAAAAATAGGACAACATTGGCACAACTATAAAGATATTGAGATAAATGCCCAAATCATATCTTTTTGGGGGCAAAAATTATACATGGCCAAACTTACGGGGCAAAAGAAAAATTTTCCCGCCGGGAAATGCCAAATCCGATGATCACGTGAAATGCACGTGATCGATCCTGGCGAAAATGTCAAATTTCGGTGAAAATGGGGCAACATTGGCACAATTATGAAGATAGTGGGACTTAATGCCCAAATGTTATCTTTTTTGGGGCAAAAATTGTATATGACCAAACTTATGGGGCAAAAAATAATTTTATCCCCATTATACTAAAAAACTTACTCCTTCCTTCCTATTCAAAGTGGATCTTTTTTCCATTTTGGGTGTTACATAAGGGTCCCTTTTCATTTTTTACACACATGGGACTCACACATTCCCTCTAATACAATTAAAATATGGGACCCACACTCCCACTAATATAATTACCCACTACACATTAAATAATACTCCTTAATCTACGTGCAAAAAACAAAAGGTCCTCTTTGAATGGGACGGAGGGAGTATTTTTTACCCAACAAAATATTTTATTAAATTGAATTATCAACAAATTAATAACTGTTAAAGGGTTGGTCGGTAAATTTTTACTAATAAAAAATTAATTTTATTGGTGAATATTGTTGGTATACCATTGATAATAATTTTGCTATAATTTATATATTGATTAGTGTGGTAGTTAATTGATAAATGGCAAGGGGGTATTATTCCATTAGAAAGAGATAGGTGACACGAGCACGAGAGGAAAATCTATGATTGATATTTTTTCTTTTAGAGCTAGATTTTGTCTATATCTGCAAGGGGTATTATTCCATTAGAAACAGATAGGTGACACGAGCACGAGAGGAAAATCTATGGTTGATATTTTTTCTTTTATAGATTTTGTTTATATTTTGTGTCATTTATTTAATTGTCAGCAAAAATGTAAAATCAATATGTAATAGAAGATTCGATCAACATTAGTTCAGATCTTCTATTATATATTGGTGTTACATCTGTTATTTTAAATCATTAGATAAATGACACGTATGATATAGACAAAATCTATACCTTAAAAAGGAAAATATCAATTTTAAGCGGAAAGGTTCATATTTTTCTCCGCATACGTAGTCATTCATGTAATACTACTCCCTCCGTCCCAAAATAATTGATACATTTTTTTGGACACAGAGATTAAGGAGTTAATAATTTAATATAAAGTGAATTGAGAGAAATAATATTTAATGTGTAGTGGGTAGTTATATCAGTGATGAGTGTGATGTGTGTGTCCATGTAAATAAATAAATTATTTTTGTGTGAGTCTCATATCTTTAAAAAGGAAAGTGTGTCAATATTTTGGGACGGAGGAAGAAGTAAAATGTAACGGTACACCAAGAGTCTTCAAACACTAGCTAGTCACTCACTCCATAGAGTGAAATCAATCTCATGATCATCTTCCACTTGGCTCCAACAGAAACCTTTTTTCACTGCTGGTGGAGTTAGAAGCATCCCTTCTGCCATGCTATTCACCAACAATGGCATGTTATAAATGGCCTCCTCATCTAGAAAATCACCTCCATTTTCCACGTCAATCCTTGGATCGAAATCGCTGCATGCAGACGAATGGAAGAAATTCTGAGCACTTTCCACATTCTGCATGGGAGTAATATCCCTAGAAGCTCTCTGAGCAGCATCTTGAATGTCTTGGTGGGAGAGGGAAGCAGGCCGCGGAAGGAGGTGGGCGGAGTTGGGGAAGTTGAGCGCCGCCGCGTCGCCATGCAGCGCCAGAGCTGCGACGTCGTGGGCGACGGCGGCCATTTCCGGGGTGAGGAATGTTCCAAGCCATATTCTACAAGGGTTGGCAGGGTGGCGGATTTCGCTTACCCATTTCCCGCTCTTTCTCTGCCTTACTCCTCTGTATAACGGATGCCGTGTTTTTTTTCGAGAGGACGAAGATGAAGAAGAAGATGGTGAAGAATCTAAATCCATCAGCTAAATTCTCACACACTATGTATAAATGGTTTCTAAGGGGATAATTGATTACACATATTACATACACACAGTGGAGGTGTTTATATACTTCTAGGGAGAGAGGGGTAAAATGGGGATGATTTAGAGTAGAAAAGGTCAACTCATAGTCGCACATATTTTCATTGCATTTTGGGAAAAAAATGCATGTAAATAAGTGCCACGTGTAAGTAGAATGAGTCTCTTATTCCGTACATTGAGGCGGTTTGACTTTTGAGTACTTTCATCGTATGATATTTGATCGAACAAAATTCTAGATTTCTAAGATAATGAAGTATAAAACGAATATTCATTGTAGTAAAATATTTGCACGTGGTAATTATAAGATATTTAACATGGGGAAGCTTGGATTTATTTTCTATTTCTAGACGTTCATGTTTCATGCCAAATCGGTGATATTAATTATGAAAAAAAGAAATTAAATCCTATAAAAATATTAATATTAATAATATAATTGTAAAATATTTATCTAAAACAATTTTTAAAATAAAAGTTTCCATAAGATTGTCTCACATCCTCAGAAGGTATAAGAATTGATAACATTTTAATAAAAATTAATATTCATCAATTCTTATACCTTCTGAGGATGTGAGACAATCTTATGGAAACTTTTATTTTAAAAATTGTTTTAGATAAATATTTTACAATTATATTATTAATATTAATATTTTTATAGGATTTAATTTCTTTTTTTCATAATTAATATCACCGATTTGGCATGAAACATGAACGTCTAGAAATAGAAAATAAATCCAAGCTTCCCCATGTTAAATATCTTATAATTACCACGTGCAAATATTTTACTACAATGAATATTCGTTTTATACTTCATTATCTTAGAAATCTAGAATTTTGTTCGATCAAATATCATACGATGAAAGTACTCAAAAGTCAAACCGCCTCAATGTACGGAATAAGAGACTCATTCTACTTACACGTGGCACTTATTTACATGCATTTTTTTCCCAAAATGCAATGAAAATATGTGCGACTATGAGTTGACCTTTTCTACTCTAAATCATCCCCATTTTACCCCTCTCTCCCTAGAAGTATATAAACACCTCCACTGTGTGTATGTAATATGTGTAATCAATTATCCCCTTAGAAACCATTTATACATAGTGTGTGAGAATTTAGCTGATGGATTTAGATTCTTCACCATCTTCTTCTTCATCTTCGTCCTCTCGAAAAAAAACACGGCATCCGTTATACAGAGGAGTAAGGCAGAGAAAGAGCGGGAAATGGGTAAGCGAAATCCGCCACCCTGCCAACCCTTGTAGAATATGGCTTGGAACATTCCTCACCCCGGAAATGGCCGCCGTCGCCCACGACGTCGCAGCTCTGGCGCTGCATGGCGACGCGGCGGCGCTCAACTTCCCCAACTCCGCCCACCTCCTTCCGCGGCCTGCTTCCCTCTCCCACCAAGACATTCAAGATGCTGCTCAGAGAGCTTCTAGGGATATTACTCCCATGCAGAATGTGGAAAGTGCTCAGAATTTCTTCCATTCGTCTGCATGCAGCGATTTCGATCCAAGGATTGACGTGGAAAATGGAGGTGATTTTCTAGATGAGGAGGCCATTTATAACATGCCATTGTTGGTGAATAGCATGGCAGAAGGGATGCTTCTAACTCCACCAGCAGTGAAAAAAGGTTTCTGTTGGAGCCAAGTGGAAGATGATCATGAGATTGATTTCACTCTATGGAGTGAGTGACTAGCTAGTGTTTGTAGACTCTTGGTGTCCCGTTACATTTTACTTCCTCCGTCCCCAAAGATATTGACACATTTTCCTTTTTGGATTGTCCCCACACCAATTGACATATTTTCTTTTTAAAGATATGGGACTCACACAAAAACAATTTATTTATTTACATGCACACACACATCATACTCATTACCTACTACACATTAAATATTATTTCTCTCACTTCACTTTATATTAAATTATTAACTCCTTAATCTCTGTGCCCAAAAAAATGTGTCAATTATTTTGGGACGGAGGGAGTAGTATTTATTGCATGTAATATTATGTGCTTCAAATAAATGACAAGTAAGCAGAGGAAATTCTTAATTTTCCTATTTGAAAATTGATATTTTCATTTTAGAATATATCATAAACTAAGGGAATTAAATTTTGAACAATATTATTATAAAATTAAATGAAAGGAGTATTGGAAAAAATATTGCTTTTAATTCTTTATTTTGGAAAAATATCACCCACTCTAAATTTTCGAAAAAATATCTTTTTTTTAACATAAGTGAAGACTATACTTGCAACTACATCTGCAACCTCATTTGTATATAATTTTCATGCAACACCTCAACTACGATTGACCCAATAAATTTTCATGCAATACCTTAACTACGATTAACCCAATATTTTTTTTTCATGCGACATCTGCTACCACCATGTATGCAATTAAATCTACAACTTCATATATAATTTTTTTCATGTAATCATACACATTCGTAGTTGACCCAATATTTTTTTTTCATACGACATCTGCTACAACCATGTATGCAACTAAATCTACAATTTCATATATAATTTTTTTCATACAATCATACACATTTTTTATTTAAGGGATGTTTTTTTGGAAGGTTTTGAGGGATGGAATGGATATGAAATGAATTTGTGCGTTGTTTGATGGATAACATTCCTTGCTACAGTGTTATAAAACAAAGAAATCACCCATTCATTAGATTTTTGGGTGGAATAACTTTCATTCCACCATTCCACCTCATAAATTTTTTGTATAATTATTTTAAAACAAAAATTAATTCTGATTTAAAAAAAAAAAGCTTTTATATAATAAAAGAACATCAACATAATATTATTCTCTTAAAAAGATTATTAAAAAAATATATATTTGTCTCTATTCTTATTTTTTTTTAACATTTTAAACAATATCAATAACTATGATAGTCATTCTTTTCTTTCAACCAAACAATATTGATATGAAATCCAATTCCATTACCATTCCTCCATACTATTATTATTATTCTCATTCCGATTCCTTCTAATAAACCAAATACCCCTTATTAACCTATAATATACATAAAATTTAATATAAATTTACTAAAAGTTAAATTTTTAAAGAAATCATGTTTAACAGTATTTTTAAGTTATTTATTCATTAAAATATATTTTTTATAAACATTATAATATAACGATACGTTTCAATTGAATAAAACTTTTAAATTTGTGCTTAAATAAGAAAATTTGATTAGCATCATCGTTTATCAATTGAAAACATTTAAATTGTTCTTAAATAAGAAAATTTGATTAGCGTCATCTTTTATAGAGATGATGTGAACCCGATTTACCAATGTCCTTTAATTTTATTAAAATTATTTTTTAGAGTGATAAACTATAAAAAATATTAATCATCTCTACGGTGAATATAAAAAATCATAACATATCAAAACTTGAATAAAAGTAATATTTTTAATAAGAAAAGCAAATAAGGCAAAGACTTGCACGAGACCGTCTCACGGATCTCCTCACCTAAGACGGATCTCATTTTAACCCATTTTAGCATTGGGTCAGGGTTGCGGCCCATTCAATTCAAATATCATATATTTAATTTTTAATATCCAAACAAGCCCAGCCTTAATGAAAAAGAACAGCCTAAGGATCAGTTTCTCACTTTCACTTTATGAATCATCGCTACTCGAAGAAAGGCCAAAGAAACCCTCGTTCTTGTTTCTGCGTTGATTGCCTCCGATTCTCAAGGTAAGAGTTATTTCTTCTTCGATTTCTTTCCATTTTTTTTAGATTCACTGTGTGTTTTAGGGTTGCACTCTTTTACTCTATTATATTCACATGATGATAGTTCACTCTCACTTCGATTTCTAATGTCGGAGGATCATAATCTCTTCTTTGTTATTTTAAATCTGAAAATGTCGATTCTATCTCTATATATGTTTATATATCTGATAGATTGTAAGTTTTTGTTCCTTTTCCTTTTCATGATTGAAGATTTTCAAGCTTGCTGAGTAAAAGGCTAATCCTGTCATTAGTGAAAGATGACATGATTCTTTTACAATATTTGTGATATATGTTTAAGAAATTTCACGCTTTTTAAACATTTACTATTACTAATGCTACTCTAATGAATTTTATATCAGTATTGTTGAGGAAGAGAGTGATCCTATGGCTGAGTGAAAGGTGATTTAACAATTTTATTTAGAAATGGTGATAATGATTTTGCTGTAAATGTGATAATGCTTTTCTATAAATGTGATATTACTTATGAGTTTAAGTACGTAAATGCAATAATACTTGGTAGAAATTGTGATTATGCTTTGCTGTAAAAGTGTTTGTGATGTGTTTGAAAGTAGTTTTGCTTATTTCAGCATTCTCTTTAAAACTCAAAAATTGCCCACACGTTTCCTCTATTTGTTTTCTACATTTCATGATTTTAGGTTTTCTTTTTGTCAAGATATAAATGGTGATATTGCTTTTGATGTAAATGTGATAATGGGTTTTCTATAAATGTGATACTACTTTTCATGATTGTTAGTAAATGTGATAATAGTTTGGTTGAAATGGTGATAATGTCTTTTGCTGTGAAAGTGATTGTGGTGTGTCCAAAAGTAGTTTGTATATCTCAGCATTTTTTCTAAAACTCCAAAATTCCCCATGCGCTTCCTCTTTTTTCGTTTTACTCTACTTCTGGATTTTATGTGTTGCTTTTTGTTAGGACAAGAATATGAAGTTATATAGATCTCTGCTTCATACATCTAAGTTATACAATGAACACATGTTAAATTTCACCACTATACTAATCTGTCTTGCATGACAATTTATCAGCAAATGAATGTGATTTGGAAATGTCGATAAGTTATTTGGTCAATTGAGAAAAAAATATATAAGTTGGTTTCTTGCATAATGCTATTAATAATATCAACATGATAAAATCCATAGAGAAGTTCGCAAATAAATGTAATTCTTAAACAAAATAATAAAAATGAACATTTCAAATATAAGAGTCTATCCAACAATCAAAAGATCCTGTGCAAACGAGAAAATGGACCCAAAAATCTCAAAACAAATGAGCAGCATTAGTGCTGTTTGTTATCTACTGATAAATGATTTGCTGCTCGTATGTTTTCTGGTGATAATTGTCATTTACTATTTCTAACATTATTTTAATTAATTTTATTTCAGTTTTGTTGAGGAAAGAGATGATCCTATGTTGAATGAAAGGTAATAAACCTTTTTATGTAGAAATCAGTATAATGCTTTATTGTAAATGTGATACTACTTTCATGAGTTTTTTGTAAATGTGATAATATTTGGTTGAAATGTGATAATGCGTAGCTGTAAAAGTGATAGTGATGTGTCTAAAAGTAATTTTGCATACTTCAAAATTCTCTCTATACGATGGCATCCTGCCTTTCTTTTTCGTTTACTTTACTTCACGATTTAACTTTTCTTTCTATTGGGATAGAATAATCTATTTTGGTATTTTATTATTGATATTATTATTTAGTAATTATTTTCATGATATATCTTATATGTGGCAATGATTACTTAATATGTGACATCTTTCATGTTTAAGTTATTTATGTTAAACACAATGACAGTGATAGTGCATAGATGAAAAGATGATAATAGCTAATGTAACAAGTGATATATAATTTTATTTATTTATTTCACCACAGTTTTATTGTAAAAGTAATAGTTCCGATACATTATTTTTGCAAAGAGATTGACCATCCAATATCTATACCAAGCACTGATAATACAAGGTAAATTTCTTAATTAATACTTTGTTTATTGTTGAGGTTTAGAAACTTTGTAACCATTTTCTTAAAATTTAGAAGTTTAATTAAGCATTCAATGTTTTTATACCGTTATAGTGATAATGCATAGTTAAAAAAGTGATAATGTGTAATTTAATGAGTGACATGTTTATATGAATAATCAAGGTACTTTATTTTTGCAGATTGACTAAGCAACAAACCATTCCAAGGTAAATTAATCTTTCAATCAACACTTATAGGGAGAGCATTAAACAGGAAATTGAAGAGAAGAAGAAGTCGGCTGCTCTTCAAAGGAAGTGGAAAAAACGAAAGTATTGATTTTGATCCAAGAAACAAATGGTTTCAAAGGAATGGTGATGATTGTACAATGAGTTTCTATGCAAAGTAGTTAAATAGTTCCATGGTAGTTTTTTTTTTGAAAAATTACAGTTTGTTAAGCTAAGGCTTACTCTCTCATTTTGTTTGGTAAGCTAATTGTCATATGTTGTCTTAGGCAAGTGCAGGTAGCTACTTACTTATCAATGGCTTGCTTGAGAAGTATTTTTTTAGTTAAGATGATGTTAACTATACTGCTGAAGTTAGTTGAAATTTGTTATTTTAAAGTTCATTACATGAGGCTTTGAATGTGTCTTTGGTCATATATTTCCTACATAGATTAATTGTGTCATTAAGTATGAATGAATGTAGTTGTGCACTATGTTGCTATTTGTATATGTGGAGATTTGGAAATAACTATACTTAGAAGAGAAGTGAATTGAATTGAAACACAATTCTGGACCCAGGTTGAAACTCAAATTTGTTAAAGTGATAATGCCTTGCTGATATAGTGATGATGCTTTGCTGATAAAGTGATAATTTTTAATTTAATTAGGGATGACATTATTTTATATTGTATACTATACAATGTTTTGAAAAAGTGATAATGTTGAGATTAAGTGGGCAGACTTTTGACGAGATATGAGCTACCTGAAAATGCTTACAAATTAATTATTTTGGGCTTCACTTAATTATAAAATGGGCTGAAAATTTAATAAGCTCGGACTTCGGCTTAATAACAAAAAATAGGTCGTATGCAACCTGGAAGGGCAGTGTTTGGCAACTCCCAGTGCCACTATTGACGTGTTTTTAATTAAAAAATTTTCCTTTTAAACATGCACCACCATTCAGCAGTATTGGAATTTTTTTAATTAATTATTATTATTATTATTATTATTATTATTATTATAATTATCATTATTATTATTATTAATATTAATTGTTCATTAGACAATTCAATAATTTTATTATCATTTTATTATAATCAGATATCATTTTATATTAAAATATTATAACTTTTTATTCTTTTTATAAATTATTCATAAAATAATTAAATTAAATAATTATCACTATTTATATTATATGTAACTTTTTATTAAGCATATTATCACTTTTTATTCCAATGTATTGTTCGTGAAATAATTTAATTAGTTGGATATCACTTTTTTTTTTATTATGAATCACTTTTTATTAAAAATGTTATAACTTTTTATTATTTCTGTAAATTGTTCGTGAAATATACATTTTTAATTAGTTATCATTTTTTAGAAAAGTTATTATCACTTTTTCTTTTAAAATGTCATCATTTTTCATTTATATTATAGAAATATAATTCACAATAAAGTTATCACTTTTTATCAATTGAGTATCATATTGTAAAAAATAATAATTTTAAATTAAAAAATAAATTAAATGAATAAAAAATTATAAATTAATAAAATTTAAAATAATAAAAATATAAATTTAAAGAAAAGAACATAATATATTAAGTATATAATATTAAAGACCTAATTAATTTAGTTCTGTAATTAATTTCCAAAATTTTTAATTTGATTACAACCAAATAGAGTCCTTTAAAATATATTTAATGGGCTAATGGATGATTCATCTCACATAAGAGAATCTGTAAAATGGTCTGATGAGTGATATTTTTACCTAAATTTTAATGTCTTTTTATATCCGTTTTTGTATTATTTAATCCGTATTTATGTGTTATTTGGTTGTATTTTGTATTTTTATAGAAATGTGTGAGAATGAGTTTAAACGTATGAAAAACAGGTGAAAATGGAGCAAAATGGAAAAGGGAACTGAAACGAGAAAATAGAACAGAGCTCGACCAAGCACGACTCGAGTTATAGCACTCGAGTCGAGCTGGTGCAGCACGAGCAGTGCGCCGCGCACAGGCCTGTCCAGAATAGCCGTGCGCTAGACATGCACCCCGGTTCGAAACTGCCGATTTCGATTTCGAACCGGCGGTTCTGGTTCCAAGGTAGGGGGAACCGAAACTGAATCAGGATATGAAGATTTCGGTTCCGGAACTGACGGTTCCGATTTGAAACTGCCGGTTCTGGTTTTAAATTTTTTTTGGGTTTTAAGCCTAAAAAGTAAAAAAATTAAAAAATGGTGGTTCGGAACCAGAACCGCTGGTTTTTTCCCAAATATGAGAAATCGAAACTGAACCTTCCTTAGCCGATTCTAGATTTTTTTTGGCCGGTTCTAGAATCGACCATTTTGGTTTTGATTAAAACCGGCAGTTCTCCAGTTCGAACTGCCGGTTTTGATTTTTTGGTGCATGTCTACCATGTGCCAGAACCTGAAACACCTACTCGCCCACCTTGTGCCTGAGTACAGAACACGAGTCGTGTCCAGAATCAGCACACGAGTTGAGTTGGGCGCATGACTCGAGTTCCATCCGTAGCCGTAATCCGCCGAGAACTCGTGTCTCGACTTCAGCCGAGCAACAGCACTCGAGTCGAGCGCGATAAATTCCTGTGAAAAAAATCAGAAACCTTCTAGAAGCTTCCAAGGGTATAAATACCCCTAAGTTCAATATTTGATCAGATTTGGTGAGGGTTTTCACTGTTCACATAGATCACACACTATTTCTCCCATTTTACACTATGATCTGTATTCATTCATCATCTATTCCATCTATCTTCATCCAACCATCAAAATCACCATCCATTTAACAAAAAGAAGCAAGGAAGAGAGCAAAATTGCAAGGGGAAGAATGAGATCACAATTGGAGCAATCCAAGGGAGTTTTCATATAAACTTTGTATTGAAACCTATTTGTTTATCATGGTTTGTAAGGATTTTAAAGTCTATGTTAATTTTCTTGTGAATATGATAAGCTAATATCCCTTGTGAGATTAGCAACATGAGAGTTGTTGGATAATTTTGGGATTTATGTATTAAAACTCATATGTTGATTGGGTTAATTGATTTTCATTGATGCTTTAGATCTTGATGTTTATGATGATTTGTGTGGTTTATTGTTTTAAACATGTGATTAGATTGAGAAGCCAATGATATGTTTAGGATAATTAATTGAATCATTTTGTCATACACCTCATGTGCATTATAAATCTTAAAGAGATAGTGTGTACTTTAGGATTTAGAATCCTTTGATAGGACATCCGTTTGGTTAGATCGAGAGGTTGATTAATCATGTGATGGGACTCTCATTTCAAGCTTAGTACTTAGTTGGAATTGTTTGAGTGAGAACCAATCCATTAAGCTAATTGAAATTCATATCATATCCTTCTCGAGAGGGAGTTTAGGTGAATTTAGTGTTGGCCCTTAGTCTTAAACCCATGATTTATATGAATTTGATGCATTTTTCCTAGGTTTTCACTTCTTAATTATTGTTAATCTCACTTTTACTTAATTTGAAAAACCACTCCTTAGTGTAGACTAGAAGATCATGTAGCCCTTGGGGATACACATAAAACTCCCCACTCCAGCTCTTGGGGATACACAATTGATTAGTATATATTCGGACATAAAATTATTGGGCGACATGTAAGCATGTAGGAATTTTTGTATTTAATTATTGTGATAATTAATTGTGAATGAGTTTTTTTTTAAATGGCAGACACATAAGATTTTTCTGCGGACATCTATGATTTTCTTTTCATATATATATATATATATCTTAAATAGGATTCTTTTCATAATAAATTGTGAAAGAGTTTTTTTTAAGTGGACACGTGAGATTTTTCTGCAGACATGCATGATTTTCTTTATATATATATATATATATATATATATATATATATATATATATATATATATATATATATATATATATATATATATATTTAAGATCATAATATAATATCTTAAATTAGATTATTTTCATAATAAATTGTGAATGATTTTTTTACAGCGGACACGTGAGATTTTTTGCGGACATGTATGATTTTCTTTATATATATATATATATATATATATTTAAGATCATAATATAATATCTTAAATTAGATTCTTTTCATAATAAATTATGAAGAGTTTTTTCCAGCGGACACATGTGATTTTTCTGCGGACATGTATGATTTTCTTTTTTTATATATATATGTATGTATATATTTATATATATATGAAAATATCTTAAATAAGATTCTTTTCATAATAAATTGTGAATGATTTTTTTTACAGTGGACACGTGATATTTTTTGCGGACATGCATGATTTTCTTTACATATATATTTAAGATCACATATATAAGATCTTAAAAAAGATTATTTTCATATTAAATTGTGAATGATTTTTTACAGCGGACACGTGAAATTTTTCTGCGGACATGCATGATAGATCTAAAATAAGATCACATATATAAAATCTTAAATAAGATTCTTTTCATAATAAATTGTGAATGGTTTTTTTTACAGCGGACACGTGATATTTTTCTATTGACATGAATGATTTTTCTTTAATATATATATATATATATACACACACACATACTAGGCATTTCGCACCTCATTTCTGAGGTGCTAGCCCAGGACTGTTGATAATTAATAACAATAAATAGGAGGACTGTTCATAATTAATAACAATAAGTAGGAGTAGAAAGGTCATTATATGTACATTATACAAGCAAAATCTGTACATGATGACTATGTTCATTATATATATTTACCATGAGACTCGCCGATATACGTTGTAAGCAAAAACTTCACATAGTGACTGTACATTACATATGTTTGTAATTAGATATTCTAAGGAGGACTGACGTAGTTGCATATGGCACGCCCAAAAGGTGACTTGAAAAGTCTGAGAATGCTTGTTCATTCTTGTTTGGAAAAAGGGGGGGGGGGGGGTGAAGAGTGTTGGATCTTCAGTCATTCTTATTTCATGTGCTTCAGGTTGCCATGGCTCGTGTGATTCTGGATTTATAATTCTTTTACCTGAATTTTCCTGTTTGTGTGTTGCTGACTTGGTGCTTCTGTGACCTGAGATGTTGGTGTTTCCATTGCAGTCACAAATGTTGATGTTTCCATTGCCTGCAGGCATGTCATGACTGTGTAACGTTTGCTCTTTTTCCCTGACTGTCCATATAGAGTTGCTCTTATGTGGTGCACTAGGGGCATTGATCTATATTTCTCATTTACTTGGTGGACATTTAACCTATTTCCTTAGGTATATAAAAATCATAGAGATTGTGAGTTATGATTAGTAAACTATGAATGAAATTGATTAGCCATAGTTTAGTGGTATGACCAACTAAAAATTATCGAATCTCAGGGAGGACGGCACTAGAGCTCAAGCGATCTCATGTTCATTGTAATTTTATAGAGACGGATATAAATGGAGGGGTGATCAAACAAGAAATTAAATCAATCAATGCAAACAAGATTAAATGATTAGATGAGTGGTTTTCCAAATTAAGCAAGGGTGAGATTAACAATAATCAAGGAGTGGTAATTTATATATTCATGCATTCAAACTCATATGGTTTAAGGCTTGACTAAGAGCTAACACTAATGTCACCTAAGCTTCCTCTCGGAATGGGTAGGATATGATCTTATAAAGGTTCCATGGTTAGTTCTCAATTAAATCATTCCAACTAGGTACTAGATTCAATTAAGAGTCCCTTCACATAATCTATTGAATTCTCAATCTAATAAATGATATGTTCTATCAAAGGGTTCTAAACTATCAAGGACTTCTCAATCTCTTCATAATCTATAATGCACATGAAGTGTTTGATGAAATGATTCACTTAACTATCCTAAATATGAAATTGACTTCTCAATCTAATCACATGCTTAAAATAATTAAACACACAAAACATCATCAACCTCAAGATATTAAACATCAATGATAGAAAATCAATTACCAAATCCACACATGAATTTAAGTACATGAATATCACAAATTATTCAACTCCTATCATGTTGCTAATCTCACAAAGGAGATTAGCCTACAATCATCACAAGATCCATAACATAGACATTAGGAATCTTACAAATCATTGTAAACTAAAAGGTTTAACACTAAATCAAGATGAAAACTCCCTTGGATTGAATCCAAATGAATCTCCTTCCTTCCTTGAGTGAAATCCTCCACTTCTTTGCTTCATCACTTGATTTGAAGATGAAATGATGGTGGATTTATGAAAGGATGATGATAGATGATGAATGGATGAAGAAAAGGTGTAAAATGAAGAAAATGGTGTGTGAGGTGTGTGTACAGGGTTGGAATTCGGATCTCCCTGTAAAATTTTGAATAAAGGGGTATTTATACCCCTTGGAAAGCTTGTAGAAGGATTCTGATTTTTGACAGAATTTACACCTACACGGCTCGTGCTCTGCACACGGCCACAGGGGTGGCCGTATTGTGTAATCTGGTGTCCGCACACGGCTTTCGTTATAGGCCCGTGTTTGGTACACGGCCCGTGTTTCTGCACTGGACACGGGTCGTGTTTCTGGGCTCGGCTGGCCGTGTTGTGCTGTCTGCTTCACTGTTTTGGCTCGTTCTTCCTCGTTTCAACTCCGAATTGAGATCCGCTTTTTCCTATGCCTTCCTTATCATATCTAGCATCAAATAAAAATACAAAACACAACCAAATAGAATACAAATACGGATAAAAATATACGAAAACTTACATAAAAAGATACTAAAATCTAGGTGAAAATATCACTCATCACACCCCCAAACTTAAAGTGTTGTGCGTCCCCGTACAACGAAAATGATAAACCAAGGAGAGTGATTTTCACCTAGGAAAAGACTAAACGAACATAAGTAACAACACATCAAATAATAATAAGAATCACAATTTATGCTAAGTCATCCTACAACATTAGATTCATGACATGAAGAATTAACAAGTTCAATCACAAGAGAATATTAGTGTAATATAGTCTCTTTTTGGTCCAAGCCTCACATAGGTTATAAATGTCACTCAACACTCTTTAAAGTAGGATAAATCATCACTCATTAACCGATTAGCTCGACTCGCTATAAGCTTGCTCGTGGACTACATTCACAAACCACCAAAGTTTAAATTAATGATCAAAAAGGTCTTTAATTGGGATGTAATGATAGGCTCTTTGGTAGGGTAGGAAGAATGTGGATAATAGTGACTAAACAAGTGTAAGTAATCGAAGAGAAGGCCAATTTCCTCAACTTCTCCACTTTCCGTTTCTTCTTTTCTTTTCTTTATTACTCACAAGCACTAATCATCAACTT
This sequence comes from Pogostemon cablin, assembly GCA_023678885.1. NCBI lineage: Eukaryota > Viridiplantae > Streptophyta > Magnoliopsida > Lamiales > Lamiaceae > Pogostemon > Pogostemon cablin. The sequence goes on along the minus strand of CM042985.1, from coordinate 21,235,356 downwards.
CCTTGGATTTCTTTAACTTCTTTCAATGCATGCTTCCTTCTTTTGACTTTTAATACTTGAGCATTTCATTGTTTCTTTGCTCATTTTCTTGTTTTGAGGTTGCATGTTCACTCTTGTTTGCGCTATTTTCATCCTTTTTTTTCATTTGTTTACCATTTTCTTTTCTTCTTTTTCTTCCTCATCAAACCTTTCTAGCCACCATCTCCTCAATCACCCACACAAAGGGTATATATACATGGCTTAAGAAGGTAATCAAGGCTTGTAATGTGCTATATTCACAATAAAAAGGCTTAAAGGCTCAAAATGATTAACTAGGGATGATGTACATGGTAGGAAAATATATGGCAATGACTATGAATAACAAGGATGGCCTAAGATCATTTCACTAATCTCCACAAATCGGGCTCGTTCCTATAGTCCTTGAGCAAGTTCTAGCTTATCAAACACAACCAATCCACTCATGATGAAAAACCATGTATGCATGGTTGAGGCTCAAATTCTCACAAGCTTATGCATTGGACCTTAAGAAACTTATTACACCACATTCATCTCAAAATTGAACAAGTTAAGTAAAACATGTCACAATTCGAAAGTGTAGAGATTCTTAATCATAACTTGTCATCACTTACTACCACAACATATCACCACTCATGTTCAAAAATGACTCACAACATCCCAAAACAAACCACCAAACATACCAAGACAAAAATAAGAAAACACACAAAATATAAAATAAAGACTCAACAAACAAGAAACAAAACAAAAACACATAACATTCAAAAACAACAATCACCATCATTAGAAAATGAAGCACATATTCAATCATCCATAACAATGTAAGCTCACAATCATCCCCATCCTTAATTGAAAAGGAAACCTCCCAAAGGCATAACACATAAAGTAGCATGTTAATCCATCAATCCAAATCAAAATATGTCAAGCAACTAGAAGTGATAAGGTGTAGAGTACTCCCTCAATAGGCATTTGATAATGAAAGCGTTAGCTCCAAGCTCCATTCATGCTTCCAATACCTTTCACTCATGCTCAAAGACTCAACAAACACCATTAGCTCAACAATTTCATAAAAATATGGACAATCATGAACTTCAACACAACCAATCATACCAAAATCCAACCAAAACTCATGAGAAAAATTTTAAAATTGACCAATTTTTACAAGAAGACTTATCATTATCAAAATATCATCATATCAAGCACACTCAATTGGTGAGTCACACCACACACTCTCCCCCTAAACTTAAATCGAAACAAGTTGAGACTTAAGTTTGCAAAAAGTGGTGAGACTTATCCTTGTAGTTTCCATTGATGGTCTTCTTGTGGAGAAGCCATGAAACACTTCTCTTTTCTTCAATACGCTTTCTTCTCACGAGCTCAATCCACCTACATGACCAAAATCAACAAAAAGCATCAAAATATAAAAAGAATGGGTTGCCTCCCATTTAGCGCTAAGTTTAACGTCGTCAAGCCGGACGGAATTTTCATGCTCATCGAACCAAAGGATGGTCCATCCCACTTTCTCCTCGCATCCTCACTTTGAACAATAGCTTAGCCCTCTTTTTGTCCACTAATTCAACTTCTCCATTCTTGCTTACAAGCATCAAATCTTCATCAAGGAGTGATTTTAGTGGACTTTCTTTTTCTCCTTTATCGATTTTCCAATCAAGCTCCGATTCTTTCATCCTATTAATATCATAAGAAGATAAGTTAGCATTTGAAAATTTCATATAATCATGAAGAAATGAATTTAAATTGTCAAAGAGAAGAGAATCATGATCATCGAAATCATCCGGAGGCCTTGTATGATGAGGCTTGATCCCTTTATCTTTCTTGCACAAGAATGTGACATTCTCTCCATTTGAGCTCAAAGAAAGCTCTTCTCTCCCAACATCAATCTTTGCTCTTCCGGTGGCTAGAAATGGTCTTCCCAAAATGAGTGGAACTCGAGGGTCCGCCTTTACTTCCAACACCATGAAATCAACCGGGAAAGCTAGCCCCTTCACTTTCACCTCCACGTCTTCAACAATCCCAAGTGGCTTCACAACTTCACCATTTACTACTTCAAGACGGATAGTCGTAGGCTTTAGCTCTCCAATTTCAAGATCTTTAAACGTGGCATGAGACATCACGTTGACACTTGCCCCCAAGTCACACAATGCATCAAGGGTGCTTTTTCCTTCAAAATCACAAGGAATTATGAACTTCCCCGGATCACCAACCTTCGTAGGTCCCCCTTTTTGCATCGACTTACTCATTTCGGGTTGCTCCTCTTTCTTTTTCTCTTCATACTTCTTCTTGAGCGACATGACCTACTCCTCAAATTCCTTATTCTTCTCCTCCTTTACAAACATTTGTGGATAGGGAATAGGGAATGGAGTGATCGGGATACCCCAATAGTCACGTTTGTACTCTTCTTCTTTGACCTTCTCCTCTACTTTCTTTTCCTCTTGCACCCTCTTCCACTTGGGTATCCATTTAGGCCCCTTCTCTTCTTTCTTACATACTTCTTCCATTTCTCCAACAACCTTGCTTTCCACCAACCCTTCTTCAACCTTTCGTTTCTCTTTCATATCAACCAACAAACATTGAGCCTTTGGATTAACTTCGGTTGTGGCCGGAAACTTTCCTTTTTGTTGAGCACTCAATGAACTTGCCATTTGTCCAACATTGTACTCCAAATATTTGCATCTTCTATCACTATTTTCCTCAATAGCTTTGAATCTTCTTTCATTATTTTCCTCAATAGCTTTGAATCTTCTTTCATTAGCTTCATCTCTAGCTTTTTCCGATACTTCTCTAGCTTTGTTTGATGCAATCAATTGTTCAAGTAGCTCATCGGTTGATGCTCTTCCCTCATTGTTCGGTGTCTTAGCCCCCGGTTGATATCCCGGAGGATACGCAACCGCATTGCTAGGATTAGAGTAGGAAAAGTTACCATGCCTTTGTTGTTGTTGTGGGTATGAGCTTCCACTACTTTGACCATTGAAACCTCCTTGCCTTGGTGGATAGTTTCCTTGACTTTGGTTGAAACTACCTTGGAAATTATTTTGGTAATTCCCTTGGTAGTTTCTTCCTTGCATGTATTGCACATCCTCCACACGTGGCATTTTCATAGCCCATTGTTCCCCACTAACACCATTTGGAGGAAGCACACTTTGATCCATTTGGCCATCAATCATATTAACTCCTTGATTAGTCACTCCTTGTTTCAAACTCATTTGCTTCATTACCTCCGCTACTATTATTTCTATGCTTGGCATTTGTGGCTCAACATTCACACTCTTCACACTCGAGTGTTGCCCTTCATCATAGCTCTCAAATCCGTAGCATCCACTAACCCTCTCCGATGGCCATTGGTAGACATTTGTAGCAATTTCATCAAAAATCCTTGTAACAACAAATTTTGTATTTATAATAAAATAAACACAAGTTAATTACAAAGATAATCCGGATGGATTGAACTTAATAATTTAGGAAATAGTCTCTATCAATCCTCTGATTCTTCTCTCTCGAACCAACTTGGACTTTGACTGGTTGTGTTGACGGCGCTGACTGTGTTGACTGCGCTGACTTTGACTTTGTTGACTGGAGTGTACGCTGACTGTTTTGACAGCGTGTGTGGAGTCGGATCTTCAATTGAAGCTTGTCCGAGCTTGAATTTGGGACTTTGTAACGTTTATCTAGAGGCGTCGAGCCTTTGTTTGGATTAAACATATTTGATGTGAAAACACTCGATCTGAGGGGCTCAGCACCTTAATCCCGGATCATTTGCCATTCTTGTCTCGAAGAACACTGAAGAACTTAGTTTACGATGAACGCTCGATTTGGGGGGCTCCGCACCTTAATCCCGAATCGTTTGTCATTCTTGACTTGAAGATGCTTGAAGTATTCAAGGGAGCACTGCTCGTGTTCTTGATCTCTTCAGAGCTTTTGTCTTCAGATGCTTCAGTGTGTCTGTTGAATGAATGGGGAGACCCCTTTATATAGGTGAGAGGTGAAGACCCCCTCATAAATGTCCTGCGGAGTTATTTGGGCCATATCCTGTGGGCTTGGGCCTCCACTTGTTTGGGTTGTAATCAGGCCTATTTTATTTGGGCCTGATTTAATTTGTATGGGCTTGTTTGACTTCAGTCAGACCTCCTTTAATTTGGGGCTTATTTGACTTGGGTCAGGCCTCATTTAATTTAAGCTCCATTTAATTTGTTGGGCCCAAATTATTTATTAATTTACTTTAGGAATTAATTTATTTAAATTCCAAAATAAATTAATATTTAATTAATAAAATCCACATGTCGCCATTTAATTGGACCGTAAATTTTAATTGCTTACAAATGCCCCCTTGCGATTTGTTTCACGGACGCCATGTCTTGTTGTGAAGGAATCACAAAAGTTCCTTTTATTTTCAGCATTTATAATTTGGGCTTTTGCAATTGAAAAAAAAAATTACTTTTTTCCAAATAAACTTTTTTTCTTGGCCCAATTTTAAGTGGTCCAATTTATTTTCTTATGCCCAACTCCAAAATAGAATATGGAATAAATTTGTTTCTTGTCCACCAAGATAAGAGAATATGGGACATATTTTTTCTTGTTCACCAAGATAAGAGAATATGGGACATATTTGTTTCTTGTCCACCAAGATAATTTCCATAATTTGCTGCAGCCTCTTCACTATATAAGAAGGCCCAAGGTCTTTGATTTTTTTCACCAATCGAGTGTAAGACATTTACAGCTCTTCTTTCTTTTCTGCACTCACCGTTTTTTTTCTTCGAAGAGTTATTCTCCTTTGCTTTGCAAATTCCTTCATCAAGCATTGCCCACTATCAGTGTAAGCCTCAATCTTTTTAAATTTGCTTCTTTATTTCTTTATCATGTGAGAAATTTAGCAATAAGAGCATCGTATATGGCCCATATACTGTACTTTCGCATCCTTGTTCGGTTCTTATCACTGTACACTTTTTTTTGCTTCCTCGTATCTGTTTTTATTTCTTTTTTTTTGTCTGCCTTCTTTACTTCTGCCTTCTTTTTTCACTTGTCACTGTACAATTACATACTTGTGATTCTTTTTGTCAACCTCGTCCCTTGTCCCTTAACGGTTCTTGTCAACCTCGTCCCTTAATCGGTTGTCCCTTATCGTTTGTCCCTTAATGATTGTCCCTCGATTACCAGTTGTGTATTGCAATTGTCGGCTACTACAACAATGATTAGTGGCGAGGGTCATGAGTATTGATGGTTGGAACCTGATTCCGATGGCGACAGTGCGTGCGATGGCGCGGCAATCGATTCTCGACGGCTGATGGGCGCTAGCGGCGCTGGTGGCACATGATCGATTGGCTCCAGACTATTTGGCGTTTGCGACAAAACTAGCAATTGCTTGGTGGTCGACGACGAGCATTTCCGTGAAGGTGGAGATAGGCAGCGGTTGTTGCCTCATCCCTTAAAGTTTGGTCCCTCGGTTGCCCCTCGATTGTCCCTTATAATGGAATCGATAATTGTCCCTCGGTTGCCCTTTTATGGAATCAGAGGTTACCCCTCAGTTGTCCCTCGGCAACAGCTGTCTGTGGCGTGGGAAATGGTGGTCGCTAGTGGTGATCTATCGGTGGGTAGGTGCATCGATCCGGTGAGTGTGCTCAACGGTCGACAATGAGCAGTTCCGTAAATGTGGAGATGCTATGCAATTTCCTTCAAGAGAGTGGCACGAGGGGAGCTCGGCGGAGGTATCCGTTTAGTCTGATGGTGCGGATCTTGCGATGGACTCAACTGGCGAGTTTGTGCAGTGAATCTCCGGTATGACGTCGGCTTGCAGCGGGCGGCGGTGCGAAGAGCAGTGCAAAGTAGTGTTCTTGGTGATGGAAAGATGCGACAGCCCTCGTGATGGGACTCGTTCTATCGGCAGATGATGTTGGACACACGGGCTTTTTAGGCGAACGGCGATGGTTTATTGAGTGATGACAAACCCGGTCAGCCTTGCGTGGTGTTGCGGCGGCGGGTTCGACTGTGCGCGATGGTGTGTGTTTCCAGCAACAGCAGCGCATGATTCTGGATCGAGAGATTGGCGGCTGTCGGGCGCATGGGTGGCGTGTGATCCTGGCGACAGCGGCGCACGACTCTCGATTGGGGATCGCGAATGTCGTGTGCTGTCAGCTTCTGGACGAGCGGTAGAAGGGCGACGAATCTGATTGCTTAGGCGATGGAGAACTTCCGGCAAGCTCCGATCGACGACGAACAGCGCGCCTTTTGGCTGGGTCACGATTTTTTTTTTTCTGGATATTGTCTCTCGCGGCATGAAGAAATTTGCAGAAGTGAAAACTCGTGTGGGAGAATTAATCAATCACCATCAATTTTGACTTCCTAGCCAATTTTGACTCCCTTGGCCCAATTGATTTAATCACTTTGGGCTTGCCAACTTGGGCTTCCTTCAATTGCATGCTAAAGAACCACTTGGGCCCTATTATAAATTCATTTGTGCTCATATTTCCTTTATTCTTCTGCAGCCATTCTGGGCTTTTGAATTAGTTATTCTTGGGCTTGTTACAAATGGGCCACCAGTCCTTATAAATTAATTCGGGTTTGGTTCTATTTCTGGCCAATCACTCCCAATTCTCCAACTCTCCCATGGCTTGATTAGATACGATTCATACTTTTTAGTTTAAAATATTTAAACTAACACATGAATTAATTAATTTCATAACACTTCATTGCCATCTTAAGCTCCTCATATCATGCGTTTAATTTAGAATTTTCGAATTTAATTCAACTTCAAGATGGTTTACTTCGCTGGTACGGTCATAGACTCCAATAAGCACCAATTGATGATTCTTGACAATAAGAACTCATCATCCGATGGAGCAACTTATCTTCCGATTGAGAGACCCCTGATGGGTGCACCTATAGACAAAATTCCTCGCGAGAATAGCGAACCTGATCTAAAGACATGGACTGAAGATCTGAACTTGGGTGAAACCGAAGTTGTAATTTTGAAGACGATTAACTATACCGAAAATGAAAACCTTGACCCTTTGCCCACATTAGGGCGCCGAATAATTGATGATCATGCAGCGTGGGGCAATTCGGTGAATTTTCCTGGAGAATTCCATTGTACTCCTGGCTATTGGGAATGGACTGAAGTTGTCCTAAGCAGATATCATGACGATCTTGCAAGAATAAAGATTTATCACCCAATTTTTGCATCTTTATTCACATATGACTGCAACCAAGAGATCATCAAAGCTTTTTGTGAGGCGTGGTGCCCTGTTACCAACACTTTGCTCACTTCTTTTGGAGAAATATCAATTTCTCTATGGGATTTGTACAACTGGACGGGCTTGCCACTAGCCGGTCATTTATATGAAGAGGTTGTGCCCGATAAACATGAACTCTTCAATGATCGTGACCTCAATGGCTTACGTATTCCATCTAGTTGTCGGCACTTGCTGCATGCCTACCATAGACTTCGCAGTCTTGATGGTACTGACTCTATTTCACTCACTCGATGGGTAAAATTTTGGTTTTGTCGACCTATAACATATAAGAAACCTCCTGTACGTGTAGAGAAGAGTAGGAAGAACCACCGCAAGAAAACACACAACCCAAATGGGATTATTGGTGATCATAAGAAATGGACCTCTGCAGAAACAGTACCCTTCAAAATGCTCGGTATTGATGTTATGCACCAAGAGGAGACATATCTGGCTGCTTATCTGGCTTGCTGGCTTTGCTCTTTCGTACTTCCTACCGATGAAGTAGATTTAATACGTCCTGAAACCTTTAAGGTAGCGAGTTTGATGGCTACAGGAAGGTCAGTTAGACTTGTCGTCCCAGTCCTGACGAGTATCTATAGAGGCTTGAACAAAATTTCAAATGATCCTAGACCCTCTGAGATGAAGTCAACATTCCTCGTACACTTTGTGTATACCTGGTTGGCTCATTATTTCAATACTCATTATCCAAATCCACATGAACTGAAGATCCCTTTAATGGTAACATATTCAGGTGAGAATGGGGCAAAGTTCTTTACTCCAACTAATGCTCGCAAAAGACTTCAAAATGGAAGTAATGCTTCCTTGCTTTGTAATGTTCGCCGCATAAATAACCCAAGGGAGTATATTGATATTGACCAAGCATCTTGGCGTGATTGGGGTTTCTTCATTGCCATTCGTATGAGTTATCTCACTCTACGACAAAATGGGAGATTTTTTTTTGAACCTTACAGCCCACATCGATTCAGCCGTCAATTTGGCTTTTATCAAGAAGATACTCCAGGGAAACTGAGAACAGACCTTCGAGAGTCAACTTTAGAGCAAGGGCTCCAGCTTTGGAGGCGATGTATCTTACGTAATTCTCGCTCTAAAGCGACTTTTCCATGCGCCCCCACAGAGTTCAGAAACTTCTGCTCACCAAAGTATGCTGAGTGGTCCTCTCAAATTCATGGGACTTATTTTATAGATCATATGGCGGATCTAATCAGAATTGTTCCGAGCCACACCGTAGAAGAAGAAGTTGACATTATTGGCAATTCGGATAATGCCAAGATTGATGAAGCAACTGTATCGTTAGAAGCCCCACCTCCTCAGAAGGTGATTGTTGGAACGTCAGGTGTAGTAAAAAAAAGAAAGAGTGGTCTCTCTTATTCAAATGAGAGTAGCACAGACCGAAACTTGAAGAGGACCAAAAGAGGCGAATCTCCTGTGCACGTCCTGATAACTCAAACTGAGGTTTTCAATCCCTTTTTTAATTATGAATTCTATACTTCCATACATATAACTATTTTCTAATATCCCTTTTTTTTGTAGCATCTGGATGCTGTATTTGGCTCTGATTATGACGAACTTGAGGAAGAAGGATCAGCTTCCGCTGCAGCCCTTAAAGGCTTAGTAGATGATGTAAATCAAATTTCTCCTATTGTGCCCGAGTCTCATCCTCCAATTACTACAATGGAAGCTCCAGAAATTACAACATTTAACTTTGATGCCGAGATCACGGATGCTAGGAAACTAGTTAATATGAAAGTGTGGAAAAGCTTTCAAGATAAGTTGAAGAGGACTTATGTCAGCTCCTTATCTTCTATGCGGAATGAGGGACTCAAAATGGTGAATAATTTCAAGAGCGCTCCAGAGATTGACGGATCTGCTTTAGAAGCATCATTTGACTTCTTATTTACTAAAGCTGATGTGTATGATGCCGTGAAGATAAAACTTGCTGATGGGCTGTCCAGGAGAGAAGCTAATAAGCGCCTGACCGATGCAAGGAAGCGTGCTGATGAACACAAAGGCAAAGAAGCTGTAGATATCAAGCAATTGCAAGAATCCGAGACTAGGTTGAAGCAGATTGCGGAAGAAATTGAGACCCTGTTGAAGGAGAAGGAAACAGTATCCCGAAAGGTTGAACGTCTTCGTGAATCCGTTCAAAATGCAAAGCTTGGAGCCCAAACTGCTGCCAGGGACATTGGTGTACTAAAGAAAATACCTATCCTAGAAGATTCCATTGCTGATGAATTAAGGACTGTTACACAAGCTTTGGAGGCCGCTCGAGATGAGTTATCCAGTATGAATATTTTTCATTAGTTTGTATTGAAACCATTTCATTTCAATGTCTTTTTTTTGAACTGTAATGATATTATCAATAAAATCCATATTCTCTCTTATCTTTTTTTCTCTTCTTATTCATCACTGCATCTTTGGCTTTGCTTTACTGCTTTTAGGATGTTTACCTGCTGCCTTTATATCTTAATTTGCTTTTTGCTTCACAAATTTGATACAAATAAACGAAAACATGACTGAACTTAACAAATGTTAAGCTGCCTACGTATCTCTTTAAAGAGAATCAAGTCATAACGTAGTTCAAAGGGACATGGTTTTTGATTGGGGTGCAGTGCACAGTTTATACTCATGCGGGCCAGGAGTGTGTCGTGCACAGTTTATACTCGTGCAGACCAGGAGTTTGTCGTACACAGTTTATACTCGTGCGGACCAGGAGTATGTCGTACACAGTTTATATTCGTGCGGACCAAGAGTAACATGCAGTTTAGGCTCGTGCGTCATGGAGCGTGGTGTTCGAATTTGCTGACAACTTATACTCATGTCAATGAGTCTTGAATTTGAACTTGTAGACAGTTTATACTCGTGTCAAGGAGCCTTGTATTATTTGTGTCAGATAGTTTAAACTCATATCAAGGAGTATCATGTGGACAGTTTTAGCTCATATCAAGGAGCGTTGTATCTTGTAGTTGTTTTACGCGTAATAGCGTTTCAAGAATTTCCCATTTATGGGGCCAATATTTATGCCATCTTCTGATATCAACTTGTAGGCGCCATTTGTGTATACTTCCTTTACAACATGAGGGCCATCCCATTTTTGGAGAAACTTATTTCCAACACGATGTGTGACCACAATAGGTCTTCTCACGGCAAGCACCAAGTCGCCAACTTGAAAAGAACGTATCTTCACCCTTTTGTTGAATGTTCTGGATAAGCGATATAGATAACACTCAAGTCTTTGTTGTGCCTCTAACCTCTTCTCATCTAGAGCTTCTAACTCTTGAAGGCACAACTTTGCATTTTCTTCTTCGGTTAAGCCTTCTTGTATGGCCATCCTTAAAGAAGGAATTTGTTTCTCGAGAGGTACCACAACTTCAACACCATAAAACAAAGAATACGGAGTAGCCTGAGTAGGAGTACTATAGGTGGTGCGGTACGCCCATAAAGCTTCATTTATTCTTTCATGCCAATCTCTTTTAGACTTGGAGACCACCTTCTTCAACAGACTGCACAGGGTTTTGTTGAATGCTTCAGCTAGACCATTGGCAGCTGCATTATACATTGACGACTTCCTTTGTTTGAAGTCGAACTTCTCACACAACTTATCGATCCAGCTGTTACTGAATGGCTTTCCATTATCGGTGATGATATAGCGGGGAACACCATATCTGTAAATGATGTTGATCCGAATGAAATCAGCAACAATTTCCTTCTTTACTTCCCTCAAAGGCACAGCATCAGCCCATTTGGAAAAGTAATCGGTGGCAGCAAGGATGTAGAGATGACCACCAGAAGATTTTGTGAGAGGCCCTACCACATCTAATCCCCAAGCATCAAAAGGCCATGAAGCAACTGTCGGGTGCAAAGGCTCCGGAGGTTGATGGATCAAGTTCCCATGAAATTGGCAAGCCTGACATTTTTGTGCATACTCCATGCAATCTTTCACCATTGTTGGCCAATAATAGCCCATTTTTTTGACTCTGAAGTGTAGCTTTGGCCCAGACTGATGAGCACCGCAAATTCCGGAATGAGCTTCCTCCATTGCTTGAACAGACTCTTCTTTACTTAGGCATCTCAAGAAAATTCCATCAAATGATCTTCTATACATTGTGCCTTTGAAGTAAATAAATCGAGGTGCCCGACGTCGAATATCAACCCTTTGACGTGGCTCATTTGGCAATTTATCATACTTGAGATAATCGATGAGTGGTTGACGCCAATCCTCTTCTTCAATTTCGAAGACCTCCACCAAATGATTTTCAACTTCTTCATAATCATCATCCTCGAAGATTGGTGGTACAACCCAACTTTTGCACACTGAAATTTGAACTTGCGCCTCCGGCATAGCTATATTTGATGCTAGCTTGGCGAGGGCGTCAGCTTGCTTATTCTCTCTTCTGGGTAAATGCTCGATATCAACATCACCAAGCCAGCTCATCAGCTTTTGAGCATACTTGTGGTATGGGAACAACTCAAGCTTCCTTACTTCATACACCCCAAGTAGTTGGTTTATAACAAGTAACGAATCACCATACACTTTAAGGTGTAATTGCTTTATATCGACAGCCATCTCTAAACCAAGTATGAGTGCTTGATACTCGGCTACATTGTTAGAGCAGTTTTCTGTTAAGGAAAATGAGAATGGCAAAACTTCGCCACTGAATGTTACGGATACGACTCCAGCACCTGCCCCTTCCCTATGAGATGCTCCATCAAAATTCATTTTCCAATGAGAAGCTATCTCCACAGCGAAAGCATCTTCATCAGGGAGTTCATCAGACAGTTCCAATTCTGCAGGCATTGGATGATCAGCTAGAAAATCTGCCAACACTTGTCCTTTTAGGCCTTCTGAGGGACATATACAATATCAAACTGTTGAAGTTGGAGATACCACCTGGCAAGCCGATCTGAGAGTACTGGTTTTGACATAACGAACTTTAGTGGGTTAGCTTTTGAAACTAGCCGAACTGTATGAGCTTGGAAGTAATGTTTCAACTTCTGAATCACGAAGATAAGGGCCAAGCAGATCTTCTCAATTGGTGAATATTTCAACTCGTTTGGAGTCATGGTTCTACTCAAATAGTAAAGGGCAGTTTCTTTGCCATCATCATTCTCTTGTGCGAGTAAAGCTCCAACAGAACACTGGTGCCTTCATCAAGTACTCTTTAATGCTATTGAAAGCATTATTGCAATCTTCATCCCATTCAAATATACTGCCTTTCTTCATGAGATGACTAAACGGTTGACATCGACCGGCCAAGTTTGATATGAATCTTCTCAAGTATGCCAATTTTCCTTGCAGACTTTTGAGTTCATGGATGTTCCGAGGCACATGCATCTTCATGATTGCATCAATCTTCGCCTTTTCAATCTCGATTCCTCGACGGCGAACAATAAATCCAAGAAATTTTCCGGATGTAACCCCAAATGCACACTTGAGTGGATTCATCTTGAGTTGATGCTCCCTTAAGTGCTCAAACACTCGCCTTAAATCATGGAGATGATTTTTCTTTTTCTTTGATTTCACCACAATGTCATCAACGTAGCATTCGACGATCTTATGAAGCATGTCATCAAATATCTTCTGCATAGCTCGTTGATAAGTAGCACCAGCATTCTTTAAGCCAAATGGCATCACATTATAGAAATATATTCCTTTCGGAGTACGAAAGGCTATTTTCTCTTGGTCTTCGGGAGCCAGACCAATCTGATTATAGCCAGATGACCCATCCATAAACAAAAGGACCTCATGCCCCGTTGTTGCATCTATCATGAGCTCAGCAATTGGCAGTGGGAAGTCATCTTTCGGACACGCCATGTTCAAATCCCGAAAATCAACACATACTCTGATTTGCCCATTTTTCTTTCTCACTGGCACGATGTTAGAAATCCATGTAGGATACTTGACTTCTCTGATCTTGCCTGCTTCAAGAAGCTTATTAATTTCATCTTCAATTAATGGAATTAACTCTGGTCGAAATCGACGCTGCATTTGCTTAATTGGCCGAGTTCCCTTTTTGATGGACAAATGATGCACTGCGATCTTTGGATCCAAGCCTGGCATTTCTTTATGCGACCATGCAAAGACATCCCAAAATTCTCGTAAAAGGCTGATATATTGTTCTTCTTCCTCATTACTTAGCAGGGCACTTATGTAAGTAGGACGTGAGTCACTTTCGTCACCTAAGTTGATTTCTTTCAACTCATCAACAGTGGCTTTCACACCCTCCTCAAATTGCGGAGGGGCATCCTCGGCATCCACTTCCTCCACTTGAGAATCCTCAAGAGCAGTGATATGGTTGGTGGAAGCTACACTTTCTTTATCATCATCATTGTCTTCTTTAGTAAAGACAATTGTCTGCATCTTAGCCTTCAACTCTCTTCCACATGAGACTGTCAAGATATTTCGCCTCTTCATACGAGAAGGGATTCGACTTCGGAGTTTTGGGAAGCTAGAAGACTTGAAATTATTTTTCTTCTCAATCTTGTTCCTTTCACACGGTCCGAGCCTTTCGAAAACACTTCCAAGCCTTTCGAAGACAGAACTCCTCTTGATTTTTCCTTCCACTTTCTCCTTCTGTGATATAATTTGTGTTTGCTCTTCTGATTGCTATGCGGACTGGCTTTTGAGGGACATATTCCAAACCTGGCTTAGCATTCTTGACAGTGTGGCCACTATTTTTCAACGTTTTCTTAGTGGCATTGAGCCCATGTTCAGATGAGACGACAGTCTCTTGAGGCAACTTGCTCATCACCGGTTTCTCCTTTGGTTCATACCCAGCTTTCTTGAGGAGCTTGAAAGCTTGCGGGCCATATGACTTAGATATTTCTGCTTCAAATACTTCACCATGCTCGGTTTTTGCTCCTTCAATAGGACGTACAAATCCTTTGAGCGGTGGAGAAGAAGTCTTACCTTCATCAATTTTTGTTAAAGGCAATGTCAATTCTTCCAGGGCCTCAAGCTCTTTGCCTTTGTTCTTCTTGAGAGTGGTGGATGATGTGCTACCTTCCTCCTTTATTTGTTTACTGCCCCCATTATCTTGTGCTGGGGCTTCTTCTCGGTTCACTTCCTTTGTATTCTTGAAGAAGTATTTAGCATCAGCAAAGTAAGATTCAGCTTCAGTAAACGGCTTATCATCGCCGAATACCCTTTTCACACTGTTGCCTTCACTATACTTGAAATACTGGTGTAATGTAGAAGGGACCACACCATTCTCGTGCAGCCATGGGCGCCCCAAAAGCATATTGTATGAAGTTTTTGCGTCTATGACATGGAAGAGCACCGTTGATCTCATCTCATCAATCATCAAATTGAGAACAATCGTGCCGAGAGTCCTTTGCCCTTCATGATTGAACCCTTGGATCATCAATCTGCTATGATTGAGTTCATCCACCGGTATCTCTAACTTTTTCAACATTCTTAAAGACAGAATGTTTACTGCTGAGCCTCCGTCAACAAGTATATGCTTTACTTGCAGCCCTTGCGTATAACCAGTTACAAATAGAGGTCGGCTGTGAGGCTGTGAACCCAACAACATGTCTTCATCTATGAAGGTCACCTTCATAGAATAAGCTTTTTCCTTATTCTCAACTCGTTCATCTTCATTGTCCTCCTCACTCACCGCATGACAAGAGCCTTCATTGTGAACTTCTTTTATGGAAGCGAAGTTTGCGGCCACTTCATCCTCCAACACAATCTTTCCCTCCTTAGTCAACTGCATGATCTTTTCCTTGAAGATGAAGCAATCATGAATGGGATGACCCACCAATCTATGTTACTTGCAATATTTTGGGTCATTGGTTAAACTCGCTTCCTCTGGACATTTCATTTCGGGGAGTTCGATGAGTTTGTCTTTCATCAGATCATCAAATATGCCAGAAACATCAGAGTTCAGAAATGGATACTCTTTTTCTTGCATCTCCTTCACGGTCAACCTTCTTTGCCCCCACTCTTGGGTAACTTGTTTTCTTTTATCTTTCTTGTCATCTCCATTCTTTCGAATCTTGACTGTAGCAGTGTTTATGGCCATTGATTCTTTATTGGAGTTTCTTGCATAAGGCTTGCCCCCTTTCTTGGCTTCTTGTCTGTCTTTGGACTTGTAAGAATCTGACACTGGTGAGTGTTTGATTCCACTGGCTGCCATGCTCAATTCCATATCATGAGCTCTCGTAGCCAACTCCTCGAATGTCTTTGGCTGAATCCCTTTGAGTATGTAGAGTAAATTCCACTCCATCCCTTGGATACACATTTCGATAGCAGACTCTCCGGATAATCGGTCTTTGCAATTTAAACTCAAGTTTCTCCATCGATTGATATAATCAATCACAGGCTCGTCCTTCAATTGGCGAGTATTAGTTAGCTCAGTCATGCTAACGGTTCTCCTCGTGCTGTAGAAACGATTGAGGAATTCATATTCCATTTGTGCCCAACTGTCGATGGACTCAGGCTGCAAGTCGATATACCAATCAAAGGCATTTCCTTTGAGAGAGCGAACGAATTGCCTCACCATATAGTTTTCATAAGTACCAGCATCATTGCACGTCTCAATGAAATGTGCCACATGCTGTCTGAGGTTTCCTTTACCATCAAATTGCTGGAATTTAGGAGGCTGATAACCAGGTGGCAACCTTAAGTTATTCACTCTTTTTGTGTAAGGCTTAACATAAGTGATGGTAGGCTTGGCATTCTCTTCAAACCTTTCTTTTATTGTTCCAAGTATAATATCTTTGAGTTGCTCCACTTGGAGCATTCCATCAGCTGAAAGTTGCACTCTTCTTTCAGTTTGCTCTTTTTCAGTAGTTTGGTGTTTTGTGAACTCTTCCACCTCACTCTCATCCACAACTCCTTTTCCGTTTGCATGGCTAGTCTCCGCAATGTCTCTTTTTTCCATCAATTGGGAGATCTTAGTATCTTGAGCTTCTATATGTTTCGTGAGCCCTTCGATAGCTTTTATCATATTTGCTAATTGCTCCTCAATAGTTGTAGTGCCGGCCATCATTACCGGGGCTGTAATTGAGTCCGATGAAGAGCTTGAGGATGAACGAGGGTGTGAGCATGCAGAATCTTCATCACTATCCTCTTTCATGGGTAGCTGTTTTCTTGAAGCCATTTCAACCGAAAAGTTAGAGCCGGAGGAGGCCTCTGACTGAGCTTTCATCGACATACTCCTTGTAACAACAACAACTTGTTCACTCAACGAGGCGGAGAGCTTGGAGGCAGAAGTCATTCCTACTGTGATCTGACAGGAGTCATGTTGTATCTTTGTAGGGAGAAGAGATGAGAGGTAGAGAGGTCCCACTGGGCGTGCCAAAATTTGTAACAACAAATTTTGTATTTATAATAAAATAAACACAAGTTAATTACAAAGATAATTCGGATGGATTGAACTTAATAATTTAGGAAATAATCTCTATCAATCCTCTGATTCTTCTCTCTCGAACCAACTTGGACTTTGACTGGTTGTGTTGACGGCGCTGACTGTGTTGACTGCGCTGACTTTGACTTTGTTGACTGGAGTGTACGCTAATTGTTTTGACAGCGTGTGTGGAGTCGGATCTTCAATTGAAGCTTGTCCGAGCTCGAATTTGGGACTTTGTAACGTTTATCCAGAGGCGTCGAGCCTTTGTTTGGATTAAACGTATTTGATGTGAAAACACTCGATCTGGGTGGCTCAGCACCTTAATCCCAGGTCGTTTGCCATTCTTGTCTCGAAGAACACTGAAGAACTTAGTTTATGATGAACACTCGATTTGGGGGGCTCCGCACCTTAATCCCGAATCATTTGTCGTTCTTGACTTGAAGATGCTTGAAGTATTCAAGGGAGCACTGCTCGTGTTCTTGATCTCTTCAGAGCTTTTGTCTTCAGATGCTTCAGTGTGTCTGTTGAATGAATGGGGAGACCCCTTTATATAGGTGAGAGGTGAAGACCCCCTCATAAATGTCCTGCATTCATATTGGTCCAGAGTTATTTGGGCCATATCCTGCGGGCTTGGGCCTCCACTTGTTTGGGCTGTAATCAGGCCAATTTTATTTGGGCCTGATTTAATTTGTATGGGCTTGTTTGACTTCAGTCAGACCTCCTTTAATTTGGGGCTTATTTGACTTGGGCCAGGCCTCATTTAATTTAAGCTCCATTTAATTTGTTGGGCCCAAATTATTTATTAATTTACTTTAGAAATTAATTTATTTAAATTCCAAAATAAATTAATATTTAATTAATAAAATTTACATGTCGCCATTTAATTGGACCGTAAATTTTAATTGCTTACAATCCTTATAGCCCTTTCCGGAGTCACTCCAAGTACGGATCCACCCGCCGAAGCATCAACAAGCACTCTTTGACCATTTACCAAACCTTGGTAGAAAAACCCCACTTGTTGATTCTCCGAGAATCCATGTTGAGGACACTTGCGTAGTATTTCCTTAAATCTTTCCCATGCTTTGTAAAAGCTTTCTTGAGGCAATTGCTTGAATTGAGTAATCAAGCTCTTCATTTGAAGTGTCTTGGAAGGTGGGAAATACTTGTTCAAGAACATTTGTGCAAGTTCCTCCCAAGTGTTGCACATTCCCGGAGTAAGAGTAGATAACCATGTGCGAGCACGATCTCTCAAAGAAAACGGAAATAACCTCATTTTGATGCAATCCTCGCTCATCCCATTCATCTTCACGGTGTTAGCAATCTCAATGAATTGAGCTAGATGAGCATTAGGATCTTCATTCGAAATTCCACTAAATTGTTACTCTCTCACCAATGAAATCAAGCCCATTTTAAATTCAAAGTTGTTGGCATGAATTGGTGGTCCCATCATTTGTGGCATTGCTCTTGGCATAAAGAAATCCCGGATCACCCTTTGATCATTTTGCATTCCATGTTGCACCGGAGGTGGTGGTGGTGGTACATATGCTTGTTGAGAAGGAGCATAAGCTTGTTGAAAGCCTTGTTGCCTTAGAACTTGTTGCACCATTTGTTGAAGCAAAGCTTGGTTGTTCATAGCTCCATAATTTTGATAGGCTTGTTGAGGAAGATTTGCATTGAATTGAGGTGCGTTGTCATGCACGTTCATATTGTGTCCTCCTTCCCCATCATGCTCTATCTCCACACGATTATCCTCTTGAAAGTTCTCCATTCGCTCACTATTTTTGTTCTCCTTTCTTCTCCTTCTCAACTTATGCTCAATCTCCCAATCGATAGGTTCTACTTGTTTCCCCTTGGATCTTGTTTGCATACACCTCCAAAGCAAAAGAAGTTAGAACAAGGTTTCACAAAGCAAATACAAGTAAACAAATAAAATAAAAAATGTCTCTATTAAGATTACTCAAAATGATCCTTCGTCAAACTACTAGCAACCTCCTCCCCGGCAACGGCGCCATTTGATTAGTCTTAGTTTAGTGGTATGACCAACTAAAAATTATCGAACCTCAGGGAGGACGGCACTAGAGCTCAAGCGATCTCATGTTCATTGTAATTTTATAGAGACGGATATAAATGGAGGGGTGATCAAACAAGAAATTAAATCAATCAATGCAAACAAGATTAAATGATTAGATGAGTGGTTTTTCAAATTAAGCAAGGGTGAGATTAACAACAATCAAGGAGTGGTAATTTATATATTCATGCATTCAAACTCATATGGTTTAAGGCTTGACTAAGAGCTAACACTAATGTCACCTAAGCTTCCTCTCGGAATGGGTAGGATATGATCTTATAAAGGTTCCATGGTTAGTTCTCAATTAAATCATTCCAACTAGTTACTAGATTCAATTAAGAGTCCCTTCACATAATCTATTGAATTCTTAATCTGATAAATGATATGTTCTATCAAAGGGTTCTAAACTATCAAGGACTTCTCAATCTCTTCATAATCTATAATGCACATGAAGTGTTTGATGAAATGATTCACTTAACTATCCTAAATATGCAATTGACTTCTCAATCTAATCACATGCTTAAAATAATTAAACACACAAAACATCATCAACCTCAAGATATTAAACATCAATGATAGAAAATCAATTACCAAATTCACACATGAATTTAAGTACATGAATATCACAAATTATTCAACTTCTATCATGTTGCTAATCTCACAAAGGAGATTAGCCTACAATCATCACAAGTTCCATAACATAGACATTAGGAATCTTACAAATCATTGTAAACTAAAAGGTTTAACACTAAATCAAGATGAAAACTCCCTTGGATTGAATCCAAATGAATCTCCTTCCTTCCTTGAGTGAAATCCTCCTCTTCTTTGCTTCCTCACTTGATTTGAAGATGAAATGATGGTGGATTTATGAAAGGATGATGATAGATGATGAATGGATGAAGAAAAGGTGTAAAATGAAGAAAATGGTGTGTGAGGTGTGTGTGCAGGGCTGGAATTCGGATCTCCCTGTAAAATGTTGAATAAAGGGGTATTTATACCCCTTGGGAAGCTTCTAGAAGGATTCTGATTTTTGACAGAATTTACACCTACACGGCTCGTGCTCTGCACACGGCCACAGGGGTGGCCGTGTTGTGTAATCTGGTGTCCACGCACGGCTTTCGTTACAGGCCCGTGTTTGGTACACGGCCCGTGTTTCTGCACTGGACACGGGTCGTGTTTCCGGGCTTGGCTGGCCGTGTTGTGCTGTCTGCTTCACTATTTTGGCTCGTTCTTCCTCGTTTCAGCTCCGAATTGAGATCCGCTTTTTCCTATGCCTTCCTTATCATATCTAGCATCAAATAAAAATACAAACACAACCAAATAGAACACAAATACGGATAAAAATATATAAAAACTCACATAAAAAGATACTAAAATCTAGGTGAAAATATCACTCATCAGAAATATAATAGGAAATATGTGTTTTCATGGATTTCACACAATGTAAGATGGATATTTATATAATTTCCTGGTCAGTGCTTTTAGAAACATCTTAGCATTTTTCTCAAGGTTTTCTATCCTGGATGAATCTAAGTTTCCTTCTAGTTCAGTGGTTATAGAAGCATATATGCAATGTTCACAAGTAAGCTTGAATCTCAACCTATAGCATTGCGAAAGTTATGTATGTCCTACATGACCTACCTATTCAGGTAGTGTTGTCCACAACAGTCTCAAATCTTAGCATATAGCAATTCAAATTTATGCATGTCATATATGTAAGTAGTAACTTATGAGTGGAATGAATTAGGTATTCTGAGTATGAACCTGCATTTCATCTTCCATTATCTTTTTTCCAGTAGTAGCTAGTAGCATTGCAGCTTCTTGCTTTTTAAATGTAGCTTCTAAAGTCTCAGTGTCATCATGGGTTAGCATGATGAAGGTCACGCTGTATGTGTCATGTGTTACATAGTTACAGGGTGTGTGTTGTGTTATAAGATTGGTTAGTAGAGGGAGTAAAGTGTCTTACATTGGCTTTGGACATGAGAAATTATTTCCGCAGTAGAGACAATTGAATACCTGTCCATAAGAAGCCCCACATGGTTGTGAGCATTCTGGGCACCCTAGGAAGTAGAAGCGCTGTTGTGGGTCTGTAATCTTCATGTATCCTTTCAGCCAAAATGACTTTGTTTGCTGATTGGATTGTATGCATTTTAGTATAGAGGTTTTGCTATATTAAAGCTAAAATGTTAGAATGGAATGCACATTTTTATTACCATTTCAGGTAGATCAAAAATTTCTTTGATGACCTTTATCTGGGAGGGACTGTTGAGGGTAGTCTCTGCGCTGGTTTTCTTTTCTTACAGTTTGTCCACAATCACCTTTTTATGTATCCTTTGTTTCCTTGTAACCTGTAGATGTGTGTGTATGTAAACGAGGTGTGTTTCATGTAAGGGAAATATTGTGTAACGTGCGAAAGTGTAATGGTAATATGATGCAGAAAGAGAATAGTACCATGACTATAAGTTGTTTGGATTTCTCCAAACTCTCGCACTTGTTGATATTGTACGAACTCTTCTAATTCACGCATTCCTGCACTTATGTAGTGAAAAATTAAATTGTATAAATTTAAGCGCAAATATACATGCAAATATTTAACCATAGAATAACACAAAACATTCCTCCATTTGCGGAAGAAATCAATCAAAAGTAAATTTGTTTTACTAAATAAGTTTTGAAAAAAATTGGGTTTTTAAGAAGAGAGCCTGAAGCACAAGTGTGCATGATTACACTTTTGCAAGAACATGTGAATAAATATGGATGAGAGTTAAGGACTCTATTTCTCAACTACCAAAGAACTTTCTAACTGCTCCCTTATTTAAATGACACAAAAAGCCTCACACCCCAGTTGAGTCATTGTTTGCGCAACGAAATTTCGGAAACCCTAGGGGGCGAAATTTTGCTCTCAACTTTTCTCTCCCGAAACTCGCGGCTGGCGGCGCCTCTCGCCCTCAGCCCGTCGTCGTTCACCTTCAACCGCCGCACATGTTCACCGCTTCTTCCCTTATTGCCGGCGCTCCTCGCCGTCAACGCCCGACTGATCGCACCGCTCCCCACGACGGTGTCAGAGGGTTTTCCTCCATTCATGCTCTCCGCCTAGACTTTTCTTGATGGGCAAGAAATCTAGAAGCAGGACACCTACAAGGGCGCTGCCGGATTTGCATGTGGAGGACGACTCGTTCAAGTCGGTGAAGGACCAGACGAAGGAGATTGAGAGGAAGAAAACACGGAAAGAAGCTGTCTTGGTGGACAATCCATCGCTGGATGACGGCGCCGCCTTGGCAAGGGCCATCGTGGCCGACCGGACGGAGATGGAAACGGAGGAGGACGTGGATGCCATGGCTCTTGTCGTGGTGGACACTCCGGATGGCACCGCGTCCGACAGCCCCACTCGAGGCCTTGTCAATACGGTCATAGAAGGTTCAACCCCCGACGCCCCCATCGTCCGTAACCCTAGCCCTAGGCGGAAGGTGTCGGCGGACGGGAGGCGTAGCACCTCGTCGAGCGCTTGGCGCAGGCTGGAGGTGGATTCGCCCGCATCTTCACCTTCTCGGCAGGCAGGCGACATCCTAGGCTAGGCGCTGGAACTCGGCGGGATGGCGAGACCGCCGACCTTTCTCGGCAGATTGGTGCGGGACGTGGTAGCGCCGAGGCTTCTCGGCAGGATGACATGGGCTTCCGGCAGGCGCTGGTAGCCACTCGGCAGGAGGAGTCCAGACGCAACCCTGGCTCCCCGTCTCGGTAGAACGCACCTGGCGTGGGCGGCACTTATCGGCAGATGCCGGGCACAAACTCTCGGCAGGCACCGGGCGGCAGCTCTCGGCAGGAGCCGGGTGATGTGACCATGGGCGGGGTTCCTCGGCAGGGCCCGGACAGGCGGGCGGTACGAATCAGCGCAGGGGACAAGGTGGATCGGGGAAGGGTTCCGCTCCCAAGGAACCGATAGACTACTCCAAATTTATCAACAAGAACAACATTGATCCGGATAGAAAACTCGAATACATCGCACCCTGCGATGGAGTGGCCTATCTAGATCCGAAAGATGACTCAGATGCATGGAAGTTCACTCTGGTTGGATACTTTTCGGGGCGTTTTCCAGGGATGCAGGCTCTCCACGCCATATGCAGGTCCTGGGCCGTTAAGTACACACTCATCATGCATCAGTCGGGGTGGATTATTTTCCATCTCTGCTCGGAGGAGGATGTCAATAGGGTTCTTGATAAGGCCCCACACTCTATATGGGAGAGGTATCTCATGCTAGAGAGGCTTCCACGAGCCTTTCAGTTCGATGACCGAGAAATCTCTCACGTTCCAGTTTGGATACGCCTTCCATCCTTTCCTTTGGAATTGTGGACGAAAAATCACATCAGTAAGATTGCCTCTTTGGTCGGTCGACCTATTATGGTAGATGATATCTCGGTGAAGGCCGATCGGGTATCGTATGTTCGAGTGCGTGTGGATATTGATGTATCGTTAGAACTGCCCAAAGAGGTCACCTTCAACTATCGAGGTGCCAACTATACCCAAACTGTACTGTATGAACGTCTCCCAGCGTATTATACAAAGTGCAGAAAGTTTGGTCATCTGGTAGGAGATTGTGATGCAGGGGATGAGAGGAATAATGGGGAGAAGGAAACGCCTGTCCAGGCCACACACGCTGAGAACGGTGTGGATGAAGACGGTTTTCAACAGGTTGGGTCGAATAAGAAAAAGAAGGCGAGAAGCAGAAGCAGGAAGAAAAAGGGCACGGCTGCCCCACCTGTTAAGCAACCGAACACTGTAGTTTCATCGGGGAGATATCAAATCCTCGATCCTTTGGATCCTGATGATTCTAGGATCAACAGACGGGAAGGAAAATAACCCACTCAAGTAAACACAAAGAAAACTTGGGCGTCGGAGACAGAGGATGAGGATGAGGAGGCCGTTGGATGAACGGGACGCTCCCCTCTACCTAGCGTACCACCGAGAGCTGATGGAAGAAAGCGAGGCACTGGAATCATCATCCGGGAGCCGCCGGATCAAGGGAATGGACCGGGACGAGACGGGGGCTCTTCCCCCAATGTTCGTCAATGAAGTTACTCACGTGGAATGTGCGAGGGCTTTCAGCCTCTCGAGCACAGCGAGCAGCCCGCAGGTTAGTTCGCAAGCATAATGTGTGTCTGGTTGGTTTTCTAGAAACTAGATTGTCTGTGGATAATGTGTTCGACATAGTGGGTAGAATTGTTCCAGGATGGAATGTTGTTAATAATTTTGATATTGTTGATGGGGGGCGGATTTTGGTTGCGTGGGATTCCACCTTGCTTGCTCTTAGTAATGTTGTGCTCCACGAGCAGTGTATTTCTGGTTTGGTTCGCTGTTTGATTTCTCAACAGGAGTTCCGCATCAGTGTAGTTTACGCCCATAATGGCGTAGTTGACAGGCGTAGGCTATGGTCACATCTCTCATTGGCTGTTCTAGCAGTTAACTCTCCCTGGATCCTCCTGGGCGACTTTAACTGTGTTAGGAGACCGGATGAGCGTTCTGAGATCGTTCCTTCTCATAGGAACTGGAAAAGGGTGGATTTTGAGGAGTTGTGTATTGAATTGGGTTTGGATGATGCCAAGTCTAAATGGTGCTTCTTCACCTGGACTAATGGCAGGACATGGAGTCGTATTGACAGAGTACTGGTGAACTCAAACTGGGATGCCAGGTCGGGGGTTGTGGAGGCCGAGTTCCTGCCCATGGGGGCCACCTCGGATCACTGCCCCGCACTAGCAACAGTGCTTAATGCGGAGCAGTCAAAGGGGAAACCGTTCAGATATATGAACATGTGGAGTAAGAGTAGTAGTTTTATGGAAGTTGTGAGCGAGACTTGGGACTCACAAATTTGGGGCACCGCTCAATTCAGTTTATGTCGTCGGCTGAAATTACTCAAGCCAAAGTTACGTCTCCTTGACAAGAGAGATTTTAGCCACATAGCTGAAAGAGCAGAGAGAGCTAGAGTGGAACTCGACAGACTCCAGCTGGATAGCCAGGCTGATCCGGGTAATGCTGAGAAATGGGAGAGGGTCCGTGAGGCGGCAAAGAAAGTTGATTTCCTATGCCACGCCGAACACCTTTTCTTCTCTCAGATGACCAGAGGTGAGTACTTGATTAATCAGGATAAACTCACAAAGTTTTTCTACAAGAAGATTAAGTCGAACAGCGTGAGGAATGTCATCTCATCCATTCGCACCGAATCCGGGCGTACTTCTTCCCGTGATGAGGTGGTGGATGAATTCCTTACGTACTACAGAGACTTGTTGGGTACTGCAGGACAGTGTGTTGAGATAGATGATAGTGTGTTCGAGTGGGGCACCTTGCTGTCTGATCAGCAGGCCCAAGAGCTTGTTGCACCTATTACAGCCGAGGAGATTAAGGAAGTGGTGTGGAGGATGAATGGAGATAAAGCCCCTGGGTCGGATGGGTACACGGCCACCTTCTTTCGAGATGCATGGGACGTGGTTGGTTCGGATGTTGT
Source organism: Pogostemon cablin (assembly GCA_023678885.1). Lineage (NCBI taxonomy): Eukaryota > Viridiplantae > Streptophyta > Magnoliopsida > Lamiales > Lamiaceae > Pogostemon > Pogostemon cablin. The sequence goes on along the minus strand of CM042985.1, from coordinate 21,210,162 downwards.
GGCTGCCGTCCAGGAGTTCTTTCAATCTGGGCAGCTGCTGAGACAAATAAACGCCACGTTTATTACACTCATCCCGAAAGGGAAGCACGATCCCACTGTGCGAGACTTCCGTCCGATTTCGTGCTGCAATGTAATTTACAAGATTATCTCTAGGGTTATTGTGGGACGTATGGCAGGGTTGATGGACGATTTGGTGGCAGAAAATCACATTGGTTTTGTGCAGAATCGCAAGATGAGAGACTGTGTGATGCTTGCTCAGGAGATAGTGAAAAACTATGGCTGGGCAAGGAATCGGATGAGCAGGAGGATGGCTGTGAAAGTGGATATAAAGAAAGCCTATGATTCAGTGGACTGGGGTTTTCTACGTGGTGTTCTAGCAGGGCTGAGGTTTCCTCAGCGTATGATAGAATGGATTATGGAGTGCGTCACTACCACTTCATTCTCCATCCTAGTCAACGGTGCTCCGGAGGGTTACTTCGACGGCAAATGTGGCTTGCGTCAAGGTGATCCCCTATCCTCCCTGCTCTTCGTGCTCTGCATGGATTACTTCTCCCGTCTATTCAGGAGACTCACGACGGAGGAGAACTACAAGCACCACTCTCAGTTGTGTGCTAAAGTTGGAGTTACTCACCTAGCATTCGCGGACGACTTGATTATTTTTGCTTATGGCAACCGCACCTCTGCAGAAGTGGTCGCTAGGGCACTTGATCAGTTCGCCAGAATGTCAGGTCTGGAGGTTAGTCCGGAGAAATCTCATTTGTTTATGGCTGGGGTTCCAGTGGCCGACGAACAGAGGATTCGCGAAGTGTTGCCTTTTCAGGAGGGCACCTTCCCTGTGCGATATTTGGGAGTACCGCTGCAGGGAAGTAAACTTCGTGAGTATGCCTTTGAACCTCTTATTACACAGGTAGCGAACCTCATCAGGGGCTGGTCCACGCATTTGTTGTCCTATGCAGGCCAACTGGAACTCATCCGGTCAGTCCTGTATGGGGTAATGAACTTCTGGATCGCCATGGTGAAGATTCCCAAGGGAGTAGTGGACAGGGTAGAACGCATGATCCGGAAGTTCCTTTGGGAAACGACGAGGGGTGCAGTTCGTTGGGAGGAGATCATTCTACCTAAGGAACAGGGCGGCCTGGGACTTAGGGGATTGGATCTCCTGAACGATGTAGCCCTGTGTGGAGTGTTATGGGATGTGCATTAGGAGAAGAAGTTGCTGTGGATTAAGTGGATTAATGCCATTTACCTACAGAACTCTTCTTGCTGGGATGTAGAGGTGAACTACAACGCCTCTATAGTGTGGAAAGACATTCTGCGTGCGAGAGATAGAGTCCGAGCACGGATCGGAGGGGACCTCATCACCTCTCTCGCTTTGTGCTCGGAGATGGGGAAGCTTCGAGTGGGTAAGATGTACTGGCTCGCTGCCACCACAGCACCGGTCCATTTTGTCTACAAGAAGCTGTGGAGTCCTTGGGTGCCACAGAAACATTCGTTCAGGATGAGGATTGCCCTAAGGAATAGACTGCTTACACTGGACAGGTGGAGAAACTATGAAGGCCCGGTTGAGTGCGTGTTGTGTGTAGGCGCGGCCGAAACGAGAGACCATCTCTATTTTAGTTGCCCGTTCACGAAGCACGTGTGGGACCGGGTTAGAGACGAAGTGAAGTGGAGGAGACAAGTTACCACTTTGAGAGCCGGCCTCAAGTGGTTGAGCAGGGACCGGCGTGTGCATGCTCGCGAGAGGAGGAGGTGGACGCTCGCCCTGTACGGCAGTGTCTTCCTCATGTGGAAGGCTCGGAACGAAGCGCTCTTCGAGGGCGCCCGACCTTCAGTGGATGTATTGTTTAATTCTATTATTATGCATGTGGTTAGATTTGAGTATTTGTTAACTAGATAGGTGGTTTTAATTTTTGGTGTGCTCCGTTTGGAGTTGTAATTAAAAACTGTGACATTGGCTTCGGCCTGCTGCTTTGAATAATTTACATACTATTCAGCAAAAAGCCTCACACCCTATCTAATTAAGAGCGAGTAGTGCTAATATTGTTATAATGATGAACACAAAATTCAGGATTTACTATGTCTGTGATAACTCTTATTACATCTTGCTGCGCATTCATTTCACAAGATTATGCCCTAAAAAAATGTACCCTATTCTTCAAAGGGCAGAGGTCTGGGAGATTACCGCCCACCCAATGTCTAGGCTGGAGGGAAGACTCCACCATGTCCGATGGCTCTAGCTACCATGTAAGAAATTGATCATTCAAATGGTTCACGAATTAGGCAAATAAAAATGTAGTACCAGATATGCAGGTTCATCTTTTAGGAGGGTATTACAATGCTGGATCACGCCAAGGACACACTGAGTTGGAGCTTTGATTATCTGCTCAAAGCAGCAACATCCACTCCTGACACGCTATACGTATAGGTGGGTGAATGGTGATAGGTTGGTGACCCAAACCAGGATCACCGTTGCTGGGAAAGGCTTGAGGACATGGACACTCCGCGCGTTGCCTATAAAGTCAAGGATTTCAGTTGTACAAATCAAATTTGGACAAGTATATGTGCTCTCTAATTCCAGGATCACCTAATTTAATATGAGGAAAGATTATTGATCAGCGTACCTTCCGGCTTCCACAAGCGTAGGGATTCTTCGTAAGATTTTATGAGTTCCTGCGAAATATCTGAGAATTCAAAAATCACAACCTCATTAATATAATTATGGCTCAAACTAATAAACAAACAGAATGATGGCAAGCCATTACTCAAACAATCAAATAAATCAAAGGGTATACCAATTCTCAGCCAGCCAAATTATCCATCAACCACCCTCAAGTACCAAAAATAAAAAGCAGTTAACCATTCTACTATTTAACATTGTTACAATAAAGATAAACTTAAGTATTATATATACATTAATATGGAATTTAATTCTAATGCTTGAAATTGAGTTCTTTACCAATTTGTGTAAATAATGTAGCAGCAATACATAACATGTGATAATAGTTTTCTGAACATAAGATTTAAAATAAAATAAATCTAGACACGACAAGGGTGAATAGTTTTCACGAACACAGGATTTAAAGGAAAATAAGTAGTCTATCAAAATAGACATAAGCATTCACAAAATAATTTTCTAAGGACACGAATAGATCAGTAACTCAAAATTTTGTAAGAGTCAACCTCGTTGTTCGACAAAATATGAGTGATGTTGGCTTTCTAGCTCGTATGTGACATCCATCTTAGCTTACATATCTGATGACAAAGGCTTTTAGTTAAACATAGTTCAATATTTTACATATACATACCGAATTCCATTGGCTCATGCATATTAATATCCCAACTTTGATTTTGAATATCTTTTCTCCAAGCCACGTGTGTTTTCTTTCAAAATAATGAACAATTTTGTAATTATTTGATGTTATCCTTAGAATACCAAGTTATTATCACACACAAAGAAATGACAGACACAAAAATTTAAAGGGGAATTTCATTTGAATGTGTTAAAGATAATTAATATTCATTTATTTAGAAAACAAATCCCAAAAAATTACAATTTAAACATTAGCAAATGCTTATATGTTTGTCAAATTTTGATACACTAATAAATACTACAAACATGAAACATGCAAATAAATAAATAAATAAATAAGATTTGAACATGAGTGTGATTCAGAAATAGTTCACAGTTTTAAGGTAACACATGAGAAGCTTCATGAAATATGTACAAGTATTATTACATGTCTATGTAGCAATTTATCATACATCAGATTTAGAGTATACATAAAGTAGATTAAAATACAACAGTTTTTACTACAAATAAAAAAGTAAGAATTAACAGACTAATGTAATACATAAATAAAAACACGACAAATAAGAAAAGTATACCTTGAAACAGGATTGTCCTTAGAATATCTTGGGAGAAGAAACTAAACTCTGATATTCTGGATCATAGAAATTATTTAGTAATAAAAAATTTGCAATTTATATTCAATAACTCAGTAAATAAAACATCCAATTAATTTTCATAGAATTAATTAAATTAACTTAGGATACTATGCGAGTGTAATTGCTGAAGTGTGTGTGTCTATATATATATATATATATATATATATCCAAATGGTTGATTGTGTCCTTTGTAGTATATACACCTATCAAACGAACTCACATGCTTAATGGAGTAAGAGCCTACCTAATTACTAGATCTGGATTAAATCCCATTGTATTAAAATTTTTAATTTTTTTTAGTTTAATTGAATAAAGAAATGTAATAGTATGTAGAATATATACTTAAACAATGAGAAGGTAAAATGGATTCTAGACGCGAAAAGAAAGACATAAGAAAATGGAGCTCAATTTGGAGTTCAAACGAGAAAGTTATGATAAAAATAGTATGCCACTTTGCATGACTTGTAATACCTTCAAACATTGGACTTTTTGTCAGTTCTTTATATGGATAGAAAGTCAAGGAAGAGATCGCGTGAGCGCAAGAATCACTCAAATTGGAGAGAGTTAGTGGATGCTATAGGTTTGAGCACATGGATCAAGGACATCAATTTAGTCTGAAGAGTGCTAGTGTTGAGTCGAGTATGCCAATTGTTTAAATGATAGTGGCAGAGATCATTAGACAAATGAGCTTGAATTAAGGTGTGAACCAAGGAGTTAATATGGTTGAAGGGCAAGTAGAGCAAGGTGTGCTTTCTTCGAATAGTGTGAGTGGAGAACAATAGGCCATGTCTATGCCACGTGTAGAGGATGTTTTGTACATGCAAGGGATAGGTTACCAAGGTAATTACCAAAATAATTACCAAGGTAATTTCAACCAAAATCAAGAAAATTTTCCACAAAGACAAGGAGGGCATAACAATTAAAATGGTGAAAGTTCTTACCCACAACAAAGGAGGTAAGATAGCTTTTCCTACTCCAACTCGAACAATATGTTGCTTATCCTCCGGGATATCATCCGGGGGCTAAGACACCAAACAATGAAGGAAAAGCTTCACATGATGAGCAATTAAAGCAGTTGATAGTGTCCAACAAAGCTAAAGATGAGGCCAATGAAAAGAGGTTTAAATCTATTTAGCTAACTACCGCGGTCAATCCAAAGGAGCAATTACTTTGAGAAGTGGAACAAACTATGAGGGGCCTTCAATGCCTATAGAAAATGACGAGGTAGAAGAGAAAGGAATGAGGAAGAGTTGGTTGAGGAAAAGCTAGTGGAAGAAAGTGAAGTTGAAGTTAAAGAAGATGATGAAACGGAATTGGTTGAGCCGGAAGTTGTTGAAAATAAGTGGCAACGGACTAAGGCAATGAAAAAGAAAGAGGATGAAGTGGAGTTGGAAAGGGATAGTTGGGGCATACCTAAAACTCAAGTGCCCATTCATTTTCCACATAGATTTTTGAAGAAGTGCCTTGACGAAAAGTTTGGAAAGTTTTTGGAGATATTCAAGTAGATACACATCAATATACCCTTTGTCGACGCATTGAGGCAAATGCCCCATTATGCCAAATTCCTAAAAGACATCATGGCTAGAAAAAGGAGTTTAATGGAGAACGAGACAGTTAATTTGACAGAGGAATGTAGCACCATAATTCGAAAGAAGTTGCCTCCAAAGCTCAAAAATTTGGGAAGATTTGTGATACCATGTGAAATGGGAATAAATGAGGTACATAAGGCTCTTTGTGATCTTGGTGCTAGTATAAATTTGATGCCTATGTCTATTTTCAAGAAACTTGGTATAGGAGAAGTCAAGTCTACGTCCGTCGTATTGCAACTTGAGGAAAGGTCTTTGACTTACCTAAGGGAATAGTAGAGGATGTGCTTATTAAAGTTGGAAAGTTCATATTCCCGGTGGATTTCGTTGTGCTTGATATGGACGAAGATGCTAATGTTTCTTTAATTTTGGGTCGTCTATTTTTTACCACGGGAAGAGCTTTGATTGATGTGCACAAGGGAGAGTTGACTTTGAGAGTAAATGAAGTGAAAGTGGTGTTTTCATTAAGAAGTTCTATAAGGCATCCGGATGAGAAAGAAGAATGTCGAAGAATTGAATTGATTGATGAGATTGTTCAAAAGAAATTGTCATTTTTCTTATCCAAGGATCCTCTTAAGACAAGCATAAGCCACTCTCTTACTTTATCTCTAAATTCTACTTCTTCATTATATTTTTTTATCGGACAAATTTAGTTGTTAGTATAGTTAGTTCACCAAGACTCCATACACCCTTATTCTCCAAGCCTCCTTATAACTCCACTCCTATTCATTCCCAATGGGAATCGAACCTGGGTCACTCAATTGTGTGAGGAGCCTGGTGTTAGATTGTTTAGAAAATGATGATATAAATGATTACTTACATTACTTGATTGCTTGTAGGGAAATGCAAAAACATGAAGCCAAAATGATGTACTATGGAAAGAGAGAGTACCTTCCACTGGAGGTGGAGAGTGAAGAGTCCAAGGTTGAAAAGGGAAAAGAGAAATTGAAGCCATTACCCAATCACCTTATGTATGCGTACTTGGGGGACAACAAGAATTTTTTTAATTGTATCATCGTCACTTTCATCTTTAGAACTCAAAAAATTATTGAGGGTTCTTAGAAATCATAAGAGTGCTATAGGTTGGAGTTTAGACGATTTGAAAGAAATTAGTCCCACAATATACATGCATCACATTAGGTTAATAGATGAAGATAAGTGATGCATTCAACCTCAACGATGTTTGAACCCAATTATGCAAGAAGTGGTTAGGAAAGAAGTTTTGAAATAGTTAGATGTCAATATTGTTTATGCCATAAGTGATAGTACTCATGTGAGTCATTTGCATGTTGTGGCTAAGAAAGGGAAATTAACCATTGTTAAAACGAAATTTGATGAAGAACTTGCTACAAGGGTAATAACGGGTTGGAGAGTGTGTTGTGATTATAGGAAGTTTAATGAAAATACTCATAAAGATCATCTCCCTTTACCTTTTATTGATCAAATGCTTGATAGGTTGGCGGGATACAAGTATTATTGTTTTCTAGATGGTTACTCGGGGTACAACCAAATCATGATAGCCTCCAAGGATCAATAGAAAACAACTTTTACTTGTCCGTATGACATGTTTGCTTTTTATAAATTGCCCTTTGGATTGTGCAATGCCCCCGCTATCTTTCAGCGTTACATGATGGCTATCTTTGGGGATTGATTGAAAATATAATGTAGGTTTTTATAGATGATTTTTCTGTCTTTGGATCTTCTTTTGATATATGCTTGGCTAATCTTTCTATGATTTTGCAGCGATGTCAAGATATGAACCTAGTCTTGAATTGGGAAAAATGCCATTTCATGGTTCAAGAGGGTGTCGTACTTGGGCATCATATATCGGAGAAAGGTTAAGAGTTGATAGGGCAAAGGTTGTAGCCATTGAACATCTTCCCCCACTTAAGAATGAAAAAGGGCTTAGATCGTTCCTTGGCCACGCTGAATTCTATCGACGTTTTATAAAAGATTTTTCTAACATAGCTAAACCTTTGTGTAAATTGCTTGAAAAAGATGCCCTTTTGAATTTAGTGATGAATGTCTTGATGCTTTTAGGGTGCTCAAGGAAACTTTGATTTCTTCACCAATACTCATTTCTCCCGATTGGAGCAAGCCTTTTGAGCTCCATTTTGATGCAAGTGACAATGCATTGGGAGTAGTGCTTAGCCAAGTGAAAGAGAAGAAATTTTGGGCTATCTACTATGCATCGAAGATGTACAATACAAATCAAAAGAATTACACCACGACAAAAAAAGAGTTTTTATTCGTGGTTTATGCTTTTGAAAAATTTTGTTCATACCTAGTTGGCACGAAAACTATTATTTATACGGATCATGCGTCCATTAGGTATTTGATGAATAAGAAAGATGTTAAACCAAGACTAATCCATTGGGTTCTTTTATTGCAGGAGTTCGATGTGGAGATACGTGACAAGAAGGGAGTTGAAAATGTCATAGCCGACCACTTGTCACGTTTGAAAAATGTTAATGAAGAAGGAACCATGGAGTTCATTAAGGATGTATTCCCAAATGAAGAAATCCTTCAAGTTGATTTTCAAAGGATGTATACTTTGTGTGAAATCGGAAGGCCTTGGTATGCGGATTTCATGAACTTTTTAGCTTGTGGTCTCAAGCCGGATCATCAACCGAGTCTAGGAAGAAAAAGTTCTTTCATGATGTCAAGAAGTATTTGTGGGATGATCCTTTATTATTCAAGAATTGTCCGAATTGGATCATAAGGAGGTGTATCCCGGAAGAAGAGAAGTTAAGTATTATGGAGATGTGTCATAGTTCACTATGTGGAGGACACTTTGAATTTTAAAAGATGGGAGCAAAGATCTTACAGTCGGGTTTGTTTTGACCAACTTTGTTCAAAGATTGTAAGGAGTACATCAAGGGATGTGATAGGTGCTAAAGGATTGGAAGTATAGGGCAACGTGATGAGATGCCCATACAGAACATTTTTGAAGTTGAGGTGTTCGATGTATGGGGGATGGAATTTATGGGGCCGTTTTCACCTTCAAATGACTACCTTTACATATTGCTTGCGATGGGTTATGTCTCTAAATGGGTGGAAGCAATCCTGACAAGAACAAATGATACTCTAGTGGTAAAGGCTTTTTTAAAGAAGAACATCTGTGCTAGATTTGGGGTGCCAAGAGCCATGATTAGTGATGAGAGATTCACTTCATCAACAAGATTATTGAGAAGCTTTTGAATGGATATGGAGTGAAGCATAAGGTCTCTACACCTTATCACCCTCAAACAAATGGCTTGGCGGAGGTCTAGAATAGACAAGTGAAGCATGTACTTCAAAACACGGTCAATGGAAATAGAAAATATTGGTCTTCTAAGCTCGACGATGCTCTTTAGGCCTATCGAATGGCTTATAAGACCGCTCTTGGTTTCTCTCCATACAAGCTAGTTTATGGGAAATCATGTCACTTGCCCGTAGAGTTGGAGCACAAGGCATTATGGGCCCTTAGAAAGCTGAACTTTGATGAGAAAGAATCCGGAAAGAAAAGGTGTCTCCAATTGATTGAATTAGAAAAATTTAGAGAAGAAGCTTACTCAAGCTCAAGGTTTTTGAAGGAGATAATTAAAAGATGGCATGATGAATGGATAAAAACGAATGAGTTTATTCCAAGGGATAAGTTTCTATTATTCAATTCAAGACTCAAACTATTTCCCGGAAAGCTTCGTTCAAAATGGATCGGTCCATACTTGGTGATCGAAGCTAGAGATGATGGTTCTTTAAAGCTCGAATGATCGGATGGAAGTGCTTTTGTGGTTAATGGTCAAAAGGTTAAACATTACCATTCTCCCTCTCAAAGGGAGTTATATTGAAGATATAAGGAGTGCCTCATTGATGTGTAACGGTATATCTTACCACTTTTTGCAAACTTAATTCGAAACTCTTGTTTCAATTCAAGTTTGGGGGATATGGCGTGGTATTATATGTTACACTTTGTGTTTGTATAGAATCCTTGTATTTTTGGATCAAATCAATAATTTTCTCATGAGTTCAGTTTGATTTTGGTCCGATTGGTTGTGTTGAAGTGCATGATATTCCATATTTTTAATGCAATTGTTGAGCTAATGATTTTGATTAGTTTTTTAGCATGTATGAAGGGTATTGGAAGCACGAATTGAGCACGAAGCCAACAACTTCCTACCAAATGCCTATTAAGGGAGTTTACTCTACACTTTATCACTTCTATTTGCTTGACATGAATTGATGTTGATTTGGATTGTGTTGGATTAACATGCCACAGCGAAATATAAAATAGACACCCTGTCAATATGAATTCATCATTCTAAGTATTGTATTGTTGCGTTGATGGATGCAAGGTCGTTAATTGCTCTACAACTTGTTTCTCTATAGAAATGTGTTGCTCCTCTAATTGTTTTTGTATCTTGATGAGTGTGTAAATTTACGTGTTTTGAGGCTAGATCCGTGTAATAATGGAGTGGTAGATGGTTGAAATTCTATATGAATTGTTATAGTTAGTGAAAAGCCACGAATCGGTTGTTGTGAGGGCTATTTGAGTTGATTTTCGAAGGAAAACGAGTTGGAAGTGATTGTATCCAGAAAGAGGAAGAAGTAGGCATGTGATTCAACCAAGCAGGTGTTAGATTCGACCAAGAAGGAGGGAGTTCGACCAGCACTGCTGGTCGAACTGAGCGTGAAAAGATGCCTGGAGTGCCGTTCGACCACGACATTAGAGTTTGACCAAACTACTTGGTCGAACCGTGGACGAACTTGAAGCCTGAAGAGAAGCAGTATTGGTTCGACCAGAAAGTATCCGGTTCGACTAGGACTCTGGTCGAATCCAGGATCCGAGACCAATTTACAGGTGGATTCGACCTGGAGTTCGACCTGTCTGGGAAAGTTCGACCAACCTCTTTGGTCGAACTGATGTACGAAAACGTGCTAAATTTATATTTTTGTACCTTCAGTGCATGTGTTCGCTCAAAAAGCCCATCCAAGGCCCGTAAGGAGAGTATACAAGTATAAAAAAGAGCTTTCGCAGGAGAAGGACATCAATCATTCATCAATCATTCATCATCCATCTATCACCAAACCCAACCATCATCCGAAGGAGTCGTTAGGAGAGATTCGTCTGGCGAGTCAAGTAAGATCATACCAACTAGCCATGATTGTTCCTAGATCAATCATGGGCTAGAACCGCTCCGATAGTTCTAGGATTATGAAAGTTTTATAAGTTAATTGAATTTCCATGTGTAAACTCCGTACAACACTATTTGTGGTTTATTCTATATAAAATTGTAATTTTTTTATTCACACTCACGGTCGTTTTGTGCATCATTAACTGTTATGTAGAGTCTGAATACATCTCTTGGTTATTGATTGAGTGCGTTCACCGCTGAGCAGGATTACATGTTATAATTCTAAGTGAAGAGATTGCGAAGTCTTATTAGAACTATCTTATATAGATACTTGTTAATTGAATCTTATTCGGCTTAATAAATATGATAAAGAGTATAACTTCATAGTACCTATAAAGGGAGATCATATCGGGTTAGAGTACTAAGTGCACGGGAAATAATTGATACTGATAGTACCTAAAAAGAGGGTGAATTATATATCTTCCTCCAAGGATATTCACACGTGTCAAACACATGTTTACTTGTGTCTATAAGGTGAACTTGCATGGTTTAGTGATGCGTTCGTACACCACAAGGCAGAGTCGGACAATAACAAATGGAAAGAAAATTAATAATTAAAATTGGATGACCCGAAGAACTACCTAATTTCTTACTTGATCACAACCATAGTTTATTTATTGCTTGTTTATTTAATTTGCTATTCAAATTATATGTTCTTAAATTTTGTAACAATGCCAAACCGATTAGCCAACATAGTCTTAGTTAATTAGAATATAATTGAATTGATAATAATCTGTCCATTGGTTTCGATAATCACTTGGTCGCCTATCGAGACTACAATTGTTATCCGTATACTTGATGATTAATTTTGTGTGTTGAGAAAATGATCATCAAGTTCTTGGCGCCGTTGCCGGGGACGATATTAATTATTATTTGATTATTTCTAATTTAATTGGGATTATATTATTCTTGTCTTTAATTTCTAACTCTTATTTTTCTTAGGTGTATGCTCACTAGATCAAAGACAGGTGAATTAACGCCTTATAATCCAGAGATCGGAGCATCGTCGAGGATGAAAAAGAATAATAAGAACAAGAATGTAGATCCAAATAAGGCTCTTGATTTAGGAATTGAAGTTGACTTACTGAATTCGCAGACGATTAAAGCTGCAACCGAAGTTGATTTGGAAGTAGAAGCAATCAACATGGCAGTGGATCCTGATACACTTGCCATCCTAGAAGTCTTTAAAAACAACGGATCTGGTAATGCTGGACTGCTAGGAGCAAGAAGAACTGGAGCTGATTTTGATTTACACCCTGCTCTTATCAGCATGATTAAAAGGAGTCCCTTCTCTGGGGAAACATTTGAAGATCCTTAGCAACATCTTAACAAGTTCCTTGGGTTTGCAAGTACACAAAATGATGTAGAAGCTCATGAGGATGCGAGAAAGATCATATTATTTAAGTTCTCGCTGAATGAAAAAGTGAGAGATTGGTACGATAATCTTGATGCTGCTGAATGTGATACATGGGAGAAGTTGAAAGTGAAATTCTTGGAGCGATACATGCCACCTTCAAAGCTGTTCAAGATGAAGCAAGAAATCAATCAATTTTCTATTCATGGCAATAAGAAGTTTCATGAAGCTTGGGACAGATTCAAGGACATGCTTCGGAAGTGTCCACAGCATGGGCAATCTAAAGCTCAATATATCAGTATTTTCTACAATGGGTTGGATTGCGATTCTTGTGTTTTTCTTGGAGCGATACATGCCACCTTCAAAGCTGTTCAAGATGAAGCAAGAAATCAATCAATTTTCTATTCATGGCAATAAGAAGTTTCATGAAGCTTGGGACAGATTCAAGGACATGCTTCGGAAGTGTCCACAGCATGGGCAATCTAAAGCTCAATATATCAGTATTTTCTACAATGGGTTGGATTGCGATTCTTGTGTTTTAGTTGATGCTTCTTCTAATGGAGCACTGCTCACGAAGTCACCCAATGAGGCCGAGAAGCTTTTTGAGGATATTTTGATGAATTCAAGGGATTGACCGATAGATAAAGTGAGAGACACTTATGTCCTTGGTAAAATAGCACAGGTTGAGCATACTATGGTGAAGTCAGGAAGAGATGATGAGATCGTCTCTAGTTTGACTAATATTAGCAAGCTACTAGAGTCTCAGCAAAAGCAGATCACAGATTTATCTCAGAGAGTACCAATGATGCAGCAGGATGGTGGCTATGAAGAAGCTAGCCAAGAAGAGATCGAGGAGGCAAATTACGCCATGGGTCAAAGTATTCAAGGAACTAGGTACCCAAATTAAGGAAACCGGAACTATGAAGGGAACTACAATAATCGTGGTCCCCCGAGTGGTTATCAACAACCAAGGAGGCCTGGATTTGCATGGAGTAATCCCAACAATGCCGTGCAACCTCCGAATGGTGTTGATCCGGGAGTTAAGGTAGATGAAGGGAAATCGAGTTACGAAGATATAGGTACATGGCGAGGATTGATGCAACAGTGGATCGTCTAGAGGCCAAGTTAGAAAAGAAAATAGATGCGAATCATGAGGATTTGTCTAAACAGGTGAAAGATCTTACGTTGTTGATGGGAGAAATGACAGGTAATGTGAACAAATTGACTCAAACTATTGAGAAGGGGAAGTTTTTGTCTCAAAGTATTGAGAATCTAAAGTCTTGTCATGCCATTACACTGAGGTCTAGAACACAATATGAGGGACCGATGAAGCTGGAATCAAATTTTGAAGCTGCAGGAGCCCGATTCGACCCCAATTCGAATAGCTACCCAGGTTGAACTAAATAGGAGAGGTCGAACAAGGCACTTGGGCGACATCCTGAGCAGTCAAAAGGTCAGTTTGACCAAAAATAGGTGGGTTCGCCTAGAGCCTCTAGTCGAACTGAGGTCGAACACCATTGTCCAGAGCACTCTGTTTTGTCTAAAGCCCGATTCGACCATAATCATTTAGATTCGACCAACCCTGTTGTTCGAACCATGGTCGAACCGACCTGTAAGGGGGAGAACAAACTTTCAGGTGTTCAGTTCAACCATTATTCACTGAGTTCAACTAACTACCAAGATCAAACTCAGGTCGAACCCTCATGTTCTGCACTGTTTTCCATGTTGAATGCTCTACATGATGTTGAAGCTACTCCAGTACCTTTCAAAGAGTAGAATATTGAGATTATAGTAGAAAAGAAGTGGGAAAGAGCTAAGCGATTGAGAGCCGAAAAGGATAAAGTGGAGAAGGTTGAACATGATGAATGCGGGATTCCCAAAACTAAGATACCATCACCGTTTCCTTACAAGCTAGTCAAGAAGGGATTATAAGAGAAGTTCAAGAAGTTTTCAGAGATCATAAATAAGATAAGCTTGAACATTCCTTTTTCTAAGGAGATATTGGAGATGCCATATTATGCCCATTTCCTGAAGGATATACTTTTGAAGAAGAGAAGCTTAAACAGAACTGAAATAGTAAATTTGTCGAAGAATTACAGCTCGATCATTCAAAGAAAGCTGCCAGCTAAGTTAAAGGATCCGGGAAACTTCACGATCCTATGTGAGATTGGAAAGGGGCCGGCACGTAGAGCCTTGTGTGATCTTGGGACAAGCATCAACTTAATGCCATTGTCTATTTTTCAAAGGCTTGATTTGGGGGAGTTAACTCCCACGACAGTGGCACTACAACTAGCGGATAGGTCTATGACTTTTCCGAAGGGTGCTATTGAAGATGTTCTTGTCAAAGTAGATAAGCTTGTCTTTCCTATGGATTTTCTTGTGCTAGAGATGGAAGATGACAAGGATAATGTCCCTCTTATCTTAGGGAGACCTTTCCTTGCTACTGCGGGAGCTATGATAGATGTGCGGAACGATGAGTTATGGCTAAGGATAGATAAAGAAGAGGTCCTATTTAACCTTGACAAAGCAATGAAGATGCCAATGGAGATGCAATGTCGCAATATTGATATAGTGGAGGAGATTGTGAAGGAATACATGTCTTTGATTCTGTTAAATGATCCTCTTGAGACATGTTTGGCGGAGTCTCTTACTTTTTCCACTACTGAGCTAGATGAACTCTCCAATGAGGTATGTATTGAATTGCTTGAAAACTTGCTTGCTTTGGGTGATGACAGGTATGAGTCGACAAGGACTAAAATTGAAGAGGTTAAGTGGACTATGAAGTTCTTGTCATTGGATAGAGAGAGTGCACATCAAGAAGAGAAGAAAGAGGAGTTGAAATCGCTACCAGAGCACTTGAAGTATGCCTACCTAGGTGACAATGAAAAATATCCGGTAATTGTATCTCCTTCCCATAATGATGATCAACTTGAGGAATTGTTAGATGTGCTTAGAAAGTATAAGTCTGCGATTGGTTGGTCTCTTGATGATTTAAAGGGGATTAGTCCTTCCTACTGCATGCATAGAATAAGATTGTTAGATGAGGCCAAGAGTAGCATTCATAATTATCAAAGGGTGAATTCCGCTATTGATTGGCGCTATTTTCACCTAGATTTTAGTGTCTTTTATATGTGTTTTCGTATTATTTTATCCGTATTTGTGTATTATTTGGTTGTGTTTTGTGTTTTTATGGAAATATGTGTGAATGAGCTTAAACTTAATATTTTCAATTTTTATTAGATGCTAGATATGATAAGGAAGGCATAGGAAAAAGCAGATCTAAATTTGGAGTTGAAACGAGGAAGATCGAGCCGAAACAGTGAGAGAGGAGAAGAAGCTGCACAACATGGGCCGTGTGCAGTGCACGACCCTATCAGAATGGCCGTGCGCTGACACCCAAAACACCAACTCAGCCACGCCTGTGGCCGAGTGCAGAACACGACCCGTGCCCAGTACAGACACACGGCCCGTGCACCGTGTACGGGCCTGTCCAGAAAGCCGTGTTAGGACGTCATATTACACAACACGGCCACCCCTGTGGCCGAGTGCGGAACACGACTCGTGCGCTGTGTTAGAACACGGGGCGTGCGGCGGAGCTCGAGCCGTGTTGGTGCAAAAATGTAGAAAATTGCTGAAATCTTCTAGAAGGCCCACATGGGATATAAATAGACCCCATTTCAACATTTTGATGGATAAGATCGGATTTCCCATCCTCTACACACACATCACACACATTTCCTTCAATTTCACACCATAATCTCCATCCACCTTCATCCATCTTGATCCATCTTCATCATCTCCATTAATTCTCCATCAAAACTTCATCCCTTCCATTGAGTGTGAGAGATCTCAAGAAATCAATAGCTAGAGAAGAAGATCCGTGAGTATTGAAGATCTCCTACAAGAAATTATTGGGGAAGATTTACATCTCCTTTGATTTTCTTTTGGATTTAGACTATGGATATTTGTAATGAATCATTTATGTGTTTTGTTACTTTTATCATGTTAAGCTAATCCCTCTAGTGGGATTGGGGACATGAAGAGCATATGAGATTTATATTATCATGTGGATTAAATTGGTTTTTGATTTAATTGATGTTGATTTCTATTCATGGAGTTTAATTGTCTTGATGTTGTGATGGCATGGTTTGTTATTCATAATTGATTATTGGTTTAATGGACTGTTGATCAATGAATTGATTTATGGTGATTAAATGCTATCATAATGTTCATGTATGTATTGCTTGGAGTGAGACGGAAATGACTCTCTATAGTATTAGGAAGGCATGATTAGACATCAAGTTTGGGTTTGACCGAAAGGATATTTGAATTCGATGAGGGGAACCAATCCATTCGTTGGCCTTAGTACACAAAAAGGGAGAGTTTACTCTAACTAGTACCTAGATGGAAGGGGTTAATGTTGGGCTTTGATCTTAAGTGCTTTTGGGAGTCTAAAATGGATCAACAACCTTTGTAACCCGAAAGGGAACTTATGATACAATCGTGATCACCCTTAGTCTACATCAATTAAGTTGGATTCCTTTTGCATGATAGTATGAATTGAGTATGCTTGGATGTTTCTAATCCCATGTTTTTCATCCTTGAACTTTAACACCTATCCTCTTTTATTTTCATTCATCTTCACTTGTCGTTTCTCTTATTTGCTATTTTTATTTACTTGCTACTTGCTTAAGTGGTTAATCAATCTCAAAACCCCTATCATCTTTACAAAAACGACATGAACATGAGCTCACGTATTTTGCTAGTCTGAACATAACTCCTTTGTGGATTGATAATTTTTCTTGGGATATACTACTACAACGATCGAGTATTCTTGCTCGTGAGTGCTACAAAAATAGGCAAACAGCTATTCAAGAAGTGATTAGGGAGCAAATCTTAACGTGGCCTGATGCAGGAATTATTTACCCCATTAGTAATAGTCCCCATGTGAGTCCATTGCATGTTGTAGCTAAGAAAGGGGGCATGACTATTGTGAAATCTGAAGATGGAGAGTCATTAGCCACTAGGATTCCTACGGGATGGCGTGTGTGTAAGGATTATAGAAAACTGAATGAAAATATATGCAAAGACCATTTTCCCCTTTCTTTCATGGATCAAATGCTTGATCGTCTTGCAGGGTATGAGTATTATTGTTTCTTGGATGGGTACTTTGGTTATAATCAAATCATGATTGCACCCGAGGATCAAGAAAATACTACTTTTACTTGCCCTTATGGTACTTTTGCCTTTAGAAATATGCCTTTTGGATTATGTAATGCGCCTGTTACATTTCAGCATTGCATGATGGCCATATTTGATGGGTTGATAGAAAAGATCATGGAGGTGTTTATAGGTAATTTTTCTGTGTTGGGTTCCTCCTTTGATGTTTGTTTATCTAACCTTGATATTGTTTTAAAGAGATAACAAGAAACTAACTTTGTTTTGAATTGGGAGAAGTGCCACTTCATGGTAAGAGATGGGGTTGTTCTTGGCCATCATATTTCAGCCAAGGGATTGCAGGTGGATAGAGCAAAGGTAGTGGCAATTAGAAAGCTTCCTCCACCTACTAATGAAAGGGGTGTGCGGTCCTTCCTTAGACACACCAATTTTTATAGAACATTCATAAAAGACTTCTCAAAATACTCCAAGCCCTTATCTTATTTACTTGAAAAGGATGTTCCTTTTGTTTTTGATGAAGAGTGTCTAACAACTTTTCAGGTTTTAAAAGAGACGCTTATTACTGCACCTATCTTGATCACACCGGATTGGACTCAGCCGTTTGTACTTATGTGTAATGCGAGTAATTTAGCACTTGGAGTGGTGCTTGGGTAGTTGAGGGAAAAGAAGTTATGCGTCATTTACTATGCGAGTAAGACTTTTGATGCTGCACAAAAGAACTACACTGTAACAGAAAAGGAGTTCCTAGCTGTAGTGTATGCATTCAATAAGTTTCGACAGTATTTGGTTAGCATGAGGACGATTGTGTATACGGATCATTCTACGATCCGATACTTGATGGAGAAGAAATAAACTAATCCAAGGATCATTAGATGGATTCTTCTTCTGCAGGAATTTAATATGGAGATCCGAGATAAGAAGGGTTACAGAGAATATTTTGGCGGAGTGATGATTCTTTCGATTACATTGAAGAGATGTTCCCTGATGAGAAGATAATAGCAGTGCTTGTTGAAGGAGTAGAAAAAGCATGTGTGGTGGCTGCTCAAGGGATGGATCCATGGTATGCTGATTATGTGAATTACATTGTCGTAAGAGAAATTCTAAGAGATCTCAACCGATATCAACTTGCAAAATTCAAGAGGAATGTTGAGACATTTATATTGTATGATCCATTTGTCTACAAGATATGTACGGATTTCAAAGCCCGTAGGTGTGTGCCTGAGATGGAGATGGAGAACGTTCTTGATTTTCTTCATGCACAACCTAACGGTGGGTATTTTGGAGCTCAAAAGACGGCAGCAAATGTACTTTAATCTTCTCTTTATTGGCTTACTTTGAATAAAGATTGTGAAACCTATGTGGCAACATGCGATAGATGTCAAAGGATGGGGAACATAAGTCGACGAGATGAGATGCCACTTCAGCCAAGCATTGTTGTTGAGATCTTCAATGTATGGGGGGATCGATTTTATGGGGCCTTTTTCCCATTCTAATGGGTTTCTTTACATCCTTTTAGCAATGGATTATGTTTCGAAGTGGGTGGAAGACATTCCCACTTACGTGAATGATTCAAGGACTGTTTTATCTTTCTTGAAGAAACATATCTTTGCCCGTTATGGAGTTCCTAGAGCATTGGTGAGTGATGGAGGGTCTCACTTCGTCAACAAACTTCTTGAAAAGGTGCTTAAGGATTATGGAGTTAAGCATAGGGTTACTACACCCTATCACCTCAAGCGAATGGGCAAGCTGAAGTCTCCAACCGACAAGTGAAGCAAATTTTGGAGAAGGTAGTCGGAACCAATAGGAAGGATTGGGATATGAAGTTTGATGATGTTTTATGAGAGTTTCGGAGTGCTTATAAGACGGTGTTGGATATGTCACCGTACCAAATTATCTATGGGAAGTCGTGCCACTTACCCGTACAGATTCAACATAAAGCTTTTTAGGCATTGAGGAGTTTGAACTTGTCTTTAAAGGATCAAAAGAAGTTGATGATGACTCATAGTAATCAATTGGATGAGTTCAGAAATCGAGCTTACAAGAACTCAGAGATATACAAGGAGATAATGAAGAAATGACATGATTCAAAGATCTCATACAAGAAGTTCAAACAAGGTGATGAGGTATTACTTTTTAACTCTCGTTTGAAGCTTTTAGCAGGAAAATTGAAATCAAAGTGGACGGGGCCGTTCATTATCCATAGAACCTGCGGAGGGGGGAGTTTTGAGCTTATGGACAAAAATGGGGACATTATCATAGCGAATGGGCATCGATTGAAGCATTATAAGTCGCCGAATGATGCTACTCGTCTTTGAGGATACCTTACACTAGAGTGGTACCGTCGTAACTCTCCGACATTAAACATGAGCGCCTGTTGGGGGCTTTCCCTCCTATTTTATTGCTTTATTATTTCTTTTGTATGAGTAAGAAATTTTTATATTTGATGTGCTTACTTATCGGCAATTACATCTCTTTGCAAACTTAGTTTCCACTATAGTTTTTACTAAGTTTGGGGGTGTGATGTACTTACCTCATTAAAGCACTGAGAGTATAATCTCTTCTTTGTAACGTTTGTTAGGGGAGTTGATTTTTTGCGGCATATCAAAACTTTTATCGGTTGCAGTGTGTCAATTTTTTGCAATTTACCTAATGTTTTGTGGTATTTGGTGTTGTTTTTTAGTGTCATATGCGGAGTTACTCATGAATATCAAGTTTAAGATTGATTCTCGAGCTAATTTTGATCTATTTTAGTACCTAATATTCGTTTTTGAGCTTAAAGTGTGCAGGGGATGAAGAAAATTTGAGTTTGGAGCATCAGGTGGTCAGTTCGACCATACATGCAGGTCGAACATGGAAGCTCTGGTCGAATTGGAGATCAAAAACTTGGTTATAAGTCGATTCGACCAAGCAGAGGAGAGTTCGACTAGAGGTTCGACCAAGAAAAAAATTGGACTGGCAATCAGAGAAGTTTGTACAGGAAGATTCGACTAAGATGGGATTGGTTTGACCAAACGGTTTGGTTGAATCGAGGTCAAATTGCGAACCTGGCAGATCTGAACAGGTGAGTTCGACAACGACTATAGAGTTTGACTAAAGCACTTGGTCGAACGATGGTCAAATCGCAATGATGAGATATCTAGAAAAAGAGTTCAACCATGGATTCGACCACGACAATCTGATTCGACCACTCTGCTAGGTTGAATCTAGGCCAGGTAAGTTGATTTTAACTCTGTTTTTCACCCTTTCGATCATTTTTGCACACCACCTTCACCCGAATTCTTCCCAAATTAGAAATCCTCTCTTCCAATCTTCGATTACATGCAATTTCGAACCACATTACACACTCCTTCCAAATAAACCACATTACACACTCCTTCCACTCAATTCATCACTTTTTTGGAACAATCTAGTTGCAAAACTAGGGTTTGACGTGATTTTGGAGGATTATCACACTTGTTCATTCTTTAGCCATGACCGGTTCGAAAGGTACGTTTTCTCGGCTCTATTACCCTAGGATTAAAGTTCTAATTGTCAATTGCAAGTGGATAGGTCGATTGAATGAGTTTTCATAGGAATTCATGGTGTATTTTGAGTTATTGTGTGCAAATTCATATGAACAATTGATGGGATTGTTTGGATTGTTTAATTATTGTCAAACCTTGATGTTTATGTGAATTTAGGAGTAATTAAAGAGTGTGAGATGAAGCATGTTGGATTGTGAGTACATTATTTGAGTTTGAGTAGTTTTCATGTTGGATTACTTGAATTTGAGTAGTAATGCATGCTTGTGGTTAATTAAATCGCTTGTTGATCTTATTGCATAATTGATGATTGGAATGAAGTTGAATAAGTATGTGAATTGAATTGTTGGATCATGAGGATGGAACATGCTTGTTTGGTTAGACTATGCATTGAAAAACTTGAAGTCTTGAGTAGAGTTGAATGCATTAGCTTGGTTTTCCTTTCTTGTTGTTAGTTCTGAAGTATTGTTTTCAGAAAAAAGGGAAGGAAGTCGAGGTTCATTCCAAGAAGAGGCAAGATAGGTCGTCTTGTGAAGATGCAGTGACAAAGAAGCTAAGGCTCCAAGAGCGATTGCCCTTGAATTTCAAGATTCGGATGAATGAATGGGATGAGATCAAAGAAAAATAGAGAGAAGTGTCAGATAAGATTGCTCGAACGAGGTATCAAAATGATGGAGCGATGGTTACTATGCACATTTGAGATGATATCTTGTGGATTTTTGATCAAGTTGGTATTCATCACTTCATGGAGTGGAAAGGCCTACTTATTTCCATGTGACTGCGGAAGTAATATGTTCGATTACTCTTAAGAAGGATGCGAGCCATCTTCCGTATGAGTGTTCGTTCCAGCTCGAAGGTGAGAAGAGAACATGGTTAGTGGAGGATTTGAATATCTTGTTTCAGATTCCTAGGGGGGTTTCAAGGAATGAGTATGGATTCTTCAATGCTTACAGATTTTGGAGAGAGATTTCTGGTGAGGATGTGGATTATAAGACTAGCGGATTACAAGACTAGCAGTGCTCGTACTTCATTGATTCAGAATCCAGTGATTCGGTATATGGATAGAATATTGAGCAATACTTTGTTCGCCCGTTCTGAGGGAAGTTGTGTGGCAAGGGGAGAGTTATATGTTCTCTGGTGTATGCTTAATGGAGTGAGGTTCAATATGAGATCATACCTCATTTATCAGCTAAACAGGTTCAGGTGCTCTCTGTTTCAGAGAGTGAATATAGGAGGGTTGCTTACTTCGGTAGCTGAGTACTATTATATGGACTTCACCAGCATTTCATCCATCCTGGAGGATCCCGATTTGGTGATGAGTACGTGTGTGAAGGGTGGATTCGCTCATCTGAGGGATGGATATTGGTTCTTCACGAGGGGATCGAAGGCCTTTACTTTCATGTTACCTTTTGATGTGAGTGTGTTGACTACTATCAAGACTGAGGGGGAACATGTTGATGAACACACTAGGGCACACTGCTCTCTCCGTTAGTTGCTTGACAAATGGTGATTGGAGGACTGTAGCTCAGATGTACGATGAAGGGATGATGGAGGAGCTTCAAAAGATTGTAGACGAGGGGCATTTTCAGTCACATCCTCGGCCACAGCCACAGCAGCAGCAGGAGCTCGGAGAGGATCAGGTGGATTCGAAGATGAGAGATCAACAGCCGCACGAGATGCCACTACGTCCCATTCCAGCATGGCCACAGCAGCAGTGGGCTGGTCCTGATGCCTATTTTCAGGAGCAGTTTTGATTAATTCATGAGCAGTTCACCACACTGGATGCGAACCAGCAGGAGACGAATAGGCAGCTAGAATTGGCAAATGCAAACTACGCAGCACTGAATGGAAAGTACAACACGCTGCATAATAACTATGTGGAGATGTATAGGAGATTTGAGAGGATGTATGCTCATGAGCGCGAGTTGGATAGAAAATTAAACAGTCTTCACAGAGATTTGGATCGATTGCGCTCGGAAATGAGTGATGGTGATGATGAAGAGGGTGTGAGAGATGATAATGCTCCGGAGGAGTAGGATGCACTATGTTTTTGTTCTTTGTCTGTTTCATCTCATCTCCCTTCTCTTTTTCTCTTTACAGGATGAGTATTTATGGTGTGAATGGCATGTATGTATATTGAAATGATTGGATGTTAGATTGAGATGTGATGATTGATATACTTGAGGGTGGTTACACTTGTATGGATTGTCTTGCTATGAGGGTTCTTGGTTTAGTATGATGCATTCGTATTTTACATGTGTTAGTTTTTATTGATTAGAAGTATGTATGCTTGATAAGTATGTGGATTTATTGTGAAATTGATCTTGATTATATGCTTTGAGGAGTACTTAGGATTCTATTTACCCATGTGAGAATTTGAGCCATTTAAATCATGCTAGTTCATGATAGTTAATTCTTGAGGGAATCATGCATATGACCGTTTTCTAGAACTTGGCTTGGCGTCTTGTGTGAAGCTTATGATTAATGAATTGCTAGGATATGATCTTAGGCCATTATTGTGTAATTGAGTCACTTAGTCAAAATTTTACCTCGCCTATTAATATATATATATATCATTGTAAGCCCTTTTGAGCCTTAAAAAGCTTTTTCTTTGGCAAGCCTTGATAAAAAGTCTTATTAAACCTTTACTTGAGTCTTGTTGAATATCATATTCATTAGTAGAGAGTTGAGGTATGTAAGTGTTTGAAAGAATGAAAAGGTAGAAGCTTGGTTGAGAAGTATGAAAAAGAAAAAAGTATGGTTAAATCCTATTAGGGGTAGTGCCTGAAATTGGTACCCCGACTGTTTAGAAGGGTAGTGCCCGAAATTGGTACCCTTTCTCATTAAGGAAAGATGATGTTGATGCTAAGAAAAAGAAGGAGAATTCAAACTATGAAGACTATGAGAAGAAGATGGAGAAACAGATGAAGCTGTATGACGAAAAGCAAAACTCCAAGGTAATTCTCTACTAGTGAATTATTCACTTTACCTAAATTCTCCCACCTTTACCAAAGAGCCAACATTACAACCCAAAAGCAAGTCATTTGTGATCCTAGTGAGAAATTGATTGTAAGTTGAGGTTTGAGACCCTTGCCAAGCTTATGGTTACGTGGAAGTATGGATTGAATATGAGTGTAAACACTAACCTGTTAAAGTGTACATCTTTTACACTTGAGAGTGAAAGTAAATATTTATCTTGTGAGCTAGATAATTTTGAACTCCGAAAGGTACTGTAATTGAGTGATGTTTTGCATGATGATGCATATGATGCTAGTAATACTTGTGTTCGATTGATGAATTGCATGTGTGAGTATAAATTGTATTGGTAGTTGGTGAATTTTACACTACTCTTTGGTTTTGGTTTCGTTGCCTCGGGACGAGCAACATGTAAGTTTGGGGGGTTTGATGAGTGTATAAATTTATGTGTTTTGAGGCTGAATTAGAGGAATAATAGAGTGTTAGATGGTTGAAATTCTATATAAATTGTTATAGTTAGTGAAAAGCCACGAATCGGTTGTTGTGAGGGCTATTTGAGTTGATTTACGAAGGAAAACGAGTTGGAAGTGATTGGATCCAGAAATAGGAAGAAGCAGGCATACGATTCGATGAAGTAGGTATCGAATTCGACCAAGAAGGAGGGAGTTCGACTAGCACTGCTGGTCGAACTGAGCTCGGAAAGATGCCTGGAATGCCGTTCGATCACGACATTCGAGTTCGACCAAACCACTTGGTCGAACCGTGGTCAAACTCAAAGCTTGAAGAGAAGCAGTATCGGTTCAACCAGGAAGTATCCGGGTCAACTAGGACTCTAGTCGAGTCTGGGATCCGAGACCGATTTACAGGCGGATTCGACCTGGAGTTCGACCTGCCTGGGAGAGTTTGACCAATCTCTTTAGTCGAATTGATGTACGAAAATATGCCAAATTTGTATTTTTATACCTTCAGTGCATGTGTTCGCTCAAAAAGCCCATCCAAGGCCCTTAAAGAGAGTATACAAGTATAAAAAAAGAGCTTTCACAGGAGAAGGACATCAATCATTCATCAATCATTCATCATCCATCCATCACCAAAACCTACCATCATCCGAATTAGTCGTGAGGAGAGGTTCGTCTGGCGAGTCAAGTAAGATCATACCAACTAGCCATGATTGTTCATAGATCAATCATGGGCTAGAACCGCTCCAGTAGTTCTAGGGTTATGAAAGTTTTATAATTTAATTGAATTTCCATGTGTAAACTCCGTACAACACTACTTGTGGTTTATTTTATATAAGATTGTGCTTTTTCAATTCATACTCACGGTCGTTTTGTGCATCATTAACTGTTATGTAGAGTCTGAATACATCTTTTGGTTATTGATTGAGTGCGTTCACCGCTGAGCATGATTACATGTTATAATTCTAAGTGAAGGGATTCCGAAGTCTTATTAGAACTATCTTATATAGATACTTGTTAATTGAATCTTATTCGGGTTAATAAGTAGAATAAAGAGTATAACTTCATAGTACCTATAAAGGGAGATCATATCGGGTTAGAGTACTAAGTGCACGGGAAATAATTAATACTGATAGTACCTAGAAAGGGAGGTGAATTATATCTCTTGCTCCAAGAGTATTCACACGTGTCAAACGGATGTTGTGTCTATAGGGTGAACTTGCATGATTTAGTAATGCGTC
Source organism: Pogostemon cablin (assembly GCA_023678885.1). NCBI lineage: Eukaryota > Viridiplantae > Streptophyta > Magnoliopsida > Lamiales > Lamiaceae > Pogostemon > Pogostemon cablin. The sequence continues at coordinate 21,184,729 of CM042985.1, read as the reverse complement.
CATACACCACAAGGCAGAGTCGGACAATAACACATGGAAAGGAAATTAATAAGTAAAATTGGATGACCCAAAGAACTACCTAATATCTTACATGATCACAACCATAGTTTATTAATTGCTTGTTTATTTAATTTGCTATTCAAATTATATGTTCTTAAATTTCGTAACAATTCCAAAGTGATTAGCCAACATAGTCTTAGTTAATTAGAATATAATTGAATTGATAATAATCCGTCCCTTGGGTTCGATAATTATTTGGTCGCCTATCGAGACTACAATTGATATCCGAATACTTGAGGATTAATTTTGTGTGTTGAGAAAATACTCATCACATCTCCACGAGAGTACGAACAAGATTTGATTCCGCCACTGCATTTTCTGAACTAGAGCACCAAAAGTGATACGACTCAATTTTATTTAATAATAAGCAAAATAGAGAGATTGCTTAAGTACTCTTTGAGTGAGTGTAAATTCCGATAAAAAAATTATGCAGTAAAATTTCCTTGCAAAACTTTAATCACTAGCTAGCGAACACTCTCCTTTGGATCATAAATTTAAAGGACAGAATGGAGCATTTGACATTCCTATCGAACTCTTGAATATTTCTCTCACAACCATGTGAAACTATAAAATCACTTAATATATATTTTGTAGATTTGTAATCATATATAGTTGGACTCTGTAATTTTGATTTGGTAGTTAGGTGATGGAATGAGGAAAATGATGCGAAGCTATACTAACGGATACGCTTAAATTATTCACCCAATTTTGCAGATAATAATTATGATTAAGATTTCTCTATTGTATTTAAATACTGAAAACATCTTCTTATGAGGCAGAAGATTATTATAGTGCGTTCTTTCCAATTATCACGCCTTGCTACATCAGTTGGTATCAGAGCTGAATTCTCGATGTTGGATTTGAGATTTCAAGTGGTTTATGATATCTTTAATGATGATCAGTCATCATATGAAGATGATGTTATGCAGATCTACCATAAAAATGATTTGTTGGTATCCCATCCCATATCATTCGATGGGTATGATGGACCACCAATTTTCGATGAAGAAGTCGAAATTGTTGATGGTGGCCCACCAATCTTCTATGATGAATATGGTGGAGTTTTCTACGATGATAAAGAAGATTTGTATGGTGGTTATGATAGTCCATCAGTTTTTGATGAGGAGGACGATGCAATTTTTCACGTTACTTATGGTGATCCAATTTTTGACGAAGAGACGATTAAAGTTTCTATTAATAATGTGTTCAATCCAAAAGATTCGAATTTTCTGGACCTTATAATTGGAGATAATAATGAATATGAAGGCTCTCAATTGAAGGGTTTTGGGTTACATAAATTCAAGGATATTCCAGCCCGTCTTCGTACTTATGTTGTTCGTGATACGACCCAGTAGAGGAGATGATGAGATCTGATGAAGATATAGAATAATCAATATAATTAGGTTTTGATTTATTTCCTTTTATTTATAATTATCATTATTATTTAGATCTTGTTTCACCTACAAATAGGTGCTCATATATTATTGTAATAGGAAGTTGAGTTGATTAATTAAAATGAGAGTTTTCTCATAAACTTTTTTACAGTATTCTTATAAATCAATGTTTTGAGTTGTCTATATTCGGTATTCTTTAAGAATCAATATATTAGAGAGTTTATTTTTCGTATCTTTATTTTCATACGCTCTTGCTATATCATATACTAAGTACTTTAGGTTGAATTTTGAATCAAATATACATTTAAATGATAGAATTCATGAAGTGGTTTATAAATTTTATGATGTTTGAAATGAATATATATATATATATATATATATATATATATATATGAATGAGGGAGCCTCTCTGTTTATCGTGCATCCTATTTTAATAGAATTATTTTTTTATATGAAAATGTACTCTTAAATATTAGATGGAATAATTTTTATTCTTCCAAATAATAAAATATATAAAAATCACTAAGATATCAAAATTTAAAAAGTAATATTTATATTTGTCATATTATGTTTGTCCAAGTTTTTTTGGGCACGAATGAGTCGTCTCTTTCATTGTCTCCAGCCTCTTTCTATTTAAATAAGTTATAATGGGAGAATGTTTGGTGGACGTGTGTATAATTAGATACTATATTTATTCGTTTTATTTTGTAGTTAAAGATTTATTCTATAGTATAGTATATGTTTAATTTGAATCTATCTTGATTAATTTTATAATGAGTGAACAATAAAAAAAATATTCATATCTAAAGTGTATATTTTTAAAATTATTTTTTATTGTACATATATTTGTTTCTTAATAAGGAATTAATTTTTTATATTCAACTTAACTATTAATTTTTCAAAAACTAACAGTACATTAATTAGAAAATATTTTAAGCGACGGATTGAGTGCATATTATGGCCTTTGGGTCTTACAATCGAATTTATTCTTTTTTTTAATTTTAAAGAGACGCTTTCCTGCAATTGAGAATATGAGTCATCTTCTGAAATATTTATTACTTTCTAGAATGTTAGATGGTTATTAATTAGGATATTTAATTTGTTAATCTTCTTATTAGATGTATAAACGGGACAATGTAAGTTATCGTTCTCTTAGAGACATATATACAAGTATTTGCCTTTAATTTAAACATTAAAAAAAAAATTGATTAGAGACCAAAATTAGTAACACATGTTAGCAGTCTTAATTTGAGATGGTTTTTGAGATTTTTTTTTAATTAGAGATAGAATTCTCGTTGACCATTGGTTAACAATAACAAATTTAACATTGATACGGTATTAGAAATGAATTCACGTTGAGACGGTATTAGAGACAGTTTTTATCCGTCTCAATTAGAGACGATTTCTTGCCATCTCTAATTTAAAACGGTATTAGAGACAGTTTCAAGTTGTGATGATATAAGAGATGGTTTTCTTCCGTCTAATTTAAAGACGGAATTTTGTCGTCTCTATTTGAGATGGTTTTACAGATAGAATGTGTCGGCAAGCTAGAGAATCGGATCTGATAATTTTGAGATGATTTTTTACCGTTTCAATTATTGAGGCGGATGTAAACCGTCTCAATTTGAAACTGTATTAGATACAATTTTAAGTTGAGACGGTATTAAAGACGATTTTTTGCTGTCTCAAATTAAAGACTTTTTTCCGTCTCAAATTAGAGACCGTTTATAGTTGAGACGGTATTAGAGATAGTTTTCTTCCATATCAATTAAAGACGATTTTTTGTCATCTAAAGTTCACTCTAACCATTAAATTTTTCAAAATTAATAGATTGAGGTTCAAACTATGTCCACCATGAGTAGGAATAATTGTATGTATACATATATAATATAAAAAATACATAATAAGAATCACTTCTAGCACTACAAGAAAAAATAGTTTTAAAGACTTTGAAAAATGATTGTATAGAATATATATCCTCACACTTCTTCAATTACGATGCTGAATTTTGGTGTCGTCCATTCTGCCGTGGGGATAGGCTTACCACGTTATACAGTGTTAAGATTTAATACATATAACACGCTTAAAAGTGTAAACATAATATACATATCAACACGCATAAAAGTGTTGAGATAGGTAAAGTTCAAACGCTCACTAAAGTGTCTTATTAGATAAGTTATTGCCACATTTAAAAGGTGTCTTATTAAGTTAATTTTACATACACCTGAAAATGTTTAATTAAACAAGTTATTAACGTATCTTGAAGTGTCTTATTAAATAAGTTAGTTTCACACTTGAAAATGTCTTATTAAATTAGTTATCAACACAATTAAAATTTAATCAATAAATAAGTTATTAATTTGAATAAATGTCGATATTAAAATGATTTAATATTGTATAATATTTTAATTATATATAAATAAAACATTTAACCATAATAATTTTTGTTAAATATAATAAATATTTTGTAAAGTCAATATACATTGACTTTACAAAATATTTACTATATTTAACAATTCTGCTTAATAATATAAAAAAAATTATGTGAATAAAATGCGCAAATATAAGTTTAACCATTTTCACTATATACAATGAATATGAATAAGTTAGATAATTGCAATCTAAAACGTCTACTAATGATATTCTTAAATACAATAATATATGTTCTTCCCAACACTCCTAGTTTGTTGTTCTCTTGTAAAACTGCAAGTGATCGCTTCAACAATGCTCTATAGGCGCCACCTGAATGTAAAAGCATATATAAGATTGCATATATAGTAGATTTTTGCTTTAAAAGTTGTTATGGTGGGGAAGGAAGTACCAAATGGCATGGCCAAGCAACCATATCACCAAGTGCATCATCAAGGGTTTGACAGTAATGATAAGGTCGAATCAATTGCTCTTCTGGTTGAAGTACTATGTTGACTTGTATTTGGCACCAATCCTTTCCTATAGCTTGCCCTCCTACTTGTGCATTTGGATCAGTGCTATGTACACAGCCCTTCGCCACAACTTTTGCTGGATCAAGTATACTTTTCAAAGCAACACAACCTCCAACCTGAATATAGTAAATCCAAAACGAGCTAAGGAACTTTTCTCCATTTTTCAATTAAAAGCATATATTATGGAAATTGCTCAAATACTTAATTAAAGAATAGAAGTAAAAACCATATATTTTCATCTAGTGTTAATTCATTTATTTATTGTTAATATATTGCAGTAGATCTACCATATTGATAAAACAAGGTGCAAAAGAATATAAAAAAGTAATATTAGAAGAGGAAGAAGAACGGGAAACATCCATTCTTGGAATTTTCATCTTGAGCTAGGCGTGGGATATAAGAAGTAAAAAAATTTGTCTTCCAAAATTCTAATCAAATTAATTCTAATTAACTTGCTGGACAAAAAAGTTTTCAACCAGCTCAAAATAGTTCTAAATACACCCAACCAACAAATAATTAATTACTTAATTATGTGTTATAAATTTCAACCAACAAAAAGTTTCAAAACCAAGTGGAGAAGGGGAAACATAAACTCAGACATACTTATGTTAAAATGATAACAACTTCACATATTAAAGATGCACTCATGCCAAGATAAAGGAAGAACAATATAAATTAATAATATAATTAAAATCTGAAAACACACTTCGGTTGCAAGAATCCAATTTTTCTGTATTCTCTATTGCTTACCATGTTTAATATCTCAAATTAATTTGTTAAATTGATCAGCAAGTTCTCCAACAACTAATTAATGATCTTAAGAAATACTACTAGCTAGTCATAATGCATAAAATCAAGTCGCCAAAGAATGACAACTATTGTAGCTATAACATAATTAGTATCATGGCAGCTAAGTGCCACATAACAACTAGACAAATATTACACCTCATGCATGTATAAGTCTGATAAAAATTTAATACAAAATATAACATAATCGAAAAATATAGAAAGAAGTCGACTTTACCTGTAGAGTTTGCTTGATCGAAGTTTGCTGAGAGCGACTATTAGGCAATGCACATTGCGCCTGTTGTGATACAAAATTCTGTTAAGATGCTATTTTTGATCGTAACTCAGTCAATTCATCTTTCATTTTAGACATTTCTGATCGTTGCTCCAACATTATACGTTTGTATGCGGTTCGACTAGGAACACCTCCCCATACATCAGATGGACGAACACCAGCAAACATTCTCACATGACCAGGTCTGTCTTGGCCAATAACTTGAGCAAATATATCATTTTGACCGACAGGATCTTGAGAGCCTTCAGGGAGTTTATCTCTTAGTTCTTTCATTGATTCCTATAATTTTTGAAGTGCAAATTTAAAGTATTTTTAAACGCTATACATAATAATTACTAAACACTAGTGCGCGTGCACACACACATATATATATACATGTAATCATGCAACATAAACATCAAAGTTAAGCATATAAAATTATTGAATCCAAACTCACCAAGTATTTGGTAACATCAATGGATTGTTTTCCTTTAGCACTGACGTAGCACTTCTCAAATAATTGCGAACGACTTGGGGGGCTGTTAATTTTCTTTTCCTGAAGATTATTTTTGTTCTTGTGAACTTTCTGAGACTACAAACTTTTTAAAGATACAAGTGGTATATTAACTCACCAATTCTTCATGGACTTGTGCAAATGATCTTTTTCCTGTTCGATGCTCCATGACTTTTTTTGCTCTTGCATCTGAATTTTTTTTACTTTGTGCCTAAAATAATGAGAAGAAAGTTTCATAAATAAAATAAATGTCATTAAGAAAAATATATTATCTTATAAAGAGAATGCTTGGAATACTTCTACGTCTTCTCTATTCCAATAAGTGACTATTTTGACCCATTGATCCTTTACCACTCTACCCTCCTCTTCTTCATCCATTAAATCTTCAGCTGCTATGTTAGGCATGAAATACCGTGCTTTAAGGAAATTCTTCCAACTTTTCCATTTGTCATTAATGGATTGAAGAATCCATATCTCATCAGCAAGTGTTATGTCGAATCGAGCCTACACAATAACTTAGTTACACATAACTATTTTTTACATTTAAACATACTATACTTTAGATTACCTTGATTGTTTTTATCATATCCTCTTTGTTGTTTTTTGGCATCTTATGCCAATTTGTCACGTCAAGTGGGCAATATTTACCATTTCTTGCAATAGTGCCTAGGAATTCTGTAAATGTGCTTTTTTGTTTTCCAACAGGTCTTCCATACAAATCGAAATCAACCTTAATTAGAGGTAGAGTTGATGGCCGACCCCAAATTTGTGTCATATATGTTGGACCCCTAGTTTTTCCCTCTGCATGAATTTCATAATGAGTATTAGTGTATATATCAATAGCAATTTATTAATAGTAAATCTTATGCTAAGACATTAAGTCAAAGAAATGCTACCAAATTTTTCATCACAATTTTGCTCATTTTCTATATCATTGTTTCCGTCTGAAATGTCACACATGCTTTCTTGCCTTGAATTTTCACGTTGTAAACATCGAGCTTGGTTGGTGGTCATCATTTGACTACGTGTCGAACCTATGCATTGAATTTTCATGGTCTAAATTTTATAATGAGACAAAATAATACCAACAGAATGGGCAAAGAAAACCAACAAGTGTAACTTCAGGAAAATTCATAGAGAATAGATAACAGCAAAGACAATTTAAATCAAACTAGAGATAATAGAAGATGCATAAGAAATGAGTTTCACAAATCAACTGAAGCAATAAAAATAGAGGGCCATACGTCCCACAAAAATCTGAATAAAACATCAAATACAGTGCAAGATACTCCGCCGGTTTAAAAATCGTCAAAATTATGTAAATTATACAGCAATTTCAAAACTGAAGTTGGACTAAAAATATGAAATGTGGACCATTTTTAAAAACTAACTTGTAATTTGATGGGGTTGAACTAAACTTCTCTTTAACAATATATTTGTCAACATAACTGTGATATTGACCTGCAGACCCATTAAGCTATACACATTCTGACCTTGACCATGATTACATCAGTGATTTAACAGTTCTCTATAACTCCAACAAAAGGCAGTGACAAAACATGTACATGTCTCAATGAAAATTTAAATGAAATAACATACAACTTGAGCCAAGATGGTCCACTAGTTTTAGAAAAAACATTCAATTCGTATAAATTATGTAAATGATACAACAGTTTCAAAACAAAATTTGGCAAGGATTTTTAAAATGTTACTTTTAATTTGATGTGGTTCAACTAATCCTCTACAATAATAGTAAATACTATCCATTAAGCTCACTGACCTGCGCGTTCATTAAGTTGTACACTAGGTTGATCGTGACAATGATTTACTGTTAGATTAGAGATTTGACGGTTCTCTATAACTTCATTATGTACTTGTCCGTCAATAGGATCACTAGCTAACTTATCTACAAGAGAACCAACAAAATAATAATAATAGTAATAATAATAATAATTACAAGTCCAACATAATTAAAAAAAAGTATTTTCTAGAAATGTATCTTACTTGGAGGTTGCCGAATTCTCTCATTCAAGAGGGTGGCCTTGCGCTGTATATTATTTGGTGTAATACCAGCCATGCCTGCAAAAATGGTCAATAAATATTGCAGAATGTCCTATTTCATTCTATAGCTGCTAACAAATAAAAAACGTCTAGCTTCTTCATTATGGAGAATTAAAAGAATGATTTTTAACTTTGCTTATATTATACTCTCCATAGAAAGTACATTGTTTATCCACATTATTAATAGTTGATTGATATATAAGATAATCACAATTGATTTAACTAGGGATGAATGCAAAACTGAATCTAAAAGGTAATCATGTAATACCAATGATCTCACTTGTAGGTGCCGAACTTGACTCTCTCAAGAAATTGGAATTGATTCGTTCATGATTTTGAGTTCTTCTAGCTGCAATTACAAGGATGCAAATAAAGAATTCATAATTCTTAAACTTGACAAAACAATAAACATGATAAAATTCTGCACAGAGGATTAATTTTCAGAATTGAAGAATTAAAAAACCCAACACTACCTATTTCTTCTGAATTACTTCGTTTATTCAGAACACGGTGGGCTTCATCTGCAGTGTTATTTTTGTATCCTTGTGTTAACTCAACATATTGTGAATCAAGGAACTGGTTGGAGGGAACTCTGCTGTATACACGTCTACCCACTTGAGTTCTACTGAGCACATCTACAAATGACAAATATAAGAATTAACCATGATCATAAACACTATTTTTATTTTTTTTGTTTCATACCAGGAGACTCATTAATTGTCTCATCTAAAAGATGGAGGTTGCTTTCATTGTGGTTTCGAGTTTGAGAAGCCAAACCTACGAAGAGCATAAAGGCATGTTGAATAAAGAAGATAAGATGATATCCTATACAAATTTCTCACATTGTGCTATGACATGGACAACCAAGTTATGCAAAACACGATAACAAGAATCTAACATCTGAAAATTTTTAGTATAAAAAAAAGATATGAAAATGCGCATAGTGATTAATGTTCAGAATTGAAAAATTAAAAAATCCAACAATACCCATTTCTTCATAATTTCTTCGTTTTTTCTGTGTGTGGTGGGCTTCATCTTCAGTGTTATTTGTGTTTCCTTGTGTTAGTTCATGTTGCAAATCAAGTAATTGGTTGGATGGAACTCCGCTGCTTACACGTCTATCCACTTGAGTTCTACTAAGCACATCTACAAATGACAAATATAAGAATTAACCATGAGTATAAACACAGTTTTTATATTTTCTGTTTCTTACCAGAAGACTCATAATTGTGTCATCTAAAAGATGGAGGTTGCTTTCGTTATGGTTTCGATTTTTAGAAGCCAAAACTACTAAGAAAATAACATCATGTTGAATAAACCAGGTTATGCACAACACAAATAACAAGAATTTAACATCAGATAATTAAAAAAAATATAGATATGCAAATGAAGAAAGCTTATGGTCACTAACTTCTTTTTTTATAGTGTTGCATTAGGATAGTTTTCCTTTTCCCCATTTGATCTGCAATAACAGACACATAAAAGATGATGATTAATTCATGTCAAAGTAATAACTCAAAAGTTCACACCAAATCATATAAACTAATTTGATGAAAGTGGCTAAACTAAATATTCGAGTTTCATTACAACTTTGTAATTGATTTTTATAATTTCCTTGGAAGGTAGTTCTTTTCAATGGTTTTGCGCGAGCAACCCTTAATACATATATGTCAGTAAAGGTTAAAGACGAACTTGCACTGCCAATTGCACGAATTAATACCCTAATACATTTCCTCCTCAATCACTATCAATCGAAAGGGAGGCCATAAAATGGATAAAGATAGTGATAGTAAGAGATAGATTGGAAGATATTTTTAGCCAAACCTCGGTCTCTTCAAAACTGCGTCAAGATGTAAGAGCTATCTTTCTATGTTCTGCCTCTTCTACACTCCATAGATGTGAATTGTATGTGTATACTGGTTTTCGCCAGCGTCTCTTCTAGGGCTCTATTTCAGCGTCTCTTCTGCTAAGGTAGATATCAATGGACTGGTTCCCCTGCGGTATTCTACTTGCTGAGAAAATAATGGAATAGATTATTAAGTTTTACTAAATAGTGGGGTGAGGAAAAAAACCGTCTAAAAATGTACAGCCAATTATACGCGGGTGTGTGAAAACAAAAGGCTCAAATTTTATTTTAGAAAGTATTTTAAATTTGGGTATAATAATTTCATAATACCCTTTTATGATTTTTTTAATGTCTCATTTTTAGCAATAAATACTAAAATGCTTAATAATAATAAAAATATTATTGGCTCGATTCATCGGTTTATAATTCAATTTATTTAAAAGCTACAACTGAGTTATAATGTGTACAATTGAATCATATATAAATATATACAATTTACTCTGAAAAATATTTACAATCGAGTACAATAATTTAATATACAGTAAATATTTATATTAATATTGAGTGTGAGTCTCATGTGCACTGAATTGAGTATAATAATTTTTTTAGGTCACATGATCAATCCAAAAAGAAAATGGATAATTATGTCAATAATTTAAGTTATATTTATTAAGTGTTCAAATAAATAAATTTATTCAAGTATACATTAATTTTATTATAAAAAATTAATTAGAAGAGTTTATAATTTAAATTATCATGTCAATTATCTACTTCTTATTTTTATTAAGGCAAAGCTCCTACGCCCCCGGGGCAATGGTCCGTGTCCCCATATGAACACAATCCTTTCCCTCCCTATTCTATTTAAACCTATGTATTGCTAGGGAGTTTGAATTGCAAAGGGACACGGTGTTCCTGAAAGCACAAGAGCCCCACTCATTTGTTAATATGACACCCTTCATGCCAGTTTATTTTTATTGTAGATATGTTGTTTAAAAAAATTATTTTTTACAAACCTTATATTTTTTTTAGTAATGTAGTATTTTTAGGTAATATATTATTTGAGGTGTGAACTTGATTATGGGATGATCAAAAATAGTAAGTGTGAATTTATTTATGGGACGAAGGGAATATGTTTTAAAATATTTTGCATGTATTGATTTTAATTCTCTCAAATTCTAAATAATGTATTAGTTAATTTTAAATTTGTTGTATTATTAATATTAAATTTATATTTATATTTTTTAATTTTTTTTATCATACAGCCCGCATGGCCGACTCGATTAGCCAGAAGCCCTTTAGAATTAGAATTAGATTTACCCTTTAGTAGCTTGTTTAAAAATCGAACATTTTACCCCGATCCGATCAGCCCAAATATCCATTAGAACTGTCCCATTTAACATCCCTAAGTACAAATTATTGTAGGAAGGAAGAATTGTTATTCACTTGATTGACATCATCCAACATAACTGAATGATTAAAAGGGAATATTCAATTAAACTATATTATACCATAAGGATTTATAAACATTAAATAAATGATTTGTTAAACTAATCACAAATTTTCTTTTCTTTATTTTAAATCATTCTTGTAAAAATAAAAGATTAGCATTATATATTTTTACTTAACAAGAGAAACATTAAAGATATATGATTGCAAAATATATATTAAAAAAAGAAAAAAAGAAAGTGTAAATAAGTTCATAATAATAAAAAAATAAAAGCAGAGTATAGCGTACATAAAACCATTCTAGGAAAGTAAGACGTAAGGAAAATGAGACGATATGACAAGTAGCAGTATAGAGTTGTCCATCAAAACAAATTGTTCAGTCAATTCTAAAGGTTAACAACCAGTCCAGTTATTTGAATGTAAAAGCATAACATTTAGTATTAAAACTACACTAATTGCTTGGGGACTTGCTTCCGTTTTTATTACTACATTCCATAGAAGATGCAAAAGCTACTCAGTCCATAAACAATAAGCAAAACCATTACAGCTTTCACGGAAAATGAAATTTACAACAAAACTAGACCCTGTGATATGGAGCAAGACATGGAGCAAGACCAATAAAGCTAAATAAGATCCACAATTTAGGCTAATTTTAGTGTAAAAGTGAACAACACAATGTTTTGGGTATCACCTTCAACAAGTTGAAACATCACGATTTAAATGTTCCTAGAAACTTGAAATAACAATTGTTTCCATATAATAACTTTAAAGCCATCAACCAAAAGAAGTAGAGACCAACTCAACTAGTAAAGAAATCATTCGACAGCTACAAAGCATTATGCAAAAGCATAATCCAACATGAAACAATTGTGCAATAACAAATTAGAAAACTCATCAATGCTTCCAAACCTTACCATCGATCCTTGTTTAAACATAAAGTCTAATCTTACTGCGACGATCACAAAAAAATAGAGAAAACCTGAGATGAATGAAATGAGTAATACATTAGGAGAATAAATGAACAAAAATAAGGCAGCAAAGACTGTATATAAAGTGAAGTAATTTGGCAGGTTCGGAAGAAAAATATTATAGAAAAGAAAATTCTAACTCACATGTAATGGAAATCATTTTCATGTTCCTACATCAACTTCAACTCCTTCAGCATCCTCACGCACCCATCTGACTTCCCCACTCTCATCATCAACCACAGGCTTGCATAGATTACTCTGCAAGTATGTTTCAACATCATTTAATGGATGCATATCATAAGCACCTCTAGGAGCTGTTGAGACTACGACATGTCAATCACTCTCAACTGCATTTGCTACATAAAACACCTGCGAAGCTTGTGATGCCAAAATAAATGGCTCATTGTGACGTTTGACACCGGTAAAGTTAGCTACAATAAATCCATCAGTATCTTGTTTAAGTCTCGTGCCTTTTGAGATCCAATCGCATCCAAATAAAACAACATTGCGCCCAACATAATGCAGCTCAATTATATCTGTCAAAACACCATAATAATCTAGTTCACTTAAGATGGGATTTTCATCTCTTGTACTAGAAAAACTTGATGTTGTAGCTTTGACAGCTACTCCACTATTTTGTGTTTTTTTTTCTACTTCCTTGGTGTGAAACCTAAAGCCATTTACTACATATCTTTTATAGGTTCTTCCTATCATGTCGGGGCCCCTAGCAAGCAATTTCAAATCTTGATATACTTGATCATCTTCAGGTAACATCAAATGTTTGACCTACAAAAGAAAGAAAGAATAAGTCAAGTAAGAATAATTATATAAGAATTTTGACTTCTATGTAGAGATAACCTTACGTGATTGGAGAACCACTTAGAAAAATTTTCACTATGAATTTTTTCTATTTGGTGTCGTCCAGTTGTAGGATGTTCTTGTTCCACCAATCTAAGATGTTGCCTACAATGTTAACATATTCAGGTTAGCTCAAAATGGAAATTATGAGTAGTTATTGAAAAGTACATGAGAATTTGAGTCTAGTTAAGTTCGATACAAACTGAATGTACGGTGTCACCATCTTGCAATTGAACAAAATATACTGATGAGCCTTTCTAAGAGTATCATCATCTAATTTCTTCGAAATTCCTTTTCCAATAGCATGACCTTCCTTCGTAAATACATCCAATCCAGGTGCAGTATATACTATTTCCTCTTCATTTCTAGTTGTTTTATTGAATTTTGACTCAACATAGTCAGCTAGGTACATTGAGCAGAACGTCAAACATTCGTCAGCTATATATCCTTTAGCAATCGAACCTTCTGGTTTACTTCTATTTCGAACATATGAATTCAATGTGCCCAAATACCTAATTGTCAATTAAAAAAGATTACATATAAGTAAACCTGAAAATAACAACATTGTAGATTATACCTAATTTGCAACAAAACTAGACCCTGTGATATTGTAACTTAATCATTACCTTTCAATGGAGTACATCCATCGATAGTGAACTGGCCCAGCAAACTTTACTTCTGTAGCCAAATGAACGGTTAGATGAACCATTACATCAAAAAATGATGGTGGGAATACCTTCTCCAATTTGCAAAGAATGATAGCAATTTTTTTTTCCCATCGAACAATATTGGGCGGATAAATTACCTTAGAGCATAGTTCCCTGAAGTACTGACTTAACTGGATTAGAGGTAGGCGCACAGACTTCGGTAGAATTTTTCTCAATGCTATAGGTAATAACTGTTGCATCAAAATATGATAGTCATGACTTTTTAACCCAACAAGCTTAGGCGGTTTCGATTGAACACACCGTGATATATTAGAAGCATAACCATCCGGTACCTTGACCTTTTTCAACACGTCGCAAAACTGGCTCTTTTCCTTCTTACTCATATTAATGGCAGAAGGAGGTAAGTACTCCTTTTTAGATCCTCTTTCAATAGGGTGAAGTTCAGGTCTGATCCCAAATTCTTTCAAGTCTCTCCTCGCTTTAACATTATCTCTAGTTTTTCCATCAACGCCAAGCAATGTGTTACAAATGCTCTCACAAACATTTTTCTCTATGTGCATAAAGTCAAGATTATGACGTACCACAACATCTTTCCAATACGGTAACTCAAAGAATATGCTTGGCTTTGTCCAGTTGAAAGGCAACTCCGGATTATCTTCCACTTTTGTTCCAAATTTGAAGGTTACGTCTTTCAATTCTTCCAATACACTGGAACCTAATAATCTAGGTGGACATTTTCGGTGTTCCTCTGTGCCATCAAAAGCTGCAGCATCCTTTCGATATTCATGATCATCATCATCCAAAAATATACGATGGCACATATAACAAAATTTCCCTCCATGAATTAACCTATAAGAATGTGTGAATTTGTGACAAACTGGACATGCATATTTACCTTTAGTACTCCATCCAGACAGATTTGCATAAGCTGGAAAATCACTAATTGTCCAAAGTAAGCAAGCACGCAGCTGAAAATGTTTTTTAGTGAATGCATCGTATGTTTCAATTCCCATTTTCCATAGATCGGCCAGATCAGCAATAAGAGGTTGCATATAGACGTCAATGTTGTTTCCAGGAGCTTTTGGACCTGGAATTAATAAACTCAACATGAAATATGGTTGTTTCATACCCATCCAAGGAGGAAGATTATATGGAATCAAAATAACGGGCCACGTACTATGCGCTACACTCATATTACCGAATGGGTTAAATCCATCTGCAGCTAAACCCAATCTTACATTACGCATGTCAGAAGAAAAGTCTTTGTGTTTACCGTCAAATGTTTGCCAAGTAGGAGAATCAGCCGGATGCCTCATCCACCCATCCTTAGTACGGCCTTCATCATGCCAACGCATATGCTTTGCTGTTTTTGACGACATAAACAGACGTTGCAGCCTAGGTTTTATAGGGAAGTACCACAAGACCTTATGAGCTATCTTTCTTTTCTCACTAGTTATGTCTTGTTCTGAAGTCTGCCACCTTGTTTTATTGCACGTCTCACATGTAGTCCGTTTCTCATTTTGACCCCAATACAACATACAATCATTAGGACAAGCATCTATCTTTTCATAACCAAGCCCCAAGTCTTTCATCAATTTTTCAGATTCATAATAAGATTTAGGTAAACTTGTCATGGCCTCTGGAAATGCTTCCCTTAACAACTCTAACAGCATATTAAAATGCTTGTTGCTCCATCTACCAAGATTCTTTATGTGCAACAAACGTACGATGAATGAAAGTTTTGAAAACTTTTCACATCCTTCATATAATCTCACTTGGGAATCATCAATTAACTTGTAAAATTTTCCAGCAACCCCAGTGGCAATTTCTTCTCCTTCATCTCTAAGGGAACTTGTTGGTCTATCAAAATTTATGTCCTGTTCTTGTATCCCCAAAGTATCATGAACTAAACCATGCATGTCATCATCAGTGTCTAGAGTTCTAGAATCAAATGCAGGCAATGAATCTGTTGCACGACTCAATGAAACCTCTCCGTGAGCTATCCAATCATTATATCCCTCAACAAATCCATCAATTACCAAATGTTCACGTGCTACACTTCTTGTCACACATTTACCAAATTTACATATTATGCATGGACATATAATCTTTCCATTATTTGTTGCTTCGGAGAATGCAAAGTCTAAAAACATCTCTACTCCATGCAAATACTGAACTTCATACCTTGGTTTATTCATCCAACTCTTATCCATGTTGTTGTGACAGTTGTACTATATCACTTAGAAGTGTTACCCAAGTTTGTAAGAATAACTTACAAAATAGAACCCCACGAAATACCTACCAAAAAGTTCAATGAAAATCAATTCATACAAACCAAAAACAACGATTATGTACAAATAAAAATAATATAATATTCTTATAAGCAAAAGTAGTCACTCAAAATGTATTAGGTTATCTCAAATTCTCAAATACAAATAATGTGGCTCTATTTATAGGAGCCATTACAAGAACCTAGAACATGCATGCATTGATAATTACTCAATCCTATATATTATAAATTCATTTGAAACACTTAAATTTAGTTTTCGACAACTAAAATCATGCATTATACAATAACCAAGGTAAAAGAAATGAATTCACAAAAAAATAAGTTGGACAGATTTAAAAACCTAGATTCATGAGTTCAGCAATTTCTCACATGTGTCTTCCATCTTTCAGAAAAAGGAGCCTAACTCTTTGCAGAAAATTCCAAATGTCTATCCATTTTTTGTTTTTGAAAGAAGCTTGATAAGCCTTACCATTAATACATTTCTCACATTCTAGTTAGTTTACAGTCAATACTGTATCTCTTTCAAAATCGTCTAATTTTCAGAAATATTTTCCTTTTCACCAAATTTGCTCAATATCTTTCTATCAGTTCTTTCTTTATTTCCAAAAGGTGATTGACTACTAAAACTCAAGCATACATCAATTGATAAGAAAAATGAAATGAATTGACCAAGAAATATTAGTTGAATAGATTTAAAGGGCCATATATTCATGAGTTTGGCAATTTCTCATATGTATCTGCCACCTTTCAGAAAAATGAGCATAATTGTTTGTAGAAAGTTCCAAATGTCTTTCCGTTTTTTGTTTTAGAAACTAGATTGATAAGGCTTTCTATTCATATATTTTTTACTTCCTAGTTCATTTCTAATCAGTACCAGATAATTTTCAAATTATCTGATTTGCTGAAATCTTTTCTTGTCATCAAATTTGCTCAAAATCTTTTTAAGCCATCCTTTCTTTCTTTCCTAAAGGCAATTGACTACTAAAACTCATTCACATTACTATTATTTAAGTTAATAAGTTAAATGAAATGAATTGACCAAATAAATATTAGTTGGATAGATTTAAAAGACCATAGATTCATGAGTTTGACAATTTCTCGTATGTATTTGCCGCCTTTTAGAAAAATAAGCATAACTCTTAGTAAAAAACTACAAATGCCTCCACGTTTTTTGTTTTGAAAACTATATTGATAAGACTTACAATCCATAAATTTCTCACTTTCTAATTAATTTCCAATCATGGACATATCTCTTTCAAATTTATCCAACTAATTTTCTAAAATTCTTTGTCATCAGATTTGCTCAAATCTTTCTATGCCATCTTTTCTTTCTTTCAAAAAGGCATTCACTACTAAAACTCATGCTAATGCTATTATATGAGTTAATAAGGTAATGAAATGAATTGACCAATAAAAACTTAGTTGGATAGATTTAAAAGGCCATAAATTCATGAGTTTGGCAATTTATCGTATGTATCTGCCACCTTTAAAAAAATCAGTATAACTCTTTCTAGAAAATTCCAAATGTCCTTTTTTTTCACTATCTAAATCGTTTCCCATCATTACCAGATCTATTTCAAAGTCATCCCAATTTATTTAAACATTTTCCTTATCATGAAAATTCTAACATCTTTCTGTCCCATTTTACTTTCTTTCCAAAAGGTAATTGAATATTAGTTACAATCCAATATCCCTAATGCAACTGCCAGCCTAGTTTGAGGTGTTCCATCCATCTCATGTACTCAATATCCTAAATAAGTTACAACCAAAGAGTAAAAAGACACTATCAATGCAACTTTTAAAATTTCTTAACATACAGATCATCCATATTACCCTACTCCAAATTACTCTAGAGTAAAAATAGTATATTTTTAACTACGAAACAATAATAGTACTTTGAGCTTCTTGTTATGAACTCATAGAGGATTGTTTCTGGGAGTTAAGCATATAGAAAAGGCAAAGTACATGGAAACAACAACACAACACCATTGAAGCAATAACACAAACACGTGGAGTGCATTCGTATGACATATACAACAAAGCTAACAAACAGATTGATGACTCCATCATATCTTTCTTCTCATGTTCAAATAAATCAGACTTTTTATCAGAATCGCCCCTTTTTACAAATCTTTCCCAATTCATACTTTCATAATAATTAACAAAAAAATCATTAAATAAGAGACTAACCGATAATCAAATTATGAGTGGACGAATCATTTAAAGATTTGAGATAGCAATGCCCGTCAAAGCTGGGAACAGAACGACGAGAGTTGCGAAGGTGAAGGTGAAGTTGAAGGTGAAGGTGAACGATTAACTAAGAAATAAACAAAATGCACAAAAGTGAATTGAATTTGAGAATACAGTGAAGGTGAAGGGAAAGGTGAAGACGGAAGAATTAAAAGTTGATTGAGATTTGGCTGCGTTTTGTTAAATACCAGTAGAGAAAAAGTCGTTGATTCCTTCCTTATCCATTTTCTAATGTCTGTTACTTTTTAAATTTAATTTGTTTTCTTCATAATAATGAGTAAAAAGACGTGACTAAATAGGTGTATTAATTTTTTTTTAAGAATTTATTTTTTTATTCATTTTCTTTATTATTATTATTTTAATAAGTTTTTCCCTCAATAATCACACACTATTTCCGTATGAATAGATATCATATAAAAACAAATATATAATGTGTGGCATAATATGTTATTTTTTGAATTCTACCCTAATCAAGTCATTTCCTCATTTAATAACGTGGCAACAAATTAACTATAAAAACAAAAATATAATGTGTGGCAATAAATATGTTATTTTTTAAATTCTACCTTAATCAAGTTATTTCCTCACTTAATAACGTGGCAATAAATTACCTATAACTACATTAACTTATTTAATGTCTTAATAGTATTGAAAATTAATATTAACAAAATATTAATACACGTTCTGTATATTTAATGTAGTTCTACATTATCTATTTGGACACTTGTATCATAGTGTGTTAATAGGGGTGTGGTAATAGACCATATTTCTTGTAGTGTAGCAAAGTTGGCATACATGACGCCAATGAATGCCTACAGGAAAATGATGCTGGGCTGATGGTCTCGAACCGTCAATATCATTTTTATTATTAGCGACACACAAATTGTAAACGGTCGTACAAAAAAATTTACGGCGTTTATCTTTTTCTTTCTTTTTATTATTTATTATTAATTAGAATTTTAATAATATATAATATTTTATAGTACTTGTTTATAATTTATGTTTCTCCTCAATTCATTAACATTGTAGTTTATGATCTATTTTGTACTTAAAATTTAATATTCATATTTAAAATTTAATGATTGGGGACTACAAAGGTTTCAGATGGAACAAGTTCCATGCAATTCTTTCTCTTTTTTGATAGGGCGAGTTCATTGTAATAGATTTTCAAGAAACTCCCTCTTAATAGAATAATAAATATTTCACCCATCTCATTATATTCTTGACTCTTTTTTTTGTTTGTTTTAATACACTTTTTTACCCTAAAAATAATAAAAGTTTCAAAACAAATAACTTCTTATTACATTATATTTTAAAAATATTATTTTCACACAACTCACATAACTTACATTATTATTTATTTATTATTTAAAAATATCACAATACACTCCGAAAATTAAATTTCTTATAGTATACAATACTTTTTAAACTCTATATTTAGAATAAAAATGAATAATTACTTGGAATAATAGATTATTTGAATGCACTGTACATCTGAACACATTAACATTTGGCAGACATTATTAAAGCGTTACGTTTCTTAAAATGCTTGATTGAATTTAGTGAAATTCCTTTTGCACGTTCTGCTGCACCAGGCTTTGGCCTTTTCTGTCGGCAAAATCTTGCGTTAGCTGTCTATAATTATTTATGCACCCCTCAATTATCTATTCCATTATTTGCTATGTTAGTTTTCAATTAAAGTGTGATAAAAGGATGTTGGGTGAGAATAAGGAATATGAAACTGTATTAATTCTTAGTATTCAGGCTTGTTATGAGGTAGTCGAAATCCAAAATTTTTATTATTTTTATTGATTCAATGACTAATTCATTCTCTACAATCAATTTTTGTTTCTATTACCATTATCTTCATTAATGATTTTCATTATTACTATTATTCCCCAATTTAAGCCAAGCGGCTTTTTAACAAATCAAATTATATATTTTTGGAAATAAATTCATAGATCTTAAAACCTTAAACCTGACCTATTACGTTTAAACGAGATCTAAATCGTAAAGTGGAAGCGTACCTTATTCCATAAAATCCTCTAAGTGGAATACGAACTCAGAGATCAGTAGGTATTAGACATTCTTCAACTAGACATCCTTATTCCTTATGGGACTATCATAATCCCTTCCGATGGGGAGAAGGAGAAATTATATGTGAGGGAACCATAACCTGGGCCTTTATATGCAATACAATTGGGTCATTCATAATCACCAAGTCATGTAGTATTTGGTATCTACTCAATTGGTCCATATCATTGTTATTATAGCCCATGGACTTTTAATCTTAATTAATTGGATCACTTAATTAAGCCATGAAATAATTGAATAGCTAATATAATTACATAATAATATATTGCTCATAATTAGATTATATTGGAAATAAAAAATTTTCAACAATCTCCCACTTGGGCTACATATATTTTCCAAACAATTATACTAAGAGTCTTTAGTTGCGCAACTTTATGCTTTTCTTCTTCAGGTTATACTTAACAATCTGGTCCATCTCATATACTAATATGGAACTATCGCGACATTCACTATATTACAAATCATGGTTAAACCCCGATAATTATCATATCAATATACTCTATGGTGCGTAGCTGCAATGTGATTGAAATCATATGTATTTCCAACTGGTCCAACTTTAATCTTTAGTGAGATCAATTCATAATGTAAATATTACAAAATAAAAAATTACTAAAGTGAATTCACAATGAATTCAAAGCCATCAACTTTATTCTACAGAAAACTGAATTATCTAATCAAAGTGTCTTGAAACTTAAAAGAGTAATAAATATAGATTTCCACTGAAACAATGTATTCTAAAATCATATAACACCCATGATGAGAGTGAAAATTTATGTATTTTTTGGTTTAATTTGATACCACTTTGAGAGTTTTAATGGCTATTATTTGCACATTTATTAATACTTTGAATTATTATTAACTAAAAGGTACTTGAGAGGTATTTTGTTGTGTTTTGATAGGAAAATGATGAAAAATACTAAGTTGGAATAAAGGGTGAATTTGTGCAATATATCAAGGAAACAGAGGACTGCATTTCATAATTTTTCTGTACGCGTATAGAAGTCCAAACTGAACAAGTGATACATATTTAGAAAGCTACTGAAGAGAGGGTCGCGTGGTCGAAAGAATCACCTCAATCGGAGATCAGATGAAGAAGTTAAGCTCAAAACCGTGAGGTCGCACAGCTGCCAGCGAGAATTCATAAAATTCATGAAAATTACCCTCTATTTCCTATTTTCTTGGTGGCCAAGTTATTTCCTAATATAATATCCATCCATATCTTCCATAATTATATTTTTCCTGATTTTTCAAGATCCCACATCCTTTTTACTCCTTATTTTATTATATTCTCACACCTATATATACCCCATTCTCATCACTACATAAAGGTGTGGAGAACCCGCATAATCTACCACCACTACACCACCTAGGGTTTTAAACCCTAATCTACCATATTCGTCTTTCATTTTCTACTCATCATCCGCTATCCACCATCTAGAGAGGATTCAAGAGAGTATTCGTCTACTTGATCGGAGACGAGAATTCTGGAGAGGATGGAGTTGAAGAAGGAGAATCAAACAAATAAGTTTTCTTTTCTTTACTTTATTCTTTTTAGTTTTTAGACTCATGGGTAAGTCTTCTTCCATTGACATGGTTGTTTCTTGTAACACCATGAGCTAAGTATCTTGTTGGTATTATTAGGGCTTTATACTGTTTTGACTATGTGATTTGATTGCTCTAGACTTGGATTTCTTATACTGCAGATTGTTTATTTCCTTATTGAAGAGGATATTTTGAGACTTCATATTATTATGTTTTGAGTTTTTATTCCTTTAATTATTCTTGACGGTATCACTGATTGATAGTTAATAGGATTCTTTATTTCTGCATGATAGTTTTTGTTTCTTGTGACAGTCTTAGGGGATTGACCTATAATTCCTAAGAGTGTTAGACAATCAATTTGGGATACTAATTACTTAGTAAAACATCATTATTAGGTAATTGGTAAGTAGACAAAAAGGGTTAATAATTGCGTACCTAGAAAGGGAAGTCTAGTGCTCTAACCTTTGATAGAATTTAGCATGAAGTACCTATAGAGGGAGAGAGAGAGTTAATTTCTTATCGATCCTAGGATTTACAGCTCATTATAAGTGTTAGATCTTACCCGATCAAAGTGGTCTAACTAGCTTAGCGATCCTCTTATAAATATCTGCAGGTAATTAATTTGGGTTTAGAATAATCTGTCTCATGATTAAGTTGGATTGTCCTTAGCATTATCAGTCTCTTATCTTGAAATACTTGATTATTTTCTCGACAGCTTATCTTATTTTATTTTATTATTTAATTATTAATTTTTATAAATTGAGTTTGTCTTAAATAGAAATAGTTATATTAGATTTATTTGTCATTCTGGCACTATCCCGTGGGTTCGATAATTTAACTTGGTCACATGCGCACTACAATTGATCCCTTACACTTGAGGGTGAGATTCATATTTTCCAAAAGAAAATAGCGATCAAGTTTTTGGCGCCATTGCCAGGGATAGCGTTAGATACTTATAAGTCTTTTATGATTTATTTTTGTTTAAGACGTTAAAATTTGCACTTGGTGGGAGGTAACCCACTCTTTTATTGCTTTTATTTTGTTTTGTTTGTTGTGTCTTGTGATAGGTGAATTATATTCAAGGTGCGTGCTTACACTTAAAGTAATAACATCCTTTGAAACATAGATTCAACTCAAGTTTTCATCTAAGTTTGGGGGTGTGATGTTCTTCCCTTGTTCCATCCGCACTAGGTATGTTCACTCTATGTGTGATGCTTGGAGGTCGATTTTTTTTAGAATTTTCAAAATTTATTTCGATCTTTCGAATTTTTTTGCAACTATCCAGGTGTCTTGTGTGTCTTCATTTATTTTTGTGTGTCTTTTGGTGCTCAGTCGTCGATTTTCGTCTTTTTAATATTTTTCGATCCTTGATTTTCTGATGTCTCTGATATTTTTATCTCTTATGAATCCTGTGATGATGAGTTTTGTGTTGAGTTTTATTGTTTGAGAAGAGTATTGGAGTGACCAAGTGAGTTCTATCTGAGTCCTACGCCTGATCGAGTTGGATAACTCGAAGAACTTGCAAGATGTGAAGGAGATTATCAGGTTACTTCGTTCCTTATTCTAAATTTTTCTATGAGTTTTGAATTCTTATGAGTAAGGTACATGATCTTTAAATTTTTTAACCTGAATATCATGAGGATCTATGATTTTTATCATGCCTATGATGTTGATTATGATTAATAAGGGGAACATGCTTTAATTCTTAAGTGCTTGAAGTTCTTGACATGCTTGTTATGATGTATGCGTAGCCTTGAAGAGTGCTCGTTCATTCTATGAAAAAGCTAAGAGAGATTTGATCCTTTAAAACATGATACATTGATGCATGATATTTTTATTCTTGAGTGTATTATTCTTGTGTGTATATTTTAGAACTTGTCTTGAGTCTCCTTGAATATTCGAGAATAGTTTAGTGGATTATGGAAATGATTTAAGGCCACCTTTTAATTTATGAGTCACTTACCCAAATAATTCCTTACCATATGATTTTTTATCTATAGTTAGTCCCATTGAGCCTAAAAATCTCATTCTGTGGCAACCTATGAGAAATAACTACTTTGAGTATTTTAATAATTTTTTAGCCTTGATTGTCCATCATGAGGAAAATTAATGGTTTTTCAAAATGTGTTGATAGAGCTTGATAATAGCTTGGAAAGGAATGAAATTGGGTTGAAATAATGATTGAGCTTGAAAATGCATCTAAAGGAGAGTCATGGAGCAGTACTTAAATCTAGTACTCCATGGAATCAAATACCCTAAGGTAGTGCTTGAATCTAGTACCATATGGAGGATGTGAGAGGTAGTGCACAAAACTAGTACCTCGAGAAAATAAATAAAGGGAGAGAAAAAAAATATTTTTAGGGTAGTGTACATACCCTTGATGCTGAAAGAAAAGAAGAAAATACTCTCTCATTATTGTGGTTGAAGAAAGGATTGAGTAAATTGGAGTTGAGAAGGAGTTGTATTTTAATGAAAGTGATGAGGAAGAATGAAAGATCATGATGGACGGCCGCTTGATTGATCCGAGTTTGAGTCACTTATCCATAAATTTCCAACCTTGTCCAAAGAGCCTACGTTACAACTAAATAAAAGTCCTTTTTGATTCATGATTTGCTAGCTATAAGTAAAAGGAGAGTTGAGACAATATGTAAGCTTATGGTTATGCATGTACTTGAATTGAATTTGAGAGCACACTTATATATATAACCCAAACAGTGTACACTTTATACACCATGAACGTGAGAGTTACACTATATATCCTGTGAGCATAGGTGGATTAAGCAGTTGAATTGGTGAAGTAATTATCTTAACTTGCATATTTTGAATGAATTGATGCTTTTGAGTTTGAAATTATGTGAACCAAGTAGAGATTGATTACATCTATTGGAGGCTTAGTTGATGTAGTGATCATTCCCTTAGCACATGATTTTCTATCTCATTATTTTCTCTTGGTTTGTTGTTTCTTTGTTCGAGGACGAACAATAACTTAAGTTTGGGGAGTTTGATGAGAGTGGAAATTCATGTATTTTCGGGTTCAATTGATACCTCTTTGAGTGTTTTAATGGCTATTATTTGCACATATATTAATACTCTGAATTATTATTTACTAAAAAGTGCTTGCGTGGTATTTTGTTATTTTTGATAGGAAAAATGATGAAAAATGCTAAGTTGGAATGAAGGGTGAATTTGTGCAATATGTCATTGAAACAGAGGACTGAATTTCGTAATTTTTCTGTATGCGTATAGAAGTCCAAATTGGTCAAGTGATACATGGTTAGAAAGCTACTGAAGAGAGGGTAGCGTGGGCACAAGAATCACATCAATCGGAGATCAGGTGAAGAAGTTATCCTCAAAACTGTGAGGTCGTGCAGCTGCCAGCGAGAATTCCTAAAATTCACGAAAATTATCCCCTATTTCCTATTTTTTTGGTAGCCAAGTTATTTCCTAATATAATATCCATCCATATCTTCCATAATTATATTTTTCCTAATTTTGCAAGATCCCACATCCTTTTTACTCCTTATTTTATTCTATTCTCACACCTATATATACCTCATTCTCATCACCACATAAAGGTGTGGAGAACCCGCATAATCTACCACCACCACATCACCTAGGGTTTTAAACCCTAATCCACCATATCCACCTTTTATTTTCTACCCATCATCCGCTATCCACCATCTGGAGAGGATTCAAGAGAGTATTCGTCTACTTGATCGGAGACGGGAATTCTGGAGAGGACGGTGTTGAAGAAGGAGAACCAAACAAATAAGTTTTCTTTTCTTTACTTTATACTTTTTAGTTTTTAGACTCATTGGTAAGTCTTCTTCCATTGACATGGTTGTTGCTTGTAACATCATGAGATAAGTATCTTGTTGGTATTGTTAGGGCTTTATATACTGTTTCGACTATGTGATTTGATTGCCCTAGACTTGAATTTCTTATACTGCAGATTTTTTATTTCCTTATTGAAGAGGATATTTTGAGACTTCATATTATTATGTTTTGATTTTTTATTCCTTTAATTATTCTTGACGGTATCACTGATTAATAGTTAATAGGATTCTTTATTTCTGCATGATAGTTGTTGTTTCCTATGACAGTCTTAGGGGATTGACCTATAATTCCTAAGAGTGTTAGACAATCAATTTGGGATACTAATTACTTAGTAAAACATCATTATTAGGTAATTGATAAGGAGACAAAAGGGGTTAATAATTGCGTACCTAGAAAAGAAAGTCTAGTGCTCTGGCCTTTTATAGAATTTAGCATGAAGTACCTATAGAAGGAGAGAGAGTTAATTTGTTATCGATCTTAGGATTTGCAGCTCATTATAAGTGTTAGATCTTACCCGCTCAAGGTGGTCTAACTAGGCTTAGCGATCCTATTATAAATATCTGCAGGTAATTAATTTGGGTTTAGAATAATCTGTCTCATGATTAAGTTGGATTGTCCTTAGCATTATCAGTCTCTTATCTTGGAATACTTGATTGCTTTCTCGACAGCTTATCTTATTTTATTTTATTATTTAATTATTAATTTTTATAAATTGAGTTTGTCTTAAATAGAAATAGTCATATTAGATTTATTTGTCACTCTGGCACTATCCCGTGGGTTCGATAATTTAACTTGGTCACACGCGCACTACAATTGATCCCTTACGCTTGAAGGTGAGATTCATATTTTTCAAAAGAAAATAGCGATAAACCCACATGAGTAGCTAGCTCATAAAAATTTCAGGGTATTAAATACATAGCTAGTGAATCCTTATTTGGAGTCTATCATAATGTACTCTACTAAAATTTTATCTAGGCAAACACTTTCCTTAATGACCTATAATTCTTTGTCAATATGCTTGATTTATAGGAACTCTTGTTGTTATTAAGATACCTTATTGTGAAATAATTGTCACGATAAACTTTATGTGATAAAGCTTTACAACATTTATTGCATGATTGGATGCCCCTTATTGTGCTACTATTTATGTAATCATGGTCAATGAAATACAATTGTTTACTTAACGCTTTTACATGTACAATTTTTCCGACCAACAGATTATGTAGTCTAAAGTGGATCTTATACCGTATTAGCATCCAACAAATTCAGAATCAACTACTTTATGATCTCCTATAAATCTGATCATTGATGTGCAAGCATGTTATCCTTAGTTCTCTGTAAATACTTTATAAAGATTCATACTAGAGTTACTTAATTATCTTCTTAATATACCAATAACAAAACCTAAATTAGGTCTTCTACAGATCTCATCATATAACAACTTCCAATAGTAAAAACATATAGAATATTTCTACATTTCTTAAATTTGAAGTTTAACTTTAGGGCACCTGATTGAGATTGCATTTGTCTCCTTTAGTCTAATTTAAATCTTCTCCCATTGAATCACTCTACCATCAACATTAGTCTCAAAATCAAATGAGATAATTACATCATGATGATGATTGTGATTCCTTTACAGGAAAGCTTACTTGAATTGATAGATGGATTTTCTTTTAGTCCTTAGACCGTTGAGATCGTTTAATCAATGTTAAACATTATCTTTGCATCCATTTAATACAATGCAAAATCAAAATGTGTTACTAATGTCACGATTATCTTAAAAGAATCTTTCTTAGTAACCGGATAGAAAGTTCCTTAAAACAATATCTTCCTTCCCTTTTGAGTATATTCATTTACCAAGATGCGAACCTGATCATCTTGTATTTATTTATACTCATAACTTATAACATTAACCCACTTTTGAGTATTTGGACCTTACATGGCTTGATGAACATTGTTTGAATATTCTACCATTAATTCCATAGTATTCTAATTATTTAGGAGAAAAATCTGTATAGTTATCCGAATTATTTTTCTTCCAACTCTAGTGGTTTCCTTAGTGATATTAACTCTTGAGGTCTAATCAATTGTTTGAAAGACAATGCCTCTAATATTAGCCTTCTCAAATATGATCTAATCAATTGGATCATAAACTTATTAACTTTATTCATAACCAATAAAGTTGCTTGTATCTATTTGAATTTAATTTTCTTTAGTAGATCTCAATGATCTAGTCTTAGTTGAATATTGATGAGCGTTTTCTCAACACACAATTAATCCCCAAGTATGAAGGATATCAATTGTAGTTTCAAAAGGTGACCAAGTGATTATCGAACCCAAGGGATGGCGTATTATCAATTTAGTTATTTACTAAATTAATTAAGATAAATTGACAATTAAGTTGGAGGTTTAGGATGATTAAACTAATAAACAAGTAATTAAAATAACAAATAAATATCACTTGAAGGATACGAAAGTGGATCAAGTAGGAAAATAGGTAGCTCTAGGATAATTCAATTTTACTCATTAACTTCCCTTCCATGTGTCGATGTCCGACTCTGCCTTGTGGAATATGGACGCATCACTAAACCATGCATATCTACTCTATAGACAAAAGTAAACATGCGTATAACATGTGTGAATAACCTCGGAGCAAGAGATATAATTCCACCCCCCTTTCTAGGTACTATCAGTATCAATTATTTTCCCCTAGGATTGGTACTCTAACCCGATATGATCTCCCTTTATAGGTACTATGAAGTTATCCTCTTTATCCTACTTAATAATCCGAATTCAATTCAATTAATAAGTATTCATATATGATAGTTCTAATGAAGCTTCGGAGTCCCCTCACTTAGAATCATAACATGGAATCCTGTTCAGCGGTGAACGCACTCAATCTACAACCAAGATATATATTCAGACTCTATATACCAATTGAAGATGCACAAAACGACCGTGAATATGGATTAAGAAAGCACAATCATATATAAAATAAATCCACAAGTAGTGTTGTACGGAGTTTACACATAGAAGATCAATTAATTCATAAAACCATCAAAACTCCTAGATCTACCAAAAAGGCTCTAGCCCATGGTGTTTCGAAGAACAATCATGGGTGTTGGATAGATCTTACCCGGATGTCCGGAAAATACAAGATAAATTAGGAAACGAATAAACCCTTGATATGGCGTCTTCATGCCCTTCTCCATCTTGAATCCTCCTCTTGGTTCTCCTCTTGATTCCACAAACGAATCTTCAAAGTGATGGATGGATGGAGGAAAGGAAGTGGATGATGGATGGGGGGTGATCCCCCCTTGTGGGGTGTTGTATGGTTGTGGCCTCTCTTCTCCTCTCTTGTATTGTGTTCCTCTATTCCTTCCTTCTTTGGGGCTGTATAGACCTCCTTTTATACTTGTAATCACGTCTCCTAGGCTTGGAATGGGCTTTTCAAGTGATCACACGCGTTTAGGCCTCGAAAATCCGGATAAGGTAAGTTCCCGCACGTAGGTTCGACCTCGTCAAACAGGTCGAACCACTGGCCCCAGGTCGAATCACAGGTCGAACCCTGCTACTGGATTTGCGCAGTCTCTCCGTTTCACGTATAACTTTCACATCCGACCTCCGTATTGAGTGATTTTTGTGCTCACGCGATTCTCTCTTCCTTGACTTTCTATACATATAAAAAATTACAAAAACTCCAAGAATTAAATATGTAACAGGCCATGAAAAATAGCACTGCAATTTTGTTCGGCACAGCTCGCGCGGCATCACCACTTTGCTCTTAACTTCCTCGTTCGGACTCCGAATGGGATGTTCTTTACGCCAAAACGACCCTCTCTTCAGTGGCTTTCCAACCATCTATCACACTTTCCATTCAGATCTCCACATCAATACAGAATAATTACACAATTTGGATGTGCGTTTATCAGCATTCTTGCACAAATTGCACCTTTTCTCAAACTTGGCTCTTTTGATCCTTTTTCCACCTAAAACACAATAAAACACCTCAAGTGCACATAATTCTCACATATATCGAATATAAGACATTTGTGCTAATATAAGACTACAATATCAACCAAAAAGGTGTTAAATTGGACACTAAAACACGCTTATTTTCACTCTCATCAATCCCCCAAACTTACCCGTTGCTCGTCCCGAGGCAACAAAATAAAGATAAAGAGAGAGAGAGTATGAAAATTAGCGGGGAAACAAGGACTATGATCAATACCCCATTCAAAATACAATTGTCCTCAACTTAGGTCATGCAACTCTCATTATATGTAATAATCAATTCATAGCGTACAAGTTAAGACAATCACCACCAATTCAAATGCTCCATTGACATGTTCTCACGGGAAGTATATATCACTCGCACTCAAGTGTAAAAGGTGTACACTTATGGGATAAGGTGTTTACGCTCAGATTCAATTCAAGTGCATGAGTAACCATAAGCTTGCCAAACGTCTCAAACTCTCCACCACTTAAAAGTATGATTCGACAATGGGATCAAAAAGGACTTTTCTTTTGGATGTAATGTTGGCTCTTTGGTAAGGGTAGGAAATATATGGATAAAGTGACTCAATTAGTAGAGAATTAAAATTGGAGATCTTTTGTACTGCAAATTTTTACACTTCAAGGCTATCCAACTTTATGCTTTTCTAATTTTCTTTTCTCTCCTTTCCTTCAAGTTCAACATACTTTTTCTTTTCTTCAAGCACATCCTTTTTTTCTCGAGGTACCAGTTTCGGGCATTACCTCACGCATCCTCCATAGGGTACTAGATTTAAGCACTACCCTAGGGTTCTTGATTCCATGGAGTACTAGATTTAAGCACTACTCCATGCTTTTCGTTAGATGCATTATCATAATCCATCACTATTAATTTCAACAACAATTTCATTCCTTCCCAAACTGTTATCAAGCACCATTAACATACTTTGACAGCATTTAATTCTCCACTAAATATAGGAATTTAAGGCTCAAATAGGATATCAAAGTGGCTATCTTCGTAGGTTGCCAAAGAAATAAGGCTTTTAGGCTCAACGGTACGGATATAAAATTATTTGGTAGGAAATTATTTGGCTAAGTGACTCATAAATTCAAGGATGACCTTAGATCATTTCCCATTATCTAACATAACATGTAGTTTCAAGTAAGACAAGATGCAAGTTCTAGAATACACACACAAAAACGATACTCACCAGAAAAGAAATATCATGTGATTATGTATCATGATAAACAAGGCTCAAAATCTCACATGGGTATTTAACAAGTAACAGAGTACCTTTCATGGTAAGCAATATCCCACAAGTACACATAGAACTTCATATCACAATATAACTCAAGTACACTTCCTTCATCAATTTCAAGAGCATATGAATTCCAAAGATAATTTTAACAATATAAGCTCACATGGATCACCACCATAAACACAATCATTCACTCCATGAATTAAAAGCGCATATAAAAATTAAAAAAAGGAAACGAGGGCACCTGATTTTTCTTCAACGTACGAGCTCCTCGAGTTGAAGCCTCAATGTTGAACTCGTCTTGCCACCTAGTTACCCTTTTCTATCATCAAAGCTCAAACAAACTCATCATCACAAGATTCATCATAATAAAATAGGAGAACTATAAGAAAGAATTAATTGACTATCTAATCGACTCCACACACTAGAAACACCACTGAACACTAGGCAAATTGTAAAAAATCGATACATCAAAACCGATTAAAGTTTCAACATACCGCAAAAAATCAACTCTCCTAGCAAACATTACAAAGAAAAGATTATATTCTTAGTGCTTCAATGAGGTAAGTACATCACACCCCCCCAAACTTAGGAAAAACGTAAGTTGAAACTAAGTTTGCAAAGATGTAATTGCCGATTAGTAAGCACCTCAAATATAAAAATTTCTTACGCACACAAAAGACATAAAGTAATAAAACGGAAGGGCAAGCCCCCAACAGGCGCTCATGTTTAACGTCGTAGAGTCACGACGGTAGAGGACGGTCTTCTCGCATCCTCACCTTCAAATACTTTCTTTCCCTCTTCTTGTCTACACTCAACACCTCACCTTTCTTGGTCACAAGTATATGATCATTGAAATTTTCTTCCTCCCATAGCTGTCTAGACACCCCCTTTTCAATCTTCCACTTAAATTCAGAATCACCTATCTTAGAAAAATCAAGATTAAACAAGTTAGAAACCATATCAATGCTCTTGCACGATTGAGTCTCCATGGGCATCTTCATTGCATGATCAAGAGAGAAAACCACATCTTCATTATCCATTCGTAGCCTAAGCTTTCCTTCCTTAACATCTATCATAGCCCCAGCTGTGGCAAGGAACGGTCGTCCCAAAATAAGGGGAATGTCACCCTTATCATCTTCCATCTCAAGTACAAGAAAATTCACGGGAAAAACTAACTTATCCACTCTCACTAAAACATCTTCAATTAAACCCTTCGGACAAGTCATGGATCTATCCGCCAATTGAAGAGCAATATTCGTGGGTTGAAGATCCCCCAAACCAAGCCTTTTAAATATGGACAAAGGCATCAAGTTAATGCTTGCCCCCAAATCACACAAGGCTTTATGTGCTGACCCTTTTCCAATGTCACAAAGAATGGTGAAGCTTCCCGGATCCTTTAACTTTGCAGGCAGCTTCCTTTGAAGGATCGAGCTGCAATTCTCTGATAGGTTCACCGCCTCCACTCCGTTCAAGCTTCTCTTCTTTGATATAATATTCTTGAGGAATCGGGCATAGTATGGCATCTCCATGATTGCTTCAGAGAAAGGAATGTTCAAACTTACTTTGCTCATGACATCGTGAAACCTCTTGAACTTTTCTTCCAATCCCTTCTCGGCCAATCTCGAAGGAAACGGAGGAGGTATCTTGGTCTTTGGTCTTCCCTATTCATCACGTTCAACCTCCTTCGCTTTATCCTTCTTGGCTCTCAATCTCTTTGCTTCTTCCCACTTCTTCTCCATTGTAAGCTCAGTATTCTGCTCATATAATGGTACTGGAGTAACATCAACATCATGCGGAGCATTCGGCATAGAAACGGGCAACTTCTGGATGGGTTCGACCAGGGTTTGACCTGTGAAACAGGTCGAACCAGGCACGTACTGGTCGAACCTACCTTCTGGACAATGGCTCTTTTTTTGAATTTGAGGTTCGACCTGGGTTCGACCTGTTTGAGAGGTCGAACCAGGTACGTAATGGTCGAACCTATCTCCTGGAAAACTGCTCTCTTTCTGCTCTTGAGGTTCGACTAGGGTTTGACCAGTGTTAGAGGTCGAACCACTGCCCCGTAGGTCGAACTGCCTCACTGTATAGTTTATATCCTCCGGTTCGACCTGGGTTCGACCTGGGTTCGACCTGCTGGGTTGGTCGAACCATTACGGTCGTGGTCGAACCGTTGCTGTGACAAAACAGAGCACTCCGGATGAAGAGGTTCGACCATGGTTCGACCTGCAAAACAGGTCGAACCCTCTGGGTTTTGGTCGAACCGGTGTTCTGGAAAAACAGAGTGCTCCGCATGGTGAGGTTCGACCATGGTTCGACCTGAATGCCAGGTCGAACCTTCTGGATGTTGGTCGAACCGAGGATTAGCTATGTCCAAATTTAATCTCGGTCTCGTCGTTCCCTCGTACTGCGTTCCAGATCTTAACGTGATGGCTTTATTCTCCAATTTTTGTGTTAATTGATTCACGTTCGTGGTCATCTGCCCCATAATCAAAGTAAGCTCCTTCATCTGCTTAGATAAATCTGCATGATCAACATTCATGGTATCCTCAAGATGATCAATCCTTGCATCATTCTCAGCCATGTATCGATGGAAGGTATCTTCCACACTTTTCACTTCTTGCTGCTTCATACTAGGCCCCCTTAGTGTCGACTCTGTGATCTGCTTCTACTGGGACTCTAGTAGTTTGTTGATGTTAGCTAGACTAGAGACGATATCATCATTCCTATTTGGCTTCACCACTTGATGTTCAACTTGTGCCACCTTTCCAAGTACATATGATCCTCTATCTCTCTCTACAGGCCAGTCACGTGTATTCATAGAGATGTCTTCGAACAACTTTTCCGCTTCAAGTGCTGTCTTAGATAACAACGCTCCTCCTGATGATGCATCAATAAAAATACGCGACTCACAATCCAATCCATAGTAGAAAATGCTTATGTATTCAGCCTTAGACATTCCATGCTGTGGGCACCTCCTGAGCATATCTTTAAATCTGTCCCAAGCCTCATAAAATTTCTCACCCCGATTCATAACAAATCGGGTGATCTCTTGCTTCATTTTTAAGATCCTTGAGGGTGGCATGTGTCTCTCTAAGAACTTCTGCTGCAGTTGGTCCCATGTAGTGCAATCTGTGGCATTAAGAGTCTCATACCAAGCTTCTGCCTTATCAATCAATGAGAACTTGAATAGGGCGATCCGTCTAGCATTATCATTAGCTCCAGCTCCTTTTTGAGTATTTGCATAACCAAGAAATCTTCGGAGATGTTGATATGGATCTTCAAACCAATCTCCAGAAAAGGAATTCTTTTCCACCATGTTAATAAGAGCGGGATTTATTTCAAAATCATCATCTTCCCCCCTTGCTCCTATCAACCCCATGTTACCAATTCCATAGTTCGTGAAAATTTCACGTATGGCAACATTATCCGGATTCTGCCTTGCTCCGGCCATGTTTAGCGCAGTGTGTTATTCTTTCTTTTCCTTCCTTTCCTTTTACAAGCGCACACGTAACTCGAAAAAATTCAAGGTTAGATAGAAATAAATAATCACAAATAAAATAAAAAGAAAAAAATCTTAATCAACTAGAAATAATAAAATCAATAATAACAGCCGTCTCCAGCAACGGCGCCAAGAACTTGATGAGCGTTTTCTCAACACACAATTAATCCCCAAGTATGAAGGATATCAATTGTAGTTTCGAAAGGTGACCAAGTGATTATCGAACCCAAGGGATGGCGTATTATCAATTTAGTTATTTACTAAATTAATTAAGACAAATTGACAATTAAGTTGGAGGTTTAGGATGATTAAACTAATAAACAAGTAATTAAAATAACAAATAAATATCACTTGAAGGATACGAAAGTGGATCAAGTAGGAAAATAGGTAGCTCTAGGATAATTCAATTTTACTCATTAACTTCCCTTCCATGTGTCGATGTCCGACTCTGCCTTGTGGAATATGGACGCATCACTAAACCATGCATATCTACTCTATAGACACAAGTAAACATGCATATAACACGTGTGAATAACCTCGGAGCAAGAGATATAATTCCACCCCCCTTTCTAGGTACTATCAGTATCAATTATTTTCCCCTAGGATTGGTACTCTAACCCGATATGATCTCCCTTTATAGGTACTATGAAGTTATCCTCTTTATCCTACTTAATAATCCGAATTCAATTCAATTAATAAGTATTCATATATGATAGTTCTAATGAAGCTTCGGAGTCCCCTCACTTAGAATCATAACATGAAATCCTGTTCAGCGGTGAACGCACTCAATCTACAACCAAGATATATATTCAGACTCTATATACCAATTGAAGATGGACAAAACGACCGTGAATATGGATTAAGAAAGCACAATCATATATAAAATAAATCCACAAGTAGTGTTGTACGGAGTTTACACATAGAAGATCAATTAATTCATAAAACCATCAAAACTCCTAGATCTACCAAAAAGGCTCTAGCCCATGGTGTTTTGAAGAACAATCATGGGTGTTGGATAGATCTTACCCGGATGTCCGAAAAATACAAGATAAATTAGGAAACGAATAAACCCTTGATATGGCGTCTTCATACCCTTCTCCATCTTGAATCCTCCTCTTGGTTCTCCTCTTGATTCCACAAACGAATCTTCAAAGTGATGGATGGATGGAGGAAAGGAAGTGGATGATGGATGGGGGGTGATCCCCCCTTGTCGGGTGTTGTATGGTTGTGGCCTCTCTTCTCCTCTCTTGTATTGTGTTCCTCTATTCCTTCCTTCTTTGGGGCTGTATAGACCTCCTTTTATACTTGTAATCACGTCTTCTAGGCTTGGAATGGGCTTTTCAAGTGATCACACGCGTTTAGGCCTCGAAAATTCGGATAAGGTAAGTTCCCGCACGTAGGTTCGACCTCGTCAAACAGGTCGAACCACTGGCCCCAGGTCGAATCACAGGTCGAACCCTGCTACTGGATTTGCGCAGTCTCTCCGTTTCACGTATAATTTTCACATCCGACCTCCGTATTGAGTGATTTTTATGCTCACGCGATCCTCTCTTCCTTTACTTTCTATACATATAAAGAAATCACAAAAAATCCAAGAATTGAATATGTAACAGGCCATGGAAAATAGCACTGCAATTTTGTTCGGTACAGCTCGCGCGGCGTCACCACTTTGCTCATAACTTCCTCGTTCGGACTCTGAATGGGATGTTCTTTATGCCAAAACGACCTTCTCTTCAGTGGCTTTCCAATCATGTATCACACTTTCCGTTCAGAGCTCCACATCAATACAGAATAATTACACAATTTGGATGTGCGTTTATCAGCATTCTTGCACAAATTGCACCTTTTCTCAAACTTGGCTCTTTTGATCCTTTTTCCACCTAAAACACAATAAAACACCTCAAGTGCACATAATTCTCACATATATCGAATATAAGACATTTGTGCTAATATAAGACTACAATATCAATCAAAAAGGTGTTAAATTGGACACTAAAACACGCTTATTTTCACTCTCATCAAATATCACCATATGTGAAACTCTTAAAGAGTTCTCACAAATACTTTAGTTAAAATTTTATTGAGACCATAAGCTGAAATCTTTAATATTTCTCCAATTAGTAACTATATATTGTGGAGTACTATTTTTGTCTTTTAACTACACCACAATACCATTTATGCTAAGTAATCTTAATGTGGTGTATTATAAAATAATTTCACAAGCCTTTAGGAGTAAACAAAAGGTTGTACTTTAATTGTCTTTTGTAGCTTTCTGAGTGGGTTTTCTTGTATTGCACTTATACTTTATTGAGACTAAAATTTCTTGAAGCCTACTAGTCTCATCTTTATTGTTGAAGTTCTCATCATATGATTTTGTTGTTGATATAGATTAAACTTAAATTACTGATTTCTTAGTTGTACAGAGAATTATTGCAAAATAATTCATCATGCTCGCATTAAACTTTATTATCTTTCAAAAGTTAAATAACTTAGAATCATTTCGAGGAATTAAGCTTATCATTAGCTAGTATCAAATCC
Organism: Pogostemon cablin; assembly: GCA_023678885.1. Lineage (NCBI taxonomy): Eukaryota > Viridiplantae > Streptophyta > Magnoliopsida > Lamiales > Lamiaceae > Pogostemon > Pogostemon cablin. The sequence continues at coordinate 21,147,607 of CM042985.1, read as the reverse complement.
AATGACAACAATACTAACTTGTAAGTGACACCCTCTACGTAGTAATCAAATAATGACAATAAAATTGTCAAGCAATAGTCTTCCTTTGGGTCGACTTATTACTCACATGCTAAATAAATAATTATCACGTATTCACCACTACAGGTGCTTGTGTATTTCGGGCTAAATATTAATCTACCTTTAGACCGATCAATACCTGCATGAAGATACACTCGCGAGCAACATTATTTATTGGGGACCCATCACAAGATGCCACATTAACCTCGTCTATGGACAAAAATTAACTATAGATGTAATCTTAGTGTAATAATCAAGTATTGATAATAAGTTCTATCAAACAAAAGTCTATCTTTGGACCAACTGATTTTTACATGAACAATTCAAAAAAAGTATCACATACTTATCATCACATGTGTGTTATTATTCTGTCAAACTGTGTCTACCTATGGACCGAACACAGAATACATAAATAATTACACATGCATCTATGTAGTTTTTTTAATAAAGTCTTTCTCCACACACAGAGGCTGCTATGGCAACATGATATTTTGATTGACTATATTAAAAATTACTAGACCAATTAAACAAATATTTAAAATAAATATTATATTTAATTGAACGACATTAAAAATGTCTCCCCAATATAAATATAACAATTAAACATAAACATGAGATGATTCTCTCATACTTTAAAGTGAAAATTTTCTTAACTTAATTAAGGATTACACATCCTACTTTATAATGAACTAAATTACGCAAATATCATTTATTAAACTGATATATACAAGTATTCGTATTTAAAATTTTATAATCCAAATTAATTACGCAAATATCATTTATTAAACTGATCGATACATGTATTCGTATTTAAAATTTTATAATCCAAATTAATTACAAAAAAGTGCATACAAAATCATAGCTAAAAGGCTTAAGTCATCTTTATACCACCACAATAATCAGCTAAATTAAACTTAATTACACGACTCTATGTCATCACATGAATTCATAATTGCATAATTGAGTTTATTAGTAAATGCAACAGAATTTTTTCATGCAATTATTCACATAATGCTATCATGTGACTCAAGTTTCAAGAAACAACATATGTACATTAGTATGTTATACATGTATTCTTCAATACCATTGTTAATCACTGTATTCTTCAATACCATAATCTTTGCTAAACTTACAGCAACATAAATCGACTTAATTAAACAACACGCTGAGGTGGCGGTCTTAAATATTAATAATCAATAATAATAGCCGCACATGTTTATCATTAAACAGAAATATATGTGATATATAAAATCACACCCAGAATTAATCCAATTTACCTATCACGATAGCTAATCCAATTTACCCATCACGACTAGAAATGCACCAATTAACAGGAACCGCCGGTTCGAACCGTTGAACCGGCGATTTTAACCAGAACAGGAACCGGCGATTCCGTAACCGGGAAAAAATGAACCAAAACCAGTAGAACACGGTTCGGTTTTGGTTCCTACTACTCTCAAATCGGAATCGCCGGTTCGAACTGCCTGTTCACAGTTCAAACTGCCGGTTCCTCTATTTTTTTATTTTTTTTAACGGCCAAGATCGTTTATCCGTTGGAGATCCGACGGTCCAAAAAGAATGACCGTTGGGCTATAAACTGGCGGTTCAAGCGGGTAAACCATCGGTTCAAGTTTAGCCGGTTTAAACCGGCGGTTTCAGGCGGGCCGGGCAGGAAATTTTGAATTTTGAAATTCAAACGTGTGGCCGAGATTGTGTAGCCGTTGAAGATCAACGACAGAGATTGATTTTGAAATCGGCGGCCCCGGTTTAAACCGGCGGTTCTGCCGTATTTTTTTTTTCAATGGCTGAGATTTTTTTTGTTTTCAAAATTTGAAATGGATGGATGAGATCAATTCCAATCCTCTATAAATACCCCCAAGTATGATCAATTTGTGCACACAACATTCAATCTATACTCTACTTATACTATACTAGTACACTACTTTTTCTATTCTACATTCTTAATAGTTGATTTAATTCTACTTCTACTCTACACAATACACTTTCTCAATTCAAGTTCTCAACTCTCAAGTTTCTTTTTTTAGTTTATATATATCAAACTCAAAAAAAAAAAAAATAGTTGTAGTCTTTTATTTCAATTCTCTCATTATCACTTTCTTTTCAATTCTCTCATTATTATTTTCTATTCTTTCCCACATATACTACTAATTAGTATACTTATAGTCTTTTAGTTTTAGTTCATAAATCATATATATTCATCCTTTTTTCAATCTAAAAAAAATGTCTAGAAGAGGTTCTTCTTCATCCGGTGCCTCACCTTCTTCTTCTAGAGGAAAATCCATACCCAACACCTTAAATTATCCTCCACCACCTCCACGTGGACCACGTCAACTTCTTCTACCAACTCTATAAGATGTTGAACTTGAAAATATTCCTTCGGATGAAGAAATGTCCCCTCATTTGTTCAACTTGAATTTTAGGGATATACTTGGAGATGATTTCCCCTCCGACGACAACAACGATAATACTCAAGGTCAATCACAACAAAGGGCGAGTGGAAGTCAACCAACGTCGGGTGGTACGGGTACCGGAGATAGAGCCGGAGGCTCTAGCGGAGGCGGAGGCGGAGGATCAACTCGAAGTTCCCCACAAGTGTTATGTTCCGATATATTTTCTATTCATTTCAAGAAGGAGGCGATTGAGAATTCGAATGAATTCAAAGTTATTTGCAACTATTGTGGCACGAGTATAAATTCAAGCATGGCGGATGATATGGAACGTTCATCAAGCACATCAACTCGAAGCATTCGGACAAGATTGGCATCTCAACGGTCAAACACAAATAGGACGAGGGTTCACGGCGTCTTTCGGAGGAGAAGGTTAATCGACGTCGGGTAACACTCTTTTTAAATTTGATGAATCTAATTATTTGAGATTATACCTTAAACTTATGTGCACCAAACATTTGTCATTTAACTTTGCGGATAATATTTTTTTTCAAGATTGGGTTAATCTCACTTTAAATCCTTAAACCCCACCTTTGCATCGTAATAAATATAAACTTGGTGTTGCTAAAGTTGTTAAAGAGTATGGTTTGGTTTTAAAACAAATTTTGCAACAATTACCTCATAAAGTGTCTATATGTTCGGATATTTGGAGCAATTTTTGGCAAAAAGCGAATTATATGGATATTACTTGTCATTGGATTGATAGTTCATGGAATATACAAAAAAAATTAATTGCTTATAGATCATTTGATGTTCCTCATACCGCCGTTAATATTGCTCACAAAATTAGTACTATTTTGCAAGAATATGGTTTAGTTACAAAGATTTTTACAATCTCATTTGATAATGCTAGTGCTAATACGACTAGTTTAGAAAGTCTTATTGATATTTGCAAACCCTCAATTGGTGGTAGATTTTTTCATGTTAGATGTATTTGTCATATATTGAATTTATGTGTTCAAGATGGTATAAGTGTTTTGAAAGCACACATTCAACCTATTAAAAGTGCTTTATGGTATATAATGAGAAACCCTTCCGTGACTAAAAGATGAAAAAGATATTGTCACTCTGTGAATATTCACCCAAAAAAATTTCCTTTAGATGTTTCAACTCGTTGGAATTCGACGTATAAAATGTTGCATGACTCTTTTGATTATAAAGATCATATTTGTGCTTTTTACTTACAAGATGCAGGTAGTCAAGTCTTGTTTGCTAATCAATGGGACACATGTTATACTTTATGTGATGTTTTACAAATTTTTAATGATGCTACGGAAGAACTATCCGGTGTTTATTATCCTACTTCAAATTTAGTTGTTGATAATTGTGTTAAAATTGCTATGGTTTTTAGTGCTAATGAAGCACACCCGTTGTTGTCAAATGCTATTATTTCCATGAAATCTAAGTGGTTAAAATATTTTTTTCAAATTTCGGACTTGTGTTTAGTTGCTAAATTGTTAGACCCACGTATTAGAACGGATGGTTTAGAAGAATTGTTAACGCTTTTCTATGATTCATTGTATGCTAATTGTGATTCTCCTACTAGACAACAAGCTCCTAGTCCTAAAGACATAGTGGCAACTACTTATAATCTACTAAAGGAACTTTTTAAGGAGTATAAAGAACAAAATGGTATGAATGATGATCAATCTAGTGGTGATGATAGTAGTGATAGTGCTGATAATTCTAGAAAATATGATGCTCTTCAAAAATTTTATAGTTTTTATGATGCTAGATCTAAAAAACGTGCACGGGTTATATCTAATCCTTTTCAAGAACTTGATTGTTATTTTACTAACACTTTTGAGTTTGATACAAGCGGAACTAGTTTTGATATTTTGAAGTGGTGGTCAAGGAGAACAAAATCATTCCCTATTTTATCATTGATTGTAAGAGAGATTTTGCATCTCCCGCCTCTACGGTCGCCGTCGAACAAGCATTTAGTCTTGATAATCTCACTTTGGATCCTACACGATTCAATTTAAGTGTGACAAATTTTGAAAATTTATGTTTGCTTGATGATTGGTCAAAGGCTGAAAGACGGATTCAAAATCAAAATGAAGAAGACCGTACGGATGATGACATTATGGAATATGGAAGCGATGTAGACTGGTAGAGTAAACAAAAAAGGTCATCACCATTCACATCCACCGAGCCAAAGAGGTAAGTTGAGGTAAGTTAAGATGACTACATAGGCTTTGATTCCTTTCGAGGATACGTAGGCAACTTAAATTTAAGTTGAACTTGAATTTTCAAGTTTAACCCTAAATTTAAGCTCAAGTCTTTTTTTTCCACTATATTATGTTGTTGTATTTTACCTTATAAAGTTTGTATTTTTTAAATTTTTATATAGTAAAAATAAATTAATTGACATGGTTGTAAACTTGTAGTGTTCTATATTTATAAATTGTAATGGTTTAAACTTAAATATTTAAATTACAATGTGATCACATTAATTAATATTGTATGATTATGAATTTAATATCAACTTTCAAATTTTTATTTGCATTATTGAATATTGCATACATCATGTTTTCAATTTTAATGAAATTACACATACTCAAATTCAATATTTCAATTACACATGTTTTACTTATTTAGTTATTTAATAAATAAATTGCACTTAAAAAAATCGTCAAATCGATGGTTTCGAATCGAAATCGGAACCGCCGATTTGAGAACCGAAACCTTAAGACCCCCGGTTTGGTTCCGATTCCCTCTCCATTGGAACCGAAACCGCCAGTTTAGAACCGAAACTGGCGGTTCTGAACCGGAGTACATGTCTAATCACGACAGCACGCATGTGACATAATCTTGATTAAACAAATTATTCACTGTTAATGAAATTTTCGGATAACCTCAAACAAGTCGATTGTTTTGGTTAAGAATCTCAACTATTAATTTACATATCTCAATTGATAAAAATGATTTAAGCAAATTGATAAAACGGATCTGTAAGCATTCAAAATTTCGAACAAGATTCAATTTCAAACCTTAATAATTTCACATAATGATCACATACAAATATTGGGATCTAAACTCAATTTTTCAGATCTCAAAAAATCATATATAAAGTGCTCTGATACAACTTGTTAAAAATAAAATTCATAGATCTTAAAACCTTAAACCTTATTATGATTAAATGAGATCTAAATCATAAAATGGAAGTGTACCTTACTCCATAGAGTCCTCTAAGCGGAACTAGAACTCAAATGGAAGTGTACCTTACTCCATAGAGTCCTCTAAGCGGAACTAGAACTCAAAGATTAGTAGGTATTAGGCATTCCTCAACTAAGCCACCTTATCAGCTTAGTATATTCGGACCATAACCTGGGGCCTTTATATACTATACAATTGGGTCACCCATAATCACTCAGTCATGTAGTATTGAGTATCTACCCAATTGACCCATATCATTATTATCATAACCCATGGACTTTTAACCTTAATTGGATCACTTAATTAAGTCCATAAAATAATTGAATAGTTAATATAATTGCATAATAATATATTACCCACATAGTCCATGAACTTTTAACCTTAATTGAATCACTTAATTAAGTCCATAAAATAATTGAATAATAGTAATATATTATCCACAATTAGATTATATTGGAAATAGAAAATTTCCAATATATACATTTACTAAATTCTTAATCTTCTACCAGTTCATCTTATCAAATTATTAATTCCCTCCGTCTATCACAATTTTGCTATTTTGATAACTAATAATACACCCGCGCTATGCGCAGAAAAATAATATGTATAAATTATTGTATAAGTTTTTATAATAATAAGTATATAAATGTCATAAAAAGTCACAAAAAAAAATTATGTGAGATAAAGTATGTTTATTGATAGTTAATATACTATTACATTTGTTCTTTTAGTATGATGACGAATGTTACATTAATTAAAGTATATTTTTACGTTGTTGGAATTCAAAGAAGAAAGCTGTTCAGAAGTTAAATGATGGATATTTATTTTTCGTTAAGAATTTTGAATTGATAAGAACATAATAGAGTATGATGGAGTTGAGTGAATTAGATTATTACTATCTCTACTATAATGATAATTCTCAACTCCGCCTTCACATGGCAAATTTTACCGCTTTTCTCTTACCTAATTTTTGTTAGTAAATTTTTATTCAATAAAAAAATTTGATTAAAAATTATTTAAAATATGATAGTAGATGTGTATTCTGAATTAGTATCTATTTTTATTAATTTTATCATAATATTGGATAGTACTAGGATGATGTTTTCTTTGCATGGTTCTATTGGATGTTGACTTTCTTATTATATATATAATTGTATTCAAATTATTAACAAAATTCAAATAATAATTGGCAAATACTTGTGTGAGACTTATACCGATAAAAAATGATAATTTTTATAACAAAAATTGATACTTAAACAATGAAAAGTAATAATGCTAATTTATAGGATAAATGAAAGTGATAATATTTTATAACAAAAATGATAACTATTTTTAAAAAGAGTAAAATTGTCAAGTAAGACAATTTCACACAAAACTTGCCCATAATAATTATTAATATTACTTTCCAATTATACGTTATATATAAAAATAATAATAATAATAACTTTAAATAGCGATAAACTTATCAAATTAAATAAGTATTCATTATATAAAATAATATATATACACCGTTTAACTTAATATGCACTTAGACGATTTTAATATTGCAACATAAAATTCATCACATCTTAAAGGATATAGTATCAAATTTTAGAGTTTAACTATTATGCACCTGGTGTACCAATGCACTTGGATAATTTTAATCGTAAAATTAAATTTTAATTAAATCTCCACTATTAAATAAATAACATAATTAAAAATTTTAATAAATAACTAATATATAATATAGCTTAATGTTTTTTTATTTTCTTGGAAATATTTATATTTTGTATATATTCTTTAAAAAAATTCTTTCCTAAATTTCAATAATACAATATATAAAATCTTAATTATATAGTAAAAATAATAAAAAATAACAAAAAAAATTCCAATCTCACCAATTAAATGTCGAAATCCAAAGATTCTTTTTCATGTAAGCCATATTATTTCTTCCCAAATTAAATTATCAATATTTTGTATAAGCTATATAATTTTTCACAAATTAAATTATCAATATTTCTCCCTCATTTAAATTTCCCAATATTTCTCCCAAATTTAATTATTTATTCAATATATATCAATTAAATTATTTCTATTTGTATTTATATAGATACAATTGGGCTCTTTTTTGTCCCTCCACGTTCATCCTTGTTTACCTGCAGTATCATCGGCACAACCAAGCGCTATAATCGGCACAGCCCAACCATGCTATAATCGGCACAACCCAACCATGCTCATCCTCTTTGTTGCCCCTCCACGTTCATCCTTGTTTTCCTGCACTATAATCGGCACAGCCCAAGCGCTATAATTGGCACAGCTCAACCATGCTCATCCTCTTTGTTGAGCCTACGCCTTCCGTTTCCCTCTGCCGTTTTCCCTCCAGCAAAAAAGTTTTAACACCGTCTCATTTATTTCACTATCATTCTATCGAAATAATATTTTTTACCCTTCCCTTTCAATCTATATATTGAGGCAAATATAATTCTTAAAAAAGACTTGATAGCAAATGTATCTCCAATACACCACTGTTAAATGTTTTAGATATTTAGATATTAGAAATGATTAGATTATATATTAGATTAATTGATTATGATTTGATTATATTTTATGCAATTAATTTTCTATATATTTATAGATATACATATGCTCTTTAAATTTTAGGTAGGAATTGGCATTTTCATTTTTATATTAGTAAAGTAAGTATAAATTTTTTAAAAAATATTTTTAAATATATTAGCATCATGAAATAAAATAAATTAAGGGAAAAATAATCTAATTAATTATAAAATAATGAATTATATTATGTGTATGTAAATAAATTTAATTAGAAGTTAACTTATTAATATTTCAACTTTAATTTTATCAATATATACTCAACGTAATAAATTATAAAAAAAATTATTTTAACAAATTCAAAAGTTAATAAAAAAAATAATAATGATAATCTTATAATTAAAATTATTATGTTAGCATGATAATTTAAATATTTTAATGTAATATCAATTTAATTTATTATATTTTAACGAATACTCATTTACTAAAATTACTGTATGTGCAAGTTTGTAAGAGTATTACTGTATGCGCAAGTTTGTAAGAGTAGTAAAATTGAAAGGGATTACTTGTGTGACCAGGTCATGGATGACCCCGATTTGTCGCTGGTCTCCAATTTTATTTAGTAAAAATAAAATTCTGTTGAGAAAATGTTACACTTTTGACTTCCAGGCACCCAGCCCTACTTGTGTTGATTTGAGAATTTTAATTATCAAAATTTTATCATTATGTTTTTTCACAAACTCTCTTCCTATTACCCTCACATTATTTCAGGCAGCTTTCTTACACAAAAAATAGCAATTTGGATACCTCTCTGTTCAGAAAGCGAATCCTTCGTATTTTTCAAGTCTTACTTATTAAACCGTCTTAAATTTCTAAAACCCCAAACAAAAAACACCATTATTCCCGATCCAAATTCCTCTTTCACTCTTTAATTAATAATATTACGGGACCGAATTTTCCTAGGCTCGATGTCCAACGTTGGGTTCCACTTGTTGTTCGATGTCGTAGAAGCGGATGCGGTGAAGTAAATGAAAGAATATGTGTGAGGGAAGGAGCATTTGCAGATTATCTTCCCAGAACGAAGATATGAGAGAAAAAAATGGATGTAGTAGTATTACCTTGGGGACGAAGAAGTGATGGAGGAAAATCAATGATAACCTCCTTCTTCGGTAACCTATATTTGTTTTAAAAATATTTTGATGATCTAAGGTTAAGTTTGAAGAAGGTTTATCTAATGGCTGCTAAATGGTTGGGTTATATATTATCCAAGTCACCCAAGAATTCGCCAAAATGGAATAGATAAAATCAAATCTATTGATTTGTCAATTGCCACATATGTTTTTTTTATTTAATCTTATTCTTTTTTAGATTTTTCATATATATTTTCTACTTATTTTCTCCCATATTAGGAGCATTTTGGCGGCATTTTCTCACACACGCCACTATCTTATTTTTATATTAGTATAGATGTATATATATATTTAAATGTCTTATGTTTCCTATAAAAGATTTGCACCAAATTTTTTGTGGAAGCTTGCACAAGCTTATTCCAAAAGCTTCAAGCTTCTTCTTTTAGAAGACTTACACAAATAAATTATATATATTTTTAAAGTGAAATATATTTAATTATTTTATTTTAAAAATAAATATAGTTATCAATAAAAATTTACTTAATAATATATATTAAACTAAAATCATTAATGATTAGAATTTTTAAAATTTCAATAATAAATAATTAAATAGAGTTTAAATTTAAATATTTTTACTCATTTATAAAAACTTTACTTATTAATAAATTGGGATAATGAATCATTTAAAATAATTTTGTTTTATCAAATTTGAAATTTTGTAATTCCTAACTATATTATATTATGACAAAGTCTCTTGTGAGACGCTACTTTCATGAGACGGTTTGTGAGACGTGTTAAAGTATGTCGATTATTTAAATAAAATATGTTTAATGGTTGTTAATGTATGTTTTTTAAAATATGTTGGATTATGTATTAAAGTATGATGTTAGTGTGTTATAATTTGATTTATTATCGACATACTTTAACCACAAATAAGCAGACTTTAACCACAAATAAGCATACTTTAGTGACGGGTTGACCCGTCTCACATCCGTCTCACCAATAACCCGTCTCACAAGAGACTAACTCTTATATTATAAATATAGATGTCAAATCTAAAATCTTGAAAAGACGAATAATTTGATATAATTTTCATGTAATATAAATTTAAAATAAATAAGTTATAAACATTTAAAATATTAGATAAATTTTTAAATAAAGATAAGAACAAAATATTTTGATTGCTTACAAAAATTGACTACTAATACTTCATCTCACTCTCTCTAAAGCAAGTACATTTCACACACCATTAATAATTTAAAATATATATATATTTTTTTAGTTTTTAGCACATTACTATTTATAGTAAGTTAGCTTTGGCGGTAACTTTTCATTATTAACACTATTGTATTATTATATATATATATATTCACTCTTAAAATATTAATTTTTATTTTGATTGTTCACTCTTAAAATATCAATTTTTTTCCTTTTATAAGTAGGAGAACCTCACATATGACCCATCATTTACCATTAATAAAATTATTCATTTTATATAAAATAATAATATTTTTTAATACACGTGCAAAAATAAACACATACATTTTTCGATAGATTGTAGTAATATTATTTTCCCCTTTCTATTCTCAAGTAATTAAATAATATTTCTCTAACACATGTCACTATTCACTTTTTATACTTTAATTTTATATAAAATTAAAATTCACCAAACCAAAATCTAATACAAAAATAAATTATCATTCATAATTTATTAAATTAAAAAAAAATCAAAACAAACATACCTTTTAAAATAAATAATTATAAGAGAATTATTTTTTACCAACTAAATATTCAATTGGTAAAGTCTTATTTTCATTGTTAAATTGGATTAATAACAAAATCTATTAGTAATTTTCGTTGATAAAGTTGTAGTTGGTAAATTTTTATCAATAATAAATTCAATTCCATTAATTAATATTTTTGTTATTAATCAATTGCTAATAATTATATTAATAATTTTCTCTCTCACTCTCATACTCTCTCATCTCTCACTCTCTCTCTCCTCCCTCGACAAGCTAATATTCTCATACACATACAAATATTTATCTAATATTAAAACCTACCAAAATCTAAAACAATCAAAGTATAAATTATTTCCTCACACTTCTAAAATAGGAAATAACAATCAACCATATAACCAAACAACACGTCAATCTTAAAATTGTCACAAATTTTTTTATATAATTTATTTTGTTATTATCTAAAAATGTTAAATTACTTTTAAATTAATTTTGAAAAACTTTTAATAAATGTCAAAGACTTCCTATATGTTCCTCTATCAGCCTGCACTGTAGAACAATTGCTAGGGTGAACCCATATCATGAATCGACTTCCGTGAGATATATAAGAAATAATAATATTTTAATATAAAAATATACTGAAATGTTGAAAAGTGATAATGGGTGGTAAATTATTTTATAAATAATTTATAATATAAATAAAAGTGACAATATTTTTTTTAAAAAAAACTGATAATAATTTTAATAAAAAGTGACAAATTAATTAAAATAATATAAAATAAATTTATTTGAGACGATCTCTCGACGCAATTATAAACTTTATTGTAGAATGAAATAAGGAGGGAATACTCCCTCCGTCTCAGCTTAAGAGAGCAATTTTTCCATTTTGGTCGTTATATCCAAAGAGTCTCCTTTCTTTTTTTACACACATAGGACCACACATCCCCTCTAATACAATTAAAATATGAGACTCACACTCCCACTAATACAATTACCCACTATACATTAAATAATAATATTTCTTAATATACGTGAAAAAAAGAAAATGATTCTCTTATGCGAGTACGATGGAGTACTGTTATTGTTGATAGTTTTCAAAAGTTAAAGTAGACCTCAAAACAATACCAGAGAATTGAGCAGTAGATCCACTTGGTTGAGCAATGACGTTATATGATGTAGTCGATGTACATAGTAGGCGCGCCAGTGGACAATCAGGTAGGCTTAACCAAAAGTTTTAGTCTTTCCGTCTCAACTTCAACTTCACACTTTCTATTTTGATTCGTTCTAAATTCAACTTCACATTTTCATAAAAAGAAAAAGCAACAAACTAATATCCCTCTAACATAATTTAATTTCAAATTTGATATTACCTTTTTAACACACATAACATACTTTATCATTTATTTATTATCCAAAAATACCATACTACCCTCAAAAGTAAGTCAAAAAGTGACTTTTCTTAAATTCCGTATCTACAGTAAATGTGAACTTGAATTTGGGATGGAGGGAGATTATTTATTACTTTTAAATGAAAAATATTTTTTTACTTACTTTTTATTGTTCGTTCCAAAAATATATTTATCTATTATTTTCTTCGTCTAAAATTCATCTTCATGTTTATTATAGATACAGAGTTTAATAAAAATTATTTTTTAACTTATTTTTGAAAATATTATAGTATTTTTTAATATTAAAAAAATGATAAAGTATGTAATGTTTGTTGAAAAGATGATGAGAGATTTGAAATTGAAGTATGTTAGAGACATATTAATTACTTTTTTTTCTTTTATGAAAATGTGAATTTGAATTTGGAATTAAGTAAAACGGGAATTGTGAAGTTAAAGTTGGGAAGCAAAGAGTATTAGTGATCAAATTTTGATTTATTAGATTATTTATTTACTTTTTTATTCAACTCGTTTTTAGATTTTGTCGCTAAGAAAATTAAAAATCTTTATTCAATCAACTTTTTGTGTATTCGACTTATTTTTTTGCTAATTTGTTTTAAGATTTTTTACTCTAATTTAATCAATTTTTTTTTTTAATTTTTAGTATTTGTCCACAAAAATACTATAGATCTATTATGCTAATTCTTTTGTCTATTCAACCTATTTTATTTCTATTCTAACTATCATTTTTATCCATTCGACTCATTTTTTTCTTCTTCCTACTCAATCTTTATTCAACTTATTTTATATTTGTTTGCTTTTTTTTTTCTTATTCATTTTATTTAAAGATTTCTTTTTTTCTATCCCAATTAAAAATCAATTGAATTAAAGATGTTTTAGTACAAACTCACAAAATTAAGTAGAAAGAATATGATTTTATTCAAGCGGGGAAATGAAATACTCCCTTCGTCCCACTACAAGAGTGAAGAAACTTTTTTCACGTAAATTAAGAAATATAATATTTAATGAGTAGTTGATGGTAGTTGGGGTGAGAGAAATAATATTTAAATGTTAAGTGAGTAAGTTTATTAGTATGATTGTGTAGGTTCCATGAAGATATATTAATAATTTTGTGTGGGCCTCATTTACTAAAAATGAAAAATACATCTCGTGTGTCGAGACGGATGGAATACTATTTTACTACATACTACTCTCTCCATCCCGCCCAAATAACACAATTTTACTATATTGGTCGTCTCGTCCAAATAGCACAATTTTTCTCTTTTAGTAAAAAGGAACCACCAATGATACACCACTACCCATCACATCTCTCTAATATACATATTCATTTTACATAAAATAATAATACTCTGTGATCTATGTGCAAAAAATAAATGGTGCACTTTGACTGATACGGAAGGAGGGAGTAAGTTGATTTTGTTACTGGCAAATTCATAGGTTATCAACTTCCACAAGGAATTCGATTGCCAGTTAATTTGACGGTAAGTTCTGATTTGATGTATTCTCGTAGACTTTTTCAACACTTCAATCATGCAACAACACTACACATAGGCATGCATCACGGTTTGGAATTGTCGGTTCCGGTTCCAAATCGGCGGTTCCAGTTCCAAAATAGAGGGAACCGGAACCGAACCGGGGTACGAAGGTTTTGGTTCCGGAACCGACGATTCCGGTTTTAATTTTTTTTTGGATTTTAAGCGTAAAAAATAAAAAAAAAGTTGAAAAACCGGCGATTTGAACCGGAACCGCCGGTTCGGAACCGGAACCGCCAGTTTTTTTTCCCAAATATGAGGAACCGGAACCGAACCTTCCTTAGCCGGTTCCGGTTTTTTTTGGCCGGTTCCGGAATTGGCGGTTCCGGTTCCAGTTAAAACCGGCGATTCCCCGGTTCGAACCGCCGGTTCTGGTTTTTTTGTACATGCCTAACTACACACTATTTTAACGTGATAAACCTTGTTTCATTTTAACATTCTATCTGAATAATTACGTGAGCTCGCTTAATCTAACTAATCTCTTTGTTCGGTAGAAACATATTTGAATTAAGTCATTTGAAATTTAATGAATTTATTTTAAATTTTAAATTAATTCATTTAAATTACTAATTTGTTTAAATGAATAATGAATTTGTAAAAGAATTTTAAATTTATAGCTCAACAATTATTTTTAATTTTTAAAATTAAAATTTTATTTATAATAAAAAAAATAATAAAAGTTTATTGTATTAAATATTAAAAATTGTAATATAAAAAAAAATTGGGAAGGATGGAGGGAGCTGGGGTGGGCAGGGGAGGCCGAGAGGGTGTGGGATGGGGTGTTGGGGTAAAATAAAATCAAAAAATTAAAAAAAAATACTTTTTTTATTGGATTACCAAATTCGTATTTAAAATATGACAAAGACTTGTGTGAGACCGTCTTATATAAACTCTTACGTGAGACGGTCAGAAATTGATAACTTTTATAAAGAAAAGTAATAATAAATTAATAAAAAGTGACAGAGGTATTTCATGAACAATTTATAGTATAAATAAAAAATGATGACGTTTTATAGC
Source organism: Pogostemon cablin (assembly GCA_023678885.1). Taxonomy (NCBI): domain Eukaryota; kingdom Viridiplantae; phylum Streptophyta; class Magnoliopsida; order Lamiales; family Lamiaceae; genus Pogostemon; species Pogostemon cablin. The sequence continues at coordinate 21,132,567 of CM042985.1, read as the reverse complement.
TAAAGTGATGACATTTTATAGCGAAAGTGATAACTATTTTAAAAAGTGAAAAATTATCTCACGTGAGACGGTCTCACGCAAGACCTACCCTTAAAATATTAATTTTTTTTTATTTTTTTACAATGAAGAATTTTGAAATAACACACTGTTTGAGTAAGGATTTGATTTGAAAATCCTCCTAAAACAACTAAAAAATATCAAATCTATTGATTTGAAATCAATTCATTTAAATTTGACAAAGACTTGCGTGAGATCATCTCATATAAGGTTTGTGTGAAACAGACAGAAAGTGATAACTGTATAAATGGAAGTGATAATTAATAAAAAGTGATAATGCTATTTTATGAATAATTTATAAAGTAATACTCCCTCTGTCCGGTTCTAAGGTATCCATTTGTTTTTTACACGAGGACAGATCTAAGGTCTTTATTTGCTTTTTCCACATGCATTAAGGAATATTATTATTATAGGTAAAGTGGGTAGTTGTATTAGAGGGAAGTGGTGGGTCATATTGTGTATTTTTTTATTAAATAGAGAAAATTGATACCTTTGAAGCGAATGCCAGAAATAGTGGAATGAATTTTTTTTATTTTTTTTACAATGAAGAATTTTGACATAACACACTGTTTGAGTAAGGATTTGATTTGAAAATCCTCCTAAAACAACTAAAAAATATCAAATCTATTGATTTGAAATCAATTCATTTAAATTTGACAAAGACTTGCGTGAGATCGTCTCATATAAGGTTTGTGTGAAACAGACAGAAAGTTATAACTGTATAAATGGAAGTGATAATTAATAAAAAGTGATAATGCTATTTTATGAATAATTTATAAAGTAATACTCCCCCTGTCCGGTTCTAAGGTATCCATTTGTTTTTTACACGAGGACAGATCTAAGGTCTTTATTTGCTTTTTTCATGTGCATCAAGGAATATTATTATTATAGGTAAAGTGGGTAGTTGTATTAGAGGGAAGTGGTGGGTCATATTGTGTATTTTTTTATTAAATAGAGAAAATTGATACCTTTGAAGCGAATGCCAGAAATAGTGGAATGGATACCTTAAAAGCGGAAGGGGGGATTAATATTTTATAACGAAAGTGATAATGTTTTAACATATCGAAAGTGATAACTATTTTAAAAAGTAAAAATTTTTACGTGAGACGATCTCAGCAAGACATACCCTTAAAATTTTGAATTTATAAATCTATTGATTTCATTTTGAACCCAAATATGAGAGAGAAATTTATAAATACATCCTCAAATCTTTCCAACCAAACACCAAAGTTTTTTTTAATTGTAGATTAAGAGATATAATATTTTAATATGTGATAAATAATGAATATAATATTTTAATGCTAGTTATATTAATGTTATATTTGAACCCATAGAAAAATATATTAAGTGATCACTTAAAAAACCGTAAATTTTAATTTAGAACAAACTAAAATTTCAAAATGTAAACGGAATAAGGGAATATTATTTATTTTTTTGCACTAATACACATCTCCAATTTTCAAATAAATTTAAGTATGGCCCGTTTGAAATTGGGGATGTGATTAAATTCAAAGAGAGTATTCTGTTTGTTTGATTCATTGTGTATTCTAATTTTACAAAATTATTTTTTAGTACGTAAAAAAATATTTTTAGAGAGATAAATTATTATTTTTGCAAATGAAAAATGTTATATGTGGTAACATGAACAAACGTATTTTGTTGTGTATTTTTTTCTTTAGCAGGTTGCAGATAGTTGAGAAGGGTATGGAAATTATCCTTGACAAGGTGTTGAAGTTCAAGATTAAGAGAGATTTAAGCGAGTCAAAATCAAGTCCGGATTATGCGTAGGAAACTCGTTTGAATATTGAAGATATTTTTGTACAAGATCGCCTATTTTGTTATTTTTGGAAAGGATTCACTAATTGACTAAAAAAAGAGCGGAGCTTGTGTTGAACATATATAAAGGCAAGAAAACAAAAGTGCGCCCCAGGGCATAGCTCAAGTGGTAGAGGGGAGGGAGGAAAGACCTTCCAACTGAGCTTGGTTGCACCAGGGTGGGGGTTTGAATCCTGTCTTTGACATGGATTTGACCCCTTGCAAGCACGGTAAGCCACTTAAGGCACATTCTGCGATTTACCTTCTCCATCAATGGCTTGGTAAGCCACTTGAGGCACATCCTGCGATTTACCTCCTACACCAATCGCAGCTGGAAGGCCTTTCCCACCCTCCCCTCTACCACTTTGACATGGATTTGACCCCTTGCAAGCACAAGTTTAATAGTGAGCCCTCCCTATAAGCTACTTGAGGCACTCCAGCTCAGCTGTAAGGCCTTTACACCCTCCCCTCTACCACTTGAGCTATACCCTGGGGGCTTGGTAAGCCACTTGAGGCACATTCTGCGATTTACCTCCTCCATCAATGGCTTGGTAAGCCACTTGAGGCACATCCTGCGATTTACCTCCTCCACCAATCGCAACTGGAAGGCCTTTCCCACCTCCCTCTACCACTTGAGCTATGCCCTGGGGGCTTGGTAAGCCACTTGAGGCACATCCTGCGATTTACCTCCTCCACCAATCGCAGGATGTGTCTCAAGTGGCTTATAGGGAGGGCTCACTGTTAAACTTGTGCTTGCAAGGGGCCAATGGTAAGCCACTTGAGGCACATCCTGCGATTTACCTCCTCCACCAATCGCAGCTGGAAGGCCTTTCCACCCTCCCCTCTACCACTTGAGCTATGTCCTGGGGGCTTGGTAAGCCACTTGAGGCACATCCTGCTATTTACCTTCTCCATCAATCGCAGGATGTGCCTCAAGTGGCTTATAGGGAGGGCTCACTGTTAAACTTGTACTTGCAAGGGGCCAAATCCATGCCAAAGACAGGATTCGAACCCCCACCCTGGAGCAACCAAGCTCAACTGGAAGGCCTTTCCACCCTCCCCTCTACCACTTGAGCTATGCCTTGGGGGCTTGGTTTCTCTTTCCTAGGATTTACAAATTGGGGTTGGTGAGAAAAAGTTGGCTTATAGGGAGGGCTCACTGTTAAACTTGTGCTTGCAAGGGGCCAAATCCATACCAAAGGTATGATTCGAACCCCCACCCTGCGGCAACCAAACTCAGCTGGAAGGCCTTTCCACCTTCCCCTCTACCACTTGAGCTATGCCCTTGGGGCTTGGTTTCTCTTTCCTATGATTTACAAATTGGGGTTGGTGAGAAAAAGTTAGGATGCTTAGAAAATTCATGAGAGGTTCTGAGGGTAAATTAGGACTTTGTTAGACTCTCGAACAAGTTTGATGTATAGAAAGACATGAGAAGTTGTGAAAGAAGACGTTCTAATAAAGTTTAGGGAAGAGGGATTATCCACGTTTAATTCTTTGATCTGGTGTTACAATATTCGAGTATCGTTTGTTATTTCAATTGGCATCAAGAGCTAACATGTTTACAGGTTATTTCCTGGAGCGCGCGTATATAATCCACTGTCATGAACACCAGAGAATCATGATCTATCACAAAACCTCCGTTTCTGGATGGATCTAACTATCCATACTGGAAATCCATAATTGTTGTGTTTCTTCAGTCCTAAGGAGATGGAGTCTGAAAAGCTGTTGAAGATGGCTGGAAGCAACCGACTAAAGTGGATAAGTCAGGGAAATCGTTCCTAAAACCTCATATCTATTGAAACTAAGACAAATGTGAAAGTTGATAACAGTAGGGCCTTGTTCTCCATTCTCACATCTATTGATATGCAGCGATATTGATTGATTGTTAAGTGTACAGAAGTTAAAGAATCTTGGAAAATCCTTCAACTCCAATTTGAAGGTATTGACTTGTTCAAAATTCAAATTATAGATCCTTCTGACTGAATATGATAGTTTGAGAATGAAAGAAGATGAAACCATTGATGAGTACTATACTCGTTTCATCTCTCTCACTAATCAATGTCATATGCTCGGTGAATCTCTATCTGAATCCAAACTTGTTCAGAAAATTCTCAAAACTCTTCAGCAAAGTCGGACCTTTTGGTTTAGATGAACTCATTGGAGATCTGAGAACTTTTGAGATTAACTGTGGATTTGAGAAATCTAAAGAGAAAGCATTGGCATTCATGGTCAACAAGGAAGAATCATCAGATGATGAAGGAGGACAAGGAAAAATTGCTGAGTTAGAACACAACATGGCTCTTCTTATTAAAGAAAACAATAAAGTGATGAGAAGATTCAAGAGAAAAAACTCAATTAACATCAAGAAAGAAGTTGTTTGGGAAAGACCTAAAGGGAAAATTCCTGATGGAAAAATAGAAAAGAATCAGTGTAGAGAGTGCATGGGCTTTAATCACTTTCAGGTTGAATGTCCAAATTTTCTCAGGAAGAAAAAGTCACTTAAGGCCATCTGGAGTGATTCTGACTCAGAAGATGAATCACAACATCACTTGGTTGGTAATATTGGTCACTTGGCTCTACATGGAAATGTCACAGAAGATGATTCAGATGAAAAAGGTTATCCGTAGGAAGAAGATATGCTAAAAGTTTACAAGGAAATGTAAGCCAAAGCTCAACTTGCTTCGGATATTAAAAGGGATATGGAAAAACAAACTGATTCTTTTAAAAATAAGGAAAATGAGTCATCCAGTATGCTTTCTAAATTACGGTCAGAAAACTCCAGACTAAATTTAAGATTAGTGGAACAAAAGATTCTTCTAGAATCAGCTCACAGGGAATTAAAGGAGACGCATCTCAAGCTCAATGCGGTTAAAAGTTCTTTACCCAATGAGACCGTAAATGTTGATAAGTATGTTGAAGATATTGAGCTTCTTAAGAAAAAATTAGAGTCTTTCAAAGAAAATAGCCAGATGTGGGTGAAAAGGTTGCAGGAACATGTATCTAGAACGATGAGGCAACATAATAGTTTGATTCAAACCTTAAAACTAAAGGACTTCAAGATGGAAAGGAGTGAAAAGGAACTGGATCAATTAAATTCCACTGTTCACCATTTGAATACTGGAAAAGCCAAGTTGAATGAAGTTTTGATTGCTAGCAAAGGGTATGGGAAAACTGGTCTTGGATATGTTGAAACTAATTATGAAGAGACACCCACCGTGTTTGTGAAAAGCACAAGAAATTTGGGATCCAAATCTAAAACAGCAAAAAACAAAAGTTAAATCAGTTGAGAACCTACTGGTCTAATCTGGATGAAAAGAAAGGACTTGCCCATACCAAAGAATCAAGTTGAGAAGGTTTCTAGAACTTCTACAAAATCCAGCACATCCAACATGAAAGGTACCAGAACTTCTATTGTGTGCCATTATTGTGGTGTTGTTGGTCATATTAGACCTTGATGTTACAAAATGGTTCATGATATACACTCTGGAAAGATTCGATCATGGAATCATTTTGGGATACCGATCAACATTGAAAATCCTAGAAGATGTTTTTCCTCTCTAGTGGGAAACAAGGTTGTTAGCTCAGACTCATGGTATTTTGATAATGGTTGCTCGAAACATATGATAGGACAAGAAAAGTTTCTGAAGGATGTTACATATGGAGTTGAAAGTCATATGACTTTTGGAGATGGACAAAGAAATCGAGTCACTGGTGAAGGAACACGAAATATACTTGGAATGCCAGAACTGAAGCATGTTCTTCTGGTTCACAATCTTAAGGCAAACATGATCAGCATCAGTCAACTGTGTGATCATGATCTTTATGCTCGATTCACAAAAGACACTTGTTCTATCCTTGATGTTGATAACTCGGTAGTTCTTTCGGTGACTAGATCTATGGATAACTGCTATCTTCTGAGCTCTAAAGGAACATGTCTCAAAGCTAGTTTTGATCAAACTGAACTTTGGCACTAAAGATTGGGTCATATGAGTTACTCAAAACTAGGAAGTCTTAGTCAACAAGGACATGTCAGAGGTCTTCCAAAACTGAAGAATTTTGTGCACAACACGTGTGATGCATGCTAGATGGGAAAACAAACTAAGAAAGGTCATCAATCAATCAATAACTTGGCTACGTCACAAGTATTGGAACTTATCCACATGGATCTCATGGGGTCAGTCTCTACTGAAAGTGTTGAAGGTAAGAGATACATTTATGTCTGTGTGGATGATTATTTTGTTTTACATGGGTTCATTTTTGAGAGAAAAATCTGAAACATATGGTGTTTCCAAAATCTTGTGTCTTAGAATTGAAAAAGAGAAGAATGCACATGTCATTCGTATCCAATCAGATCATGGAAAAGAATTTGAGAACTTTCACTTTGAGGAGTTCTGTAAGTCGAAAGGGATATCTCATGAGTTCTCTTCACCGAAAATACCACAACAAAATGGAGTGGTAGAAAGGAAAACATAACTCTTCAGAACATAAGCAGATCAATGATGTTTGGAAAAGATACCTCAATAAAGTGGTGGGCCAAGACAATTTACACAACTTGCTACATTTTAAACAGAGTCTATCTTAGAGTTGGAACTGACAAAACATCTTATGAGCTGTAGAAAGGAAAGACACCTAATCTGAGTCATCTGCACATCTTTGATTGCAAATGCTACATATTGAATGACAGAGAAAATCTTGGGAAGTTTGACCGAAAGAGTGATCAAGGGATCTTTCTAGGATATGCCACATCCATTAGAGCTTATATGGTTCTAAATCTAAGAACTCAAACGGACATGGAATCCTCAAATTTAGAGTTTGATTAATACACAAGGGAGAGTAAAACCTTGCAAATGTCCCCAGAGCTTGAATCACTACGTCTGAAAAAGGCTTCTCAGAAGCCCTTCCATCAAGTTCTGCTAACACTGAAGAAAGTCTCCAACAAGAAAATCTTCATGAGTTGATTTCATTAGCCGAAGTCTCTGACTATCCTGTGAAAACCAGAGATCCTTCTCTTAAGATCCAGCGTGATCACCCTTCGGATTTGATCATTGGAGATGTTGGTACAAGAATGCTATTAAAGAATCTGCCCAAGAAAGATTACAAGAAAATGATCAATGTCTCTTATCACTACTGTTACTTATCTGTCACAGAACCCAGAAATGTTAATAAGGCCTTATCTGATGTGGATTCTGGCCATGCGAGAGGAGTTAAATCAGTTCGACAAAAATGATGTGTGGGAACTAGTTCCTCAACCTTCAAACTGCAATGTCATGGGGATGAAATGGATCTTCAAAAACAAATCTGATGAGTTTGGAACTGTGACTAGAAACAAGGCTAGACTTGTTGCTCAAGGTTACACTCATGTGGAGGGAATTAAGTTTGAGGAATTGTTTGCACCAATAGCAAGGTTGGAGGCTGTGAGGTTACTTCTTGCGCTAGCTTGTCAATTGAAAGCAGGGGCGGATTTACATATGGGCAGCCCCGGGCTGAAGCCCAGGGCTGCCCACCGCGAGCCCATTATATCATAGATAAATAATTTGTTATTCTAAGTTTAGCCCAGTCCAAAAATATTTTAAACCCACCCAAATGAAGCAAAAAAATAATATCTTCTCAAATTATATATATATTCTATGAGCACATTACAATAAATATTAAAATTTAGCCCATTCTTAGCCCACTTTTGAGAAGGTGATTCGTGTTATTTTTTTTAATTATTTTTTCAATAATAGTTATTATTATTATTTATTTTCTTTAATAAACTTAGCCCACCCCAGTGCGACTTTCTGGATCCGCCCCTGATTGAAAGTAGTAGTCTATTAGATGGATGTAAAAAGTGCATTTCTGAATGGACATCTCAAGGAAATTGCGTACGTAGCTCAACCTAAAGGATTTGAAAACCCGCATTCCCAGATCATGTGTATAAGCTCAAACGAGCTCTATATGGATTGAAACAAGCCCCGAGGGCTTGGTACAGAAGGTTGACCACATTTTTATAGATAAATGCTATAACCGAGGAGGAGTAGATAAAACCTTGTTTTTACTTAAGACTGGTAAAGATATGATAATGGTTCAAATATATGTTGATGATATAATTTTTGGTTCAACTTGCAGGAAGAAGATAAATGAATTTGTGGAGTTGATGGAATCTTAGTTCGAGATGAGCATGATAGGATAGTTGAGTTACTTCTTGGGGTTTCAAATTAAACAAACAAATGATGAAATGTTTATACTTCAGACCAAATATACCACTAACTTGGTAAAGAAGTTTTGTCTTGAAAGTGCTAAGCATCCAAACTCTCCAATTGGTACCCAAACCAAACTTGGAAGGGATCTTGATGGAATGGACATTGACCCTACTCTCTACAGAAGTATGATTGGCAGTCTACTATACCTAACTGCAAGCAGGCCAGATCTTACCTTCAATGTTAGACTTTGTGCTCGATATCAGTCCAAACGAAAGGAATCTTATCTCAAGGTTGTCAAAAGAATCATCAAATATGTAGCAGGTACTCTAAATCATGGTCTTTGGTATTCACATGATACAAATTTGAATGTTGCAGGTTATACCGATGCTGATTGGGGAGGAGATGTGGATGATCGGAGGATTACTTCTGGAGGATATTTCTTTATGGGAAACAATCTTGTTTCCTGTCTAAGCCAGAAACCAAATTGTGTTTCTCTCTCCACCGCCGAAGCTAAGTACATTGCGGCTGGAAGTTGTGCATCAAAATTGATTTGGATGAAGCAGATGCTTAGCGACTATAATCATAAGCCTGAAACTCTTCATCTCTTCTATGACAATACCAGTGCCATTAACATATCTAAAAATCATGTTCTTCATGAAAGAATGAAGCATATAGAACTTAGATTTCACTTCATACTTGACCTAGTGAAGGATGGGATAATAGTGTTGGAACAACTGTCCACAGAAAAACAACTAGCTGACATCTTTACCAAGGCCTAGATGTGTCAAGGTTCAACTCCCTGAGAAAATCCTTAGGAATATGTGCTGTGATTCTCCATCCGCCTATGCATGCCTCATTTAAGTCTGCAATAGTCATTTTTTTATGTTTCATTCTGCATGTCTGTTCATGTCCACTACTCCAGTTTCAAGTGCTTATCTCAGTGTGGTTAACTTTCTTATGCTGCAAAGGGCTACCTACAACGAAATGATGTACTGTGAAAGCATTCCTTAGTGGGAAAGAGCTAAGTACACAGAAAATGACTTGTGAGGAAGCCAGCAGCATACATCACAAAGATGATATCCGTGGTGACATAAGGTTTCTCTCCCTTACCTCAAAAATTCTTTTGTGAACACAGCAAACTGGTATTAATGTTTAGTTAGTTGGATTTGTAGAGAGTGTTCTACCTATTGTTTTCGGCCGTATGGATTGAGATATAGGGCTATGGTGTCGTTTCGTCTTTTAAAAAGGGGTTTTCCTCTAGGGTTTACTCCATTACCTCTCTTCCTCTGTTCTTCGCTATCGGCCGATCCAAATCCATGGCCAAGCGAAAACCCTCCGACAAATTCAACCTCAAATATGCTCGATCCCCTGATTCTGACCCTACTGTGGACAACCCTTATCCATTGGTCCCACACATCGCTCTCTAGTGAATCTTTTCACAATCCAAACACCCTATCACTACTGCTCCTTCCAAATCGGTTGTGTCTAAGAAATGACATTCTCCTGCTGATGTCGACCAACTTCCTGATGTGAATCGTTCTCTCCGTCGGAAGGAAAAGGCTCCCAATCCAGACCCCTCCAAGTCTGCCTGGAGTTGTTGGCACCCACTCGCTATGAATCTCCTCCCCTGGATGATCGTGACTATGAGGAGATCGATCTAGGTAATATATTTCTATTCATTGTTACTCTGACTATGCTGAGCATCGATTTAATAAGTTGTGTGGATTAGCTTATACAAGATCGAAGATATTGTACGTAGGAAACTCGTTTGAAGATCGAAGATATTTTTGTACAAGATTGTCTATTTAGTTATCTTTGGAAAGGATTCACTAATTGACTAAAGAGAATAGGTGTTGAATGTATATAGAGGCAAGAAAGCAAAAGTGTGGTCTACGGCTTTTGGTTTCTCTTTTCTAGAGTTGGTGAGAAAAAGTTAGTGATGCTTAGAAAATTCATGAGGGATTCTCAGGGTAGATTAGGACTTTGTTATAAGACTCTTGAACAAGTTTGATGTAGGGGAAGACTCAGAGGTTGTGAAAGATGAAGTTTTAATAAAGTTCAAGGAAGATGGATTCATCCCGTTTATTCTTTGATCTGGTATTACAATATTCGAGTATCGTTTGTTATTTCAAAAAATACTATTCATTTCAATAAGAATATAAAATGTTACAATATATCAAAATTTGAATAATAATTTTATAATTTAAAAAATAATAATTTATCTCTTTAAAAAGTAATATTTTATACAAAGAGTAATTTCGATAAAAAAATATGTAAAATTAACCAAATTCATATATTGTCTTAATGCCATTCTCATAAGTCAATCTCCAGTATTATTTTAAAGAGTTGATATTAAGTGCATCCGGGTGTAAGGGGTGTATAACTTTTTATTCTATTTTGTATACTTGTTATTATATTTTGTATACGTGTTTCTTAATAAAATTGTATACTTTTTTCATACTAAGTTTCTTTTAAAAAACTAGCATCCATATGTGTATAACTTTTTATTCAATAGTATATACATATTTTTTAATAATTGTATATTTTTTTACACTCAATTTTTCATTAAAAATTTTAACAATTAAATTATATACATTTTTGTTCATAATTGTATATATTTTTGTTTATAGGTATATATATTTTTGAAAGTGGAAGCCACATAACTGGTGCACAGTATAGCCTATTTTAAATGGGGGCATTATTCATTGATTCGAGTTACGTGAATCCGAAATTTGCTATTTACTATACTGTAGGCAATTAAAATTTATTGCCTAATAAATATAAATGCAAAAGAAAATATATTAAGTATTAATTTAATATTTATTTATTAAGAAATTTAAATAAATTAATTCCTAAAATAGATGGATATATAATTAATAATTGATATAATTATTTGAGTCCAAATCCAAGTCAAATGGGTTTAATTCAAGTCAAATGGGCTTAATCCAAGCATATGGGCTCAATTTGGGTCAAGTGGGTCTGATTCAAATCAATAAGCCCAACAAATCAAGTCTAGCAGGCCTAGTTAAATTAATTAGGCTCAGGTTAAATTCTACGGGTTTAATTAAATAAGCCTGTATCCAGTCCAGCAGGCTAAAAGCCCAATATATCTTTTGAAAGAGAAAATATCTCTCAAGTGGTTATTTTCTCTACCTATAAATAAGGACTTTCAGTCATCATTCCATTCACTCTGAAAAATCCTGAAGACCTGCAGAATTCTAAAGATCAAGCGAAGAATCAAGTTCGATCAAGTCAAGTGAAGATCAAGATCAAGCGAAGATTCAAGTGAAGAGCAAGATCAAGATCCAGGCCCAAACTCAAGATCTTCAAGTCAAGTTCAAGGTATATTCAAGTCAAGAATCACATCCGATCAAAGATCAAGGTTCTAAGCCCCTCCGATTCGGCGTTCTTCCATCCAACCGCCTCCGATCAGAGATCAAGGTTCTAAGCCCCTCCGATCCAGCGTTCTTCCATCCAACCGCCTTCGATCAGAGATCAAGGTTCTAAGCCCCTCAGATCCGGCGTTTTTCCATCCAACCGCCTCCGATCAGAGATCAAGATTCTAAGCCCCTCCGATCGGCGTTCTTCATATCAAATTCATCCAGCAGTCTCCGTGAAGTCAACGTTCTACCAAATTGAACAGCATTCTTCACAACAAATCTTCAAGTCAACGTTTTATCCGAACAAAGGCTCGACGCCTCCGGATAAATATTTTAAAGCTTCAAGTCAACCCCGAGCACGGACAAGCTTCATCCGAAGATCCGGCTCAGAAAGTTGATAAAGTCAAAGAAGTCAACTCAAGAGAGGAATCAGAGGATAGCTAGAAACTGTTTACTTAAATTCTCAAATTTAATCCATCTCGGATTATCATTGTAATATCTTTTGTGTTTATTATTTTAATGAATACAAATTTTGTTGTTACAAATTTTGGCACGCCCAGTGGGACAGTTTCTACCTCTCATCTCCTCTTCGAGCAAAGTAAGATGGTTCCGCTAAGAGTCAAAGTCAACAGATCAGCTTCCGTCTTCAAGTCTTCAGAATTACAAGTTGAAGACGTTAATGTGACAACTAGAAGCATGTTAAAGATGGCACGATCTGAAGCCTCTTCAGAGATAAATTCTTCAGTTGGAATTACCTCTGGAGTGATACCATATGATGATAAAGATGAGGAAAACGACTCAGCTAGCTCAACTCCTATGCTTGAAGAAAGCTCATCGTCTGATTCATCCATAGCCTCGACGATGGCAATAAACACTTCGTCTGTCGAAGAACAGTTGGCAAGCTTAACTGAATCCATTGCTGCACTTGCCAAACAGAACCAAGAGCAAAGTACTTTGATTTTCAAACTGATGGAGAAATGGCTGGTGCTGAAACTAGCCATGCGAACGAAAAGCAAGAAGAAGATGCTGAAAATGAAGTAAATAACTCCGCTAAACGCCAGTCGACGGGGAAGAAGGTGACTGAAGAAGAATTGAACGTTTCCCATGATGGAATGGTTCCTATTAGCCAGCTAAAAAGTATTATACTTGGGACAATGAAGGACCAATTTGAAGAGAGCTCCAAACCTTCATTCATGTATGATAAACCTTTTACTAGAATGATTGACAACTTGAAGATGCCATCGAACTATCAACCCCCTAAGTTCCAACAGTTTGATGGAAAAGGTAATCCAAGGCAATATATAGCACATTTCATTGAAACATGCAATGATGCTGGAACTGACGGAGATCATATGGTGAGACAATTTATTCGTTCTCTAAAGGGAAATGCTTTTGAATGGTACACCGACCTGGAGGCTGATTCTATAGACAGTTGGGATCAGATGGAATATCACACCCAACTCATTACTGCTGCTCAACTGCAAGAATCAAACATCCAAACTCCCCCTTCTGATCCCATGTAATGTTGTTGGAATCTTCAGCCCATCAGAGGCTCTCCTCTTGCTGGTTAGTCGAAGATGTCGAAAAACTAGACGAGGGCTTTCGTCCTAAGGAGATGGAGTGCAGTTATTACAGCAGGGTTTATAGAAATGGAGGGAAACTTGAAGTGGGAACAAGGATTTCTTTTGATATTCCAGATCATGTGCCCAATCCTTGCAACCAGTGTGAAAAGCCAGATGGATTCTGCGGTGCCGGATTAAGATGCGTTGCCACCCTAAAATATGCAGTGAGTTCTTACTTAGTTACATTCTTGAATCATTCATATTCCTTTATGATATGATGAGGAGAATTCACTAACTGTTTGTGTTTGCAGTTTTGAAAACCGGCTCATATTTAATTTAACTGTTTGTGTGATTTATAGATACATTAAAAAAATGTTTTTTTTTTTTTATCAACGGAAGCCTTAATTTTATTAGTGTTAAATTGGTTTACCAACAGATTATCAACGATATTTGTTGGTAATTTTTCATTGATAAAATGGTGATTGACAAATTTTTAGCAATGAATAATCCATTTCTAATAATTCTATTAGTAACGCATATAATGCATTGATAAAATATAACAACGGATTTTATTATGATGGTAAAATATTAATAAATCCATTGATATTTCGTTTCTAAAAGAAAAATGTAGGAATAATTTTTATGGGCAATAGGTTATCAACTAATTGAATTCGTAAATTCAAGGAAGAAAAAATGGAGTACTATTAATTAATACTAACAATAATTAAAAAGGAAGGAAAAATATCTGATTAAAATTAAATTAATTCAATGAAAGTTATGAAAGTAAAAATAACACCAACTTTTTATTTGATGGATTTACAGAGGACAGAGTGATTTCAGTGGGAGCAGTTGTGAAGGCAGATGTTAACTTGATGGTTTTCATCGTCTGTACTCTTTTTACATGGATTTTATAGTTGGAGAAAGGCAATTTGTCTTTTATTTAGCCGTAAAAGAAGAGATTTTCTAGAGTTTATCCCATTTTTAATTGTCACTTTCAAATTCTGTTTTGAATGTTCTGTAATACAGATAAAAAAAATTGTATATATCGAGTTTACACATACAATATTTTTAGGGTGATCAGTAATTAGTAGGTATAAAATGTTTTTAAATATTACTAAATATTACATTTGATTTAGAAAATTACTCAAAAACATAAAATGTTATTTTATGTTACCCATAATACCCATATCCATCTGAACATCAATGTGCATGTCAAGAGAGAATAAAAATAACACGATTAAGCATTAAATCGTGATTGAAGAGTAATCCACACTGTACATCATTGTGCATTAATTCTTATAGAGGAAAAAATATACCATTAAATTTTTTAAAAAAAAATCATTAAACTTTCACTTTACTGTATGGTATGTTGCACTTTGGAGAGAGAAATAGAAGAAAGTTTGTTCCTGATGCGATCTTCTTCCCGAGCAAGGAAAAGAATTGGTCAGGCTTTCAATAATTGGTGATAAGATGTTTGAGTGAGGCTTGCATGCGACCGGGCGCACGCCCTGCGCCTTTAGAATTTATATGGATGAGGGTGCATTATTTTGTTCTAAAAAATATATACTTTAATTAATAATGGTACACAATTTTATTCCAAATGATATATGTTTTTCATTAATATATTTTTTTCTACAAAAAATAAAGGGTACACATCTTTATGCTAAGGGTATACAAATTAACACAAAATTATAAAGACACACGGATGTGCTTCCATTTTTATCTTGTAAAATAAATGATACACATCTTTATACTAAATGGTATACAATTTAACACAAAATTCTAAAGGCACACGGGAGCACACCACACTAGACCAAAAAAGCACTAAGACAACAGAAAATATACAACATAGATCAGAAATATGTGTTATCGTATACCTTATATGTGTAGTCTTAAATATATATGTTGTCTTAAATTTTTTTTCACGCACAAGGACAACACATATTATCTGGTGTTGTGTTATTGTGTTGTCGTATATACCACTTTTCAGATGAATTCATTGTAAGACAACATATATGATACCATATGTTGACGTAAAATTTTTCACGCACAAAGACAACATATATTCATCTATGTTGTCTTAAATTATCTTAATATTTTATTTTAAAAATACATATATGATTTTTTAAATATATTTTAAATATAAAAATAGGATCTGAATTCTAGTCAAATCCTTCTTCCCAACAAAAAGGGTCATCTGCCAGCGACCATTTTATCTCCTTTCGGATCTGAATTCTCATATTTTTCTTCACTTCTTGGTCTCGCCGGCTCCCTTCCGGCGCCGCCTAGTGTTTCGGCCGTTTACTTACGCCGCCTCTTACTTCGCTTTGGGCAGCAGCCCTTCCCGCCGCCGCCTGATTTTGCTACCGGTCGCGGATCTTGTCCTATTGGCGGCCATCCGCGACAATCAGTCGCCGGACCGCCATCGTTCAATTTAAGGGTTGCCTCTTCGTCGTCGATCTTCAAGCTGTTCACGATGGAGGATCCCTACTTCTCTGACCCTGTTGCCGGCCGTGCAGATTTGGGCGGCGTCGCCGCCGCTCATTCGACGCAGTTTCTCGAACGGGTGCAGCCGATCCCATCTATGATTATTGGCGTGTCTATGATGTTGCTGCACAGCATGTTGTTAGTGGGGCAATGGAAGGAATCAACGGTATGTGGTCGTCTATATTCAATTATTCTCTTCTCCTTAAGTTTATTGTATACTTGTAGAACCTCTTGTGACAATTGGAAAGCAAAAGTTTTTCCGAAAGAGAATTACCATATAACAAATAAAATTAATTCTGCATGAAAGGACTGTATTATATTCCTTTGGAATATTTACTTATTGCCTCCTGTAAAATTTGTAAAGAGTATATAGTAACATCTATGCATGGTGGATACCACAAACTTTGTAATGCTTGTGAAAGTGGTGTTGGATAATTGTTGTGTTATCCCCAGTCCATGCTCTCTCCCTTATTGCAGCAGGAGAAGGTGAAACTTTGCTTTCTTTGATGTGGTACCCATAGTCCATTATATAATGCCATCCATCTATTTGACCAATTTATGTAGCTGTAAATGGGCGTATACTTTTTTTTGTCTTTGCACAAAATAGCAATGATCTCTTGCTATGTATTCCTTACTGTTTATTTAAAATGAAGTTACTATTTTTGTTCAGTATGCTTTGATTTTGAAACACTTCCACTAGACCCAACACATGATCAGTCATAAATTACCTCAAAGCTGGATTTGAATTACTCTTTTTCTTAGTGGTTGTAGTGATTATCGTATCCTCTGTTATTTGTGATGACTTTAAATAAAGCCATCCTCAACTATGAGCATCATTTCGCAGATGTAATTATTAAGTGGAAGAATTGATGAGAAATCACTTATCAAAAAGTATGAAAATGAAATTCGCTGTTTAAAGGAAGAATTGGAACAATTGAAAAGGGGCATAGTTCCAGTTCCACAGATGAAAGACAGTGCGGATGGCTACATTCTACTCTTAAAACAGAAGGTGATTTTTTTTCTGAAATCAAGGTTTATATCTACAATTATATCATTTTTATTCTCTTGATTACGGATTATTGTTTTATTGTTGCATTACTCAATCAGAAGAGTAGTTTAATTTGTTGTGTTTTGTATTATATTCTTTCTTTATTCATGTATCCTTGCAATCTCTACGTGATCACTAGTGATATGATATGTTTTGTCTTGCAGGAGGAACTTTATTTAGTTATGCTTGCGCATTAGTATAAAAAATAATAATAAAGCCATATCTCCTCTTTCCTTTCATGACCAACTCATCTCCTCTGCTGTGAAAATTACAGCTTCTAACCCCATACTCAATCATATATAACATTACCCGCTGTGCTTGCAAGGGTCTTCCATTCTTCATTGAAATGATGTAGCCTTGTATTTTCTGCTAGGCCTTTCTCATGTGAATAATACTAGCTAGCATTGGATCATGTTCCGATCCATGATTTTTCACTCAAGAAACATGGCTTCAAGATATACTCCTTCAACCTGCTGAAGTGATTTCTTGTTTGTTCATGTGATTTAGATATTATGGTTGTGTTTGGTTTCTTTATCAAGATGAGAATTACCTTCTTACAATCATATGTTTCACACGATTTTGATCTCAACTTTGAATTATTGATTATTTGTTTACTATTCCATTTCATATAAAAATTCTCAAGTTTGGTCTTCAATTATTTCATCTGTGAGGCAAGAAGCCATATGTGAATCTCAACTTATATAAAAGTGGTTATTATTTATTAATTTGTTATATCACTTTGTGGGTGGGTCTGATCCTAAAGCTAGAAGATGGTCAAGTGCGACTGCAGTCAAGGTTGGAACAAGAGAAAGAAGTTAAAGCTGCTTTAATGAGCAGAATACAGGGACTTACAAAACTAATTCTTGTATCTACAAAAGCTTCTCAATCACCAAAATTTTTCAACCGTCCAGGACAGAGGAGAAGACATTCATTTGGAGAAGAAGAGGTACTGTGTAATTTTCAGTTTGCAATCCCAGGGTCCCAATAATTTCCCTTTCCCTTTTTTTAGTCTTTCTTTCTTTCTGTGCTGAGGTATTCTATAGTGCTTATATGCTTTTTCTATTTGATGTGGCAGCTTGCTTATCTTCCACATAGAAGGCGTGACCTGGTATTGGATGATGAAAATATGGACATGTATGTTTCTCTTGATGGCAATATTGATACTGTTGATGAGAAATTGAGGGATGAGAAAAGAACCAAGAAGAATGGACTGCTTAGCTGGTTAAAGCCTCGGGTGTGTAAGATATCGTTTACTGCTACTACTAGCATCTCTTGTTTTTTCGTTCGACATTCAGTTCTCTTTTTCTATCACTTGTTAACATATGTGATTTTTTAACTAAGTTCACTTAAACTTTATAGATTTCTAGAAAAGAGAGAGTGGTATCGGGGCATTGGCAAGCTCTAGTGACAAATCAAGTGGAGTCAAATCATCGAGTAGTCCTTCAACACCTCAACTGTTTTCAAGATTTTTAGCCTCATGGTAGGTGTTTTAACTTCTCATGATAAAGATTATGGTTGTGTTTGGACAGGCACATTCAGTTGAAAGAAGAGGCGTCAGAGCTAAAGGGGAATGATCATGACTTGTTGATGTATTTGGATTTTCATTAATTGTCTAGACTTGGATCCATAGTTTCGTGGTTTTTAAACCAATTCTATTTATGTCATGTCTTATGGGATGTATTTGAATTTTGCCAACATTTAGATTTGAGAGGGATATTTGATATTTAGCATGTTTTGGATTATTTAGAATGTTTTAATACATTTTGAATTTTATTATTTTGTTTATAAATTAATTATAAAATATTTTGTATAATAATTAATTGGTTCGACAATACGTATAAAATGTAGACGCTATGAATAATTTAATAATACTACATTAATAGAAAATACATATATATGTTGTTTTAATCAAATAAGACAACATATATAACCTATTGTCTTAAAATAAATTAAAAAGAAGTACAACAACAACACATAAAGATGCACAACGACAACACATAAATATATGTTGTCGTTGTGCGTCTTTTTTTTTATAAAAAAGGCGCACAATGACAACACATAATATGTGTTGTCGTTGTGCGTCTTTTCAAATGCCCTACGACAACAGGGGCTTCGACAACAGAGATTTTTACTAAAAAGAAGCTAACGGACAACATACAATATTTTTAGGGTGATCAGTAATTAGTAGGTATAAAATGTTTTTAAATATTACTAAATATTACATTTGATTTAGAAAATTACTCAAAAATATAAAATGTTATTTTATGTTACACATAATACCCATATCCATCTGAACATCAATGTGCATGTCAAGAGAGAATAAAAATAACACGATTAAGCATTAAATCGTGATTGAAGAGTAATCCACACTGTACATCATTGTGCATTAATTCTTATAGAGGAAAAAATACACCATTAAATTTTTTTTTTTTAAAAATCATTAAACTTTCACTTTACTGTACGGTATGTTGCACTTTGGAGAGAGAAATAGAAGAAAGTTTGTTCCTGATGCGATCTTCTTCCCGAGCAAGGAAAAGAATTGATCAGGCTTTCAATAATTGGTGATAAGATGTTTGAGTGAGGCTTGCATGCGCCCGGGCGCACGCCATGTGCCTTTAGAATTTATATGGATGAGGGTGCATTATTTTGTTCTAAAATATATATACTTTAATTAATAAGGGTACACCATTTTATTTCAAATGATATATGCTTTTCATTAATATATTTTTTCTACAAAAAATAAAGGGTACACATCTTTATGCTAAGGGTATACAAATTAACACAAAATTATAAAGACACACGGATGTGCTTCTATTTTTATCTTGTAAAATAAATTATACACATCTTTATACTAAAGGGTATACAATTTAACACAAAATTCTAAAGGCACACGGGAGCACACCAGTTTTTGCCAAGATGTTTATACTTGAAATGGGCTACGTTTAAAAATTTAGGAGGAATTTTAGGATAATTGTAATTATCACTTTTAAATTAATTTTGCACATTGGTGTTAATATGGGTAAATTAGGTAATAGAGAAAATAATTTTGTATCTAATAGTAATTTTATAAACTGAATGTATTGTATAATAATTAGGCTATTAAAATTCGTATCTATTTAAAAGGATAAACTATTAATTTTTTAAATAAAAAATTAGAACTCCTCAAAAATTTTCAACTAATAATTATTTTTTAGCATATAAAAAGTTATTTTGAAAAGATGAATACTCTTTTAAATTAAAAATATCAATTTTCATTTGATATGTCGTTTTTTAGACAAACTCTCTTGTGTACTAGGAATTTGAATTCGAATTCAAATTTGTTCACTCAAAATTCAATACATACACAGTTATCAATAAATTTATGGAGTATACACTAATTAATTAATAAATAAGAACTTACACAGTTTTTTAGCAATTTTTTATTAATATTTTTAATGAAAAGTTGAATATAAAAAAAGTAATAATACATCTATTAAGATACACATATAAATTATTGAATAAAATTAATATAAATATGGATACATTGGGTATCAACTGGTGTATCGGGATGCACAGGATATCAATTCAATTTTTTATATTGGTGTTGAAATGAGTACTCCCTCCGTCCTGTCCTTATAGTTACGTTTGTTTTTTGTATGTGGATTAATGAGTATAGTATTTTAATGTGTATTGAGGTGAGAGAAATAATATTTTAATGTAAAGTGTGTAGGTGTATTAGTGTAATGTGTGGGGGTTATATAGATGGAAAAAGTTAATTTGTGTGGGTCCATATGCTAAAAAAGTAAATGTAACCATTGGGATGAGACGCCCAAAATGGCAATGCATAACTATTAGGACGGGACGAGTAATGCTAGTATTATAAACCAGTTTGGAATGTAACTTAATGAATTTTTTTAATCGAATGAATTAAATATAATTAGAAAGATATAAGAGAAATATATATCAATCATAATGTAAAAGGATTATATAATTATATATGTTTGGTCATTAAGTGTGTAGGAGATGGAATTTTATAGAATAAAATAATTACCAGTAATAGTGTTGAAGAAAGTATTTAACAAGAATAAAAATTGTTTCTTACCATACAGTTTAAATGATAAATATAAAATTAACTTTAAAAAGATGTTTATCTATAATATAAATATTAAAAAAAAGCAAATAAAAATTCAATCCATAAAATGTTAAATTAGCTGTTTTATTAATTATAAAATACATAAAATTAGAGGATTATTATATGGTGTACTTATTGCACCAGTATACCTGAGAGTTTATAGGGTAAATGTGATAGAAAGTGGATGGTTATTGTTTTTATTTTTTATTACTTTATTTTGTTTAATGGTTAAAATTAAATATAAATATGATTTAATGACTTAGATTATCTAGGTGCACGGCAGTTTAACTCAAAATTAGATAAATAAATATTGTAACTAACATAAATATAAAAGGGTAGGTCATGCGTGAGATGGTCTCACGTGAGATTATTTTACACTTTTTAAAAAAGTTATCACTTTCGTTATAAAATGTTATAGCTTTCGCTATAAAATACTATCACTTTTCATTTACACTATAAATTGTTCATGAATTAATATTATCACTTCTAATTAATTTAGTATCACTTTTTCAATATAAAGATTATCATTTTTTGACCATCTCACGTAAGCCCTAATATGAGACGGTCTCAGTCTTTGCCAATATAAAAAACAAATAGTTGTAATAAAATTCAATCCATGCATCATCGAGTAAATCTAATAATAAAAAAATAAATTATATATATATATATATATATATATATATATATATATATATATATATAAAGAAAAAAAAAAAGAAAGCTTGTAGAAGCCCAGTATTAAATTAAATCAATTGGGCCAATTGGGTTGGGTCAAAGAGGAAGTTAGATCTATTCTTATCACGTCCTCAAATTTGAAAGGTAACTTTAATTGTCTATTTTGTGTATTTTTGATTAAAATATTTGTTCCAGTTAAAATATTAAGTGATACAAATATCAATTTAAGGTTTTAGTCTTTAGATGTTCTTTTAAAAAAAAAATTTAAGGTTTTGGACGAAGTTGTCATTCAATGCTATATTAGACTAATAAAAGTTGGAGAGGGTCTGATGTGAATTGTGAATTCTATTTTTATAAAATTATTTTTTAATATATAAAAATTATTTTTTAAAAAAGTAATATTTTTTAATAGAAGATAAATTTTTTATTTCCAAAAAAGTAATCAATAAATTAAAGTATGCAAGAATTTGAAGAGTAATTTTTTTCATTTAGAAGAGTAATTTTTCATGTATAAAAGGTAATCGGTAAATTCAGGGTTCACGTGTAAACCCAGTTCATATAAGTGTTTGTTTAAAAGCTTAGAATTAAGAGGTTGAGAATAAATTAACACGAGTACACATAATGGGGTGTATGAGGACACACCAAATATTTTGTGTCATTTTCCTATATCATCTTATGTGTCATACGTTATATGATTGATACGTAGGAGGGAAAGAAATTCAATCATTGTCCCTATGGAATACTATATATTTTCTTTTATAGGGTATAGTTTTCTTCTGTCTCTTACATATCATCTTACATGTCATCAATACAATGATATGACACAGAAAATTATGTATTAAAATGATACAAAGAATTAAAAGGTATTAGAATATTTGATTAAAATATTAAATAATACACACTCTAACAACTTAAGCTCACGTGAAGAGTGCCCATTTAAAATATTTGCTAGAGTTGAATTTGAAATGGTACAAATTTCTAACATCTTAAATTTTAATAAAGGGGTTCATTTAATATTTTGTTTTAGTTTTGTTACTTTACTTGAAGTTTTATTCCTTATTGTACTACCAAATGAATTAATTATTACAGTATAGAATACAATTAGGCTAATTTATTTAATTTAATAATAAATGTTATTTATGAAAGTAATAATAATTAAGCAGAGTCGCCTCTAGAGGTGGCCACTGTACTTCTCCATTCCATAGCTTCAATAAATTATTAAATAATATTAATAATTATTTTATGTAATTCACTTTTAAATTAGAATTTGTGATATACTTCCTCGACCCGATTTCATTTTGACTTTTACTATTTGTGTACATATTAATAAAGTTGGGATAAAAACTTTTTAGTCCCATAATTTTTCTCATGGTCTTTTTAGTCCCAAAAAAGATAAGTTTGTCAAATTAGTCCCACCGGTGAAGAAATAGGGCCAAAAACGTTTTATTTTCCCCGGAAAAAGCTGACATCACCAGGAAACAGCCACGTCACAGCCGAAATCGTCGATTTTCGGCCGGTATCATGACGTGGCGCCCTGATAGCAGGTGAGTTAGCGGGATAAAAACCTATTCAGTCTCATAACTTCTTATGTTCAATTTTAGTCTCAATAAAGATAAGTTTATCAATTTAGTCTCACCCATATAGAAATAAGCCTAAACACGTTCTATTTTCACCGAAAAATACCGACATCACCGATAAATAACACGTGATTGTCAAGTGACAATCGGAATCACCAATTTTCAGTCGGAATTAATTTTACTTTAATACCAATAAGGCATTTTATTTTTTTTAATTTTAAATAATTAGAAAAAAATTAATAAAGGTCATCAGCCCATTTCTCTTCTGGCACGGAATCGCCGCCACCACGGCCCACATCACAAACACCCAGAACTTCGTCACTGACCACGATTTCGCCATCGGCCATGACACCGGTCGGAATTATTTAAATAAAAATGTCTTATTGGCATTAAAATAACACTTAATTTGTTGACTCACCTGCCATCAGGGCGCTATGTCATCATCCCGGTTGAAAATCGGTGATTCCAATAATGTCCGTATTTTTCGGTGAAAATAGGACGTGTTTTGGCCTATTTCTACATGGGTGGGACTAAATTGACAAACTTATCTTTATTGGAACTAAAATAGAACATGAAGAAAGTTATGGGACTAAATAGGTTTTTATCCTGCTGACTCACCTGCCATCAGGGCGCCACGTCATCATATCAGCCGAAAATCGATAATTTCGACTGTGACGTGGCTGTTTCCAGGTGATGCCAGCTTTTTCCAGCGAAAATGGAACGTTTTTTGCCCTATTTCTTCGTCGGTGGGACTAATTTGATAAACTTATCTTTTTTGGGACTAAAAAAGACCATGGGAAAAGTTATGGGACTAAAAAGGTTTTTATCCCTAATAAAGTTACTTATTAATTTACTTTTGAAATAATTTGATATTTTTGAGATAAATAAATAATACTATATTATAAATGTTAAATATGTGATGACAATATTGAAATTAAAGTGTGCCAGAGTAATACTAATTAAATGTCTTCTTCTTCTATGAAGTTGTGAAGTTGTGAAGTTGAAAGTTTAACATACCAAAATAAAAAAATTTGAAGTTGAAGTTAGAACGAAAAAAATAATTAATTTTTTTATACTCTCTCCTCCTGTCATTGTGGAAATTAAAGTATAATATTTTAATATTTAATGAATTGGAAGATATAATATTTTATGAGACTTACTTGGTCTCAAAACTTTCAATTGCCCAGAAAAACTATTCTATAGAGAAGGAAACTGTATTTCAGTTCGGGTGCTTACCAGAACTTCTTTTCAGAGAATCAGGTTATAACGAATTTGCTTGCTAGTGATTTATTAAGGGTATTAGTTTGAAAGTATAATTCTGCATTCTATTTTGGGGTTAGGTTGTATTTGCAATATTTTGCACAAGAACATCTCAATCTTAACTCATGTAAAAGATGGTACTAAAAATGCCCCTATATATCAAAAGGTAACAAAAGTTCCAAAACATCTTATGAGACTCTTTAATATTTAATTATGGGGAATGAGCAAAATTGCCCATTGCCCTAATTAAATAAAAAAATGTCCGGTCCTTCTTTACAAAACTAAAATTGCCACTTTTATCCTTAAAAGACAAATATAGCCTTGCCCCCTCTTTCTCTCTCCCTCTTTGCCAATTATCGTATACTTTACTTTTCTTTACTTTTTTTTCCTTTTTTTTCTATCAATTATCGCTTTTTTTTTCAATTAATTACATGAGGTTCTCAATTTACTTATTTATTTATTTTTTGTAATTATATATATCATAATGAATTATTAATTTATTTAGGCATAGTTAAATTACATGACCATCTTAAATTAATTTTTTAATGTGAATAATTTTAAATTAACATGACCTTCTTAAATTAATTTTTTAACGTGAATAATTATATTAGTATTGTATTTTATTTCATATAAATATATTAATTATTTTGTGTGTATCCAATCTATCAAGAAAAAAGAAATATAAAAATTAAAATGGGGCATTTAAATTGAAAATATATATAGATTAAAAAAGATGGAGCGAGTATACAATAACGAATAAAAGTGGGCAAATTTGTATATTTGTATTGAGAGTAGGCTTTTTTGAATATGGTATTATAGTAGTGGGCACTATGTGCCATTTCCTCTTTAATTACTGGTTAAAAATACAATTATACTTTAATATATATCATGAACAATTAAGAATAAAATAAATCATAAATTATATGGGTAAAATAGGTTATAAACCTCAAAGTTAAGTCTGTGTTATAAATTGTTAAATATAATCATTAATTATATTTTAAAATATATTTAATACATAAAAAATATTTTAAATGAAATTATAAGAGTGTTATATTTAGTTAAATTATGTATAAGAAAAATGATGAAATGGTGGTCCAATTTAAGAGTTTAAATTGAAAATTGAATAGAGTGTTAAGTGAAAATGAGTTTGATAAAAAAAAAAAGTACCCTCATCCAATGTGGATGGTTTTAGATATTATGTGATAATTTCAAATAAAAAAATAAATTTCTTAGAAAACCTTTTTTTTCCCTTTTTTTTAACAAGAAGAGAATATCATTTGAAATTAAAAATAAAAAAATAAATCTATACTACCAACTTATTGTAAGAAGAAATTAAATTAAATTGTGAGCACATTCATACGTACGGCTCAACATGCAAAACATACTTTTCAAAGCATCTCAACTACTATATTTATGCAACAAATCTAATAAACTTTCCTTGCCTATACAAATTTCTTCATCACCAAGTGACTTTGTGAACATCATCTTGTCCTAATTCAACATCTCCCACCACCAACTCTTCATCACCATCATCTCCTTCATCTTGCTTCATAACAATCTGAAATTGAACACCAACATATAAACACATTTTTAGGACAATTGTTGTGCAAAGAAACAACCATAGAGATGTCATCATCAATTTATTCAATTGTAGTTTTCTCCACATATAATTTTCAATTAATTCAATAGTAGTTTTCTCTTGCTTTAAGATGCCTATTTTCATTTATTGGAATGACTGCATGTAATCTGTGAACCTTTATTTTCAGAGATTTATGCAACTTTTTTCCATAAAAAAGATAAATACCATTTAATTTGTTATGTTCTTAAACATAACATTTATTTTAAAAGATCAGTTGTTATTTATGATGAAATCTAGAGGTTCACTATGATTTTTAAAAACTCGTTTCCCGATTGGCCACTCTGAATTAGTTACTCATGAATCCATCCAACAACTTTAATATCTTGGCATAATATTTATATAAATAAATATTTTATTATATACTCTATCCGTTCTCTCTTATTTATTTTTTCTGATTTCATTGTAAAGTAATTATTTCTTTTTTAAAAAATAGGATATGCAAACATCATTAATACAAGAGTTGGCATCATGTACATGCATCAATATGTATAAATTTTTATTCAATAGTATATATATGTTTTTTAATAATTGTATAGTTTTTTTTTATATTTTGTATTTTATTAAAAAAATTAATAGAAAAATCACTAACAAAGTGTATACTATATTATTTTTATTTTTATTTATAAATGTACAAGTTTATGAAAATGTGTACATATTAAATATATGAATCTTATACACTCAATATTACACATTAAATAGTAACGCTCCTTAATATATTTATAGAAAAGACAAATGCTAGCACAAAAACAGTTTCGCCGTGCCATTAGGATTACTCTTTTATTTAGTAGAAGATTACTATTTTGGAGACAAATATTTTTCAGTAAAAAGGGTAAAATTTATTATACTCCCTCCTTTCCGTTTTAATATTTAAATTTATTTTTTACATGTTGATTAAGGAGTATAATATTTTAATAGATAGTGAGTTTCAATGTTTAAATTTGCTTTTTACATGTTGATTAAGGAGTATAGTATTTTAATATATAGTGGATGGAAAAATATAACAATTAATGTAAAGTGGGTAGGTGTATTAGTGTTGGATGTGGGGATCATGATGATATATTAATTGTTTTAGGTGGGTCCCATATTCCAAAAAAGGAAATGTAAACATTGAAATGAGATACCCAAAATAGAAATATGTAAACATTGAAATAGGACGGAGAGAGTATATTATTATTGTGTTATGTGTATGAACTCTAAGCATTAAATATTATGTTCTAAAATTTATAAAAATATAAGGGAAGAATCACGAAAATAAATAGAAAAATCAAAAAATAAAAAAATTTGAAAAAATAAAAAATATATTTTTAAAGGTATGAACCGATTCAACTGATTTTTTCGATTTTAATCTGTTCAACCCGATTCAACCTTAGAATCTACTTTTAGGTTTTATGAACGAGTTCCAGCTCCGATTCTTGATTCAACCAACCAGTATGATCCGATTAAGACAACATTGACTAAAATAACTAAAATATGAACTTACACACGCTGCACTAATATAACTACCCACTACACATTCAATAATAATACTTTTAATTCACATGCAAAAAATAATTAAATAGATATATTTAAGGAGTATATCTTTATATAATACTGCAGAATAGACAAAATATCATATACACCTAATTGTAGGGATGTAAATAAACAAAGTTTTTCCATTCGAGTATTCGTATATCAATATTTGAATTCGAAAATTCAAATAAGAATTAAAATACAAATATACTATTTATGATTCGAATATCATTCAAATACAAATTTGAATATCATTATATTCGATTCGAAATTCTTGAATATTCGATAAAATTTAATATATAAATATATAATATAATATTTTATTTTATAAATAAAAATACATATTTATTTTATTTAATTTATTATAGAAATGAGGAATAAAAAATATATTTCTTCATTCTTTTTATATATCATGTAAATTATTTAATTATAATTTTTATTAATTTGATGGTAATTTTGTAGTTAGTGATAATTTCTAATACGTAACAATTATTTAAATAATTAATAGTATGAGAAATAAAATTTAAAAAAATTATAGAATAAATTTTCTTACTTTTATAACACAAACATTCTTATAAATAAAAATTTGTTATTATTATTTTTAGGGTTAATTGCAAAATAAACCTCAACCTTTATTTTTATTGCAAATAAATCTCAACCTTTGAGAAATTGCAAAAAAAAAAACCTTGACCTTTAGGTTTTGTACAAAACGCACCCAACGGGCAGGAGAGGGTTGCCCGACGTCCGACGTGGCGTTGACCTTGCCACACCAGCTTTCACGTCAACTTTCAGTTTATTGCAGAAAAAACCTCAACCTTTACTTAAATTGCGATTTAATTCCAACCTTTGAAATTTTGGCAAAAAAGACTATCAGATATTTTATTTTTTTATATTAAAATTATATACTCAAAAATTATTATGTAGTATAATAAACTTCTAATATGATATTGATTTAATTCAAAAAAATATTACTATAAATTAATATATTAAAAAAATATTTAAAATTTTATATCTTATTATGTGAGTAAATTTTATTATATTTGATATTTAAATTGAAAAAAAATTATTAAAAAATCTAAATATTTAAATTCTTTTAATTTTAAAAATATTTTATACATTATAAAAATTTCATAATTAAAGGTTATATTAATTTTTTTTTACAAAGTTTTTAAAGTTTTTATTTATTAATTTTTTATTACTCGCTCTGTGTCGTAGTTATCTTCACCGACATTGTAGATACGTAATTTAAGAAAAATTATTTTTTGACCAACTTTATTGACTTTTTAAAGGCATTGTAGTATTTTTAAGTAATAAGTAAAGCATAACGTATATTATAGTATGTGTTATGTGGGAGTGATATTTTTTAAATTAAGATAACTCTTTTAGGTTATTGATTGATGTAATATTTTAATTTTTGAGTGGTGAAGATAAGTATGGGATGGATGGAAACGGAAAGTGTGAAGATAAGTTTAAATGAATTATAAACTATTTTTTGTATAAATTTTTTCTCATCTAAATATATATAATTTTTCATATTAAATATGACATAAAATTACAAAAGAATACTTAGACATGTGTTGGCATTCGATCGTTTGGTTAATGTGAACTGTTAGGGTTCCATACATTTCTAACAGTCAGCGGAAGCAAGAAAATAAGAAACGTAATACTTTTCACCAAGGTATGTTGGAGAATATGGATTCTCGCTGATAGCCTGCACAACCTCACCATTTTGGACATAACTCTCTCATCCGATATTGGATTGAGTGATCTACGCGCTAAAATAATACTCTCTTCTGTGGCTTTCCATCAGTATATTACACGTTGAATTACGAGGTCTGTACGATTTTATAAAAATCGTGCAAGTTGGCGGACAGCAGCAGCAAACAACCTTCCAGTCTTCTGCTATATTCCCAAGTCCAATCTCGACGTCGTGTGGGCGGCGATCTTCGAGATCTCCTCAATCTGCTATTCTGTCTATCCTCTTTACATGTTAGGCATGTCTCATCTTAGGGTTAGAACAGTTGAGATGACTTATATATGGACTACAACAGGAACCAGGAGGAGAAATTAGAGTTGGGCCTCTATTGAGCTTAAGTATCAGAGCTTAGCCCAAAGCTTATACTTAAGTCCAATAATAATAATATATTCCACTAAAATATTATTATTGCACTACCGTTCTAATCCCACAAGTACGTTATGGGCTCCTTCTTATTATGAGCCCGTTAGTCTCCCCATGTTTAAGATATACGATGTCCATTAATTAATTATGTTACTGACAACTCCATTAATTAATATATCTCATCTGAGAGTAGTACCACTCAATCTCATTATCATGCCGTAATAGATCCACCTGCAGGGTTTACATGATAATCCTTATGAGCTTCTCAAGGGGACATCATCAACCAATGATGGACACGGATTCCTTCTACAATCAACAGCACACCATAGAGATAACGCTATTTCCCAACTCACCGAGTTTATTGATTTAATACATGTAAATCTCACCCATTGATAAACCAAAGAAATACATACTGTCTTACGTGTCGAGGTTATTGTATAGGGATTAAGAGTACGAACATCCATAATAACTGAGATCAAGTTCTTCTATAAGTCAGTATAAGTCGAATGATCTCATGTGGTCCTGCTCAATACACACAAGTGCACTAATGTGATTATATAGTCAAGACAAACTAATACCAAATCACACTACAACCATCCCGATAGAGAGTTCCCGTCTATCTCGGTTGTGAGCTTCTGTTTATACTTTATAAGGAAATCGATAATATGATCTTTCGCGTGTTGTCGCACAACATATTATCTACAGTATAAAGTAAGTGGACTATTGCATCGACATATAAATAAATTATAAGATGCAATCATTTGATCATATGATTCTTATTTCAAATAAATTGTTATAACATTGTTCATACTAAAGCTCGACTTTTAGTATACAATCCAACAACATGTTCAAGAATACTTTGATTTTATAAATTATAAAAATTTTATAATGTATAAAATATTTTAAAAACTAAAATAACTTTATTATTTTATTGAATAAATTTTGAGAATTTAAATTTTAATATAAAATATTATGGGTGAAATTTGAAAAATAAAAAAATATGATTGTTTTTTTTTGCCAAAATCTCAAAGGTTGGGATTAAATCGCAATTTAAGTAAAGGTTGAAGTTTTTCTGCAATAAACTCAAAATTGACGGGGAAGCTGACGTGGAAATGTCAATGCCACATCATACGTCTGGCAACCCTCTCCTGCCTGTTGGGTGTGTTTTACACGAAACCTAAAGGTCGAGATTTTTTTTGTAATTTTTCATTGGGATTTATTTGCAATAAAAATAAAGGTTGAGGTTTATTTTACAATTAACCCTTATTTTTAAATATGAATTTACAATTTCAAATCGAATTCGAATATTTAATTTCAAATGTTAAAAATTTAAAACTCAAATATATATTTGAATAATTTGTTTATTAATCTGATTTCGAATTCCATTAATAATGAAATACGAATATGAATATTCAAATTTAATTAAATATTATTCAAATATCTTAGTATTTGACTTGATTCGATTTGTTTACATCCGTAGCCATATACACCCATGTTCAATTTATAAATGTACACTTGTTTAAAATATATATCTGAATAAAAACTTATATGGTTTGTTGGCGAATTTTATTGAATTTTTAACGAATATCCTATTAATCTTTTAATAAATAATTAAATATAAAAAAGTAATACATTCATCAAAATATACATAAATACAACTACTAATATTTATAAGATGCATAGAAATTAAAACCGTGTACTGAATGCTCAAAATATCAACTTTGCATTTTAATATTTCATATCTACATTATACACGATGCATGTTAATAAGTGTACTATATAGAGTTTACACCACCCATAATTAAAATATCTTCAAAATACATTATTTTAGGTGCAATAATTCTCAAAAGGTAATAAAATTAAAAGCATGAAACATGCGAGTAAAATTGTGAGGGCTACAATTGCTAGACAATATTGATGAGTTGGAAAAATACCCAAACATGTTATAAAAACATCTTATAAGGGACCCTTGGAAAATGTTGTCCTAAATGTAATTCACAAAATACAAATAATACATAGTCCTACTGGTGGGATCTTTCAACCTAGCACCACGTAATAATCTTCACGTTTTGAAATTCTCTTGCCTTTTTTGGATTCATGCATCTTGTACAAATTCTTCACCATTTTTTGGACGGTTTTGTTGGCTAATAAAATTGTAGGCAAAGTCTTTGTATGACAGTTTGAATCACGTTACATGTTTTGTGATATTATTTTAGTAATGCATATGTAAGCACTTCAATTTTATTACCTATTAAAAGAAAATATGTGACAAATTAATGCAATAATTATCAATTAATTATTTATTTATTAAGAAATTTAAATAAATCTATTCCTAAAATAAATGAGTAAATAATTGATAATTAGGTCAGATCCAGTCAAATAAGTTTGACTTAAAGCCTAAGCAAGTGAAATGCCCAAGCCCGCAGAATCAAGTCAAATCAACCATGCACTAATCAGACTGCGAGTTATTTATGGGCTGTCCTCACCCTTCACCTATATAAGGAGCCCTCCTCCATCCATTCCAAACACATTAAACATCTGAAGACGCAGACGCTTCTGAAGAGATCAAGAATACGAGCAGTGCTCCCTTGAGATCTTCAAGTCAAGAACGGCCTGCGATCTGAGATCAAGGTTCTAAGCCCCTCCGATCCAGTGTTCTTTCAGTCATTCGCCTCCGATCAGAGATTAAGGTGTCAAGTCCTTCCGATCCGGCATTCTTCCAGCCAATCACCTCCGATCAGAGATCAAGGTACCAAATCCCTCCGATCCAGCGTTCTTCCAGCCAATTGCCTCCGATTAGAGATAAAGGTGTCAAATCCCTCCAATCCGGCGTTCTTCCAGCCAATTGCCTCCGATCAGAGATAAAAGTGTCAAGCCCATCAGTTCCGGCGTTCTTTCACCAACGACTTTCTCCACAGAAAGTTCTCCAGTCAAAGTTCAATCCGAACAAGGCTCAACGCCTCTGGATCAACTTCAAGACTACACATCCGAGCTCGAACAAGCTTCATCTGAAGATCCAACTCAACACACACACTGTCAACACAATCAGCGCAGTCAACATAAAGTCAACACACACTCCAGTCCAAGTCAAGTCAACATGTCGCAACCCACTTTACGTAACTTATAATTCAAATATTAATTATCATAAATATCATAATTATAAAAATCTGCACTCATTTTTTTTCTCACATAATATATATATTATCCAAACGGTCACACCAGTTAAACATACGCAACTGGTTTCTGATACCACATCAATCCACACAAACTGGTGACAATACTTATTATATTATATAATAAAATATCAGCGAAAACAAAATAAATACACGGTCTAGCCCAACAGGTCGTCATCTATGTACATCTTGCTCAAATAGGAGCTCCACAGCTTGCACAGTACATCACATACTCAAATATCATCCGACTCACCTACAATGCATAAACTAGTTAGACAAAAATCTCAGTAAGTAA
The DNA here is from genome assembly GCA_023678885.1 of Pogostemon cablin. Taxonomy (NCBI): domain Eukaryota; kingdom Viridiplantae; phylum Streptophyta; class Magnoliopsida; order Lamiales; family Lamiaceae; genus Pogostemon; species Pogostemon cablin. The sequence continues at coordinate 21,099,678 of CM042985.1, read as the reverse complement.
AAATCATGCATGAAAATGCATTTATTTTCTAATCTTTCTAGTTGGTCTCTTTTATCTTGAAAACTGTTCATGTTGCGGGATCCCCACGACACACTTATGATATGCACCCCAAATGAGCTCAATGGGGATGATTTTTTCGAACCCCGAAAATAGTGCCGAGAATGATTTTTCCGAACTCTGGCAAAGTGGTGGGGACAATTTTTCCGAACCCCTAATAAAAATATCGGGAACGATTTTTTCGAACCCTGACAGAGATGCATATATAGTGGCCGCACACACCATTAGTATCTTATTAATTTTGGGGAAAACACTTTTCATGATTATGCATGGTATGCAACCAGTGCAATTAAATATGCATCATAAACCATTTATGACATCAATATCAACATTTAATCATAAATAAAATAATAATTTAATTTAATTCACACAAATTCACTTCACCTTGGATCACACGGACCTATTATAATAACAACTCCATCTTGGATCACACAGATCCTTATAACCAACATCTTCTCAAGTCATACAGATATATTTTTAACAGTTCCCAATCACACAGATCTATATAATACAATAATATTATTTTAAATTACATAAATTCACAACTTGTATAATCAATTAATCCCAAATAATTCATAACATAATTAAACTAATCACAAATAATTCACAACATAATTATCACATATTAATCACAAATAATTTACACACAACATATTTATACATTGTAGTTGGACTTCTACTTACTTGAACTCCGACAATAGTAACACTATAGACCCGTAAAGAACTATAGCCAATTCCTTCCTTCCCGTTCCGGCACACTATTTTTTTTTTAATATTGCCGATTGATTTTGGGGTGTGAGGTGATGAATTCCTCACCCCCGTATATATAGGCAAGGGGAAAGGGATTGGGGATGGAAAATTTCAATTTGGCCACTTCAACATGCCATGCATGAATTCCAACTTGGCTGCTAATGTCATCTCAACTTGCAGCCACCAATTTTTACTTTTCTTTTATTTTTCTTTTTTTTATTAAAGCCAGCTGCAATCAGCCATAATTGCAAATTCAAATTTGGCTTCTAAGCCAATTCAACATGCATAGCAGCCTATTTTGACACATTTTTTTTTATTATATATATATTATATTATTATTATTATAATAAAAATACTTGTGATACTTAATAATTAAGAAAAGTGTATTTATACACATAAAATAATTTACTCATATATCCAAATTAATACTCGTAAATATTTATGCACACATATATTCACATATTGTCACCATTATTATCACAGATGTCTCAAATAAAATGTAAAGATAAATAAAATTGAGAAACAATTGTCACATAATTATAAAATGCACATAATACAAATTAAATTATATTGGCACACTAGTAGTGAGAAGCTTGGGTATTACATTCTTCCCTTCTTATAAAAATTTCGTCCTCGAAATTTACTTACCTGAAGAGGTCTGGATATTTAGCCATCATCTTATCCTCTCTTTCCCAAGTAGCCTCCTCAACTAGTTGGTTCCTCCATAATACTTTTACTAATGGGATTTCTTTATTTCTGAGTTTCTTCACTTCTAGGCAACACTGCCAACTTTCTCAATGATAGTGAACGGACCAACATATCTTGGACTGAGTTTCCCTTTTCTTCCAAATCGCATTATCCCCTTTATTGGAGATACTTTCAGAAATACCTGATCACCCACTTCAAATTCCAATTCTCTCATCTGTTTGTCTGCATAACTCTTTTGCCGATCTTGAGCAACTTTCATCTTCTCTCGTATATGGGTAACAGCTTCTGACATTTCACGAATCAAGTCTGGACCCAAAAGCTTTCTCTCTCCAATTTCATCCCAATGTACTGGAGACCTACACTTTCTCCCGTACAGTGCTTCATATGGTGCCATCCCGATGGTAGACTGATAACTGTTATTGTACGAGAACTCTATCAAAGGCAAAAATTTACTCCACTGACCTTGAAAATCCAACACACACGCTCTGAGCATATCCTCTAAGATTTGTATTGTACGCTCTGATTGACCATCTGTCTGTGGATGGAATGTTGTGCTGAAAGATAATTGTGTCCCCAACGCCTTATGTAAACTCTTCCAGAAAGCAGACAAGAATCTCGTATCTCTGTCTGACACAACGGTAAGTGGTACTCCATGGAGTCTGACAATCTCTTGAATATACAGCTGTGCATAGCGATCCATAGAATACGTAGAACAAATAGGAAGAAAATGAGCTGACTTAGTCAATCGATCCACGATAACCCAAATAGCATTGTGACCTTTCACCGTCTTCGGTAGTTCGATGACAAAATCCATAGTAATATTCTCCCACTTCTATTCTGGAATAAATAGAAGCTGCAAGGTTCCTACTGGTCTCTGATGCTCAGCCTTGACTTGCTGACAAGTCAAACATTGCTCCACATACTGAGCGATATCTCTCTTCATTCCTGGCCACCAATAATGTAACTTCAAGTCTCTATACATCTTAGTAGCTCCTGGATGTACAAAGTACAGTGTTGAATGAGCTTCCGCCATCACTTCTTTCCGAATGTCATCCACTTCAGGTAGACATAATCGACCTCCATAACGAATCACGCCATCATCTCCTAATTGGAAGTCAGAAGACTTTCCAGAGCTGATAACATTCTTTATCTTGTCAAACAACTTATCCTCCTGTTGGCTCTGTCGAATCTTATCCATCAAAGTTGGTCGAAGTATCAGAGCTGCCATCATTACTTCCAATGATCCTTTCTGAATGATCTCCACACCCATCTTTTGCAAATCATGCAACTCTGGTTTCTGATTTATAGTCATAGCAGCTACATTCTGTATTGCCTTTCGGCTCAATGCATCAGTAACCACATTGGCTTTTCTCGGATGATAATTGATAATACAGTCGTAATCCTTCACCAATTCCAACCATCTTCTTTGCCTCATATTCAACTCTTTCTTAGTGAAAAAGTACTTCAAACTCTTATGATCAGTATAGATTTCACAACGTTTCCCATACAGATAATGCCTTCAAATCTTGAGTGCAAACACCACTGCGGCTAACTCTAAATCATGAGTTGGGTAATTCTTCTCATTCTCTCTTAACTGTCTGGATGCATAAGCTATCACTTTCCCATTCTGCATCAATACACACCCAAGACCATTCTTTGAAGCATCACTATAAACCTTGAAGTTTCCTGTCTCCGTAGGAATAGTTAAAATAGGTGCTGATGTCAATCATCTCTTCAATTCTTGGAAACTTTGTTCACATTCCTCCGTCCATGTGAACTTCACATTCTTCCTGGTCAACTGTGTTAATGGTGAAGCAATCTTAGAAAATCTTTCAACAAACCTTCGATAATATCCCGCCAATCCAAGAAAACTACGAACCTCAGTGGGATTTGAGGGTTGTGGCCAATCATGGATCGCTCTTGGTTGTGGCCAATCATGGATCGCTCTTACTTTACCTGGATCCACTGAAATTCCTTCTCCCGATACCACGTGTCCCAAGAAAATAACTCGGTCTAACCAAAACTCACACTTCTTGAACTTCGCATACAACTGCTTCTCCTTCAGAATCTCTAACACCTTTCTCAAGTGCAGTGCATGATCCTCCTTATTCTTAGAGTAAATTAGAATATCATCGATAAGCACAATCATAAATTTATCGAGAAATTCCTGAAATACTCTATTCATCAAATACATAAATGCTGCCGGAGCATTTGTCAAACCAAACGACATTACCAAAAATTCATAATGCCCATACCTTGTACTAAATGCAATCTTCGGAATATCCTCCTCCCTAATCTTCAACTGATGATACCCCGATCGCAAATCAATCTTCGAAAAGATAGATGCACCCTGTAACTGATCAAACATATCATCAATGCGAGGCAATGGATATTTATTCTTCACCGTAACTTTGTTGAGATCCCGATAATCAATGCACATCCTCAATGTGCCATCCTTCTTTCGAACAAACAGAACTGGTGCTCCCCAATGGGAGAAACTATGTTGGATGAATCCTTTGTCAAGCAACTCTTGTAACTGTATCTTCAATTCCTTCAGTTCAGCTGGTGCCATTCTGTATGGCGCTTTAGATATAGGAGCAGTTCCTGGTTGTAACTCAATAACAAACTCTATTTCTCGGTCTAGTGGCAAACCTGGAAGATCATCTGGAAATACCTCCAGATATTCCCGAACTACTGGTACATTATCAAGAACTGAACATTGTTGCCCCTCAACATTCATTACACTCACCAGATACCCCTCACAACCACTTTCCAACAACCGATGTGCTTTTGCTGCTGATATCACTGGAAATCTGAAGCTTTTCTTAATTCCAACAAAAGTGAACGATTCTCCTTTCACTGGTTGAAAAGTGACACTCTTCTTCTGACAATCTATTGTAGCACCGTATTTTGACAGCCAATCCATGCCCAATATGATATCATAATCATTCATACTTAACACAATCAAATTAGCAAGGAGTTGTCTTCCTTCAATAGGAATAACACAACCTCAAAGAAGTTGATTAGTTTGCTTTGACTCACCAGAAGGTATCATCACCTCATAATTAGTTTTTATCAAGTTAGGTGTTCCACCCAACTTCCTCACATACTCAGTGGATACAAATGAATGTGTTGCTCCAGAATCAAATAGCACATATGTAGAAGTGCCAAAAATAGAGAACTTACCCGTGACAACTGAGGGATTCACGTCTGCCTCCACTCGCGTCAAAGTATACACCCTAGCTGGAGCTCTTCCCTGCTGTGCCTGCTTCCCTTTCTTAGGACAAGTAGTAGTCACATGCCCTTTCTCCCCGCATGTATAACATGTTCTCGGAGGAATTTGACACTCTCCACTATGTGATCTAAGACAATTAGGGCATATAGGTAGTGGCGGCGCCGGTGGCACCTTACCCTGATCGAATTTGGGACGCTTGTTGGGTTCTCCTCGTCTCTGTCCTTGCTCCACTTGAACATTTGAATTCGGCCTCTGAAATGGCATCGGCCTCTTATCAACTCTTCCAAACTGCTGCATTGGTTTCTGCTGAAATTGACGCCTGATAGCTTGCGCTTGTCTGATCCTCATCTCCGCTTGCTCAGTAATTTGAGCCCTTTCTGCAACTTGTGAGTATGTTGCTCCATGCAGTCCCGCCATACTCACATCTCTGTAAAGTTCAGGCCTTAAGCCTTCCACAAATCTCTCCACTTTTAGTGCCTCCGTACTCACCATATATTCAGCAAACCTCGACAACTGCTCAAACTTACGAAGGTAATCTGTGACTGACATGCCATCTTGCCTCAACTGTATGAACTCGTTCATCTTCATGACTCTCACTGGTGCCGTAAAGTACTTATTTCTGAAAAGTTCCTTGAACCTTTCCCATGTCATATTTGTGACATCCTCGATACTTTTAATCATATCCCACCAGTGGCCTGCACTTCCTCGTAAAATGAAAGAAGCACATAGCACTCTGTCCCCCTCTGGAATTCTACTGTATTGAAACATGTTTTCCACCGTGCGTAACCAATCCTCTGCATCTGTGGGGTCTGCTGCGTCCTCAAATATTGGAGAGCTCAGCTTTCGAAACCTTTCACAAACTATTTCCACACGTTCTACTTGACGTTGATCGTGATTAATATTAACCTCTGGCTGTCCACCCATATCTCTCTGCTGAATCAGTTGTTGTATCTGTTGGGACTGGCGCTCTACCAGTTCCATCAGGCGAGTAAGTACCGCATCACTATTATTTCCTTCAGTAGGTGCTATTTGCTCAGCAGCTCTATCACTTTCAGAACTTTCACCCATAATTCTTTCCATTTTGTCTACCAACTACAAGTCCTACACCACATGGCCAATATAATTTATAAAACACATAACAAAACATAAGGAAAATAACACTTACACGTAAAGCTGCTCTCCCAAGGAATGAGTTCATGTACATAGATAGTCTGCAGGACCCAAACCGTGCTCTGATACCACTCTGTCATGACCCACTTTACGTAACTTATAATTCAAATATTAATTATCATATATATCATAATTATAAAAATCTGCACTCATTTTTTTTTCTCACATAATATATATATTATCCAAACGGTCACACCAGTTCAACATACGCAACTGGTTTCTGACACCACATCAATCCACACAAACTGGTGACAATACTTATTATATTACATAATAAAATATCATCGGAAACAAAATAAATATACGGTCTAGCCCAACAGGTCGTCATCTATGTACATCTTGCTCAAACCCTGTAGGAGCTCCACAGCTTACACAGTACATCACATACTCAAATATCATCCGACTCACCTACAATGCATAAACTAGTGAGACAAAAATCTCAGTAAGTAAAAATCATGCATGATAGTGCATGAAAATGCATTTATTTTCTAATCTTTCTAGTTGGTCTCTTTTATCTCGAAAACTGTTCATGTTGCGGGATTCCCACGACACACTTATGATATGCACCCCAAATGAGCTCAATGGGGACGATTTTTCCGAACCCCGAAAATAGTGCCGAGAACGATTTTTCCGAACTCTGACAAAGTGGTGGGGACGATTTTTCCGAACCCCTAATAAAAATATCGGGAATGATTTTTCCGAACCCTGACAGAGATGCATATATAGTGGCCGCACACACCATTAGTATCTTATTAATTTTGGGGAAAACACTTTTCATGATTATGCATGGTATGCAACCAGTGCAATTAAATATGTATCATTAACCATTTATGATATCAATATCAACATTTAATCATAAATAAAATAACAATTTAATTTAATTCACACAAATCCACTTCACCTTGGATCACACGGATCTCTTATAATAACAACTCCATCTTGGATCACACAGATCCTTATAACCAACATCTTCTCAAGTCATACAGATATATTTTTAACAGTTCCCAATCACACAGATCTATATAATACAATAATATTATTTCAAATTACATAAATTCACAACTTGTATAATCAATTAATCCCAAATAATTCATAACATAATTAAACTAATCACAAATAATTCACAACATAATTATCACATATTAATCACAAATAATTTACACACAACATATTTATACATTATAGTTGGACTTCTACTTACTTGAACTCCGACAATAGTAACACTATAGACCCATGAAGAACTATAGTCAATTCCTTTCTTCCCGTTCCGGCACACCATTTTCTTTTTAATATTGCCGATTGATTTTGGGGTGTGAGGTGATGAATTCCTCACCCCCGTATATATAGGCAAGGGGAAAGGAATTGGGGATGGCAAATTTCAATTTGGCCACTTCAACATGCCATGCATGAATTCCAACTTGGCTGCTATTGTCATCTCAACTTGCAGCCACCAATTTTGACTTTTCTTTTATTTATTTTTTTAAGCCGGCTGCAATCAGCCATAATTGCAAATTCAAATTTGGCTTCTAAGCCAATTCAACATGCATAGCAGCCTATTTTGACACATTTTTTTTATTATATATATATATATATATTATATTATTATTATTATAATAAAAATACTTGTGATACTTAATAATTAAGAAAAATATATTTATACACATAAAATAATTTACTCATATCCAAATTAATACACGTAAATATTTATGCACACATATATTCACATATTGTCACCATTATTATCACAGATGTCTCAAATAAAATGTAAAGATAAATAAAATTGATAAACAATTGTCACATAATTATAAAATGCACATAATACAAATTAAATTATGTTGGCACACTAGTAGTGAGAAGCTTGGGTATTACACAAAAAGTCAAAGTCAAGGCCAAATTGGTTCGAGAGAAGAATTAGAGGATTGATTAGAGATTGTAACCCGTTTACATATCTTTCAAATTAAATTCATCTGAAATTATCTTTGTACACCAATTTGTATTTATTTTATCATAAATATAAAATTTGCTGTTATAAATTTTGGTACGCCCGGTGGGATAATCTCTACCTTTAATCTCTTCTCTTAACAAGCTCAAAGATACAAAATTACTCCTCTTAGGATCGCAATAAAAAGGTCATCTACCTCAAAGCCTTTAGAGCTACAAGCTGTGAAGACGCAAGTTATGACTCCGCTAGAGATTGCGATACGAAGGATTACTGCATCAAAGCCTCCAGAGTCGCAAACTGAAAAGGTTGAAGTCGTTACAAGAAGTATGTCTGAAGGCTCCTCAAAGACAAATCGTATGGTGGGGATTACTCTCAATAAGCCATTGCACAGCGACAAAGATAGTGAAGATGACTCTATCTGCTCAACTCCTCGCTCCACGCCAAGCTCACCACCTGCTTCAACTGAAGCTGCAGTGATGACGACAAATGCTATGACCATTGAGGATCAACTCGCAAGTATGATGAAAGCCATTGAAGGAGTCAACAAACACATGGAAGCTCAAGATTTAAAATCCAACTTATGACAAAAATGGAGAATGCGAAGACAAGCTGTACAAATAAGAAATAAGTTGAGGATGAGCACGAGGAGGAAGACTCGACGAAACATCATTCACCTGAAGAAAAGCCAGTTGAGGATAAGATACAAGTTTCAACTGACGGAACGCTTCCTATCAACCAACTAAAGAATATCGTGATAAATATGATAAAAGATAAGTTTGAATAGAGCTCCAAATCTTCTTCAACCTACGCCAAGCTATATACAAAGAGGATTGATACCTTGAGGATGCCAACTAACTACCAGCCTCCCAAGTTTCAACAATTTGACGGCAGAGGCAATCTAAGACAACATGTGGCGCACTTTGTCGAGACATGCAATGATGTTGGGACCTACGGGGATAACATGATGAGGTAATTCGTCCGATTTCTGAAAGAAAATGCCTTTGATTAGTTCATTGACTTGAAAGCCAACTCCATTGACAGTTGGGGGTAAATAGAAAAATAATTCCTCAACCATTGCTACAGCACACGAAGAACTATTAGCATGATGGAGCTAACAAATACTTATCAAAGAGATGAAGAATATGTCATCGATTACATCAATAGATGGAGGAGTCTAAGCCTCAATTGCAAAGAAAAGCTATTAAAAACTTCAGCTATAGAATGTGCATTCAAGAGATGCAATGGAATCTTAGCTACATACTCCAAGGAATTCGGCCTAAAACTTTTGAAGAGTTGGCTTCAAGAGCTCACGACATGGAGTTAAGCCTGACATCAAATGACATCGAATGGCCCTCTATTTAAGACTCTTACGATTTTGAACATATCCTTCGATGAGCCCTTGGAAGAGGACCACAAACAAAGGCTGCAGTTTCTATAAAGATTAATAGAAATGAAGTTGAAGCAAGAGAAAATAGTGCATCCTAAGATTGGGGGTAATAAATTGTTGATAAATCAAGACAAAGCTCCTTGATACGAGCGAAAACTGTCTACATTACGCTTCTTTATACGAGCTTAAACTATCTAAAACCCTCAAGTTATGCTCCTTGATATGAGATTAAAAAAAATCCTTCAAGTCAAAACTTCTTGATATGAGTCTAAACTATCAATCTCCACGCAAAGCTCCTTGATATGAGCTAAAATTGTCAACATGTTACGCTTCTTTATATGAGCTAAAACTATCTAAAATTCCCACATGTTATGCTCCTCGACACGAGCTTAAAACTGTCTATATTACGCTCCTTGATATGAGCTTAAACTTTTTAAAATCTCTACAAGTTACGCTCCCTAATATGAGCTAAAACTATCTACGCACAATGCTCCTTGATATGAGTATAAACTATTTACACATCAAATCAAATCTCCTTGAAAAGAGAAAACTCTCTAAATATTATGCTCCTCGGCATGAGCAAAAACTGTTCACACAATACTCCTCGACACAATGAAAAATGTCCACACAAGGCTACTTGACACGAGTATAAACTATCTATAAGTTTAAATTCAATACCCATTGACACGAGTATAAAATGTCAATAAATTCAAGTTCAACGCTCTATAATGCACGAGCCTAAACTGCATGTTACTCCTGGCCCGCATGAGTATAAAATGTAAATGGCACACCCCATTCAAACCAAATTATGTTCCTTTGAACTACGTTATGACTTGATCATCTTCAAAGAGGTACGTAGGCAGCTTAGCACTCTACTAATTTCAGTCATAATTCAAGCTATTCATATCAAATTGGTGAGGCAAGTAATAAAATTCAATCATGTTGATCAAGAATGGATTATCGTAATTTATTCACTTCAACATAAAGGCGTCTGTGAACAAAATGCGAGGGGGCATTTGTAGACACTTTAATTTTATTGCCTATTAAAGTAAAATATGTGGCAAATTAATACAATAATTAACAATTAATTATTTATTTATTAAGAAATTTAAATAAATCTATTCCTAAAATAAATGAGTAATTAATTGATAATTAGGCCAGATCCAATCAAATAAGTCTGACTTAAAGCTTAAGCAAGTGAAAGGCCTAAGCCCGCAGAATTAGGTCAAATCAATCCTGGACTAATCAGACTGCGAGTTATTTATGGGGCGTCCTCACCCTTCACCTATATAAGGAGCTCTCCTCCATTCATTCCAAACACATTAAAACATCTGAAGACGCAGATGCTTCTGAAAAGATCAAGAATATAAGCAATGCTCCCTTGAGATCTTCAAGCATCTTCAAGCCAAGAACCACCTGTGATCCGAGATCAAGGTTCTAAGCCCCTTCGATCCGGTGTTCTTCCAGCCATCCACCTTCAATCAGAGATTAAGGTGTCAAGCCCTTCCCACCGGCGTTCTTCCAGTCAACCACCTCTGATCAGAGATCAAGGTACCAAATCCCTCCGATCTGACATTCTTCCAGCTAATCACCTTCGATTAAAGATAAAAGTGTCAAACTCCTCTGATTCGGCGTTCTTCCAGTCAATCGCCTCCGATCAGAGATAAATGTGTCAAGCCCATCCATTTCGGCGTTCTTCCACTCAACGACTTTCTCCACAGAAAGCTCTGCAGTCAACGTTCAATCCGAACAAAGGCTAAACGCCTCCGGATCAACGCCAAGACTACACATCCGAGCTCGGACAAGCTTCATCTGAAGATCCGACTCAACACGCACACTGTCAACACAATCAGCGGAGTCAACATAAAGTCAACACACACTCCAGTCAAAGTCAAGTCAACAAGTCAAAGTCAATGTCAAATTGGTTCGAGAGAAGAATTAGAGGATTGATTAGAAATTATAACCCGTTTACATATCTTTCAAATTAAATCCATCTAAAATTATCTTTATATACCAATTTGTATTTATTTTATCATAAATACAAAATTTGTTGTTTTTGCATCCTATCAAAAAGTTAGTGTGGAACCGTCCTCCCTCCTCGTTTAACCTACACTTTCAATTATGTCCTGATATGTACTTTTATTTATTTATTTCCTATTTTTTTCTTTTTTTATTTAATTTTAAAAGTATTAGTAATTTTATTGATCTTATGATTTACCTAATGTTTAAGGGCATATTTTACCCACAACGTTTATTATTTATCCTTGGGGTGTATGGTTAATTATAAAGGCATAATTATAATTTTACGATTGTAGTTTAGAGTATATTTTATCTTTAGAATTTAAGATATATATCACTAAGTCGTTTACTCCCTCCGTCCTATTGAAATGTGGGTATTTGCTTTTTGCACGTTGATTAAGGAGTATAATATTTTAATGTGTAGTGAGGTGAGAGAAATAATTTATTAATGTAAAATGGGTAGGTGTATTAGTATGACATATGGGTCATAGAGAGATAAGTGTTAATATTTGTAGGTCCTCTTTACTAAAAAGGTAAATATACATTTTGTATTGAGACGGATAAAAAAAACGCATACGTTTCAATTGGACAGAGGGAGTATTAAAAATAAAAAATAAATAAAAAATGGCAGTTAAGTTCATATAGGCCCTGTGGTTGTAATTTATTGTGGTAATATATTTTTATTAGGGAAGTTTTGTATGAAGTTTTGTATGAGACTGTCTAACAGAAAAATAATTGTACACTTTTGTAATTAATTATTATTTTATTAAAGCTATTACCATTTTTCGTTTATATTATAATTTGTTCATAAAATAGTTCACTGCAGCATTATCATTTTTTATTAATTGAGTATCACTTTATATTATAAAGGTTTTCACTTCTTATTCGTTTCACGGAAGTCATTACGTGAGACAGTCTCACACAAGTTTTTGCCTTTTTTTTCATTTTCTTTAAAATAAAATTTTATTTGGGAAAATTGAAAATATACCCAAATTTTACACTTCAATATCTTCACCAACAATAAATAATTTTTATATCAATTTTAACTAAGTGACACATTTAAGACTATAATACCCCTCTCTTGCAACCCACCCTTCCAGATGTGTCTTGTGGTGAGTGTGTGAGTGAGTATATCAACTCCAATATTGATAAGGATGTCAGTCCAATATCGGTATGGATATTGGTACCCCTACCTTCACCTCCACATGCTTCTAGTGTGGTAAGTATATCTATTTAAATATCATTACGGATGTTGGAGTTAACACGTACGTACAGCGAGATTGAGTATATAAGTGATATTATGGATTAAGAGATGTGTATATCGTTGAGTATGTCGGTTAGGATATCGGTGTTAAAGTGAAAGTAATATCTGTGTAAGTTTAATTCAAATTATGGGTGAAGGTATCGATAGTTTTTGCATGATTGTATGGTGTCACTATTGACTACTATTGAATATTTTTGTCCATCGCCAACGTTTCTGCCAAACAAATATAGTAACAATTGATCATCCCAAACATAAAATTCTTTTCGTAGGCTGTTACAAACAATGAATTGGAGCAACTGACATAAATTTTACATATATATGCTCCGAATACATATGATTCTAAAATGAATTGTCACGTATATATACACATAGAACATGTATGTGACAACATTAAACAATATACGAAATGATAAACATGTATAGTTATAAATAGATTACCTTAATTTTTAGTAAGAGATATTCCTACAATCACGAAACCCATCAAGAGAGAATGGTGGGCTGATCAAGCTGATTTTCTTGGTGGGCCCAAGGGATGGAGCTGATTGGAGGGAAGCAGCATGAACAATCTTGTGGACATGGCTGCAGGGGATCCAAACCCAATGCACTGCTTTGTAGACAATGGTTATCAGTTGGGGAGTGGGAATTATCCTCTATGGGTGCAGGTCCACCAGAAGGAGTGGAAGCCACCTTGAGTGGGCCCCAGCATTCCACCTTGTTGAACTCTGGAATACTGGAGTGGAAATACACCCAAACCATAGCATCTTGCAGCTCAGGGTAGTATCTCAATAAGTCTTCATCCCCATGCACAAATGCTTTCAATACCTATCAATTTTCTCATCCAATTTCATTTCTAAATCAATAATATTACAAAGTATTTCTAAATATCAATTTTTTTAATTAAAAATATTATTACTTTTATTTAAAAAATATTATTGTCTTTAATTAATTATATGATTTTGACAAGAATATACTAGAAGAAAAGGGTGGGCAAGGTTTCATGTCCCAATAAAATAGTTACATTTTTCTTCTTTTGTTTATCTTATAAAAATTGACATATTTTCGGAAATAGAAATAGACTCGATACAATTAGCATCTCACTATACTTTTTCAAAAATATCATTATCATCTGATCTGATATGCAATTTACTTTATACTTTATTTATTTTAAATTCCGAGCAAGAAGGAGATAATTTAGTGATGAAGAGAAGAGTTACCACAGGGAGTTCTTTGCAGAAAATGTAGAATCTAAGTCTAGCAAAAAGGTCCAAGAGGAGATGTCCACCACTTATGTGGCAATGAACATGAAGTGACATCTTCCCTTTGATTTTCTTCCATTCTGCCACTACTTCATCCCTCTGTAATCTATTATACCATCCCTGCAACTGCACCCATTGCCCACTCCACTCTTTAGAATATATTTTTGAAAATATAAAATATTAGTCAAATGCCTTTATTATTCAAGAAAACCTTCCAAACACGCCACTAACTCCTAAAAATCTACAAGTATATTAATTTTACACGCAATCATCCTAATCATTCCCTCAATTATTTTAATTAAATCTTTCTAAATTTAGACAAAGGGATTTGTAAGGATTAGAGAAAATTTTCGTCCGTTATTAGTTATTACTGTATTATTTTATTTGACAGGCCGCCATATATTATTATTACGGAAAATCTTTATATTGAGCATTTCATGTGTTATTAATATTATTTTGGCAAAGTATTGTATACGACATGTCTATTAATTTATTGTATACGACATGCCTATTAATTTATTTTCAATTAATTATGGAGTATTAATTAGTCAACTTTAATAACTTGCATATATAGTTAATTGTGAACAGTAATTCATGACTTTTTTACACTATATATTTATATTAAACTTTGTAGTCTATGATTTATTATTATTATTGGATTTAATATTTATTTTTAGAGTTGAATAATAATTTTAAAAATATAATTATGTTAGTTGTAATTAATTTCGTAATTAATGCTAATTAATTGTTAGCGTAGAATCAGAAAAAGTGGTATGGGACACTCCTTTATTCCCGGAGTTAATACTCTCTTACTATACCAAAGTCTACAAAATTTTATCAGTATTACATTCAAATTATATTGAATTAATACGGACGATATTAGTTAATTTATTCTTAAATTTAAGGCATACTTTAATTTTAGAATTTAATTATGACAATTGATCATAACTCAGATGTAGAGATTAAGCTTCAATTAATTCATTTGTCAATGTTTCATAATTGGATATTCAAAAGGATTAAACAATCATAGAGGCAAATGGGTTATGTAACAATACCTGAGAATTGTTAATGGATTGAGAGATGGCAAGAGTGAGCTTAGCAGTGACATCACTGTGTGTGAGAGTGTATGTTCTTGGAGACTTCCCTGGATGCTTCTTTTCTGCCCCTAAAAACAACACTTTCAGCTTTGATGCTTCAAATATTGCTGGCCCAAATAATCTTGCAACCTGATAATTGATAAACAAACCCCCAACTCTGTATTATTATAATTACTTTTTTTTAATTTAATTTTTATTTTATTTTTAAATAAAAGAAAACTTACAGGGATGATGGAGGGAGTTGATCTGTTTTTGGGTGATCTCCTTCTTGCTCTGTGAAGATACAGAGAGGGTAGTTTCTCCTCTGAATTTAATTTGGAGGGCAGAAATAAGGCTGCACTTAAACTCCCCATTTCTACACCAATCTTGATTTAATCTATGTTAATATTCCTTTCTCCAACTTCTATGGAACAATAGACCCAACTAATTAAGCTATAATATCCACTAGTATTTCTACTACACTCTTGGTTTCAAATATCTCTTGCTTTAGAATTTGGTATGTTTGCTTTTCTTGGGTGCCTACAAAGTTTGGAAAACTTTCAAGACTGGCAAACATAGTGTGTGTGAGAGAAGGTTGTAGTAGAAAAGTATGTGAATTGGAGGGGGTTGCGTGTCAATATAGAAGAGAGAGAGAGAGGGGGGTTGCTTCAAAGTTTCAAACTTATTGGTGAAGACTTGTTAGAAGTTAAAGTTAACAAGTAGCATAGTATTACCCATGGCTATTAAGAACCCACGTTTTGTTTAGATTCTTGTCTTCAATTCTTTTGATAAAGAGGAATACTTAATCGAGTACGTGGGAACACTTTAATTTATTCGTTGCCAGTTGGGGTTTGTTAAAGCTTCCCACTTTAGTCAATTAGTTATCAGTCTCATTACTAATCCAAAATTTTCCAAGCTTAACCAAATTTTCAGGTTTTATAGATTAAAAATGCTAGTATATAATAGAAATTACCATTAAACCTAGAAAAGGATCTTTAAATCCGTGTAAAATGTAGAATTCATACTTATTTTAAACGAAGCTTTGTTTGTTTTCGATTTTTTAAAGGTTTTTAATTAAGGTTTAAGATTATCTAATTCATTTCTTATCGTAATATGTTGATAAGATCAAATTTTAGATATTTATTGTTGTATATTTTCCTTTGTTGTATTATTCTATTTCCTTGTATATCGCTTGTATATCGCGTTGATTGTTGTAATCTTTTTATTTATATTGATACACACCGATCCTACAATCATCGGTGATTGCTCTAATCACAGTCTCATGGTATCAGCCTAAACACTACGGAAACCCTAGCCGCTATCCTCCTCCTCCTTCTTCTTCTTCTCCCTTTTCGACTTTTTTCTTGCTTTCTTCTCCTCCATTAATGGCGACCACACATGCTTCTGATGCAGTCCCGATTGCCACCATGATCCACATGGTGACAATCAAGTTATCCTCCTCCAACTTTCTCTTATGGAAGCGACAAGTTTTGCCTATGCTCACATGTTTCGGATTGCTCGATCATATGGACGGATCTTCTCCACCACCGGCTGAACAGATTTCCAGGGATGATGGTTCTAAAACCCCAAACCCAGAATACTCTACTTGGCATACCATTGATCAAAAAATTCTAGGCGTACTCTTCTCCACTTTCACAGAAGAGGCCATGGCGGAGGTCGTGGACTGCACGACATCAAGGACTGCATGGCTTGCCTTGGAGGCAGCCTTCTCTCATTCTTCCACTTCCAGAGGGAACCAGTTACGTGAGGAGTTGTTGTCCCTACGTCGTGGTTCTCTCTCCATTCAAGATTACGGTAAAAAGTTCAAAAAAAATTGTGATAAGTTGTCGGCTATCGGACGCGCTGTTGAGGAGTCCGACTAATATCACTGGTTCCTCCGTGGCTTGGGGATTCAATTTGCTAGTTTCACCGACACTCGAATGGCGATGTCTCATGTTCCCCCATTTTCGGATTTTCCTCATCAAGCTATTCTGTTTGAACTTTTACACAAGTCAATGGACAACTCATCCTCTCAGCAAGTTGCCTTTACTGCTGCTGAGCGTCGTTCTTCCAACTCTAGCAGATTTGCTCCCTCTCCGAACTCGCATCAGGGACCATCTTCTCGCTCAGGCCAATCTGGTCGTGGTTGTTTTGGTGGCACCCCATCTACTGGACGTGGCAATCTCTCTGCCCCACGCAAGCCAAGATGTCAAATATGTAGGGGAGATCACTACGCACACAAATGTCCCCTTTATCTTATCAAGTGTGGAAATTCTGCTGACCTTGCCCAAGCCTTTCAAGCCTCATGTGCAATTGAACCTGATCATCGCGGTACACCATCCGACTGGTACATTGATTCGGGGGCCTCAGCTCACATTGCTGCCCAATCGTCATCTTTAGACTCGGCAGACTCTTACAATGGTAATCACTATGTCATTGTGGGGAATGGTACACCCCTATTTATTTCATATATTGGTACTCACTGTATCTCTCCAAATATGAAACTCACTGATGTTCTTGTTGTGCCTCAAATAATAAAAAATCTCTTGTCTATAAGCAAATTGACTGCTGATTATCCGGTTGAGGTTGTTTTTTCTAATGATTCATTTGTTATTCAGCATCGCCTCACCAAAGCAACTCTGGCTCAGGGTCGCTGTGAACATGGACTCTATGTTTTGAAGACAGGTTCTGCTACTTTACTTGCTTCAGTAAAGAATTCTAAGATAAGAGCTAGTTATGATTTATGGCATTTACGCCTGGGGCATGTCCCATCATCTACTATTACTTTGCTAAATAAGATTGGACATCTATCTATTACTTCAATTTTACCAAGTCTTCGGCTTTGCTCTTCTTGTCAGTTGGCTAAGAGCAAGAGACTTTTTTTTTATTTGAATGAGAAACAGGCTTCTGCTGTTTTAGATCTTATTCATTGTGACTTATGGGGTCCAGCGCCCGTTATATCTCGTGATGATTTTCATTATTACGTGGTGTTTATAGATGATTTCTCCCGTTTCACTTAGTTATATCCATTGAATGCCAAATCTGATTTTTTCGATGTGTTTATTCGATTTCATAATTATGTGTTCAATCAGTTCTCTACTACCATCAAGGTGTTTCAAAGTGATGGTGGCACTAAATTTGTAAACAAAAATGTTCAAGAATTCATGCACACACACGGCATTCATTATCGCTTATCCTGCCCCCATACGCCACAACAAAATGACCGAGCAGAGAGAAAGCATCGCCATATTACTGAGACAGGGTTATCTATGATGTTTCATGCTCATATTCCTGAAAGTTTTTGGTTCGATGCCTTCACCACGGTAGCCTTCATCATAAACCGTATTCCGTCCTCTATATTGGCACATAAATCTCCATTGGAGGTTCTTTTTGCAGTTGCTCCAAACTATGCAAATTTTAAACTCTTCGCCTGCAAAGTTTATCCTTATCTTCGGGATTGTTCTCCACACAAATTAGCTCCCCGCAGCCGACCGTGTATATTTTTAGGCTATAACTCTATATACAAGGGTTTTCGGTGTTATGATCCTGAATTAGGTCGAACATTTCACACAAGACATGCACAATTTGATGAAATTTTTTTCCCGTTTGCTGATGAATCTACTTCTGCAGCGCAGGGATTTTTTGATATAGCCATATTCATGGACATTGATCCCTTCACTCCTCCATCCGTATCTGAAACACCAACTTCTTGGCCATCTACAACATCGCCATGTCGGCCCTGTCTACTTGAGAGTCATAGTCCTCCCATCATTACGTTGCCTCCACCTGTTGATGATTTACCGCCACTTAATGATAATCATGTACCGACTCTCCCTAATCCACCAGTTGCTCCTCAGCAAGGACATCATATTGTCACTCGCTCTAAGGCTGGTGTCTTTAAGCCTCGATACCACGTGGATTAAGTCTCCACAGCTTTACTATCTGCCCTTGCTACACATTCAGAACCTCGTGGTTTTAAATCAGCGCTGAAATCACCACAGTGGTTGGCAGCTATGCAGGAGGAAATGGATGCATTGCACTCAAATTGTACAAGGGACTTGGTTCTCCCACCAGAAAATGTTAATATTGTTGGGTCTATCGCACCAAATACCATTCTGATGGTTCTATTGAGCGGCATAAGGCCAAACCCGTCACTCAAGGATTTACACAAATTCCTGGTGCCAATTTCCATCATACCTTTAGCCCGATTGTCAAGGTTGCCACCGTTCGCATTATTCTAGCTCTTTCTGTTCATTACAATTGGCCTTTGCATCAACTTGATGTAAAAAATGCATTTCTCAATGGTGTGCTTACTAAACGTATCTACATGGCTCAACCACCTAGTTTTGTTGATCCACGATTTCCGAATTATGTATGTCGCTTAAAAAAGGCTCTGTATGGCTTGCGTCAAGCTCCATTAGCTTGGTTTCAGCAATTCAGTTCATTTCTGCTCTCTCTCGATTTCGTTCAGAGCCGTTCGGACTCTTTCTTGTTTTTCAAGCACCAAGACAAGAATTCTATTTTTCTCTTATTGTATGTTGATGATATAATACTCACTGGCAGTGACTCTGAATTACTTACTCGATTTATTAACCGTGTTGGTAAGGAGTTTGCTATAAAGGATCTTGGCCACCTGAATTATTTCTTGGGTTTGGAGGTTTCCCATGCATCTCGTGGCCTTTTCGTTAGCCAAACAAAATATGTGCATGATATTCTACAGCGCGCGCAACTTCTTGATGACGACCCTTACTAAGAATGGCGACCTTCTCTTTATCGTTCGCTTGTCGATGCTCTGCAGTACTTAACTATCACTAGACCAGACTTATCCTATGCAGTCAATCTAGTTAGTCAATTTTTGCAGTCACCAACAGAGGATCATTTCTTGGCCGTCAAAAGAATTTTGCGTTATGTTAAGGGCATATTATCTTTTGGTCTCTCCTTCTCGTCAAGGTCTGACCTCTCCCTTGTGGGATACTCTGATGCGGATTGGGCTAGGTGCCCTGACACTCGTCGCTCTATATATAGATACTCGATTTTTCTTGGAGGAAATCTTATCTCTTGGTGTGCCAAGAATCAACCTACGGTATCTCGTTCTAGTTGCGAATCTGAGTATCATGCTATGGCCAGTACTGCCTCTGAACTAGTGTGGATCTCAACCCTTCTCTCAGAACTGCGAGTTCGTCTTTCAGCTTGTTCATTGCTCTTAAGTGATAATAATAGTGCGGTTTTTATCAGTCAGAATCTGGTGGCTCATAAATGCGCTAAACATATCGACTGCCATTTTGTTAGGGAACTTGTCTCTGCTGGTCGGTTAGCCACTCAATATGTTCCTTCATCTCTTTAGCTTGCCGACGTCTTCACGAAGAGTCTCCCGCGACCTGCATTTGAACTTTTGAGATCCAAGTACCACGTTTGCATAAATCCCACGCAGTGCTTGAGGGGGTGATAAGATCAAATCTTAGATATTTATTGTTGTATATTTTCCTTTGTTGTATTATTCTATTTCATTATATATCGCGTTGATTGTTGTGATCTCTTTATTTATATTGATACACACCAATCCTCATCGGTGATTACTCTAATCACATTCTCATATGAGTTTTAGTAAAATTGAATTATATAAATCTCAACTAAATCTTTTACGAATCCTATCCTATTATTCCATATATTAAACATAGAATTAAAATTTACTCTACCTACACCCAAAACAAGCATCAATATTCAACTTCTTTCATTTTTTCTATTTTCTATCACATTAATTAATATTTTGTTATAAATATGACAAATCAACTCTTATAAATTGATTTGACATAAAATAAGAGTTTACCATATCAAAAATAAAAACAAATACTCCTTCTGTCCCATTCAAATGGTAGTTTTTGCTTTTTGCATGTAAATTAAGGAGTATTACTATTTAATAGGTAGTAGGTAGTATTAGTGGGAGTGTTGGCTCCATATTTTAATTGTATTAGTGGGTGTATGTGGGTCCATGTGTGTAAAAAAGAAAAAGGGACTCGTTGGGAGGGACACCCAAAATGGCAAAAAGAGACTCTTTGGGTGGGACGGGATAGTATAGATTTGTCGTACTGCCAACTCTATGACACATTGCATAGCTCGGGCTTCGTGGTCTGTCGCAAGCCCCCATTGTTGAGTTGGGTCTCCTTACTTTGTGGATGGTCTTCTCGATAGTCCTATTCTACTTAATATATGCTCGTTTGTTTCAAATGGGATCACCTATTCCATTCTATGTTTCATCTCTTATTCCATGTTATTATATTCTTGCCACGTGTCGTAATCAATGCCCAAATTTCTATGTTTCATCTCTTATTCCATGTTATTATATTCTTGCCACGTGTCATAATCAATACTCAAATTTTCATCACATGTCCCAAGAATTTAATGGTCATTAACTAGGATATAATATTTTAATAGAAAATAAATTATGGAGTAGGAAGTGAAATAACAAATGGAAGAGGGGATTCATACGCGTTTGTTTGCTTTCAAAAAATTCATATACACCTCAAACAAACTAATCCTTATATACTTAATTTAGGAAATAATTATAATAAATGAGTACTGATTCGATTTGAATATTCTATTTTACAATTCCACTTTATGATGAAGTGAAACAGAGGATGAGACAGCGAAATAAAAAAAGAGGATCTCATTTGGTGTCATTTCCCATATTCGTATTTAATCGTAAGAAGAAATGTTATCCAAACAAGTTGGGCCCAATAAGGAGGATGTAGCCCAACTCATTGCCGGCCCAACGAACGTGTTTCAGTTTCCTAGCAAAACCCAAAAACAACTGTATTGCGGTCTTGGACTTCCGTAACTACTTTACATGTAGAAAAAGGCTTTCTGTGAAACGATTTCACGTAAGAGCTTACGTGAGACGGACAAAAAGTGATAACTTTTATAAAAGAAAGTGATAATAAATTAATAAAAAATGATAATTTTATTTCATGAACAATTTATAGTATAAATAAAAAGCGATAACATTTTATAGGAAAAGTGATAACGTTTTATAGCGAAAGTGATAACTATTTTAAAAAGTGAAAAATAGTCTCGCGTGAGATAGTCTCACGCAAGACCTACCCTTACATGTATCCTATTCAAGGCTTCTTTTTTTTTTGATATTTTGGTAAAAAAACTACTCCATTCGTCCCGTCAAAAGTGAGTCTTTTGTTTTTTTACACGTAGATTAAGGAGTCTTATTATTTAATGTGTAGTGGATAGTTGTATTAGTGAGAACTAGAATTTAAACCCGTGCGTTGCACGTAGGATATATTTAAAAAAATTTAGGTTTGTTTTTTTCCTTTTTGTCAGGTGGGACTAACACAAAACAATTAATTATTCTACATAGGCTTATACACAACACTAATACAACCACCCATTACATATTAGATCACATCGAATCTTCTGCGCCATTTTCGTGCATCATCTTATGTGTCACACGTTAAATGATTGACATGTAAAAGGGAGAAATAAATCCAACCATTGTCCCTAGGGTTTAAGGTTTATGGTATAGTTTCTTTTTCCTACGTGTCGTTCATCTAACGGTGTGATACAGGATATAATGTATCAAATGACACAGAGAATTTGAGCCGATATTAGATATTACTCCCTTTATCCACCTCAAAGAGTCTCATTTTTCCATTGGGCGGGGTCTCATTTTCGATCTCTCTTTTTACACAGATGAGACCTGTAATAGGGATGAAAACGGGCAGGATACCCGCTTATTTTGGGGTATTCCTACCCTTATTCGATTAAAAAAATTACTCATACCCCTACTCGTCCTATATAAATAATTTATTATGGTACCCGTATCCGTCTCCATACTCGTTTATCAATACCCGCGGGTACCTATACCCGTTTAATATTCATTTATTATATACTAGTTTTTTTTTAACGTGCGGTGCACGTCGCAAGTACGATTTATTTTGGGAATTCATTTTATAATGTATCTTGATTTATTTTTAATTATTTTTTGCTGAATAATTTAGTACATTAATTTTTTATGTTATATTGATCATCATATCCAACCAAAATTACATGGACACGCCCACATAGTAAATGCAACGTTCAACTATGCATGCAAAAATACATGTTATAGTGGGAGATAAACTCCAACATTTTGAATTGTTTGTTCTTAAGAATTTGATTATTTTCATTGCAAAGTAAAGTTAGACAAATGGATTTTAGAAGAAATGACTTTCTTAAAAGAGAACAATAATTTATTTAGGTAATAAGATAAAATCGCAAAACAGTGTTTGATCATTGGAGTTATGGAGAAATGACTTTGTAAAGAGGGAACAACAATATTTGTTTAAGCAATAAAGTAAAATCGTTTCTTACCGTCTTTCAGTCCTATTTCTATCTAAAATAAATTATATAAATAAGTGATTTGAAGACTGGAGGGCAAGGATCACCAGTACTCAGGGAAATATATTGATTCATTTTACCACTACATGCAATCCTAATTAACATCAAGACAACAGTCCATATAAAATTTCAACTAATAACTTTTAAAGCCCCATCTATAAGAAATTAGTGATCATCGATTAAGAAAAGATATAGACGTACATAACTAAAATAAATAAATTCTTAGTTATACCTTTCCTAACAGATTAAAGTAGTAATTAAAAAATAAAACTTAAATGAGTCAAATCTCTCATTAACCATATATGTGTCTTTATCCTCCACATCCTTACAGTGATCACCAAGAGAAAATATGTACAAAGACAGAGTGTGAGATAGAGATGTAAAAAATTGTTTGACATAAGGTGGTTTCTTCAATTTTCTTCTTCCTAAATGGTTGGCACAATTATACAACAAAACAAATCCATAAGGAGTGATTATTATATCGTAAGTGTATGCTCAACTTTTGCAACCTCTGCAAGTACACGACTTTCATCAATGAAAGGAAATTGGGCAATTCCCCAAGATCAATAGAAATCATAAGCATTATTTGATATCAAATTCTAAATTATGGCATTTATTTATATCTAATGAATAGACATATATATAGAAAGTAAAATAAAACTTACCTTTTAAGTGTACATCTTCTTGTTCATGTCCACTTCAAAGTCTGATTATTAGCAAGAAAGATAAGGACATTTAAAATATGAACATATTTTTATAGATGTTTAAGTATACCAGTAGGGAAAAAAATCATATATAGGCAAGTTTGGATTAGTCATCAATTTCCTGTGTTGTTTTTCTATTTTTATCATTTAGGATGTGCTGGAACATAATAATTAGATTGAGAAAATGATGCATATAGAGTGGTCAATTCATGATAAAATACAATTTTAATAAAAATATTCTAATTAACAACCAATTTGTATTCTATATAATTAAAGAATATGGAAAAAGAAATTATAAGTTAATTATTAATATTAAAAATAGAAATAATAAAAATATAGAATGGATTGAAAATTTCAAAGATATATATATATATATATATATATATATATATATATATATATATATATATATATATATATATATATATCTAATCATTAGAATAAAAGAATTAGTTATGTACAAGATAAATGGAAATAAAATATTGTATGAATGAATTGAATCATTCTAGTTACTTGAAAATATACATGTAAACTTGCCTATTAGTTTTTGAGGTGATTGCAAATGTTATGTTACAAATAAAAAGATTGTTGGATTTTATAGGGAATGTTGAATGAGTTTAAGAGGATTATATCAAGAGACATACATTTATCATGACAATTAATAAGATGAAAGTTATATTGTTTATGTTCTTGTTCATGTCCACTTCAAAGTCTGATTATTAGCAAGAAAGATAAGGACATTTAAAATATGAACATATTTTTATAGATGTTTAAGTATACCAGTAGGGAAAAAAATCATATATAGGCAAGTTTAGATTAGTCATCAATTTCCTGTGTTGTTTTTCTATTTTTATCATTTAGGATGTGCTGGAACGTAATAATTAGATTGAGAAAATGATGCATATAGAGTGGTCAATTCATGATAAAATACAATTTTAATAAAAATATTCTAATTAACAACCAATTTGTACTCTATATAATTAAAGAATATGGAAAAAGAAATTATAAGTTAATTATTAATATTAAAAATAGAAATAATAAAAATATATAGAATGGATTGAAAATTTCAAAGATATATATATGAAAAATTACTATAGGGTTCACATTTGAATCTTGTTTTACTAATTACTATTTAAATACATGAAAAATTATTATTTAAAGAGATAAATTATTGTTCTTCTAAATGAAAAAAATTACGTTTTAGAATAAGAAAAATTACTCTTCCAAATATGAAAATTAATTTATACAAATAAAAAAAATTACACCATCCTCTATAGAAAGATAAATTATTACTCTTCACAAAAAATAAATAAATCACTCTTCAAAGAAACAAAACAACAATCTTTCTCTCTCCCTATAATTGTCAATTTCCTTCTACCATTTCATTTTTATAGTTAGGCACTTCCACATTCCCTTCCAAGTTCCTCTAATCTTTTTTTTAACAGCTTATGTGGATCATTCTTCTCCTTTCCATTTGATATATAATATTAAAATTCAAACTGAGAAGGGGTTATGATGGTTAGAAAGAATAGTTGTTCTAGATGAAGAAAAGAAATAGAAAAACGATAGAAAAAAAATTAATTTCAATTAGTTATTTTCACCAAATGAAATATTATTCTTGACATTATTAACTGAGTTTTCATGATTGATAAAAGAGAATAAAATGTCTAGAGACGCTATCTCATGAGCAATCATATTAAAACCACATCAGGAGAACATGTGTATTAACAGAAAAGAAAAAAAAATATGAATACGTTTTGGCAAATATGTTTTGATAAAATCTAATATAACTCCGTTTGGTTGTTTAGAACGAAAACTACCATCCATAAAAATACTTAAAGAAATTGCCACCAATGATGTGAATAAGGTATGATGAAGCTAACAAACCAGTGCATCCATCCTAGTATATACACTTTTCTAATTTTCATGCAATAAAGAGTTTAATACTCTCCATCATTATTAAATATAATAATTCTCACAAACCAGTTGCAATATACGATAGTAATAAAATTAATTAGAACCCTTAGAGTAATATATTCTAGCTAGAGTTTAAAAGGCTTATGTTTTTATTATTAAGAATGACCAGTCTATAATGACTTTTGCAATAAATAAATAAAGTAGTAACATATAAAATGGAATATTGAAAAAATCAATTATATATGGAAAATCTAAATTGTTGCATCGGTCTGGTGATTATGCATCTAAATCTAAAGGAAACAATCTAGAGAGATCTACAATAACAATGACACTATATACATTAGGACATGGAAAGAAGTCAATCAGAATAAATATAGGATCACTCACCTTCAACAAAGAATTTTTATGATGTTGATATGCATCGCATTATTTGAAGAAGTGAAGCATTTGATGCATGAAATTGTGAAATGAAAGTTGCATATATATAGGTGATAAATAAACATATAATGTATAAACTCAAGAGTTGCATGAAGTTAATAATTTAAACATCGCATTAAGTTTAAGATTAATTAGATTAAATTATAAACTCAATAGGTGCATGAAGTTTCAAAAGTTGCATTAAGTTATGATTATAATCAAGAGGTGCATTAAGTTTAAGATTAATTGTATTAAGTTATAAACTCAAGAGATGCATGAAGTTAGAAATCCAAGAGGTAAATAATGATTAAGTGAATTTTAAATGATTAAAAATTAGAAATAATTAATAAGTGAGGATAAAAGTTAATATATTAGGATTATGAATTTTAATATGATAAATAAAGGATAAAAATGTAGTAAATAAATATAGGTAGGGATAAAATGGGGAAACATGTTAACACCTACCAAGGCACTTTTAATATATTATGATATATATTTATATATATTTATTGTTTAAATAAATATAATAATACAAATCAAATTATTATTAATTAAATATAAAATAAAATATATATATAGTTAAAAAAATTAAATAAAAAATTATGTTAATTATTCATCTATGTCAATTTTCTACATTCTTGGTCCAATATTTTAAAATTTAGATAAGAAAGTAACTAAATTAGAAAAAAATCAAAATTGAACATAAATAATTAAAATTGAACAAACAAAAAAATCAACTTGAGAATTACAAATAAAACCGTAATAAAGTGAAACGACAAATATTATCTCAAATTAAACTATTTAAAATCTTCTTTCTAAATAAAACAAATTAAAATTTTCAAATGAAGTCCCAGTTTTTAATGTACGTTTCAATCTTGGGCACAATTTTAAAAGTGACTCATTTAAGGGTTCGAAATTTACTTTTTTTAAAAAAATAAGGTTTATTTTAATTTTATTTCCAAATTAAATATATATTATAGAATAATAAAAAATGTCAATAAAAACAACATATATTTGATTAATGAGTTAATTTGAAGGTATATAATATCCAAATATCAAATTCGACTTCTATATAATCCTCGCAAAGTGTAAGAGATTTTTTGAAAGGTCAAAAGAAGGATGTCTTCTTCCAACATAAGAAATTCTTCTCAAATTTCGAACCTAAATAATTTTTTTAAATTATTTGGAATAACATGAAATAAGAAAATAAAATTCGTAGCAAGTCTTAAAATGAGGGAAAAAAAAAAAGGTTCTAATTTGAGAAAAGAAATAAAATTTAAACCTTAAATTGAAATTTTCATAAAATGAGGTTTTAAATTGAGTCTTAAACTAAAAATTAAATCTTGATATGAAATTCTTCCCCATATGAAATTATATGTTTAGTAGAAACAATACTTTCTCGTCCCAATAGTTAAAAAAAAGCAACAAATTTAATATGTAATTCTTAGTATTAGATTATCACTATTCAGCTCATATAACAATGAACTTTTTGTTCATATATTAAACTTTTTAAGGTTATCATATCTTCAAATATTTTTTAAGTTTACCATATCTTCAAATTTTAAAGACAAAAATAAAATTACAATTCTACCCTAAAAAATAAATTACAATTCAACCATTCTTCCCCATATGAAATTATATGTTTAGCAGAAACAATACTTTCTCGTCCCAATATAATTTAAAGAAAAAGCAACAAATTTAATATGTAATTCTTAGTATTAGATTATCACTATTCTGCTCATATAACAATGAACATTTTGTTCATATATTAAACTTTTTAAGGTTATCATATCTTCAAATACTTTTTAAGTTTACCATATCTTCAAATTTTAAAGATAAAAATAAAATTACAATTCTACCATAAAAAAATTACAATTCAACCTTAAAATATATATTTATCTTTTTTGGTAGGTGGATCCACATAAAAAAATAACATACAATACTACATTTTTGAAAGATTTATAATAATAGTACATTGTTTATCAATTCAAATTCAAATTAAAGTTCATGGAAAAAAAAGTAAAACTAAAACATTCACACTACTTATTAATTTATAGTAAAGTATGCATAAAAGGAAATAATTACAACCGTATTAATTAAGCATAATAAAAAAGGAAAATCTTAGTAAATTAAATTGCAAAAAATTGAGGAGAAATTGAAGAGAAATTGAGGAGAGAAGATAAATTGAGGATAAATTGACCCAAAATTTTGAGTGGGAAAACTTAGGTTGACTTTAGGTGTTTTTATATAGAGATATATATATATATAGATATAGATATAGATATAGATATGAACCCTATATTTTAATTGTATTAGAGGGAGAGTGTGGGTCCAATGTGTGGAAAAAAAGAAATTGGACCCTTTAGGTGGGACAACCAAAATGAAAAAAAAAAAACCTGAATGAAATGGAGGGAGTACAAAGTAGTTAGTCATCTGAGACTGTTTTGGAGACGGTATTAGACACCGCACAACCATTTGATGGGCCGTTTGATATTATTGTGTGGCCCAATTGGCGGCCTTCTTTTTCTTTGGATTATTTTTAATTAAATTGGGTCCAATCTGCTTTTGCTTTTACCTATTCAAAACATGATCCTCATTCGTGTTCTCTCATTAATGTTGATCTTACTTTGCGATGATGTTCCTGCTTTGGTATAAAAATGCTTATTGCCTTCACTAATCAGCATAACAAAATAGAGCTGTGGATTTTGGTCACTTATCCCAGTGTTACGTTGAGTCTTCCCATGAGCCAAATTAAAAAAATCTGACCATCCCTCATCTCCGATGACATTCCGACGGCCGCAATATCCAACAATTGTATCAGAGCCGGTCAGTCGTATTCACTTCATCCTCTATATATGGGTGCTTTGTGTCGCGTCCATTCAAGAAATTCTCATCTCTACCTCGGTGCACGGTAGTCATTGCTGGTGCACTTCAAAGTGTATTCTCAACTTGTTGCTGCTAGTTGTCTACAAGGAATTTCCCCTTATAAAATTGGTTGACGAGAATTAGGCGGCTTGTAGTATTCATGCTATTTGAGAGACTTTACATCTTGCATCAATGAATGAATATGCTGTCCACATTTCTGATCAAACAAATTCATGTTCCAGTGATTCAAACAACTCCTGCATATCCATATACACCATCTTTCGATCCATTCAAAACACTGTGACATGTTTATATCCTCATCACACTAACATGGACCTCCCACTCCCTCACCAATCTAAGATTTTTCCACAAGCTGAAGCTCAGCAGATCTCTCCACCACTCGCTACCACCCCTCCGGCCAGACTTCTATCTCATCATCTCCGTTGATTCTGAGCCCCCTGCTTCTCGGATGTATTCCACTCTTCACAAACAATTATTGGGGATGATAAAAAGATGTAACTAGATATGGACATGTATATCAAATTACGGTTATGTGTGCTTCTTCAAATTTTATTTAATGCTGGTATAATGTACGTGATAAAATTGAATTCAAATTTGGTTTAAGAAAATATCATAATCAAATTCATGATTTTACTTTAAAATCCTAGATTTATAAATTCATTAATTTCAAGTTACACTTAAACATGAGATGTAATCTTCATTGAATCCTTCCATCCAAATGTTTTTTTTTTACTAATAATTGTAATTTCAGTTATAGTTGATGTAATTTTACTTTATAGGGCATGATTACTTTACTCAATATTTTATTTTATAGGTCATAATTTATTTAGTCGGTTCGAATTTTTTATAC
This sequence comes from Pogostemon cablin, assembly GCA_023678885.1. Lineage (NCBI taxonomy): Eukaryota > Viridiplantae > Streptophyta > Magnoliopsida > Lamiales > Lamiaceae > Pogostemon > Pogostemon cablin. The sequence continues at coordinate 21,069,655 of CM042985.1, read as the reverse complement.
ATTTTTGTTTAACGTTTCATATGCCATATTATTGAACGAGTGAGAAGAGAAAATTAAACTCCCTCCTCCGTTCCGTCCTAATAGTTTACGCTTCCTTTGTAAATTACAAAGGAAGCGTAACTATTAGGATGAGACGGGTGGAGTGTAACTCAAGGGACAATAATTAAAATTTTTCTTGGTGTGGCTAATCTATATATTTTTAAATGTTTTTTTAATACAATCATTCGTATATGTCTTTAGCGACAAATTCTTTGATCGACCAGCTGTTAAAGTATACTTGCTATATAGGTAAAATATATTAATTTGTAGTTAAAATATGTATTTTTAAAGTATGATGAATAATAAATTAAAGTATATTTTTAAATTATTATTATATGATTCACTACAAATATACTTTAATTACTATAAGTATATTTTACTTATACTAGACTTTTAAACGTGTGTTGCACGTTGCTTACACGTAATACTCCTATTCTTAAAATGAGTTACAATTTAAAATTTAAATAAAATTATGGTATAATATATTCATCTTCCATCTTAGTATTTCTTCACATATACAAGTGCATGAAAATTTAAAAATACATATAATTTTTAAGTATGTTATGCAATACAAATAAGGAGTATTTTACATAGGAAAAGTGATTAGAGATGTTGGACTCATAATTTGTTTATGAAAATTTAAAAATATATATAATTTTCAAGTATATGATGTTTATAATTTGTTTTAATGATATATTTCAATAATAAAATGTATGAGATGGGACATTCAGAGTTGATGCATGTTTTGGTATACTATACTTTAGTAGATTTAACCTTGAAAGAAGATTTAATGGTGAAGCGTCGTCCTTTTATCACTCTAAATCTTTATTTCTTTATCCTTTAATCCTTTAGAGTGGACTCCAACAGAAGTTTTTATCTTGTCAACCCACCATTAACTTTATACATTAAACCTAAATTTGGAAAAGCTTTCGGAGTTTGAATAAACATCTGAGGATTATATTAAATTAAATTTAAATACATTTCTATTAGAGGAAATGAGGAAAAAGAAAAGACTGCATGTATAAATACTCAACTTAAACACATGCAGAAATCTCACCAAGTCAACGTCTTGACAAAGAATTCTTTATTGCATTTTCTCCATTTTTGACCTGGAAATTGATATCAACTGGATATATACACTATGATCAATTTCAAGATATCCATAAACATCTTTCATTTATAATATTTTTTTATCTTTGAGCAACTCATTAATCGATTTATCTTTGAGTATCTCTGTTGCTTCGCTAGGTGACTCAATCAGAAATTCAAACAACTTTAAACATATAAAAATGAAGATCTAGAACAACCATTTAGGGAAACATTTTTAAGTAATAAATAATTTAGAAAGATGGTTGTCGAGGTGAATTTTCTGAAATGAATACACTGGCATAGTTCTCTTTGGATACTTATACGTGTCTATATACTTTTGCATTGGTACATCCACTATGGTAAATGCTGTGAATGCATTGTTTCTGCGAGGTTCATTCACTTTTCTCAAATCTTACACAAACTCTAGATCAATAATTGCTTCAAAAACTGACATCCAGTGTATGAGTATCAATAAATATACTCCACTCACCCAAGATGCATTATTTCTGAAATGCAATCATTTGTCCTAAAATGACGAAGTCGATGGCAACATCCATTTAAAGAACGAATTAAATGGTCATGTAAACAGGTTCATGTTTAGAAAAGTAAGGCATTCTGCAATCTATATGTTTAAAGCACCAATCATAAGTCAGTCATTCAGGGATGACTCACTACGAAGATTATATTTTAATACCTGATTGAAATCTCCAATGTGGCAGAACACAAACGGTAACACACCCATCAGACTATATGTCATCCGATGATAAGACAACAAACGGCAACCAGTTTCGAGAGTTCTTTCAAAAGATAAAACATGCACTTAAAAAGCAATAGAATTAAGATATAGGAAGTAGCTAAAAAGAAAATCACTAATAACATACTATTAACAGAATCAAGAACAATTGCAAAAATCCAACACTATGTTTCGGAGATTTGAGAAAAACAACTTCAAAGAAAAATACCAACCAATGTAGTGGATGAACCTGAAAATTAAGATCACAAAATAATCGAATTATTTATACAATTAATATATACTAATAGAGTAGTATAAAAACCGTGTAAAAGAAATCTCATTACCATATTTGTCTCCGCTGCTACCACCGCTCAATCTATTTCATACTCAATACCTGGGAAAGGATACTGGTCACAACTGCAAGCCTGCAGGCTGCGATAACTCACCACTTGGTCAAATGTGTACAAGTTCAGGAGATTATACGAGTTGAAAGATCACAAAAAAATTTGGTAACCGATTGAAAAGTATGTAAAATTAAATTACTGTAATTAATGCATAATAATGTATTAGAGTACCAACGATAAAATGGCAAATATTGAAGTAAGGGGTGGATAAATGGGAAAAAAAATGTTTTACATACACTTCCTACTTCTAATATATTAGGATAGGATAACAAAGTATACTTTAACAATGATTCACACATCTTACTTTCCGTTTCACATAAACTCGAATCCCTCCTCAGCCTTCAATCATCAACGCTTATTTCACCTAAAATTAATATAACAATTAATCCAATTTTTTTTTTAAATAAAATTATCTTATGACTTGGGTGGAACCTATGTCCCTAACTCTTCTTAATTAATTCATCCTCTTTCATTAATGTTGTATTTTATTTTATTTTTAACTTTATTATACTTAAATGACTATTATACCCTAAACCCTAAGAATATATTATACTCTAAACCACAAGGGTAAAATTACAATTATACCCTAAATTCTAAACCCTAGGGATAAATTATACTCTAAACCACAAGGGTAAAATTACAATTATACCATAAACCCTAAACTTTAAGATTTAAATATATCCTAAACCACAAGAGTGAAAATTATAATTATATCCCCAAAATTAAATATAAAAAAATAGAAAAATAAACAAAATAAAAAAGAATAAAACGAAAAAAACGAAATTAGATGAAACAGCAAAACACACATTGAAGGTGAACGAAGGAGGCTGTAAATTTTGGATTTAGTAGACTAACCCCACACAAGTCATTGCCACACCAAACATTACTTAGGGCATCCGAACAATAAAAAAATCATGGTGAAATTATTATTATACCTAGAGCTGTCAAAACAGGCCAGCGGGGCGGGACGGGCCAAAACCCGTCTCAACACGCGCATTTGGCGGACTTAGGCGGGTTGCGGGCTAGAAATGTTCGGCCCAACCCATTCAAAGGCGGATCGCGGGCTATGGCGGGCCAACCCGCGAATTTTTTTTCTTTTTTTCTTTTTAATTAGGGATAATATTATTAAAATGAAATACCAAAATAATGATACAAAATACTATAATATCAACATAAACATGATACATATAGAATCTGCATTCTTACCAACCACTCTCTTCACAAAAAAAATTCCAAACATTTGAAAATTCCCTCTACTTATATTTACCACTTGAATTCGTATTTCTAATATCATACTCTCTCCGTCCCACGGCAAGGGTAATTTTTACTTTTTGGCACGTGGATTAATAAATATTATTATTTAATGTGTATTGAATAGTTGTATTAGTGGGAGTATGGGCCCCATGTTTTAATTATATTAGAAGGGATGAGTGAGTCCCATGTGTTTAAAAAAGAAAGGAGGACTCTTTGGGTGGGACGACTAAAATGGAAAAAATAAACCCTTACCGTAGGATGGAGGGAGTATATATTAGTATTACTTTAATTCAAATCGACAAACTCCATAATTTTTTTCTTTTAATCTGCAAGAATATAAATACAAACACAAATATTAATTACCCCCAAACGAAATAATTACCTAAACATAATCAACATTTTTTTTTTCAAATTTTCAATCTAAATCAAGAATTAAAAGAAAATGTTTTAAGTAGTAAACTTTTGTAAAGCATAATACACGAAAGATAAACTTTAGGCATTTCTCTCGAGTTTGACATGTGGCGGGCTTAAGCGGGGCGGGACGGGCCAAACCCGCGCATTTGGCGGGCTTAGGCGGGCGGGCCTAGGCGAGTTACGAGCTAGAAATACTCGGCCCAACCTACCAATTATATAGGCGGGTGCGGTTCAGCCCGACGGGCCAAGCCCATTTTCACGGCTCTAATTATACCCCTGCTCTAAAGTTATATCTATACACCTTATTACTAATCCCACCCAACTAATTTTGCTAACCCTACCCTATACCACACCATTACTAAGTTCATCCACACAATATAACAAACACACTGAGGGGAAAAAAAAAAAACGCAGGCAAGGGAAAAATGAATATTCATCTATGGTGGAAGGACTGGAAGAATTCTCTGCTGATGTGCTTCTGAAATTTCATCCCGACGGGCATTGTAAACTAATTTAGTGGATTGAGACTGTGATTAAAAAAAAAAAGAAAAAAAAAGGAGACTGCGATTAAAAAGTTTCCCATGGAAGATTGTTTCTCCATAATTAGCTTTCAATAACTTGTCAGCAGCCAACTTGACATTCTTTTTATCAAAGGTTTCACAGCGTCAGTCCAAAATATTGAAGAGATGTTTCTTTCTTTCAATTTTTTCAATGTCCTGAGAGCTGTGCAAGATGATATTGAAAGAATCCAATTTGAGCATAAAATTTTCAGAATACTTCAATAAATTCATATGTTCTTATAATGGTTAAATATGAAAGTGTTAATTGTTCATTTACAGATGAAGGTGTGCATACATTAAAATGTATTTTGTAGTCTGATTTACTTCTAGTGTAAGCGAGCAATGTATGTAGTAGTAATTTTGGGTGAACAGAATAATGATTTGGGTGGGGTTAGCAAAATGGATTTGGAGAGATTAGTGATAAGGGATGTGAGTGTAAGTTAAAGGGATGGGGTATAACAGTACTTTTACTATCATTTATTTTTAAGTTTGGGTGTTGGATGTCTTTAGTAATACTTCGAGTGGCAATAGTGCAGCTATCTTATTTTCATATTAAAATTGGAAGGACGTTTGAGTATCGGGATTATGAAATAATTTGTGTGGATAAATTCTAATTATTTAGTTAAAATTTTAAACCAGTTCAATTTAAAATTTCATTTGAAAGAAAAAAAAAAAAGAAACTTGTTGAAGTTTGAACTCGCTATCTCCTTAACTCAATCAACCAATAATATTCTGTCACCTCACAAACTTTTGAAAATTATAAATATTCAATTAACCTAATCATATTACCTCACATTTTAAAATTTTAATTTTGAAAACATATGTTGCTTTAATATATAGTAAGTATAAAGAAATTTAATGTGAAAAGGTTCAAAATATATACTCCATTAAATTATCTTTAAGTGATTATTTATTTCATTTTCATATTTCATATACTATTTCATTCATTAAATGAATTTCATGTGTTACAATTTTTATTTAAATTACCGTTAAATGTGCAAGAATTTAATGGTCATTTTTTAAGGTATAGCAAGAATTAAAAAAAAAAGGTTAATTAGGGGTATATATGATATATAATTATAAAAATACGGTTTAAAATTCAAAATTGTACAATAATAAACTAAAACTCATGGTAAATAAAATTATTGTTGACATTTTAAATTTTTATTTGTATATTTAAAAGGTATTTTTACTTTTAAGCTCTCAACTTTATTTTGAATCAGTGATAAATTTTGTAATATTATAAACTTTTAAAGGTATTACTTTCTAGATGTAGAATCCGCACGATTAAAAGAGGAAATGTAAACTTTTACGTGTAACACATATAATAGTATTATGTAAATGTTAGGGTTGTTTGAGTTATAATTTTGATTTGGAGTACAAAACTTTATCCCTGGATGTACTATTTTAATGAAAAAAAATACTCTATCCGTTTGCTTCTAATATATCCATTTTACTATTTTTGGCGTACGGTTCAAAGATATTCATTTTCACTGTTTAGTAAAAAAATACATAAAATGACTCACCACTTCCCTCTAATATAACTACCTACTTTACATATAATAATAATACTTCTTAATTCACGTGCAAAAAACAAATGAATACCTTAGAACCGGAAAAAGGAGTATAAAATGGAATACCTTGAATTCGAACCATAAATTATTGTTGGGCTAACAATTTAGGAAAAAACTTGTGTGCACCTGGGCACACGGGCACACTACATGCACCTTTATAATTTTGTGTTAAATTGTATACCCTTTAATATAAAGATGTGTATCTTTTATTTTATGAAGAAAAATAAAAAATATTAATAAAAATTATATACCCTTTAGAACAAAATAGTGTACTTTTACACATTAAAGTGTATATCATTTAGAACAAAATAATGTTCCTTATCCATAATACTATAAAATTCTAAAAGCGCACTCGGGTCTACGCAACCTCACTCAACAATTTATAAAGAAAAGAGAGAAAATACGCGGTCGTTGTTTGTCCAGGCATGCATGTCCTGGTGTCCATTATCCATCTCCATTCACACCACACCCTGCCATGCCAGCTCTCATGTCCCTCTCTCTCTCTAAATATTTTGGAGTGATAAATTGGGCTAAAGTCCATTCATAATATTTTATCTCATTTTGCCAAATTAGATTTCAATACATGTACAGTGCTAAAGATATCTTTTTAATAATTTGCCTTTAAAGTAGCAACTTTATTTTTTTTGATAGAGTTTTACTATTTAAGATTTGTTGCCTTCTCTTCTTAAAGGATTTGAGTGTACATTGCAATAGCCTACTCATATGCATACTCCCTCCGGACTACATATTTATAAGCTTTTTATTTTGAGATGTTATAGGTATTTATACACGTTCTATAAATAGTATAAATATATTATATTATCTTACTTATTTTTTATACTTTACTAATCAATCCCAACAATTTTATGGCAAGTTTTGTATGAGATGGTTTCATGCAAGTCTTTACATTAAATATATAAAAAGTAAAAACATCATTAATGCAAAGTGTAGTCAATCAATAAAAAGTGATAATGGTGCAATAAACTCTCATGCTCATTTTATTATGAGTGAGGCTTGCGTGCACCCGGGCGCACGGAACACATTCCGTGCGCCTTTAGAAATTTTGTATTATGGGTAAGGGTACATTAATTTGGTCTAAAGGGTATACACTTTAATTAATAAAGGTATGCAATTTTGTTCTAAAGGGTATACACTTTTTATTAATATTTTTTTTTCTTTAGAAAATAAAGGGTACACATTTTTATACTAAAGGGTATACAATTTAACACAAAATTCTAAAGGCGCACGGAGTGTTGTCCGTGCGCCCAAAATTTTCTTTAGAAAATAAATGGTACACATCTGTATACTAAAAGGTATACAATTTAGCACAAATTTCTAAAGGTGCACGGAAAGTGTTCCGTGTGCCCGGGTGCACAGGAGCTTTTGCCTTTTATTATTCAATAAAAATTTCCTTTTCCAGATAAAAAAAATGGTGCAATAAACTATTTCATGAACACTTTATTGTATAAATAAAAAGTGATATTTTATAGTGAAAGTGATAATATTTTATCACATTTTATCTGTCTCGGGTAAGGCCTTACGTAAGATGATCTCACACAAGTCTTTGTCCAATTCTTTTTAACTTTTTATACTTTATTCATCATTTCCATTAATTACTTTTTCTCTTTAAATTATCAACTTATCTCTATTTTTTCTTACCTTATATATTTAAAAAAACATTTATTGTTCTATATACCATATAAATGAGCATAAATATTGGGACATAGGAGTACATTATTACAAGTAACAGGGCATTAAGAAACATTTTAAAAATTTCTATAATATTTTAGATTTTTATATATTGAGTTGGTCTTACATGAGTACTAGTATTATTGGTATCGGTCAATTATTTAATCAATTTCAATTTTTTTTAAGAAAAATACATAAAACAATCAAACCGAAGAATAAAATCCCATAAATAATTTTTAACTTTCTTCTAAAGACAAATCATTAGAAAAACTGGAGCATATATATAAATCTTTGTCTCATTGATCTAATTAGTAATTTGCCGTCATTTAAAAATAAATGTTTATATATTCTTTTATGATTTATTACTTTCAGATACACACTTTTAAGCATATTTACTACTAGATACATGGAATTTAAATAATTATTTTTATATTCAAAATATTAAAGTAAAATACCAAATATAACCTTATACTCAATACACTTTTAAACCAACAACCCTACCCCTCACCCACCCACCACCCGTTGACCGGCGTTGACCGGACGTTGACCGTCGAAATTGTGCAAAACATTTGTGCAAAATCAAATTGTGCAAAACAATTGTGCAAATATATAGGGGATCGGCCGTTGACCCGGCGTTGACCGGCGAAATTGTGCAAAACAATTGTGCAAATATATAGTTGACTGACCGTTGACCGGCCGTTGACCGGCGAAATTGTGCAAAACAATTGTGCAAAATCAAATTGTGCAAAACAATTGTGCAAATACATAGGGGTATTTATGGTATCACAATCATAATTGTGTAGTTATGAGTAATAGTGCTTTGAGTCATGTAGTTTATAGCAATTATGCATTTTTTTGTGTACCTCCTAGTAAGTGACCCATTCTTTTAATAAGTTATCAATAACTTAAATATAAACAAATGGATTGAAAAAAAATCTTTATAAATTTTAATAATATCAGTATTGAAATTGGTTAAATAAAGAAGTGGGTTAAGCCCATATTTACCAATATTCTTGTAATTTTCATTTGTTATAAATGAAAACTAATTACATATTCGAAAACTACGTTTCGAGTAGATGAATTTAATGTATAAATTTGCACAAATCTAATTACAGGTAAATAAATAATTGATAAGTGAAGTTTGCAATTGAATTATAAAGGAAAAGATAAAGAAAGAAGAGTAGGAGAAGAAAGGAAGGGAACTTCTCCCACGTAAGAAACCCATAGAATTTTCTTACTCCTTATTATTGCTTACAAACATTATTGAATTAAATTAAATGTGTAGATCACATGGTGCAACCAACCAAGCCACTAGCCGCACACAAGCTCGCACAAAATTGCATTCATTTTGGACTCGAACCAGGGTCCGATGGGTGAGACCTAGGTGCAGGTGGGATGGGCCGGTTCGAACCGATCTGTCTCGACTAGACTGGCTGGGTCCGATCCGACTCAAACCTGTTTGGGTCGGCTCAGGTTTGGTCCAGTGCAGCTTGTCGGGTCTGGTCCGTGGTTCGATGGTCCAGCCGTGGTTCAAATCGAGGTGGTTGGAAGAGGCTAAGATGGTTTGGCTCCAAAAATTTGAATTCAAAACTAAAATTCAAATTTAAATTTGATTTGGTGCAATCTGGAGAGTCGAATTTGATTTTAAATCAAAAGGTATGATCCAATAGCCCAGATTAAATCAAGGCATCCATTTTTAAAAGGCACTACACTCTTCACTTCTTATAAATAGGCCCTCAAAATTCATTTGGTAATTCATTCAGATCCTACATTGCAAATCAAGTTGTTACATCCTAGCCCATAAATTTTAGAATTATCCTACCCAAGTCCAAAAGTTCTAAAATATTAGTTCATTCGCCGATAATTTTGGACTCGTTGTTATACGTCTGAAATTCAAAGTCGTATCTTGGAGGTCATTGTAGTAGTCCGTAAGTATATGAAATACGGAGCAATTTCGTCTTAAGGAGAAAGAGTGTAACTCTTGACTCGACTTTATCAAAAGTAATCCATAAGCCGTTTTAAATACTACCCTCATATACCCAACAATCTTAAGATGAAATTTTAGTATTTAAAGATGGCTACTAATGTACTTGCTACTATTACTACTGCATATGTTCACGCCGAGAGACAAACTAAGTTCGATTGAACGAAATTTAAGTGTTGGTAACAGAAAATATTGTTCTACTTAACAACACTCAACCTCGCTCATTTTCTGACTGAAGTTGCTCCAACAATTGAAGAAGATGAAATTGACAAACAAAAGAAAATTGTCGTTCATGCTTGAAAACATAGTGACTTCATATGTCGTCACTTCATTCTAAATGGATTAGATGACTCACTCTATAATGTCTATACAGAAATTAAATCTTCTAAATAATTATGGAAGTCACTTGAAAAGAAGTACAAAGAGGATGAATCCGAAATGAAAAAATTCATTGTCGGTCAATTCCTCGAGTACAAAATGGTGGACTCCAAAGATGTTTTAGATCAAGTTAGAGAATTACAACTGATCCTACATGACTTCCATGCCGGGGGGTATGAGATTGAGTGAATCTTTTCAAGTTGATGCCTTTATTGAAAAGCTATCGCCTTTTTGGAAAGATTTTAAGAACTATTTCAAGCACAAAAAAGAAGAAATGGGGCTTAAGGACTTGATCGTGAGACTAAGGATCGAAGAAGATAATCGAAAGTCTGAAATCAAGTCTAGCATTGAGGCAAGAGTTAACTTAGCTGAATTCGGGGCAAACAAAAAGAGAAACTGGAATGACAAAAAGCAAAAGCCTGCAAAGAAAATTAAAGGCAACTGCTACAACTGTGACAAATCCAGACGCGTGGCGAAAAACTGTTATCAACCAAAGAAGAAAAACAACAGCCGAGTTAACCTAGCAGAAGAGAAGTCAATATCTGTCAACATGTCCGAACTAAACCTAGCCGCTATGATTTTTTAAGCAAACCTTGTGGATAACCCACAAGAATGGTTTGTGGATAGTGGAGCTACAAGACACATCTGCACAGATAAGGAAATATTCTCTACCTACATCCCGATAAGTGGTAGAAAATTATTTATGAAAATTTCTACAACATTAGAAATTGTTGGATTAGGCAGAATTTTGTTGAAGATGACATCGGGAAAAGTGCTCCAACTTCTGGATGTGGTGCATGTCCCATACATTTGCAAGAACTTAGTGTCTGGATCATTGCTTAGAAAAACGAAATTTAGACAAGTGTATGAGTCTGACAAATATGTACTATCCAAAAATTGTCTGTTTGTAGGAAAAGTCTACCTTGAAAAGGGGCTTTTCAAACTAAATGTAATGATTGTACACCGTGATCTTAAAAATAAAGAAAAATTTGTTTCTTACTTGGCCAAGAGTTCTAATATATGGCATGATAGATTAGGACATGCAAGTTTAAATTCACTAAGAAAATTAGTCAACTTAAATTTGTTGCCAAAATTGGAACTAGATCTACAAAAAAAAGTAAATTTTGTGTTGAAGTAAAAATGACAAAAGCATAATTTCACTCAGTGGAAATAACTACTATACCTCTAGAACTAATCCATACTGATATATGTGATTTAAAGTTCATACCAACTAGAGGGGGTAAAAATTACATCATAACTTTTATCGATGACTGCACAAGATATTGTTATGTATATCTTCTAAGAGGAAAAGATGAAGCAATAAATGCATTCATAAACTTTAAGAATGAAGTCAAAAATCAACTTAGCAAAATAATCAAAATGATTCGAAGTGATAAAGGTTGAAGAATATGTGTCTCGAGTTGAAGAATTTTGTCTACAAAATGGCATTGTTCATCAAACCTCGACACCATACTCACCACAATCTAATAGCATTGTCAAACGTAAAATAAAACACTCAAAGAGATGATGAATGCTATGTTGATTAGCTCTAACCTTCCCCGGAGCATGTTGGGGGAAGCTGTATTTTTGATAAACCACATTCTTAATAAACTACCACACAAGAAAAGAGATAAAAAAACTCCATATGAAGTATGGAAAGGAAGGAAACCATCATACGGTTACCTCAAAGTGTAGGGGTGCCTATCAAAAGTTGAGGTACCTAAATCAAAATAAGTAAGACTAGAACCAAAACAGTTGATTGCATCTTTATTAGCTATGCATACAATAATAGTGCATATCGATTCTTGGTTCACAAGTCGAGAGTTCTCGAAATGAATGAGGGAATGAGTATTGAATCTAGAAATGCAGTGTTTTATTGAATATTTTTCACTCACGAGCAATTATACTCGATCGTCGTAGAAATATACCCAAGTAATAAAAATTATCGAACTCAGGGAAAATCAAGTAATTAAGAGTCAAATCGATCTCAAATTTATTCGATTTTATAAGGACAACGAGAGAATATGATAGATAAGCATGCAATTAAAATGAAATTAAACTAATAAAAATATTATTGATGCAAGAATGAATGTGTCCCAAATGATGCAAGGATGAGATAGCAACAATCATGGCATAGAAAATAAAGTAATTATGAAATTAATTTTAATCTATCATGGACATGGAATAAGAGCGATCACTAATACATCCTAAGCTCTCTCTCAAGTCACTTAAGTTGTAGGCCCTAAACGAGGCTCCAAAAACCTCATAGGATCTAGATTAAAGCGAACACCTCCCACTAGGTACTAATTACTCTACGAGTTCCTTAATTAGGTATTAAATCATATGCAATATTCCCTTTCTAGGTATTATGAATTCACTAATGGTTTGGGTCCCCTCACCCAATTATCCAATCTCTAGATTAAGCCAACGTGGTATTCTATCAAATATTTCCAAATCTAGAAGGATGTCTTTATCTCATTCTAAATTAATGTACATGAAGTATATGATAAAATGATTCAATAAACCAACATAAATATGATAAAATGATTCAATAAACCAACATAAACAGATAATTGATTTCTCAATATAATCACATTCTCAAGACAATTAATCATATACATCAAGGAATTAATTTCAATGATAGAAATAATATAATGCCCAATTAAGATTAAAATTAAATTGCATAAAAACTAAATTATCCAACACCAATCATGGAGCTAATCTCACAAGGGAGATTAACCTAAAATAGTATCGAGCAAAATAAAATTAATTGTCTTACAAAATTTCATGATTAAACTCTAAGAAAATTACAAAATAAAATAAATGCTTCCCTTAAATTTCTTCAATGAAAGCCTCTATCTTCTCTTGCAATTTTCATCCTCCCTTACTTCCTTGATCACTTGGAGTAGATGATGGAAGAATTTAATTAATTAAATGGGTGGAGTTTAGTGGAGTTTGATGGGTGGAAGAAGAGAACAAATACAATAAAATAAATGGTGAACAGTGAAAATCCTCACTCTCTTGTTCTGCCTCAAACTTATTATATGATGGGCTGATAATATTTTTTAAAAAAAATAAAAGTGCTCCCCAATTTGGATTTCACGGTTGCAAGGGAAGTGGGTGATTATCCCCACAAAACAATAAAGTTGGGTCCACTAGCTGCTGCTCCAAGAAATTAAATGTGGCATTTTTCCCCCAATTTACTTGCTAGTAGTTAATATATATAAATAACTTTCAAAGACTCAATTAAGATAATATTTAGGCTGGAAATTGATCACAAATAGGTTGTTCAATTTGTTTGGGCCGCACAATTTTCAGCTTGCGCACATTTTCCATTTTAGCCCATTTTTACTCGTTTTAACTCCGAATCGAGCCCTTTTTTTGCGTCTTTGTAATTGAATGTAAAAGCTCATTTTAAGAATAAATCCTGCAAATTCCAACAAGAGAATCTTTCTTCACAAAATAAGGAATTAAAAAAATTAATCACTAAAATTAACCTTAATTATATAACATCTAGTTAGAAATGAATCATATTTTCTAGCAATTTTACACTCATCAGTGTTCTTTGAGAACATATTTCCTAAGAAGGAAAAGCAAGAAGTGTGTTCGCATAAAAGAACTCATGACACTATAGAAAAAGGTTCGCCTCAAAGGGAGGAAGAACCAAGGCGTAGTAAAAGAATCAATAAGGAAAAGTCATTTGGTCCTAATTTTATAAGCTACATGCTAGAAAATGAACCAAGGACAATACAAGAAGCATTGTCTAGTCCTGATGCTCCTCTCTAGAAAGATGTTATCAACGGCGAAATTGAATCCATTGGCGTTTAGATCTTTTGGTTAATGTGAACCATTAGGTTCCATGCATTTCTATATCAGCGGAAGTAATAAATCATAGAAACGTATTACCTTTCACCAGGGTTGATGTAGAGGAAAGATTCTCGCCTGCAGCCTACGGACTCATGGTTTTGACCATAACTTTCTCATCCGATCTCCGATTGGAGTGATCTATGCGCCAAAACGATCCTCTCTTCCATTGCTTTCCACCAGTATATCACAAGTCCAGTTTATAAAAATCGTGTAAGTTGATGGCAAGAAATAGCAAATGACCTTCTGGTCTTTTATTGTATTCCTAAACCACGTCTTGACATTGGTGTGTGCAACGATCTATAAGACGAACTCAATCTGCAGTCAATTCTATATCTCATGAGTTTAAGCGTGTGTTCTCATTATCCAGAATGCTGAGATTGGCTATTATATAGGCTACAACAGGGACCTGGGCCTCCCATTGAGCTTAAGCATCAAAGTTTAGCCCAAAACTTATACTTAAGTCCAATAATAATAAATCATTCCACTAAAGAAATATTATTGCACTGCCACCCTAATTCCAAATTACGTTTATGGGCTCCTTTTTATTATGAGCCCGTTAATCTCCCCGTGTTTAAGATTCAATGCCCATTAATTAATTAAGTAACTGACAACTTTATTATTTAATATATTTACCGAGAGTAGTACCATTCAACCTTATTATCATGCCAGAATAAATCCACCTGTAGGGTTTACATGATAATCATTATGAGCTCCTCAAGGGGACATCATCAACCAATTCCGTTAGGACACGGATTCCTTCTACAATCAACAGCACACCATAGAGATAATATCATTTCCCAACTCACCGAGCATATTGATTTATCCTTTAAATCACACCCATTGATGAATCAAAGAAATAAATACTAGCTTACGTGTCGAGGTTATTGTATAGGGATTAAGAGTACGAACATCCATAATAACAGAGATCAAGTTCTATTATATAGTCAGTATAAACCGAACGATCTCAACAACGGTCCTGCTCAATACACAAAGTGTACTAGTGCAATTTTATAGTCAAGATAAACTAATGTCAAATCACACTACAACCATACCGATAGATAGTCCCCGTCTATCTCGATTGTGAACATCTATTTATACTTTATAAGGAGTCGATAATATGATCTTCCGTGTGATGCCACACACTACATTATCTACAGTATAAAGTAAATGGACTTTTGCAACAATATAATTGTAAATATTTGATCACATGTTTCTTATTTCAAATATTGTTTAAACATTGTTCATATAAAAAGCTAGGCTTTTAGTATACAATCCAACAATCTCCCACTTATACTAAAAGACTATGCTGCTATATTTGCTGCCATACATCTGATTACCACTCCCACTACATGACCTTCAAAAACTTTCGCCTTAAGATCCTTGTAAAAGAATTACTATGTTATCATCCGATGTAGTCAAGGCGACAACAACCTTCCCCTCATTATACGATTTCTTGTATCAGGTAGTAATAGCTATTAATGTGTTTAATTTTCTTATAGACTCGTGGTTTCTTCAAATTTGCAACTGCACCATTATTAACAATAAATTGTGATAACCTTGGGCAAACTCAGAATCACATCTAAGTCCATTACAAAGTTTCTAGAACCATATAGATACTTTGGCCACACAAGGCTCCAATATTATCCTCTTTTCATGGTGGAATTCAAAATATACTTCTATATGACACTCCTCCATACTAAGGATCTACTTCCATTAAACATATAACCTTGAGGTGGATTTACTGTCGTCCCTATGATTTGAAAAAAATGAACCTAAGTAACCATAAAGAAGTAATGAATTTTTCCGGTATGCTTGCATATAATTTCCAGTCCTCTTCAGGCACTTCAAATATGTCTTACGATAATTCAATATTCTTGCTCCGGGTTACCTTGATACCCACTGACTATGCCATTGGCAATACATATATCCAATTTCGTACATAGCATTCCATATATTAAGTTTCCTTATTGCCAAAGCTTAGGGAACTGCCCTTATCTATTTTATCTTCTATTGTGTCTTAAGACACAAATCCTCAGATAAAGTCACATGCGAAAACGAGTAAGGATTTATATCATTTTATGAAGCTTGAGACAAGCACAACATCCTATCTTGTGATCTTTATTTTCATGACTGCAATGATATATTTTTCTTCTTTTAAGTCCTTCATTCCATACTGCTTTATTAACCATACTCATACGCCTGACAATACTCTTTTATTATTTCCAATGAGCAAGATACCATCTATATACATTCAAAAAATACCACCACTTTTCTACCACTCTTTTCAACACAAAAGATCCATTCGAGCATTGATTAAATCCTTATGACTGGATTTTCTTATCAAAACGGATGATCTTGAAGCTTGCTTTAGCCCATTGATGGACACTTTTAAGCTCACATTCAAAATGCTCTTAGCCCTTTGCATTGAATCACTCTGGTTGCTCCACATAAATGTTTTCCTCAAAACTTCCAATCAGGAAAGTTTTCTTGACATCTATTTGCTTTACCTCATATTTAATATGAGCACATCTAGATCAACATAATGTGATCGATCCTCTTTTAATTTGTATGACAACTTTCAACGACTTTACACCATTTAGTTGTCGTACAAGATCCCAAATTTGATTTAAAATTCATAGATTTTATTTCAAAATTCATTGCAACTTACTAAGATTCTACATTTCGATCTTGTAGTGCTTTGTCGTGTCCATGGGCCGATTTCATATTTTCTAGGGACCAAGTCTAACGACTCTCCCAAAACATAAAACTTTTCGATTGTCTAACAATTCTCCCACTACGATAACGCACTACATGCAATTGTGTATCAGATGTGACATGTGATGCAGTTTATTTGTGGTATATCCTCTTGTAGTCTTGGTACTAAAATTTATATTTTCCTTCTCACATCCTTTTTAGAACATTTTATACATGGGTTTGTAATTTATACATAGTCCTTTCTAAAATCTAGTGTTCGTGTAAACAATCACTTTTCTGATCTTTTGGACTAGTTAAATAAACCATCCTTTATTTTTTTAGGATATCCCACAAACAGACAATCAACATACGATATGTTGTTTCTAGGGCTTACGTATAAAATGAATTTAGTAATTCCAAATAATTCATCATCTATCTAATATTTTTCATAAGAGTCTTATTCATTCTTTCCAATCACACCATACAGCTAGGGTTTGCCCGGTGTAATTAACTTGGAATTTAATCAAACCTCTGATTAATAGCTCCTAAACTATCCTAAGAGGTGCTCGCCACTACGATCAGATCGCAGTGACTCGGTATATTTTCCATGATCCCTCACCGCATTAGCCATGCACTTCTTGAATTAATCATAGTACTCAGGCTTGCAGTGAATTAAATAAATATATCTAGTTTCTAGAATAATCGTCAAATATTCATAACTACCTCTTGTCGGGATAATCTAGGATAGCATGAATCAGAATGAATCATTCCAACATATCATTTCATGGCTCTATACCCCTTTGCCTTGTAGAGGCAATAGTCTTAGATGCCAAAAGTATGTTTGGTTCATTGCCGAAGGTTCCTTTCTCTTACTAAGATTAGAAGATGCATTATTAATTACTATTTATTGTACCCATGAGATTAACATGATTTAAGAGTGTACAAATTGTCACCCTAGTATCATAATAGATTATAGCTACATCCTTCATTATAATGACCATGTCATTTAAATAAAATAGAGTATCCTTCCGTAAATGCATAGAAACCGAAATAAAATTCTTTCTATGAAAACGTACGTGAAGACAATTTCTCAAAATCAAACGTTTATTTCTATTAAAAAATAAATAAACAACTTCCACTGCAACAACCACTACTCTTGTAGTTTTACCCATGTACCTAGTAAGCTCATCATCACTTAGTTGCAGGCTAGTGATTTCGGTATTTACACACAATGTGTCAGTAAATGCCATCACCAATCACGCTTCAAAAACTATTGAATAAGATACTATCCTTGTTCACCTCTTGATAAAATTGGTTTTCCTTTTCCGTACGTTTTGTTAGAAATTTTTCCACCATATACAATCTTTTGTAATTCTGGTGAAACTTGCTCAAAACGTTAAGGCAAACTATGAAAATAAATTGAGTTAGGTTTCCCCTTCAATTTCTAGTCCAAGTATTTCCAATTCATTTATCAAGTTAACCATGTCATCTTGCCTTTCTAACTTACTTAAGTATCCGAAGAGTGGCATAAGACCATCATATTTTTATGAACCTCTCATCTCTTCACTAGAGACTTTAATAGGCACTAGAGGGCATCCTTAGCGAGAACAATTTTTATTTTTAAAAATAGTAATAATTAAAATCAAGATACTTTTCTAATCATTTATTGTGGACCAGTAAATATGTTTTCCTTAGTTAACAATAAGCGACATAAACTATTCGAAAAAACAGAGAATCATGTAAATAAATACGACGATCAAATACTTTGAACTTAAATTTTATATTGATTTCCTCAATAAATAAATATAAAATAAATTTACCGACATCTCAAACACCGTGAATTTGTATGCCACGTTAGTGTGGACGTATACAAACCCGAATATTTGCAAGAGAAGGTTTTACCCATTAATTTCATACGTCTTAATTAATCTTATGACTCAATGATTAATACTCGGTTGTCCTTTAGCCATGCAATTTAAACTCAGTGACTCCGTTGGGGAGGATACATATTAATTGTACCTAAGTGTATACAATTATTTGATACAAAATACGTTACCTAAGCTTGTGTGCCTTACAGTTGGAGAAGTCCACACGCGCTCAAATAATTTCCTATAACCATCAATTATTAATTTGCACCAGAGATCCGCAAATAAAACTCATTCATTGGGGAGGAAGGCACTATAGCCGACTCATAAACTTATTTGCATCACATTACAAATAATAATTATTTCATGAAATTTATTCCAGTGATCCACAAATAAAACTCATCCGTTGGGGAGGAAGGCACTAAAATCGACTCATAAGCTTACTTGCATCACTTAATAAATCAATAATGGAGGCCATGTGATCTTGACCAATCCCTCTCCCACCTAGTTATTTAATAAGAGGGTTTTTGCATGCATACAATATAACAGATATAATATATGCAATTAAACATGCTATTATTTAAAGCAATAAATCAAATAGCATGCATTCCAAATATACAAAAATAATAGGCAAATAAAACAATTATATATAAAAAAATTAACCAAATAAAAGAAATTGACTTGGTCAACTCCCAAACCAACTAAATGACTTGCAGGAGAAATAAACATTGCTTGGGCCTCAAGACAAACAGCCCACATACACATTCCTTGCAGGAACGGCCCATGCACCGGCACATAAGCCACGTCATCTCCCTCACACACGAATTCCTCATCCATAGGGGACTACTATATTTCAATAGTGACGATTCAGCAGGGTGAGCCTCCGATAATCCCACATCTTCCACCGTCCACTGTCGGATACCACACGGGCAGCAGCTACCGATAATTTCCATCCAATGGTGGATCAGCTGAACTCTCTCGCCGCGAACATCAACCACCTTCGATGACTTCGCACAGTAGAGACGAGTCTGCCGTCAACTTTCATCGACGAACAACCAATCGCCGTTATGATGTAAAATGCGACATCACGGGAAAAATGTCAATGATGGGAGAATTCTCTCGGATCGATTCATCGAACCCACTCTTTTCATAACTGAACCAGGGATGAGAAGACTCGCCCCGAAACCGTGCCATGCCGATCGGAAATCCAGGCTGTTGGGCCCGTTGGGCCTTATGGCCTAATTTGCTAGTCTTCATTCCTCCAAGTATTGAGCTTGGCCCATTACTTATACTTCTGGCCCTTATCAACCCCAATTGTGAACCCAATACGTGAGTTGGTGCAGAATACTCTTCATGAGTTTAAAACAGGAATCTGAGCACCTCCCGTCGCCACCTCCTTCGATGAAGCTCCGGCGACATTAACTGGAGAGACGACGAGGATGACCGCATCCACCCAACAGTGGTATCAGAGCCTGGTCTGATCGGTCGTCAGTCATCCGTGGGAGGTAGGTCGTTGTCCGCCATTTATTGGCTAGGGTTCTGCCAAGTCGCTGCTCCTCCGTCGAAGCTGCTGCTGCTCGACTGTTGTCGTCGGAGGTCACCACCGCTGTCGCTCGGAGCTGCTGCCAAACGCGCCGCTACCGTCACTCACTAGGGTTTCAATCAGACCTGTAGTAGACCGCCGCCATCCCGCCAGCCGCCGTTCGCACCGTCGAGTGGAGGTAGGACTTATGGTGATTCAATCTGTACGTCACCCGTCAATACAGCTGCTGCTCGTCGACATCGCTGCATAGCCGACGTCTGCATCTGCTCACCGATGCCACAGCTGCTGAGCCCTACTAACCTTCGGCAGTCGGCGCTAGGGTTCTGTCACTGCCACAGCCAACCGCCACGTGTGCCGTTCGCCGCCGCTGCTGTACGCTGCCAGAAATGAGCAGTTGCTCGCTTGGAGCTTTCCACCACCGTCAGCCTGTTGTCTGGGGCCAGCCACCACCAGTTTTCAGTCAGAAGCGCCACCGTCTCTAGCCGCTTCAGTCCACCAGAGTTGTCCACCGTCCGTCGGTGGTTTTGGCTTGCTGTTCCGGCCAGATTCAGGCGGGAAGGAGGAGATTCGCGCTCCGCTGCGGCGGTGCTAGGGCTTCAGTCAGCCCTCGTCCAGCCCGACCAACCGCCACTGGTGCCTCCAGCCGCCGACCGCCACTAGCCTGGCCGCCGTCGGCCACCGCCTCCTTCCGGTTAGATTGGTGATAGGGGAGTATCTCTCTTCGTTCTTTTGTTTCCGAAAAAATTTTCAGATTTGTTTTGTCAATTTTTTCGGATATGGGAGTTTACTGATTTGTTCTTGTTATATCTGTGTGATACCCTGAGGCGGTTGGTCCTCCTTTGTGCTTTGTGTTGTGTGATGCTCAGAGGCGGCTGGTCCTCTTGTGTGGTGATTTTTGTGCTATAGAATTAGGGATTTTTTGTGATTTGTGGCCTGGTTAGTCAATTTCTTGTTATCTCTAGTTTTATTTGCTTGAAATCTTTTGTGGTTATATCTGTGTAATATTTTTTCTTGGTTTGCTTTCGCTGCTTATCTAATTTTCTGGAATTTTTTGCTCCTTTTGCTATGTGTGTGAATTGAGTTTGTTTCCAGGCCTAAGATAGCATTTTCTCACCTGTGTGTGTGATTTTTGTTATTTCTTGAATCTGTGTGAGTCGATTCACTCAACTTTAAGCACCTATGGCTCCTCCTAATGCATTTGGGCAAGGAGATTTCAATATCTGTTTGAAACAGAAGATGAAGTATGAGAGGGTGCTCAAAGCTGTGAATGACTCTTATGATTAAGAGATAGTTTTTTGCGTGAATTATTTGGTGTTTTTTAAAATCTTGTGTGCTTTTTTTTAATTGGCTAGTTAATTCCGCATGTTGATTAGGAAATTTGTTTTTCTATCTTGTTTCACTTTAAATCTATGTGCTTTTTTGTGAATTTGTGTTTTCTTTGTGAGAAACTTGTTAGAAATGTGTTTTCTTATTGTGTGCTTGTTTATGTGTTAAACTTGCTAGGTTTTAGGCTGCTCCTAGTGAGGTGGAGATTTGTATATGTGTTTTCTTTATGATTTTGTGCCTAGTTTGTTTCTCTTAGTGAGGTGGAGCATGTTGTGTGCATTCGAATGTGGTGTAACATTTGATTGTTGTTTGTCTGTGTGACTGTTATGTCTATGTGATTTTTTAAATGCTATAGCTTGTGTGTCTGTGTGACTTAACTATGTGTCTGTATGAATTGTGCATTCATGTTACCTGTGTGCTTATTTGCTTCTGTGTGAACTGTTCGTGTGTCATGAGAACTGTGAGTTCTAATCTATGTGATTACATGACTATGTGAACTTTGTATTTTCTTGGGCTTGTGTGCTCTGTTTATTTTGTCCTTGGGATAATTTAGACATTTTTTGTGATTGTGTGTCCGTGATTTTTGCTCCGGCTTAAATTTGTGTATCTTTTGTGATACCTTGACTTTGTGTCAAATTTTTTGAATCTTGCATCTAACTTTGTATTTTTCGTTTTGCAGGTATTCGGGAAAAGGTACGATGATGAATTCCTAAATAGATGATCACAAGGTGGATGATTTGGGCCAAGATGGAGATTTGTTGGGCCTGTTGGGCCTTGTGGCCCAATTTGCTGGTCTTCATTCCTCCAAGTATTGAGCTTGGCCCATTACTTATACTTCTGGCCCTTATCAACCCCAATTGTGAACTCAATACGTGGGTTGGTGCAGAATACTCTTCGTGAGTTTAAAATGGGAATCTGAGCACCTCCCATCGCCACCTCCTCCGGCAAAGCTCCGACGACATCAACCGGAGAGATGACGAGGACGACCGCATCTACCCAACACAGGCTGACACCGGAATAGACCCGCTGGGAACCATCACCATACCCGGTCAGAAACCATGATGACGCGATCGGAAGCACTGCAGTCTCGCTCGGAAATTACCTCCGACACTACCAAGTGCCGCCAGCAGCCTGATTAATGCACGACTCCATAGTCGTTCAGCATAAACCAAGACTGCCTGTCACGCATCATCAGGGTGCCACGGTTCTCGACCAGTCATGCTGTTCCGTCAACATAAGCGTCGACCAGCAACTGTTGTCGTGGGCGGCTCTGATCACACTTTCTACCCCTATCACTATCTGGATTTTTTTGAAAAACCTAGTAATGTGGGAACTGCCTTGCTGGTCGTTTTGAACCAAGTAATCTAAACTGAAGTTATCCATGCCGTTTTATCCCCGACATACAGCCCAGAACCACCGTCGAACAAACGTGCGGTGCTTTCACCATGACTCATGCCATCAGACTCACTTCCGTGGCCGGCAAGCTTCTTGCTTTGCCCTGCTCGTCTAAGGGTTCTCTTCAATTGATAGAACGCCTAAAAACAAGCCTTATCCATTAAGCAGCGCTCATCGGTACTCACGCTAAGTGGGCATCAACTCTTCGTGCGCTTTCACCAGGCCGCCAATACCACCATTCATCAACGTGCCTGCAGCGTCCATTCGCCGTGATTTCTCATCAATGAAAGTCAGCCTTCGTCGATCAACATCCTTTCACCCCTCAACCCGACGTCCATCAACAGCCTATCAACAACTGTGGACGTTCATCACGGCGAAGCCGTGAAGGCAATTTAGGGTTGAAGAACACGAAACTTGTTTCGATAATGATACACAAACATATTCCGACAATACACGTAGGGTTCAATATAGAGATATCCATGAATACAATCCATATAACCAAAGCCCTAAGTATCACATGCGATTCCGTTTCAAATAAATCACATAATTCACATAAACCCTAGCCTAACGTGTCACGTTTAGCCATAGAACCTACGCTCTGATAACAATTGTTGGTGTTTGCATCTTTTGATTAATATGAACAGTTAGGATTCCATGCGTTTCTATATCAGCAGAAGTAATAAATCATAGAAACGTATTACCTTTCACCAGGGTTGATGTAGAGGAAAGATTCTCACCGGAAGCCTACGCGGCTTCACGGTTTTGGCCATAACTTCCTCATCTGATCTCCAACTGGAGTGATCTATGTATCAAAACGATCCACTCTTCCGTGGCTTTCCACCAGTATATCATACTTCCAGTTTGGACTTCTACACGACTTTATAAAAATCATGCAAGTTGACGGCCAGAAACAGCAAACGACCTTCTGGTCTTCTGTTGTATTCCAAAGCAACATCTTGATGTTGATGTGGGTAACGATCTAAAAGAATAACTCAATCTGCAGTCAATTCTATATCTCACGAGTTTAGGCATGTGTTCTCATTATCCGGGCTGCTGAGATTAGTTATTATATAGGCTACAACAGGGACCAGGAGGAGAAATTGGGTTTGGGCCTCCCATTGGGCTTAAGCATCCAAGTTTAGCCCAAAACTTATATTTAAGTCCAATAATAATAAATTATTCCACTAAAGAAATATTATTGCACTGCCACCCTAATCCCAAATTACATTTATGAGCTCCTTCTTATTATGAGCCCCCGTTAATCTCCCCGTGTTTAAGATTCAATGCCCATTAATTAATTAAGTTACTGACAACTCCATTAATTAATATATTTACCGAGAGTAGTACACTCAACCTTATTATCATACCGGAATAAATCCACATACAGGGTTTACATAATAATCATTATGAGCTCCTCAAGGGGACATCATCAACCAATTCCATTAGGACACGGATTCCTTCTACAATCAACAGCACACCATAGAGACATCACCATTTCCCTACTCACTGAGCATATTGATTTATCCTTTAAATCTCACCCATTGATGAATCAAAGAAATAAATACTGGCTTACGTGTCGAGGTTATTGTATAGGGATTAAGAGTACGAACATCCATAATAACAGAGATCAAGTTCTATTATATAGTCAGTATAAATCGAACGATCTCAACAGCGGTCCTGCTCAATACACAAAGTGTATTAGTGCAATTTTATAGTCAAGACAAACTAATGCAAAATCACACTACAACAATACCGATAGATAATCTTCGTCTATCTCGGTTGTGAACATCTATTTATACTTTATAATGAGCCAATAATATGATCTTCCATGCGATGCCACACACCACATTATCTACAGTATAAAGTAAATAGACTTTTGCAACAATATAAGTGCAAAAATTTGATCACATGCATGATTCTCATTTTAAATATTGTTTAAACATTGTTCATACAAAAAACTAGGCTTTTATTGTACAATCCAACATCCATAATATAAAATTATACTTTGGGAGGTGGTCGATCTCCCACCAGACAATAAACCTTTAGGATGTAAGTGGATCCTAAAAAAAATGGATATGGTTCAATTAACAAATACAAGGCTCGCTTGGTAGCTAAAGGGTTCAAACAAAAGGAAGGATATGATTTCTTCGATACATATTCACCTGTGATAAAATTTCATCAATTAAAGTTCTCATCGCAATTGCAGTCATGCATAACCTTTAGATATATCAAATGGATGTAAAAACAACTTTCTTAAATAATGAATTAAAATATGAGATATATATGGAACAATCTAAAGGGTTTGTTGTCCCTGGTCAAGAAAAGAAAGTGTGCGAGCTAATAAAATTCTTATACAGATTAAAACAAGCACCTAAACAATGACATCATATGTAATTGTATGTCTATACGTAGACGACATGCTCAAATAGGAAGTAATCACAAAGTGATTGTGAATACTAAGAACATGTTGAAAGGAATTTTAATATGAAGAATATAGGTGAGGCTGATGACATACTAGGGATAAAAATCTCTAGATCACCTAATGGAATTGTCTTAACACAATCTCACTACGTTGAGTATATACTTAAGAAATTTTGATATTTTTGACTTAACCCCGACTAAAACTCCTATGGATGTGGATCTACAGCTAGCCAAAAATAAAGGCAAACCCATATCACAACAAAAATATACAAGAATTATTGGAAGCTTGATGTACTTAACAAACTGTACGCGTCCGGATATAGCATACTCAATTCATAAACTTAGTAGGTTCACAAGCAATCCAAATAAAGAACATTGGACAGCATTGATAAGAGTACTTAACTATTTGATAATACTCTAAGTTATGGCATATTATACATAAGATATCCAGTCGTGGTCGAAGGATTCACGGATGCTAATTGAATAACTGATTCAAAAGATTCCAAAACCACAAACGGTTACGTATTTAAAATAGGTGGAGGAGCAGTATCATGGAAATCCTCTAAACAAACATTCATAGCTAATCCACAATGGAGTTGGAGTTCATTCCATTAGACAAAGCTGGTGAAGAAGTCGAATGACTTAGAAACTTATTAGAAGATTTCTTTGTTGGAGCAAATCAGTGCCTTCTATAATGATACATTGTGATAGCACGACAACTATTGGGAGAGCACAAAGCAACATGTAAAACGATAAGTCTTGACACATAAGAAGGAAACATAATACCATTAGACAGTTGATCTCTAGTGGGATAATTTCTATTGACTATGTAAAGTCTAAGAAAAATATCGCAGATCCGCTAACGAAATACATAAGTAGAGATCTAATGACAAGTGTAGTAATGAGAACGGGTTTAAAATCCATGCACTAAAGAACGTTAATCGCAGTAACTTAACTACGATGATCGGAGATCCCAAGAACTTGATTCAATAAGACAACTAAGTTATGAATGTTCTAAAATAGCACTTGAAAAATATCTTCAACTCATTCTCAAAACAAGTCAAGTGCAAGCCTACTAAAGTGTGTAAAGGGTAAGTTTTAAAAGCTTTTAATGATTTCTATACTTTATAGGTGGAGTATAGCAGGACACTCCTTATAGGAGATCACCTAAATAAATGTGAAGTTTGGCCACTTCAAATGAGAAAAGCACTTATGAATCCAAGATGGTCCAGGGCCGAATTGGACACAACTCGAGAACAAAGAATATTAGAATAGTTATTGTGTGGGTGTCGTTGTCTTGGTTTATACAAAATGCTGAATAGTTCAAGACATCATGTTCACTATGTAGCAAGTAAATTCGATGACATTTTACTAAGATTCAAAGTTAGAAGCTATCTATCCTGATGCTATAACAGTTCGCCGGAACTTTTGATAGAGTCTACATGCATTAATTACATTCATGTGGGGGATTGTTAGAATTGGTTAAATAAAGAAGTGGGTCAAGCCCATGTTTGACCAATATTCTTGTAATTTTCGTTTGTAAAAAATAAAAACTAATTGCATATTCGGAAATTACATTTTGAGAAGATGAATTTAATATATAAGTTTTCTCAGATGCAATTCTGAGTGAATGAATAATTGACATATGAAATTTGGAATTTAATTACAAGAGAAAAAATAAAGAAAGAAGAGTGAGGAGAAGAAAGGAAAGGAACTTGTCTCATAGAAATTTCCTACTCCTTATTATTGCCAACACACATTATTGAATTAAATTAAATGTGTGGACCACATGGTGCAACCAGCCGAGCCACTAGCCGCACATTGTCGCATTAATTTTGGACTTGAACCAGGGTCCGATGGGTAAGACGTAGGTGCAGGTGGGGTGGGCCGGTTCGAACCAGCCGGGTCCAGTTTGGCTCAGCACGGGTTCAATCTGGTCCAAGTCCATATCTAGTTCGTGGTTCGATGATTTAGCCATGGTTCGAACCAAGGTGGTTGGAAGAGGCTAAGATGGTTTGGCTCCAAAAAATTGAATTCAAAATTCAAATTCAAATTTGATGGGTGCAATCTGGAGCATCAGATTGGATTTTAAATCAAAAGGTACGATCCAACGACCTAGATTAAATTAAGGCATTCATTCTTAAAAAGCACCACAACTCTTCATTTTTTATATATAGGCCCCAAAATTCATTTGGTAATTCATTCAGATCCTGCATTGTAAATCAAGTATTACATTCTAGCCCATAAGTTTTAAAATTATCCTACCCAAGTTTGAAAGTTCTAAAATATTAGTTTATTTATGGATAATTTTGGACTTGTTATGCTACAAGTCCGAAATTCAAAGTCATTGTATCTTAGAGATGATTGTCGTAGTCTGTAAGCACCTGAAGCATGGAGCATTTTTGTTTTAAGGAGAAAGAGTGTAACTCTTAACTCGACTTTACCAAAAGTAATCCATAAGCCTTTTTAAATACTACCCTCATATATCCAACAATTAGTAACAAAATCTACTATACTATAAGCTAGGGACATCATTCAAGCTAACCATGAACTATAAGCCATGAGGGATTTCAAATTTACCAATAGTATCACTAGTTCAAGTTTTGCTTATTGGGTTTTATTCGGGTTCAAGTTTGTCTCAATTTCATACTATAATAGTAAGTTTGGCTTGATTAGATAACAACTACAACTCAAAAAGTGTCAATCAATAAAACAAGTTTAACTTGAGTTTGATACGGAAAAAATTGGTTAACAAATAAAACTAATCTAGCTCAAATTCAATTAAAAAAATTTAATATAAGTAAAATATGCTTTTGTTCAAGTTCGGATGAAAGAAAATTTATTATAAGTAAAATATGCTTTTGCTCAAGTTCGGATTAAAGAAATTTATTATAAGTAAAATATGTTTTTGCTCAAATTCGGTTTGTGAAAGTTATTTAACAAGTATATGATTAACAACTAGAAAATGAAAAACAAGGATTCAGGTAAAGATTAAAGTTTTGAATAATTAGCTTCTCAGAGAAATTATTTTAAAAAGGTTACAAATGAAAAAAAAAAGGTGATCAAGAAAGGTATCAACAATAAGTGCATTCAAGTCAACACAAGTAATAATCCTAAGTTTTTAAATGAACAAAACTCAAAAACTTTAAACGAATACTTTGGGGAGCACTCATTTCTTTAGATTATTTTAGTTGAAAATTTATCTTTTACTTATGTATCCACTATTGGAGAAAAGAAGATTGGATATCACTTGAAGAAGTTTTTTAATTTTGGTTTAGAGTCATGTTTTCACTATTTGATTTTAAAGAATTGAGATTGAATGAAGAGATAACTGAAGCGTATAGCTAGAGTAGGAAATAATTTTGAGAACATAAATTTGTAAATCTACTTGAAAGCCTAAAAATTTTGTTTCACGATCGTTCTCCAATAAACTTGAGCAGTATTCATTTAGAGTACCAATAAAAGCCTTCGTAAATTACAAAATCCTGAAAGTAATTTTCTGTTATTTGGGGGACTGTTTCAGTCAAAATTGGTTACCTATTGCTTTATTAGTTTTGAATGTAGTGTTTGGTTAATCTGGAGAATGAGGAATGATATTATGTTTTAGGTGGGAAATGAGATGTTATGAAAATTAAATGAAATAAAGTTTAAGGTATGGAGTTAGATTAGGAGAAGGAAGAATACCTCTTCTATTAATATCAGTTTTCGATCAGGTGGAAAGGAGGGCAAGGAAAATATAGCTTGGAGGAGATTTTGCTGAATTCATAACGTTAGCACCTTAGTTGTAGACCTGCAATAGGAATAGAGTTTCGATATGATTTTATCATTTTAAATTTTAATAGATGGATGGTGATATGTATTGAAAGGAAGTTAG
The DNA here is from genome assembly GCA_023678885.1 of Pogostemon cablin. Taxonomy (NCBI): domain Eukaryota; kingdom Viridiplantae; phylum Streptophyta; class Magnoliopsida; order Lamiales; family Lamiaceae; genus Pogostemon; species Pogostemon cablin. The sequence continues at coordinate 21,040,552 of CM042985.1, read as the reverse complement.
GTGTGATTTGATATTTTTTCCTTTTTATGTAAACCATTTACGCCTTGTTTGATAGCATATATTTGGGGCTTTTCACATATTTTGTATAGCCATTTACGGAGTTTGATAGCTGATATTTAAAAAGGAAGGGGCCCGATACTGTATCTTCAGCCCGTTGCTATATAATATTGGTCTTTACATAACATATATGGCCAAACTCGTAGTATTAGTAATATGGGTTTGCACAGTACTCCATACTATAAACTGAAATTACTAATTTAACCTTGTGAATGAAGGAACAAATCGTTGTCCTCTTCCTTTCGCAGTCTTACTTTTTCTCTCTTCCACCGATTTCTCCCTCACCCTCATCAGAATTTCTCCCTCTTCAGAATCGGAATTAGAATCCTCTGATCCCTTTCATTGCAATTTTTTAATCGATTATCAATTTTTGAATGAGATTATCGCTTAGGTTGAGAAGGATTCAGCAAAACCCAACATGTCATCCATAAACTTTTGCATATTTCCAGCGAGAAAAGAAGGTGAGAAGGATATTTAGATTGATGGAGGTGAGAAGCATATTTCCTATTTCTTATTTATCCCTTCATTGTTAATCCATATTCAAAGAAATTTCTTTTTCAGAAAATGGTGAAGTAATCGATTGGTGCGTGTATATACAGAGGTAAGGGGAAAGGGGAAGGGAAAATGAGGAAGGAGAAAGAAAATATGGGAAATGGGGAGGAGAGAAAAAATGGGGTGCAAGGAAAGTGTGAGGGGAAAGGAGAAAGGAGGAAGAAGGAAAAAGATAAGAGAAAGAGGGAGGAGGGAGGAGAGAGAAGATAGGATGATAGTGGAGGAATGGGTCGTGTATTTTCGGAGGGATGAGAGAGAAAATGGTAGGGGTGGGGTGGGGAGGGGGGAGAGTTGAGCAAAGAAGTGATAAATTAATAAATAATGGAGTAATATATAAAATTATAAAGAAAGGGTGTAAATATAATTTGAGTATATATCTTGATTCTTTTATTTCCTACCAAACATCTTAATTTTTTGTTATGCCTATTTTAATACAACCTATTAAACAATCTTCATTTTTTGTATTATGCATATTTATCTTAACTAAAATCTCAATTCCTATATATACTCTCTTATATCATCTCCCTATCAAACGAGGCTTTAAAATACTACTGTATTGTGATATATCTCATTACTTTTATTATTTTATCAATAATAATACTTTACGCTGTTAAAAAAATATGTTTTAAGAGTTTCCAAATCAAAACTAAAAACTATAGTACTATGTTTATACCCACCTCTTAGAGCTTAATCCAAAGTTCCAAACTAACAATAAGCTAATTTGATGCAAATTAAATAGTAGAAATGTATCAACTTACCCACTTTCAAATGTGAACATTTATTTTGTCCACCTACTTTGAAAATAATTTATTCCACCCACTTTTATTAGTTAGGACTTAAACGCAATATCGTTGGATCCCACAAATCACATGAGTGAGAATATAACATATCACTGATGAGTGTGTAAATTCACAAGTTTAGCATCATGTTTTGTGCTAGTTTTAGAGAGTTTGAAGGTGGAAATAGGTGAAAAACCTATACATATTGTGAATTAGCATGAATCAGGTATTATTGGAGCTCTTTGAGTGGTTTGAACAACGAAATCGAAGTGAAAGTGCCAAGAATCGAAGAGACGGAGTCGAAGCCATGCGAACCGCCCAAAAAAAGAGGTAGGTTCGACCTGTTGGAGGAGGGTTCGACCTCTCCAGCAGGTCGAACCAGTATTGGAGAAGTGCAGGAAGTAGGTTCGACCACGACTCGAGGGGTTCGACCTGTTCATCAGGTCGAACCATGGTCGAACCAGTTCGTGAGAAGCTGGGTTCGACCACGACGTTGGGAGTTCGACCTGTCGGTTGGCCGAACCAATAGCAAAAATTATCCAGTGATGAGGTTCGACCTGGGGTTCGACCAAGTCCTGAGAGGTTCGACCTGTTCAAGAGGTCGAACCGGTGCAGAATTCTTTCAGTAGCGGGGTTCGACTTGGGGTTCGACCTGTGGCCAGTGGTTCGACCTATTTGACGAGGTCGAACCTACGTGCGGGAACTTATCTTATCCGAATTTTCGAGGCCAAAACGCGTGAGATCACTTAGAAAGCCCATTCCAAGCCCTAGAGACATGATTACAAGTATAAAAGGAGACCAATCGCGTCCAAATACAAGAGCTTTTGATCATCAATCATAAGAGAGACAAGAGTAGAGGTGGTGATCCATCCGGAGGGCTGAGACCGAAGTTCGCTGAAGGTTCAAGTAAGAATGGTCAATCTAACCATGATTGTTCCTAGATTAATCATGGGCTAGAACCGCCTTGGTAGTTCTAGGGTTATGAAAGTTTCATGATGTAATTCGTATTTCGTGTGTAAAACTCCGTACAACACTACCTGTGGATTGTTTTATATAAGATTGCATATTTAATCCATACTCATAGTCGTTTTGTGCATCAATGATCATTGTGTAGAGTCTGAATACATAACATGGTTATTGGTTGAGTGCGTTCACTACTGAGCAGGGTTTATTGTTATAATTCTAAGTGAAGGGATTCCGAAGTCTTATTAAAACCGTCTTATATGAATATTTATTAATTGAATTAAATTCGGGTTGATAAATAGGATGAAGAGTATAACTTTATAGTACCTAAAAAGGGAGATCAAATCGGGTTAGATTCTAGACGTGGAAGATAATTGATTATGATAGTACCTAGAAAGGGGGGTGAAGTATATCTCTTGCTCCGAGGTTATTCACACGTGTCAAGCGCATATTTACTTGAGTCTATAGAGTAAACATGCATGGTCTAGTGATGCGTCCACAAACCACATGGCAGAGTCGGACACCATCACATAAAAATACGAATTGCTAGTGAAACTGGATGACCCGACGAACTATCTACTATTCTTCTTGATCACAACTCACTTTTCTCTAACTCTTGTTATTTCTTTTTGCTATTTCGATTAGTAGTTATTACTCTTTAAACCTTTACAATTACCAAACATAGTCTAAAGTGTACTAGAATATAATGAAATTGATGTTTAACCGTCCCGTGGGTTCGATAATGTAACTTCTTGGCACCATTGCCGGGGATGGCGTAAACTATCTTTTTTGTATTATTTCTAGTTTATTAGGACTATTTACCTTGTTTTGTTGTTTTCTCTCTTATTCGTTTTAGGTGTATGCTCACAAGATCAAAGAAAGGAAATCTTGAACCGTATAATCCTAAAATTGGAGCATCATCAAGAAAGAAGAAGAAGAAGAAGAGCAAGGCAAAGATAATTGACCCAACTGAAGCTCTGAATTTTGGAGTCAAGGTTGACGAGCAGATTTCACAGACGATTGAATCTACAACTGAAGTTAATTTGGAAGTAGGAACAGTCAACATGGCAGCGAATCTGGATAATCTAGCCATACGAGAGGTTTTCAGAAATAATGGGGCTGAAAATTATGAGCTTTTAGGAGCAAGGGGAACTAACACAGCTTTCGATCTTCATCCCGCTCTTATTAGCATGATAGAAAGGAACTCCTTTTCAGGAGGGTCTTTCGAGGATCCCCAACAGCATCTGAACAAGTTCTTGGGTTATGCAAGTACTCAAAAAGACGTAGGAGAACATGAAGATGCTAGGAAGATCCTTTTGTTTAAATTCTCGCTTACAGAAAAGGCGAGGGATTTGTACGACACTATTAACACAGCTGAGTGCACCACGTGGGAGCAATTGAAGTTAAGATTCTTGGAAAGGTATATGCCACCTTCGAAGGTGTTTAAGATGAAGCAAGATATTAACCAATTTGCTATCAGTGGAGGTAAGAAATTTCATGAAGCGTAGGATAGATTCAAGGACATGCTCAGGAAGTGCCCTCAACATGGGCTATCTAAAGCCCAATATATCAGTATATTCTATAATGGATTGGACTGTGAATCAAGAGTGTTACTTGATGCTTCTTCTAATGGAGCATTGCTTACAAAGTCATCCGTTGAGGCCGAGAAATTGTTTGAAGACATATCGATGAATTCGAGGGATTGGCCGACTGATAGAGTTAGAGGTACGTATATCCTTGGGAAGGTAGCTCAGGTTGAACAAGCAATAGTGAAAACAAGGAGAGAGGATGAGATCGTTTCGAGCTTTTCCAATATCAACAAGCTACTTGAGTCTCAACAGAAGCAGATCAGCGAGATATCTCAACGAGTACCAATCATGCAGCAAGAGATGATGAATAATGGAACAATCCAAGAAGAATTGGAGGAAGCAAATTATGCCATGGGTCAAAGTATTCAAGGAACGAGGTACCCAAATCAAGGAAATCGGAACTACCAAGGGAACTATCGAGGAAACTTTAACAATCGTAGTCCCCCTGGTGGATATCAACAGTAATCAAGGAGGCCCGAATTTTCATAGAGCAATACGAACAATGCAGTGCAACTTCCGATGGGTGTTGATCCGGAGAAAAGTTGGAAGAAGGGAAGCCGGGTTTTGAGGATACTGTGAACAGGTACATGGCAAAGAATGATGAAAGAGTGAACCGCCTTGAGGCCAAACTTGAGAAAAAGATTGATGATCACCACAAAGATTTGTCCACTCAAGTGAAAGATCTCACGTTGTTGATGGGTACAATTGCAGAGAATATGAACATATTGACTCAATCTGTAGGCAAAGGAAAGTTTCTGTCTCAGAGTATAGAGAATCCAAAGTCGTGTAATGCCATCACACTGAGGTCGGGAACGCAGTACGAGGGACCGATGAAGCCAGAATCAAAGTTGGAATTTTCTAAGCCTCGGTTCGACCAACACCCACAGGGTTTGACCTGTCATACAGGTCGAACCATGGTCGAACCTCATCAGCAAGAGCACTCTGTTTTGTTGCAGGAACAGTTCGACCACGATCGTAATGGTTCGACCAACCCATCAGGTCGAACCCAGGTCGAACCGGAGGATAGAAACTATACAGTGAAGCGGTTTGACCTAGGGGGCAATTGTTCGACCTCCAATGTTGGTCGAACCCTAGTCGAACCTCAAGAGCAGAATGAGATCAGTCTTCCAAGAGAGAGGTTCGACCAATACAAACCTGGTTCGACCTCTCAAACAGGTCGAACCATGGTCGAACCTCGCCAAGACGTTTTGATTGATGCACCTGATGTTCCTTTTGATGTCGATGCGACTCCAGTGGTACGGAATGAGCAAAGTACAGATATAATAGCTGATAAAAAATGGGAAAGAGCTAAGCGATTAAGAGTCGAAAAGGAGAAAGCTGAGAAGGTTGATCGTGATGAATGGGGAATTCCCAAAACAATGATACCTCCACCGTTTCCCTACAAGCTAGTGAAGAAGGGATTGGAAGAGAAGTTCAAGAAGTTTTCAGAGATAATAAACAAGATAAGCTTGAACATCCCTTTCTCAGAGGCAATCATGGAGATGACATACTATTCTCGATTCCTTAAAGACATATTGATAAAGAAGCAAAGCTTAACCGGAGTTGAAACGGTAAACTTATCTGAGAATTGTAGCTCAATTATTCAAAAGAAGTTATCGCCGAAGATGAAAGATCCGGGGAGCTTTACTATTCTATGTGAGATCGGAAAGGGGCCAGCACAGCGAGCTTTGTGCGATCTAGGGGCAAGCATCAATTTGATGCCGTTGTCCATCTTTCAGAGGCTTGGTTTGAGGGAGTTGACCCCGACAACAGTGGCTCTCCAATTGGCAGATAGATCAATGACATTTCCGAAAGGTATTGTTGAAGACGTTCTTGTAAAGGTGGAGAAGCTAGTCTTTCCTGTGGATTTCCTTGTACTAGAGATGGATGATGACAAGGATAATGTTCCTTTAATCTTGGGGAGGCCATTCCTTGCTACGGCTGGAGCTATGATCGATGTTCGGAAGGGAGAACTTAGGCTGCGAATGGATAAAGAAGAAGTACTTTTCAACTTGGACAAATCAATGAAGATGCCAATGGAGTTCCAGTGTTATAGTATTGACGTGGTGGAGGAGATTGTGAAGGAGGATATGTCTCTGATCTTGTCAAAGGATCCTCTTGAGACATGTTTGATGGGGTCTCTTACTTATCCCACTACGGAGCTTGACGGACTTTCTAACGAGGTATGTATTGAATTTCTTGAAAACTTACTTGCTTTGGGTGATGACAGGTTTGAATTGGAAAGAACTAAGGTGGAAGAAGTCAAATGGACCAGGAGGTACTTGACTTTGGATAACGAAAGCGCTCCAATGGAAGAAAAGAAAGAGGAGTTGAAACCATTGCCGGAACACTTGAAGTACACTTTTCTTGGAGATAATGCAAAATATCCGGTAATTGTATCTTCTTCCCTTAATGATGATCAACTTGAGGAGTTATTAGATGTCTTACGGAAGTACAAGTCTGCAATAGGGTGGTCACTAGATGATTTGAAAGGTATTAGTCCTTCGTATTGCATGCATCGGATTAGATTGTTGGATGAAGCCAAGGCGAGTGTTCAAAATCAGCTGAGGATGAATCCCGCAATTCAAGAGGTGATAAGAAAGCAAATCCTTACGTGGTTGGATGCTGGAATTATATATCCTATTAGTGATAGTCCCCATGTGAGTCCATTGCATGTAGTTGTTAAAAAGGGGGGCATGACTGTAGTGAAAGCTGAGGATAGAGAAGCTATAGCCACGAGGATTCCTACGGGATGGCGTACATGTGTGGATTACAGGAAATTAAATGAGAACACGTGTAAGGACCAAGAAAAGACCACTTTTACTTGCCCCTACGGGACCTTTGCTTTTAGGAAGATGCCGTTTGGATTGTGTAATGCGCCTGCTACTTTTCAGAGATGCATGATGGCGATTTTTGATGGTTTGATAGAGAAGATCATGGATGATTTTTCAGTTTTTGGTTCCTCTTTTGATATTTGTTTGTCTAACCTTGCTATTGTTTTGAAGAGGTGTCAAGAAACTAATCTTGTCTTAAATTGGGAGAAGTGCCACTTCATGGTAAAGGATGGGATTGTTCTTGGGCATCATGTTTCCGCCAAGGGATTGCAAGTAGATCGTGCTAAAGTGGTGGCAATTGAGAAGCTTCCACCACCGACCAATGAAAGAGGAGTGTGGTCATTCCTTGGACACACCGGTTTTTACAGGAGATTCATAAAAGACTTCTCAAAATACTCTAAGCCCTTATCTCATTTACTTGAAAAGGATATTCCTTTTGTGTTTAATGATGAGTGTCTAACAGCTTTTCAAGTTTTGAAGGAGGCGCTAATTACTGCCCCTATCTTTATCACACCGGACTGGACTCAACCGTTTGTACTTATGTGTGATGCAAGTGATGTAGCACTGGGTGTGGTGCTCGGGCAGCTAAGGGAGAAGAAGTTCTGCGCCATTTACTATGCGAGTAAGACTTTCGATGCGGCATAGAAGAATTGCACGGTGATTGAAAAGGAGTTTTTGGCTGTTGTGTATGCATTCGATAAGTTCCGTCAGTATTTGGTTGGCATGAAGACTATTGTGTACACGGATCATTCAGCGATTCGGTACTTGATGGAGAAAAAGAGACGAAGCCTAGAATTATAAGGTGGATTCTACTACTTCAAGAGTTTGATATGGAGATTCGGGATAAGAAAGGAACAGAAAATGTGTTGGCAGATCACTTGTCAAGGTTGGAGACTAGGGAGCATTGTGATAATTCTTTTGAGTATATTGAAGAGATGTTCCCTGATGAGAAGATCATGGCTGTGGTTGTTAAAAGGACTGAGCGAGCGTGTGTGGTCGCAGCGCAAGGTATGGATCCATGGTACGCGGATTATGTTAATTACATTGTCGTTGGAGAAATTCCAAAGGATCTCAATCGATATCAACTTTCGAAGTTCAAGAGGGAAGTTGAGATATTTATATGGTATGATCTGTTTGTTTACAAGATATGTACGGATTCTATTGTCCGAAGATGTGTACCCGAGATGGAAATGGAGAGTGTGCTTGAGTTTTGCCATGCACAACCAAATGGGGGGCATTTCGGAGCGCAAAAGACAGCAGCTAAGGTACTTCAATCCGCTCTCTATTGGCCTACATTGTTTAGAGATTGTGAGAACTATGTGGCGTCTTGCGATAGATGTCAGCGCATGGGAAATATAGGTAGGAGAGATGAGATGCCACTGCAGCCTAGCATTGTTGTGGAGATATTTGATGTATGGGGGATCGATTTTATGGGGCCTTTTCCCCGTCGAATGGATTTCTCTACATTCTTCTTGCTGTGGATTATGTTTCAAAGTGGTGGAAGCGATTCCTACTCGCTTAAATGATTCAAAAATTGTTGTATCTTTCTTGAAGAAATATATCTTTGACCGTTATGGAGTTCCTAGAGCACTAGTTAGTGATGGAGGTTCCCACTTCGTCAATAAATTTCTTGAGAAGGTGCTTAAGGATTATGGTGTTAAGCATAGGGTTACTACACCCTATCATCCGCAAGCGAATGGGCAAGCAGAGGTCTCCAACCATCAAGTTAAACAGATTCTGGAGAAAGTGGTAGGAACTAATAGAAAGGATTGGGCTATGAAGCTCGATGATGTGTTGTGGGGGTTCAGAACCGCTTACAAAACGGTGTTAGATATGTCACCGTATCAAATTGTTTATGGGAAGCCGTGCCAAACTGTAGAGATTCAACACAAAGCATTTTGGGCTTTGCGAAGCTTGAACTTGACCCTCAAGGATGTGAAGGAGTTGAGGATAACTCACATAAATCAATTGGATGAGTTTAGGAGTCGTGCTTACAAGAATTCGGAGATCTATAAGGAAAGAATGAAGAGGTGGCATGATTCTAAGATCTCATACAAGGAGTTCAAGCAAGGAGATGAGGTACTACTTTTTAACTCTCGTTTAAAGCTTTTTGCAGGCAAGTTGAAGTCGAAGTGGACGGGACCGTTCATGATTCATCAAGCCTTAGGAGGGGGAGTTTTGAGCTTATTGACAAAGATGGAGACGTTATCACGGCGAATGGGCATCGGTTGAAGCATTATAAGTCGCCGGGTGATGCTTGTGTCATTTTTGATGATACATTGATCTAATTTGGTACCATCGTGACTCTCCGACGTTAAATATGAGCGCTTGTTGAGGGCTTACTCTTCCGTTTTATTGCTTTATTTCTTTTGTGTGAGTAAGAAATTTTTATATTTGACGTGCTTACTTTTTGGCAATTACATCTCTTTTCAAACTTAGTTTCGACTTTAGTTTCTCCTAAGTTTGGGGTGGGGAGGTGTGATGTACTTACCTCGATAAGCACCGACAGTATAATCTTTTCTTTGTATTGTTTGTTAGGGGAGTTGGTTTTTGCGGCCATATTAAAATTTTAATCGATTTTGATGTGATGATTTTTTACAACTTGCCTAATGTTCAGTGGTTTTGGTTGTGTTTTCTTTTATGGAGTTACTCATGAATGATGTCTTGTGGAACAATTTCTGAAGTTGTGCTCTAGATTGTACCTAATGAGTTGTGTTGAAGCTTGAAGTGTGTAGAGAATGAAGAACACTCACTTTTGAAAATCAGAAGGATGGTTCGACCAATGCCAGGAGTGGTTTGACCAGTGCCGGAGGTCGAACCAAAGCAGAGGAAGTTGAATCGGAGTCGAAAGTTGTCCAGTGAGGTGGTTCGACCTCAAGCATGATGGTTCGATCTGTCGCCCAGGTCGAACCTAGGTCGAACCAGGGGACCGAAACTTACAGTAGGGTGGTTCGACCTAAGCCATATTTGTTCGACTTGTTCAGAAGGTCGAACCTGTGGTCAAACCAGTAAGTTCAAAGCACTCTGTTTTCCAGAAAATGGGTTCGACCAATTCAAGGATGGTTCGACCTGTTCAGTAAGTCAAACCCAGGTCGAACCGAGAAGAGCATTTGTCCAGAAGGTAGGTTCAACCTCGTCATCCATGGTTCGACCTGTTCAAGAGGTCGAACCAAGCCAGGTACGCAATTTAAGTTCGATTTTTTGGAGGGTTCGATCATTTTTTCGAAACACCAAACCTCGAACCCTCTTCGAACCTTAACACCATTACACAAATTCTTCGATTACAATTGATTGCACACCGATTACGCAACATTACACTTTGAATTTACAAATTGGGCGCAGATTTGGGCGATTTTCGTCGCAAATTAGGGCTTCAGTCGCGACATTCTTGTGTGTGTGTGGTTTTGATCGGTTGTTCACCATGGGCAAGTCAAAAGGTATGTTTTTCCAACTCAATTACTCTAGGATTGAAGGTTTAGGTATGGAATTCGATGTGAATAAGAGGATTGATGTTGAGTATGGTTGAATTTCATGGTGAATGTTGATATTGTGACTTGTTTCATATGAATTCATGTTTGTTGGTTGAGAATGTTTGATTATAGATTGAACTTGATGGTTTATGTGAATTGATCAACAATATTGTGCATCTATTAGGACAAGCATGCTAGTTTGGTTGAATTGGTATTCGAATTGGAGTAGTTCATGTTCTGGATTGTTGAAACTGTTATAAATTGCTTGAATTGTTGATACATGCTTGTTGGTTATTTAAAGAAGGTTGATTGAAGATGTTTTGAGCATGTTGAATAAGCAAGTGGTGTAGAGACGATAGTTGGAGTGATTATGCATTGATGCTTGAAGTCTTGAGTAGAGTATGTGATGTGCTAGTCAAATACTTGTTTTCTTGTCTTGTTGGTTGGATTGAAGTATTTGTTTTCAGGAAAGGGACAAGGATCAAGTAAAGGTAAAGGAAAGGCAGAGGAGGAAAGATCGAAGAAGAGGCATGACAGGCCTTCGAATTTGGACAAAGTGACAAGGAAACTGAGGCTACAAGATCGTTTACCCGAAAATTTCAAGATCCAGATGCAAGATTGGGATGAGATCAAAGAGAAGTGGGAAGAAGTTTCAGACAAGATAGCTCGCACTCGATACCAAGATGATGAGGCGATGAGGATAATGAGAATAGGGGATGACATCTTTTGGATGTTCGATCAAGTAGGGATCCGGAGATTCATGGAGTTGAAGAGACCGACATACTTCCATGTTACAGCGGAAGTAGTTTGCTCATTTGAGATGGAGAAGGACCCGCTTGGGTACCCGTATTAGTGTACGTTTCAGCTTGGCAGAGTGAGTAGGAGATGGACGTCTGAGGATTTCAATGAGTTGTTTGAGACGCCTTTAGAGATCCCTCGATTGGAAAATGCTGCATTCAATGCAAATCGGTTTTGGAGGGAGATCACAGGGGAGATTCGAGACTATAAGATCAGACAGGCTCGTGCTTCCGCAATAAAGAATCCAGTCTTAAGGTACATAGATCGAGTCCTGAGCAACACGTTATTCGCCCGCTCGGAGGGGAGTGTTGTGTCTAGAGGAGAGCTTTACGCCCTGTGGTGTATGCTAAACGGGGTGCAGTTCAATGTTGGAGCTTATTTCATTGCGCAGCTGCATCGATTCAAGACCATTGGATTTCAAAAGGTGAATATTGGAGGGATATTGACGATCGTGGCTGAGCATTACAACTTGGATTTCACCGGAATTACACCAGTAGAAGGAGAACCCAATTTGAAGATGATCACGTGCGTGAAGGGAGGATTCGCCCATTTCAGAGATGGAGATTGGTTTTTCACGAGGGGTCTCAAGCCTTTCGAATTTATGTTCCCCTTCAACGTGAGCAACTTGACAACTATTCGGGTAGCAAGGAATAAGTTGATGAATTCTCTCGGGCATACCGCCTTATCCATGGCAGTGAAGTCGGGTGGTGATTGGAGAGCGGTAGCGCAGATGTGTGCTGAGGGCAGGATGGCTGAGTTACAGCAGATCATTGATCAAGGAGAGTTCCGTCCACCTCAGCCACAGCAGCCTGAAGAGGAGGATCAGGTAGATGAGCAGCCAGAGATGGAGATTCCAGAAGAAGAGCAGCACGACGCGCCTCAGCATGCTTCGGTACCGCAGCAGCAGCAGGTAGTCCCAGGTAGACGGGAGCAGCTTCGCTTGATTCATGAGCAGCTAGTCGCGGTAGTAGCTGCACAGCAGGAGACGAACAAGCAGCTCGCGCTCGCTAACGCTAACTACGTCACGCTGAACGAGAGGTACTCTACCTTGGATGAGCGTGTTGGTAGAGTGAGTAGTCGAGTGGATATGATGGATAGGCACATTAGAGCTGTGGAGAATAGGATGGATGAGGATGACAAAGATGATGATGAGGATGATGATGCTCCTAGGGAGTAGTTTCAGGTTTTCTTTTGGTTTCTCCGATTCATCTTATCTCCCATTCTTCTTTTTATTTTTACAGATTGGGGTGTGATTCATGTGTGAGTGGCATGTACTTGATATAGTTGATCTTGTATGATTGATTTGTATATGGGCTGTTGATTCTGTGCATTCATGTGTTCACGTGTTTATTTTCATTGAAAAGAGCATGTATAATTTGATAAGTATGTGGAATTCATGAGGAATTGATCTTGATCATGTGCTATGAGGAGTATTAGGAATTGATTTACCTATGTGAGGATTTGAGCCTCTATCATGTTTGATCATGATAGTTTATTTTTGAGAGAATCATTCGTATGAACGTATTCTAGAACTTGGCTTGGCGTCTTGTGTGAAACTTACAATTGATGAAATATTAGGACATGATCTTAGGCCATTTTTGATTAATTGAGTCACTTAGCCAAATTTTACCTTTCCTAATGATCCTATAAACCTTTGGTAGCCCTGTTTGAGCTTTTAAAAGCTTTTTCTTTGGCAAGCCAAATAAAAAAGCCTTATTTACCTTATTTGAGCTTTGTAAATACCATATTCATTGGTAGAGAGAGTGAGGTGAATAAGTGTGCAAGAAGAAAAGGAAGATGGAATGAGGTTTAATAAGAAAAGTACATGGTTAAATCTTGTTAGGGGTAGTGTCTGAAACTGGTACCCCGAATTGCTTATACATGGGGCTTGAAGTTTTAAAAAGCAGCCGAATAATGTTCGAGAAGGGTAGTGCCTACAACTGGTACCCGAGCGATCAAAAGAAGAATGATGTTGATGCAAGGAAGAGAAGGAAAATCGAAAATTGCAAGTGCAAGAGAAGAATTAGAGGAGAATATGAAGCCGAATGAGAAATCAAGAACCTCCAAGGTAACTCTCTACTAGTGTCTTAAGTCACTATGTCTAAATTTTCCTACCTTTTTCCAAAGAGCCAACATTATAACCCAAAAACAAGTCCTTTGTGATCCTAGTATTAAGTTGATGTGAGTTGATTTTTGAGACCTTTGCCAAGCTTATGGTTACGCGTGAATATGAATTGATATGAGTGTTTGTACTAGCCTATAGTGCCTCACGCACGTGAGCGAAAGAGAGTAAATACTTATCTTGTGAGCTAGATTACTTAGTACTCCGAATGGTGTGTGATTGGATTGATTTTACATGAGTGAAATATATGATGCAAGTAATTCTTGTTTGATTTAATGAAGTGGCATGTGTAATATGTGTTGTACTTGATCTTGTTGAATTATACACGACTCCTGTATTGGTTGCCTCGGGACGAGCAACATGTAAGTTTGGGGGTTTGATGAGTGTGTAAATTCACAAGTTTAGCATCATGTTTTGTGCTAGTTTTAGAGAGTTTGAAGGTGGAAATAGGTAAAAAACCTATACATATTGTGAATTAGCATGAATCAGGTGTTATTGGAGCTCTTTGAGTGGTTTGAACAGCGAAATCGAAGTAAAAGTGCCAAGAATCAAAGAGATGGAGTCGAAGCCATGCGAACCGCCCAAAAAAAGAGGTGGGTTCGACCTGTTGGAGGAGGGTTCGACCTCTCCAGCAGGTCGAACCAGTGTTGGAGAAGTGCAGGAAGTAGGTTCGACCACGACTCGAGGGGTTCAACCTGTTCATCAGGTTGAACCATGGTCGAACCAGTTCGTGAGAAGCTGGGTTCGACCACGACGTTGGGAGTTCGACCTGACGGTTGGCCGAACTAAGAGCAGAAATTGTCCAGTGATGAGGTTCGACCTGGGGTTCGACCAAGTCCTGAGAGGTTCGACCTGTTCAAGAGGTCGAACCGGTGAAGAATTCTTCCAGTAGCGGGATTTAACTTGGGGTTCGACCTGTGGCCAGTGGTTCGACCTGTTTGACGAGATTGAACCTACGTGCGGGAACTTACCTTATCTGGATTTTCGAGGCCGAAACGCGTGAGATCACTTAGAAAACCCATTCCAAGCCCTAGAGACGTGATTACAAGTATAAAAGGAGACCAATCGCGTCCAAATACAAGATCTTTTGATCATCAATCATAAGAGAGACAAGAGTAGAGGTGGTGATCCATCCGAAGGGCTGAGATAGAAGTTCGCTGAAGGTTCAAGTAAGAATGGTCAATCTAACCATGATTGTTCCTAGATCAATCATGGGCTAAAACCGCCTTGGTAGTTCTAGGGTTATGAAAGTTTCATGATGTAATTCGTATTTCGTGTGTAAAACTCCGTACAACACTACCTGTGGATTGTTTTATATAAGATTGCATATTTAATCCATACTCATAGTCATTTTGTGCATCAATGATCGTTGTGTAGAGTCTGAATACATAACATGGTTATTGGTTGAGTGCATTCACTACTGAGCAGGGTTTATTGTTATAATTCTAAGTGAAGGGATTCCGAAGTCTTATTAGAACCGTCTTATATGAATATTTATTAATTGAATTAAATTCGGGTTGATAAATAGGATGAAGAGTATAACTTTATAGTACCTAAAAAGGAAGATCAAATCGGGTTAGATTCTAGACGTGGAAGATAATTGATTATGATAGTACCTAGAAAGGGGGTGAAGTATATCTCTTGCTCCGAAGTTATTCACACGTGTCAAACGCATATTTATTTGAGTCTATAGAGTAAACCTGCATGGTCTAGTGATGCGTCCACAAACCACAGGGCAGAGTCGGCACCATCACATAAAAATACGAATTGCTAGTGAAACTGGATGACCCAACGAACTACCTACTATTCTTCTTGATCACAACTCACTTTTCTCTAACTCTTGTTATTTCTTTTTGCTATTTCGATTAGTAGTTATTACTCTTTAAACCTTTACAATTACCAAACATAGTCTAAAGTGTACTAGAATATAATGAAATTGATGTTTAACCGTCCCGTGGGTTCGATAATGTAACTTGGTCATCTTCGCGACTACAATTGATATCCTTATACTTGAGGATTAATTTATGTGTTGAGAAAACCCCTATCAATCACCATGAATGATCTGATCAATGAATAGGTTGTCTGACATATGATGTCTTGTTTCATCATTACCAAAAACCACACTGGATTTTCTGTATCATTTTCGTGTATCATTTTCTGTGCCACGCGTTAAGTGATTGGCATTAAGAGGAAAAAATAAATCCAACCATTGCCCTTAGGGTTTAAGGATTAGGGTATAATTTCTCTCTCCCACGTATCGTCCATTCAATAGTGTGGCATAGAAAATAATGTACCAAATGGCCCAGAGAATCCAAGCCGACCAAAAACTAACCATTATAAAAGACTTGTAGCAAATAATTCCCACTCATTCTACAAATGATGAAGTCCAATTTAATTTTTTTTAATTTTATTTAAGATGTGATATCCGAGCTTCTCACTACTCATGTGTCAATATAATTTAATTTGTGTTATGTGCATTTTATAATTATGTGATAGTTATGTGGCAATTATGTGATAATAATGTGACAATTATGTGACAATTGTTTCTACATTTTATTTATCGTTATATTTTATTTGAGACATTCGTGATAAAAATTGTTACAGTATGTGAATATATGTGTGCATAAATATTTACGTGCAATTATTTGGATATATAATTAAATTATTTTATGTGTATAAATACACTTTTCTTAATTAATTAAGTATCACACGTGTTCTCGTAATAATAATAGTGGTAAGAAAATATACACGTATGTATATTAATTTGTAAATGCATTATATCTTAACTATTAAGTATTGCACGTAAATTAAGAATGGATAATAATAATAAAATTAAAAAAAAAGATAAAGTTGGGGCGGTGGGATAGTCGCGTACGACTTCCACCCCACCCCTCTATATATATATGTTAACCCCAGGGGTAATTGGAAAGCATAAGCAAAAAAAAAGAGAGAGAGAAGAAAGGGAGAGAGAGAGAGGAAGAAGAGAAAGAGAAAGGAGCGTGCCGGAACGTGCGTAGTCAGAACAGGAGAAGAGGAAGGGATTAGTTGTAGTGTTTCACGGGTCTATAGTGTTGTTATTGTCGGAGTCCAGGTAAGTAGAAGTCCAACTACAATGCATAAACATGCTGTTTGTGAATTATTTGTGATTAATATGTGATAATTATGTTATGTGTTATTTTTGATTAGTTTAATTACGATATGAATTATTTGTGGATTTATGTGATTTGGAGAAAGTATGATTCATATTCAACAATATTATTTGTGATAATTTTGTGATACAAGTTGTGGATCTATGTGATTGGAAATAATATCATTATCCTATATAGATTTGTATGATTAGAAACTGTTGAAAATATATTTGTATGGTTTGAGAAGATATTGGTTATAAGGATCTGTGGGATCCAAGATTAAATTGTTATTCCAAAAAGAGATCCGTGTGATCCATAGTGAAGTGGTTATTCTATAAATTGATCTATGTGATTGAGGTGAAGTTGTTATTTCAGAAGTGGATTTGTGTGAATTGAAATTAAGTTGTTACTTTATTGTTATTAAATGTTGATATTGATATTGTAAATAGTTTATGATGTACATTTAATTATTCTGAGTGCATACCATGCATAAACATGAAAAGTATTTTCCTCAAAATTAATAAGATACTAATGGTGTGTTCGGCCACTATATATGCATCTCTGTCAGGGTTCGAAAAAATCATTCCCGACACTTTATTAGGGGTTCGAAAAAATCATCCCCAACACTGTGTTAGAGTTTGGAAAATTCATTCTCGGTACTTTATTTGGTGTTTGAAAAAATCGTCCCCATTGAGCTCATTTGGGGTGCGTATCATAAGTGTGTCATGGGGATCCCGCAACGTGAACAGTTTTCAAAATAAAAGAGATCAACTAGAAAGATTAGGAAGTAGGCGATAGAGAACTAAATGCATTTTCATGCACTAACATGCATGATTTCTACTTACTGAGATTTTTGTCTCACTAGTTTATGCATTGTAGGTGAGTCTGTTGATGATTGAGGTTGTGATGTGGCTGTGCGAGCTATGGAGCTCCTTCAAGGTTTTGAGCGGATGTACATAGATGACGACCTGTTGGGCTAGGCCGTGAGTTTATTTTGTTTCCGCTGATGTTTTGGTTGTGTAATATAATAAGTATTATCACACGTTTGGATGGTTTGAAGTGGTGTCAGAAACCAGTTACGTATGTTGAACTGGTGTGATGGTGTTGGTTATAAATATATTATGTGAAAAAAAAAATTATATGCAGGTTTTTATAATGATGATGTTTATGTTAAATAGTATTTGAATTATAAGTTGTGTAAGGTGGGTCGTGTCAGAGTGGTATCAGGGCACGGCTTGGGTCCTGCAGATTGTCTATGTACATGAACTCATTCTTTGGGAGCGCAGCTTTGCATGTAAGTGTTATTTTCATTTTGTGTTGTTATGTGTCTTATGAATTATATTGGCCATGGGGTGTAGGAAGCGTAGTTAGTAGACACTATGGTAAGGGCTACAGGTGAAAGTTCTGAAGGGGATAGGACTGCTGAGCAAGCAGCACCTACTGAAGGAAATAATCGTGATGCGGTGATTACTTGACTAATGGAACTGGTTGAGCGCCAGTCCCAGCAGATACAACAACTGATTCAGCAGAGAGATATGGGTGGACAACCAGAGGGTAATGCAAATCAAGATAGACGTCAAGTAGAACATGTGGAAATGGTTTGTGAGAGGTTTCAAAAGCTGAGCCCTCCAATATTTGAGAATGCAGCAGACCCCAGAGATGCAGAGGATTGGTTACGCACGGTGGAAATATGTTTCAATACAGTAGAATTTCAGATGGGGATAGAGTGTTGTGTGCTTCTTTCATATTACGAGGAAGTGTAGGCCACTAGTGGGATACGATTAAAAGTATCGACGATGTCACGACTATAACATGGGAAAGGTTCAAGGAACTTTTCAGAAACAAGTACTTTACAGCACCAGTGAGAGCCATGAAGATGAACGAGTTCATACAGTTGAGGCAAGGTGGCATGTCAGTCACAGATTACCTTCGTAAGTTTGAGCAGTTGTCGAGATTTGCTGAGCATATGGTGAGTACGGAGACACTGAAAGTGGAGAGATTTGTGGAAGGCTTAAGGCCTGAACTTTTTAGAGATGTGAGTATGGCAGGTCTGCATGGAGCAACATACTCACAAGTTGCAGAAAGGTCTCAAATTGCTGAGCAAGCGGAGATGAGGATCAGACAAGCGCAGGCTATCAGACGTCAATTTCAGTAGAAACCAGTGCAGCAGTTTGGGAGAGTTGATAAGAGGCCAATGCCATTTCAAATGCCGAAATCAAATGTTCAAGTGGAGCAAGGACAGAGACGAGGAGAACCCAACAAGCATCCTAAATTCGATCAAGGTAATGTGCCACTGGTGCCGCCACTACCTATATGCCCTAATTGTCTTAGATCACATGGTGGAGAGTGTCAAATTCCTCCGAGAACGTGCTACACATGAGGAGAGAAAGGACATGTACTACTTGTCCTAAGAAAGAAAAGCAGGGACAGCAGAGAAGAGCTCCAGCTAGGGTGTATACTTTGACGCGAGAGGAGGCAGATGCGAATCCCTCAGTTGTCACGGGTAAGTTCTCTATTTTTGGCACTTCTACATATGTGCTATTTGATTCTGGAGCAACACATTCATTTGTATCCACTGAGTATGTGAGGAAGTTGGGTGGAACACCTAACTTGATAGAAGCTAATTATGAGGTGATGATACCTTCTGGTGAGTCAAAGCAAACTAATCAACTTCTTCGAGATTGTGTTATTCCTATTGAAGGAATATGACTCCCTGCTAATTTGATTGTGTTAAGTATGAATGATTATGATATCATATTGGGCATGGATTGGCTGTCAAAATACGGTGCTACAATAGATTGTCAGAAGAAGAGTATCACTTTTCAACCAATGAAAGGAGAACCGTTCACTTTTGTTTGGATCAAGAAAAATTTTAGATTTCCGATGATATCAGCAGCAAAAGCACAGCGGTTGTTGGAAAGTGGTTGTGAGGGTATCTGGTGAGTGTAATGAATGTTGAGGGGCAGCAATGTCTAGTTCTCAGTGATGTACCAGTAGTTCGGGAATATCTGGAGGTATTTCCAGATGATCTTCTAGGTTTGCCACCAGACCGGGAAATAAAGTTTGTTATTGAGTTACAACCAGGAACTACTCCTATATCTAAAGTGCCATACAGAATGGCACCAGCTGAACTGAAGGAATTGAAGATACAGTTATAAGAGTTACTAGACAAAGGATTCATCCAACCTAGTTTCTCACCTTGGGGAGCACCATATCTGTTTGTTTGAAAGAAGGATGGCACATTGAGGATGTGCATTGATTATCGAGATCTCAACAAAGTTACGGTGAAGAATAAATATCCATTGTCTCGCATTGATGATCTGTTTGATCAGCTACAGGGTGCAGCTATCTTTTCGAAGATTGATTTGTGGTCGGGGTATCATCAGTTGAAAATAAAGAAGGAGGATATTCCAAAGACTGCATTCAGTATAAGGTACGGGCACTATGAGTTCTTAGTGATGCCTTTGGATTAACAAATGCTCCTGCAGCATTTATGGATTTGATGAAGAGTATTTCAGGAATTTCTCGATAAATTTGTGATTGTGTTTATCGATGATATTCTGATTTACTCTAAGAATAAGGAAGATCATGCTCTACACTTGAAAAAGGTGTTAGAGATTCTGAAGGAGAGGCAGTTGTATGCGAAGTTCAAAAAGTGTGAGTTTTGGTTAGACCGAGTTGTTTTCTTGGGACACGTGGTATCGGGAGAAGGAATTTCAGTGGATCCAGGTAAAGTAAAAGCAATCTATGATTGGTCACACCCCTCAAATCCCACTGAGGTTCGTAGCTTTCTTGGATTGGCGGGATATTATCGAAGGTTTGTTAAAGGATTTTCTAAGATTGCTTCACCATTAACACAGTTGACCAGGAAGAATGTGAAGTTCACATGGACGGAGGCATGTGAACAAAGTTTCCAAGAATTAAAGAGACGATTGTCATCAGCACCTATCTTAACTATTCCTACGGAGACAGAAAACTTCAAGGTTTACAGTGATGCTTCAAAGAATGGTCTTGGGTGTGTATTGATGTAGAATGGAAAAGTGATAGCATATGCATCCAGACAGTTAAGGGAGTATGAGAAGAATTACCCAACTCATGATTTAGAGTTAGCCGTAGTGCTGTTTGCACTCAAGATTTGGAGGCATTATCTGTATGGGGAACGTTGTGAAATCTATACTGATCATAAGAGTTTGAAGTACTTTTTCACTCAAAAAGAGTTGAATATGAGGCAAAGAAGATGGTTGGAATTGGTGAAGGATTACGACTGTGTTATCAATTATCATCCGGGAAAAGCCAATGTGGTTGCTGATGCATTAAGCCGAAAGGCAATACAGAGTGTAGCTGCTATGACCATAAATCAGAAACCAGAGTTGCTTGATTTGCAAAGGATGGGTGTGGAGATCATTCAGGAAGGATCGTTGGAAGCAATGATGGCAGCTCTGACACTTCGACCAACTTTGATGGATAAGATTCGACAGAGCCAACAGGAGAATAAGTTGTTTGACAAGATAAAGAATGATATCAGCTCTGGAAAGTCTTCTGACTTCCAATTAGGAGATGATGGCGTGATTTGTTATGGAGGTCGATTATGTCTACCTAAAGTGGATGACATTCGGAAAGAAGTGATGGCGGAAGCTCATTCAACACCGTACTCTATACATCTAGGAGCTACTAAGATGTATAGAGATTTGAAGGCACATTATTGGTGGTCAGGGATGAAGAGAGATGTTGCTCGATATGTGTAGCAATGTTTGACTTGTCAGCAAGTCAAAGCCGAGTATCAGAGACCAGTAGGAACTTTGCAGCCTTTATTTATTCCAGAGTGGAAGTGGGAGAATATCATGATAGATTTTGTTATCGGGCTACTGAAGACAGTGAAAGGTCACGATGCCATTTGGGTTATCGTGGATCGATTGACTAAGTCAGCTCATTTTCTTCCTATTAGCTCTACGTATTTCATGGATCGTTATGCCCAGCTATATATACAAGAGATTGTCAGACTCCATGGAGTACCACTTACTATTGTGTCAGACAGAGATACAAGATTCTTGTCTGCTTTCTGGAAGAGTTTACATAAGGCGTTGGGGACACAATTATCTTTCAACACAGCATTTCATCCACAAATAGATGGTCAATCAGAGCGTACAATACAAATCTTGGAGGATATGCTCAGAGCGTGTGTGTTGGATTTTCAAGGTCAGTGGAGTAAATTTTTACCTTTGATAGAGTTCTCGTACAATAACAGTTATCAGTCTACTATCGGGATAGCTCCATATGAAGCATTGTACGGGAGAAAGTGTAGATCTCCAGTTCATTGGGATGAAGTTGGAGAGAGGAAACTTTTGGGTCCATACTTGATTCGTGAAATATCAGAAGCTATTACCCATATACAAGAGAATATGAAAGTTGCTCAAGATCGGCAGAAGAGTTATGCAGACAAACGGAGAAGAGAATTGGAATTTGAAGTGGGTGATCAGGTATTTCTGAAAGTATCTCCAATGAAGGGGATAATGCGGTTTGGAAGGAAAGGAAAACTCAGTCCAAGATATGTTGGTCCATTCACTATCATTGATAGAGTTGGCAGCGTTGCCTATAAGTTGGAGTTACCAGCATCGATGTCTAGAGTACATGACGTGTTTCATGTGTCTGTATTGAGGAAGTATGTTCCAAATCCATCTCATTT
The DNA here is from genome assembly GCA_023678885.1 of Pogostemon cablin. Lineage (NCBI taxonomy): Eukaryota > Viridiplantae > Streptophyta > Magnoliopsida > Lamiales > Lamiaceae > Pogostemon > Pogostemon cablin. The sequence continues at coordinate 21,018,577 of CM042985.1, read as the reverse complement.
TCTTAGGCAGGAACCAGTTGAGTTAAAAGAAGATTTGAGTTATGAGGAAGTACCAGTTGAGATCTTGTGGCGAGAAGTGAAGAAGCTCAGAAATAAAGAAATACCATTAGTAAAGGTATTATGGAGGAACCAACTAGTTGAGGAGGCTACTTGAGAAAGAGAAGATAAGATGATGGCTGAATATCCAGACCTCTTCAGGTAAGTAAATTTCGAGGACGAAATTTTTATAAGGTGGGGAGGATGTGATACCCGAGCTTCTCACTACTCATGTGTCAATATAATTTAATTTGTGTTATGTGTATTTTATAATTATATGATAATTATGTGGCAATTATGTGATAATAATGTGACAATTATATGATAATTGTTTCTACATTTTATTTATCGTTACATTTTATTTGAGACATTCGTGATAAAAATTATGGCAGTATGTGAATATATGTGTGCATAAATATTTACGTGTAATTATTTGGATATATAATTAAATTATTTTATGTGTATAAATATACTTTTCTTAATTAATTAAGTATCACACGTGTTCTCGTAATAATAGTGGTAAGAAAATGTACACGTATGTGTATTAATTTTTAAATGTATTATATCTTAGCTATTAAGTATTGCACGTAAATTAAGAATGGATAATAATAATAAAAAAAGTTGGGGCGGTGGGATAGTCGCGTACGACTTCCACCCCACCCCTCTATATATATATGTTAACCCCAGGGGTAATTGGAAAGCATAAGCAAAAAAAAAGAGAGAGAGAAGAAAGGGAGAGAGAGGAGAGAGAGAGGAAGAAGAGAAAGAGAAAGGAGCGTGCCGGAATGTGCGTAGTCAGAACGGGAGAAGAGGAAGGGATTAGTTGTAGTATTTCACGGGTCTATAGTGTTGTTATTGTCGGAGTCTAGGTAAGTAGAAGTCCAACTACAATGCATAAACATGCTGTTTGTGAATTATTTGTAATTAATATGTGATAATTATGTTATGTGTTATTTTTTATTAGTTTAATTACGATATGAATTATTTGAGATTAATTTGTTATACAAGCTGTGGATTTATGTGATTTGGAGAAAGTAGGGTTCATATTCAACAATATTATTTGTGATACAAGTTGTGGATCTATGTGATTGAAAATAATATCATTATCCTATATAGATTTATGTGATTGGAAACTGTTGAAAATATATTTGTATGGTTTGAGAAGATATTAGTTATAAGGATCTGTGGGATCCAAGATTAAGTTGTTATTCCAAAAAGATATCCGTGTGATCCATGGTAAAGTGGTTATTCTATAAATTGATCTATGTGATTGAGGTGAAGTTGTTATTTCATAAGTGGATTTGTGTGAATTGAAATTAAGTTGTTACTTTATTGTTATTAAATGTTGATATTGATATTGTAAATGGTTTATGAAGTACATTTAATTGTTCTGGGTGCATACCATGCATAAACATGAAAAGTGTTTTCCTCAAAATTAATAAGATACTAATGGTGTTTGCGGCCACTATATATGCATCTCTGTCAGGGTTCGAAAAAATCATTCCCGATACTTTATTAGGGTTCGGAAAAATCGTCTCCAACACTCTGTCAGAGTTCGGAAAAATTGTTCTCGGTACTTTATTTGGGGTTCGGAAAAATCATCCCCATTGAGCTCATTTGGGGTGCATATCATAAGTGTGTCGTGGGAATCCCGCAACGTGAATAATTTTCAAAATAAAAGAGATCAACTAAAAAGATTAGGAAGTAGGCGATAGAGAATTAAATGCATTTTCATGCACTAACATGCATGATTTCTACTTACTGAGATTTTTGTCTCACTAGTTTATGCATTGTAGGTGAGCCTGTTGATGATTGAGGTTGTGATGTGGCTGTGCAAGCTGTGGAGCTCCTTCAAGATTTTGAGCAGATGTACATAGATGACGACCTGTTGGGCTAGGCCGTGGGTTTATTTTGTTTCCGCTGATGTTTTGATTGTGTAATATAATAAGTATTATCACATGTTTGGGTGGTTTGAAGTAGTGTCAGAAACCAGTTACGTATGTTGAACTGGTGTGATGGTGTTGGTTATAAACATATTATGTGAAAAAAAATTATATGCAGGTTTTTATAATGATGATGTTTATGTTAAATAGTATTTGAATTATAAGTTGTGTAAGGTGGGTCGTGTCATAAGAACTTTGCAGTCAATGGATCAGTGAAAATTTGAGGTGCAAATATAAAAAAATTTGTAAAATTTATGTTTGAAATATCAATTATATGCTTGGCAAAGTATAATATATATATTCATTTATGTAATTTTATTGTATTAAAAATGAATTTTTCCAATATAGGCTTATTTTTTTAGGAAAAAACATAAGTTGAATAGACAAATATAGATGGACCAAATAGAGATAAATATGGGAAGAGTAGAGTCAAAGATTGCTGAAATTGAATTTTTCGACATAAAGTACAAGAAGACCGAATAGATATATGTAGTTTGGGCTGAATAGAGAAAGATATGGGACGAATAAAAAATCTAGGCCAAATAGAGTTAAAGATTGCTGAAATTAATTTTTTTCCGACATTAAGTATAAGTAGACCAAATAGATATATGCAGTTTGGGCCGAATATATAGATTTGGGCTGAATAGAATAAAACATTGCTGATATTAAAATTTTCCTCATTAAGTATAAGTAGGCCGAATAGATATATGTAGTTGGGCCGAATAGAGTAAATTTTAGAACGAATAAAATAAAATATTATTTAAATTGAGGTATATCTATTTTTCTAAACTAGTGTATTTTTTATGATTGACCTAAAATAATTTTAATTAATATGTACCACTTAAATTAATTTATAATTGTATGAGAATATGTAAAAAATAATAAATAAAAATTGTAGGAGTATTATCTAATTAATTATGAATTAATTTAATTTCTATAACATAATATTTTGAAATAATTATTTATTTTCTATTACATATGCATTTTTATATTATTATTTATTTATTAAATCTTTAAAATTATTATTTATATATTGAATTACTATATATTTTATTAAATACAATATGTTTATTTTAAATGGGATAGTTATTAGTACAAAATATAATCCATATTTATGATAAGATACATTCAAATAAAATAATTACCACCAGATACAACATAAAAGGGAGAAAATCCCTAATTACCCTTGTCGGTGTCATGTGCTGCAATTTACCAAAAAATCACGCACAGATCGTGAATCTCTAACTCTTCCTTCTCTCCACAAATTCCTTCGACACGATCAGATCTTGGAGGCGACTTCAAATTAAGGTGTTGTTGTACATTTCTTTGTCCCTCGTCGTTATCTCCGACGTGGGTTATTTTTGTCGATTAGTTTGATTTCTTCTTCTCTTCGCCGTGGATTCTCTTCTTCTTATCATTGACGCCAGAGTCAATGGTGCCATCACGAAGAACGACATCACCATGAACACCCTTAAATCCACACTGGACTACACCAAACGCCTTCAGGGGATGATCGATCTGGTAAAATCCTCCATCGCCAATCTAGCCCCAAAATCAGAGTATTGCTGTTGTGCAAACCAGCGACCTCGGCACCACCTTCGCCCACCTCAATCTACTGATTCATGAGTTCTGGGTTATTTATTAAAATATAGTAGTTTTAAAAATATTTTAATTAAATATGACAGCTTCATGAAATTTTAACGTAATAAGTGTAGGGATGGCAATTTTACCCGTCGGGTCGGGTTACCCGACGGGTACCCGCATTGCGGGTATAGAAAATTCGGGTAAAATTGGGTAAAGGGTCGGGTAGTACCCGAACCCGAAGGAGGGCTGTGTGGGTAAGGGTAGGGTATGGTTTCCCTAATATTTACCCGTACCCGACCCGTACCCGACCCGAAATTACCCGAATATAAATATATATATATATATATATATATAATTGTATTATATGTTTAATTAAAATCTAAATCTAATATTTCATTACTAAATTATCCTATGAAATTAAAAAAAGAAATGAGAAAGTTCCTCCCACTGGACTTAATTCTAACGTAAATGGGTCTTACCCTTTCCACTCCCTCCATTCTCTTTTCGCCTGTTTAACCCCCACCCCCCAAAACCCTAGTTGCTCACCGCTCGCGGAGTCCTCAATCGACAATCCCCAATGTTCCCGCAGTCCGCTAGTCCTTGATTCCTCTCTTCTCCAGCGACTAGCGTAGGTGGATCTTCAGGAGGTGCATATCTTCGAGACATCTCCATTTGTTTTTGGAGGAAAAAGCAAATAAGGTAAGCATTTTTTTTTCTGAGATTGTGTCTTCTTCATCTCACATCTGTTTGTAATGTGACTAGTGTCATAGGACAGTATAGGATGGTTATAGAATGATTTTGCATTTTTGTTGAAGCTTGTACATTATAGTAATTGAGTGGGAAAGATTGTGGTGTATTCTCGTGTGTTTATTAGAGGAATTAGTGATTAATTAATTGTAATTAAGTTCATAAATTGAAACATATAGTCAATCGAATTTGTTAATTAGGGCTTTGGTTTTGTATGTCTCTTGATGTAATTTTTTAGTTTTTTAGAACTTTAATCTGCAATGGAGCATTTAGCATTTCATTTGCGCATGTAGAACAACTTATATGGACTTTAATTTGGCTACAATGAAACTGATTCTGATTGGGTGCTTGCTAGTGATATTTGTGAAAAACTTGGTTTGTTTTATAATTTGACCAACATGTTTTCTGGTACCAAATATGCAACCGCAAACAAGGTCTTTACATATATTTGTGAGATAAGAATTAGGATAAATAGTTGGCTTGAATCTGGATGTGACGAGGTGAAGACAATGGCAAAAAAGATGATTGAAAACTATAACAAGTATTGGGAAGACACTCATAAAGTTTTCTCAATTTCTATTATTCTAGATCCTAGATTCAAGTTTAGGATGATTGATTTCTTTTTTGATAAATTTTATGGAGAAAAGGCTAAAGATGAGAAGGAAAAAGTTCGAAATATGATGCATGAACTTGAAAAGGCATACAAGAGTTCTTCTCAAAACTCTCGTTCCAATGCTAGTTCTAGTAGAACCAAATCCACATCATCTCATACTTCAGAACCAGCTTTAGATATTGAATCACTAGATCTTTTGGGAAGTATTCACTCTTTTCAAGTATATTTATCTGAGGTTGTGGTTGATACACAAGAGAAATCAGAATTTGAAAGTTATTTGGAGGAGGCATTATTGCCTATTCATCATGAATTTGATATACTTGTTTGGTGGAAGACGCAAGGAATTAAGTATCCTACATTGCGTCAAATTGCAAGGGATATTTTTGCGATTCCTGTTTCCACGGTTGCTTCAGAGGCTGCTTTTAGCACTAGTGGCAGAATTGTGACCAAGCACCGAAGTAGACTTACTCCAGAAATATTGGAAGCATTGATGTGTTCTGAAGATTGGCTATGGGAAAGATATGATGGTTTGTTTTTTTACAAAATAAATTATTTTTCATCTACTTTATTTTATGAATTAAAATGTTTATGATTTATATTATTTGTGTCTTAGAAACATCTCGCATTGCTAGAGGAGTCATGAGTTATTCCAGTGATGAAGATGAACATGAGAATGAAGATGTAAGTTAAGTAATTACTTTAGAAGTGTTTTCGTGCAATCTAATCCATTATTTAAATAAGTATTATTTAATATTTATGTTTTTGAACAGATTAAGCCCGTTTTTTAATTTACCTATGTATTTGTAGGTTGAATCTGCTGCGATTTGAGATATCTTGGTGGCAAAAAGGAGATGCGAGATTTTGAAGTTGTCATACTTAAACCTTGGACTTGGAAGGACTTGGAAGCAATTGTTGGATTATGATGTTTATTTTATAATTTTATTTGATTAACTATGAATTTAAGATGTTTTCTCGTTAAAGCACATGGACTTAGACGTTATTGTTGTTGACTTTGTTTTCTAATGTTTTATTTTAGGTTATTTATTTATGTATTATAATTTTTTTGGTGGATTATAGTTTAAAAAAAATTTTGAGTTGGGATGGGTCGGGTAGGGTCGGGTGGATTCGGGTATCCACGGATTATCCGCAAAATCTACTAAAATTAAGGGTATCCGTTTACCCGCGGATTATCCGTATACCCGATGGGTATACCCGTACCCTACCCGAAGCTCTATTTTAGTTTAAAATGGTAGGGTATGGGTAGGGAGGGTAGGGTATAGGGTAGTATGCGGGTTTGCCATACCCGTACCCTACCCTACCCATTGCCATCCCTAAATAAGTGAAGTCTTGTCAGAGAAAAAATACCACTGGAGTTGGCGACTTTAACGAAACGCCACTGTAGTTGGCGCCTCTTGCCTTCAACTGATTAATTAATGCTGACATATAGTATTTAACGCCACCATATCACTAATCAAAATTAATAATATCACTTACCATTTTCTAAATAATTATACACCATTACTTTAATTACTAATAACAAATATGATTTGAAATTAACAGAATATAATCATTACTCAATTACTATGTTCATCCCAAATTAAATTTTATACTTTCTGTTTTCATCCGTCCCACATAAAATTTCTTTACTAAAAAATCATATTAATACTTAACCTAAAAATACATCTTAATTATAAATTACCACTCTTACTAACACACATAGTATTATATTTTAAAATTTATTTATTACTTAAAAATATTGTATTACCCTAAAATATTTAATAAAGTTGGTATAAAAAATTTCTTAAATTACGTATCTATCTTAATAGTGCAGAATAAGTTGAAATTAAGAGAATATCAAAATAAGTTACATGCATATTTTTAATAATTTATTTAGTAGTCACTCTGTTCATTGGTAAAGAGTTCATCTGAATTTTCATTTAGATTAAAGGGTAAAATATTTTTAAATTTTACTAAATGATACATTCACTTTTGAAAATTACTCATAAATACAAAAGTTTATTTTATTTTTTCAATAATACCCATATCCATCCAAACATCAGTGTGCATCGTTAAGAGAGAATAAAAAAAGTTCGATTAAGTAATTGTAATAATGTACATCGGTGTGCATCCTTGTGAGAGAAATAAATTCGTGAGAGAGAAACAAAGAATAAACTATTAAAATCGCCAAGAGTACACGCTAATGTACACTAGTGTACAATCTTGCCAGATGAAAGAGCACGCCATTAAATTTCATAAAGATAAGAATATTTTCACTTTACTGTACATTAGAGTGAAATTCGAAGAGAGAAATAGAAGATATTAAATCACGATTGATGTGTGAACACTTATATGTACATCATTGTGCAATCTGCCCAGAGAATAACACGCCAATAAATTCCCCCAAAAAAATAATCTCATTAAACTTTTACTTTACTGTACATTAGTGTGCAATTTAGAGTGAGAAATAGAAGATATAGTAGTTCCTGAAATCTCTCTTTAAAGCGCGAATGAAGAGTACACGGGTAATGCTGGAAAATAAATTAAGTCTTATGTATCTATTAGTAATTATATTAAATCCATGTATTTATTAATAATTAGGCTATACAAATGCGTATCTATCAGTAATAATCCCAAATTTTCAAATGAATACTTTACCAATGAACTGAGTGAGTATTAAATAAATCATTAAAAATATGCATGTAAGTTATTTATATATTCTCTCAATTTCAACTTATTCTGCACTGTTAACTTAGATACGTAATTCAATAAATTTTTTTTTACCAACTTAATTAAATTTTTTTAGGGCAATACATATTTTTAAGCAATAAATAAAATATAAAATTTATCATATGATATGTAAGAGCAGTAATTTATAATTAAAATGTATTTTTGAGATTAAGAATTAATATATATTTTTTTAAGTGATAAAATTTCATATGGGACGAACGAAAACATAAAGTATAAAATTCAATTTGGGATGAAGGAAGTAATTGAGCAATAATTTTATTTTATTAATTTCAAATCATATTCATTATTATTATTAGTAATTAAATTAAGGATGTATAATTACTTGATACTCCCTCCGTTCCGGAGAAGTTGACACATTTTTTTGACACGGAGATTAAGGAGTATAATAATTTAATGTAAAACGAACACAATAAATAGACGCATCTTAATGTAGATGCGTCAAAAAATAATTCACTTATTCTGCACTATTAATGCAGTAATTTAAGAATTTTTTTTCACCAACTTTATTAAATTTTTTAGATTAATACAATATTTTTAAGCAATAAATAAATTATAAAATATATTACTATGTGTGTTAATTAGGAGTGTTAATTTTATAACTAAGATGTATTTTTTAAATTAAGTATTAATATGATTTTTTAAGTGACGATATGTGGAATGGATAAAAATAAAAAGTATAAAATTTAATTTGGGATGGATGTAGTAATTGAGTAATAATTATATTTTATTAATTTCAAATTATATTTGATATTAGTAATTAAAGTAATGGTGTATAATTATTTGAAAAATGGTAAGTGATATTACTAATTTTGATTAGTGATATGGTGGCGTTAATTACTATATGTCAGAATTAATTAACAAGTTGAAGTAAAAAGGCGCCAACTACAGTGGCATTTTTTCTTTGACAATAATACAAACGCCACTACAAATGGCGACTTCACTTATTCCGTTAAAATTTCATGCAACTGCCATATTTAATTAAAATATTTTTAAAATTACTATATTTTTTTAATAAATAACCCTGAGTTCTGATATTGCTAAATGTTGGTATTTAAAATAGTTAAAGATGAATTGGGATATTCAAAGTGATACGTTTAATTAATGACGGCTTGTGGTTATATGTATTGTGGAAGGAATGGTTGATGGATCAAAAGTTAGAGTTAATGGTTAGGAGTCAGAAGTGAGATTAAGGAAGAAGATGTTGGTTTGTAATTTTTTCTTACATTCCAACATCACAATGTGATGAATTTTCTATGATCCAGTTTCATTACTTTGCTTTCACAAACTTGACGTGTTTGAGATTGAAAATTTATTGAAATTTAATGTAGGGTAGACTCTACGTAGATTGTTAAAATCTGATTCATTGTATGTGTTTCTGATCCACAAACTCAGTCAAAATATTTCTACTAATAAACCTATGATTATGTGATGTGTTGAAAAAGATTCGTGTGCTGCAAATGTTATGTAAATCAAAAGTGTTAATGTGCAGCCAAGAATGTCATGTGCTGAATTATTATTTTTAAATGTTACGTAAGTAACATGTGCAGCAAAAAAATTATGTATAGTAAAAAAAAATTATGTGCAGGAAAAAAAATAATTGAAGAGCCTGCATTATCCTTTTATAATAATAATAATAACAATAATAATAATAATAATAATAATATAAAAGGAAGAAAAGAGGAGGATTAAAAATTAAAAAAAAGGATCGAAAGTTAAAAAAAATGAGCAGGGTGTTTAAAACGGGTATGGAGTACATCTTTGTGTAATTTATAAGAGATGGAGGGTGTATTCTAAGTCATTAAAAATGAGGGTTGAATAAATCTAAAATATTAAAAAGGACATTAACATTGTAAGAGAACTTTTTTTATTTTTCAACAACAGTTGTACTCCCACTTCTCATTTATTGAAATTTCAATTTCTTTTTTACCCATAAACCCTAGTTATCCCCTGCCACACTTCCCCCTTATAAACTCCACCCTTATAAACTCTACTGCTCGGCCGCCACCCCTTCACATTCATTTATTGTAAGCTGTAAGTTTCTTTCTCTTGTTTTCTTTGTTTGTTTTTTTTTTTTTTGGTATTTTTGGCTATTCTAAGCTCAATTAGAACTAATATTGCAAGACAGTGCATCATTTTATTAGCTCAAGGGAAATGATTTTTTACTTTTTTCCTCTTATTTATTGATGTCATGCTTTTGTGCCTATTTGAGGTGAGATTTCATGGAATCATTGTTTATTGATGTCATGCTTTTGTGGCTAATTGAAGTGAGATTTCATGGAATTCCGATTAGCTATGATTTCAAATTTTTAACTCCAGCCTTAATGCAGAATAAGCTTTTGACGTTTTTAATGTAGAATGGGATAAAAACATACATGTAAAAGGTTTGTGTTATTTTGCGGCTGAAGAATACGTTATTTATTTACCTCTATGAATGTATTTAATCTCACCACTTTCCTTATTCTTAAAATCTTTATATTGGAAATATTATGAATTATTAATCTCTTAAATTCATTGAAGCAAATTAAGGATGATTTTTTCGAGGGTGGTGTATATGGCCTGACGATGTCCTAATAATCTAGCTAAAGTGGTAAAAGAAAAAATCTTACTAATTTATTTTGTGAGATGATCTCGTATTTTTTTAACATTAAATTAAGTTTAATCATTAAATTGAATAATGAAAGGAAGAAAAAAAACTACACTTAGGGCATGATTGGTATGATGAAATGTGATGGGAATGGAATCGTCATTCCTAATTCTATTCTCAATCCTACGATTGGTATATTTTTAGAAATATGAATCTCGATTTCAAAGGATTGTGTATTCCCTTATTTGTGGGAATGGACATTCCTTCCATCCCATGGTATTGCTCATTCCATTCTCGAGTTTCCCAAACACGCACACATACTCCCTCTGTCCCACAATTAGGTATATATTTTTCTATTTTGGTCCGTCCCAAAACAAAGTATACATTTCTTTTTTGGTTGATGTGACCTATACAAAACCATTATTATATTCACATAGCCCTCACACATTACACTAATACAACTACCCACTATATATTAAAATATCATTTCTCTCACTTCACTACACATTAAAATATTATACTTCTTAATATCCGTGCAAAAAGTAAACGTATACCTTGTTCTGGGACGGATGGAGTATATATTACCAATTTTAATATATATATATATATATATATATATTACTATTTTTTTAACAAATAATATTTATTAAAATTATTTGTATTAAATTATTTAATAAAAAATAAAATATTAAATCATATAAAATCTAAAAAAAATTAAATATTTTTATATACTCAAATCGGTAAAAAAATATAATTGAATTAAATTCTTAAATTTTTTAAATATAAATATATATAATTATTTAATATTTATTCAAAATAAAAATTAGTAAATTATATATAAAAAAATTAATATTATTAATTAAATTGAATATATACATGTAATATAAATATAAATATAATTTTTAAACATAGTTTAATATTTTTTTAATATATATAAATTTTTTATTTGTATTTTAAATTTTATTTATAATTTAAAAATATTAATATTTTATTTTATTTTATTTTTAATTTAATATTTTCTATAATTATTAAAAAAATATATATAATCTTCATTAAAATTTTAATTAATTTAATATTTTATATAAATTGAATTTAAATGTAATATTATAAAATACTATTAATGAGATTGAAATTAATTAAGGAATACAAATTCTATTACTTAAGCTATTTCTGAACATACCAATCATGATAAAAATAATTTTTAATTATTTCATTCTCATTATTATTCCATTCATTTATTATTCATTCCATTCCCCTGTTATTTCATTCAAGTCATACCAATCTGGCCGTTAGGGTTGATGAGTATTACACACTACACCCTAGTCATGCGGCTCATGCCCACAAATTAGATTAATATGTCTGATTCTAACATCATATTTACTTTAGTAAATACGATTCTAACTTTGATTTTTTTTACTTGCATTCTCAATTGTTCACTTATTTTCGTGCACTGAAAAGTGTACCCTCAAGTATGAAGGAATCAATTGTAGCTCAACATGTAACTAAGTAAAATATCAAACCCAAATGATAACCGTAACAACAAATTTTGTATTTATAATAAATAAATAAATACAAGAGAATTATAATAATAATCCAAAATGATTATACTTGAAAATTTAGGAAATAATCTCTATCAATCCTCTGATTCTTCTCTCAAACCAATTTGGACTTTGACTTTGACTGGTTGACTGCGCTGACTGTGTGTGTTGAGTCGGATCTTCAGTTGAAACTTGTCCGAACTCGAATTTGGGACCTTATAACGTTAATCTAGAGGCATTGAGCCTTTATTTGGATTGAACGTTCTAGATATGAAAAACACTTGATCTGGGGGGCTTAGCACCTTGATCCCGGGTCGTATACTGTTCTTAGCGCAAAGAACGCTAAAGAACTTAGTGTATGAAGAACGCTTGATTTGGGGGACTTAACACCTTGATCCTGAATCGTATGTCGTTCTTGACTTGAAGATGCTTGAAAATCTTGAGGAGCGTTGCTCATATTTCAATCTCTTTAGAGTGTTAACGTCTTCAGGTTTTTGAATGTGTGTTTGGAATGAATAGAGAAGGGCTCCTTATATAGGTGAAGGATGAGAAACCTTTCATCTATAACTCTCAATTTGATTGGTCCAGGGCTGATTTGACCTAATTCTGCGGGCTTGGACCTTCCACTTGCTTAGACCTTAAGTCAAGCTTATTTGTCTTGGACCTTATTTACTTTGTCTGGGCTTATTTGACTTAAGTCAGTCCTCCTTTAACTTGGGCTTATTTGACTTGAACCAGACCACATTTAAGTTGGGCTTGTTTGACTTGGGTCAGGCCACCTTTGATTTGGGCTTGTTTGATTTGGGTCAGGCCTCATTTAATTTAAGTCCATTTAACTTGTTGGGCTTAAATTAATTATAAATTATTTATTAATTTATTTTAAGAATTAATTTATTTAAATTGTAAAATAAATTAAAATTGATATTAATAAATAAAATCCACGTATCGTCATTTGATTGGACTGTGAATTTTTAATTTCTTACAAATGTCCCCTTGCGATTTGTTCACTGGCATTGTGTCTTGATGTGAAGAAATCGTAAAAAATCCTATTTTTTTTAACATTTAGGCTTTTAAATGTTGCTTAAATAATGTGCAATATAAATTAAACAATTGAAAGACTACTTTATCCAATAAATAAATAAAGTCTTGGCCCAATCCTTTATTTTTTAAGTGACCCAATTTATTTCCTCAAGCCCAAATCCACTTCTTTCCTTCTTCGCTTTAAAATTACAAGATAAAAGAGAATATAGAACATATTTGTTTCTTGTCAACCAAGATAAGAAAATAAGGAACAAATTCATTTCTTGTCCACCAAGCGGTTGCAAATCCACTCAAAATCAATCAGCTTTAATATAGTAAAGAATCTCTTACAATTTTGTAGAGATTGCAATCCCTTACAAATAATTTCCATATTTATTGCTGGGCTCACTAGTATATAATAGTCTTTCATATGTCTATTTTTTCATCAACCTCGTCATTCTTCCTCTTTGGAGGAATTGACGACGAGCCTTGTCCATGCCCCTTCTTCCTTTTCGAAAGAATCAACGGCGAGCGTTGTCCCTTTTAGTGGAATTGACGGGTGTCCCTTTAAATGGAGGCTCTTTTAGTGGAATTGACGGGTGTCCCTTTAAATGGTCGCCCCTTTACAGTTGCCCTTTTTAATGGTTGTCCCCTTACGGTTGTCCCTTTATGGTTGTCCCCTTATGGCTATCCCTTTTAATGGTTGTCCTTTTACGATTGTCCCTTCTAATGGAAATGGAATTGACGGTGGCAATGGCGCAAACAGCCAACCCCGCGGCACATCGCAACTTCGCCAGCTTTGTCATGTACGCTGCCATCGCCGTTCGTCGATCACCGGCGCTGACGTTCCTCATTGCGTCCACGTGTTGAAAAGATGACGCCGTTTATTGGGCTTCGCGATTTATAAGTAAGTTAGAAGCGGTAATGACGGTTTACAACAAGCTGCACCTGGGTACGGGATACTGCAGCTGCGAAGTTTCGGCCACAGCAGCACGACTTCAGCATTCAGACCAACAGGATCGGGCAGTGCCGCCTTAAGGGAGTCGACCGATGGTGGCTCAGCGTGCGGATACGGACCTTAGCTATGGGCAGTAATGGTGGGTGTTCATGTTTCAAACCGTGTTGGCGCAGCTGTTGGTACTGAAAATGGGCAACGTCGTTCACGACATCGGCGGCTAGGGCTGGAAGCCATAAGTCAATCAGCATTGGAGGTCGCAACCAGCGGCCGTCTTCTGCAGAGGTGACGTGTGTGATTTTCGGTGGCAATCATGTGCGACGGCAGCGAAGATGATCCGAAGGCTTCGAAGGTCACGGCTGTTGATGGCAATCGGTGGCTCTTCGACGCTTGGCTTGACGGTGTCGTGGTTCCGGCGGTTGATGGTGATAGCGAGCCAACATGGGAGTGCCCAATTTCCTTCAAATTCCCCTGCCGTTCATGACTTCTCTTTTTTGGAAAGAAAAGGTTTTCACGCCCAATTTCCTTTTTAATTTTGACTTTTTCAATCCTTAGACTACCCTCATTCACAACCCACAACAATTCAATCCAATAATATTATTCATTTCTCTCTTATCCACATATACAACATACAACCCAATCCAATTTCAACTTTTTTATATTCCATTAACAACCCAACTCAACCTACCTTTTTAATAAAATATTCATTTCTCTCTCATCTATATATATATATATATATATATATATATATATATATATATACACACACACACACACACAATAATTATAATTAAATCATTTATTATCATTTTGAGATTTTTTAATAATTATACTCCCTCTATCCGTTTCTAAGGTATCCATTTTACTATTTCTGGCGTCCGCTTCAAATGTATTTACTTCCCCTATTTAGTAAAAAAAATACACAATATGGTCCACCACTTCCTTCTAATACAACTACTCACTTTACATATACTAATAATACTCCTTAATTCACGTGCAAAAAACAAATGGATGCCATAGAACCGGACACGTGCAAAAAGCAAATGGATACCTTAGAAGCGGACGGAGGAAGTATTAAAAAATATTTAATTCCATAATTATAGTAAAAAAAATTTCTTGAAAACACACAAAATAACAATATTAAAATTCCAATAATCATATAAAAATTACATAATTGAGATACAAAAAAAATTAAATGAAATATAAAATCATAAAAATAAAAGGTACAAATCATTACAATCAATTGTCATTACCAATTTTTTGTCATATATGCTCAATCAAGTCATTCTTAAGAGCATTATGAGCTTCTCTATTGCGAAGTTGTGCCTTATTAGTCATATAAATAGACAAGCTTGCAATGCGTATGGTAGAGTATGGCAAATTGTGATCATCTACATCATGTACTCCACTTGTGCTTTTTTGTCGGTTTAGAGGCCTATCCCTAATAAATTCGCTGGGATCATAGTACTTTTGATATGTATGTCGCTCATCCTCTACAATCATATTGTGTATGATGATACAAGCCATCATAATTTTACCCATTTGAAGTTTATCCCAAACAAGAAATGGGCGTCTAAGAAATGCGAAACGAGCTTGTAGAACTCCAAATGCGCGCTCTACATCTTTTCTCACGGCTTCTTGGTGTTGAGTAAACAACTTATGTTTTTGGAGATGTGGAACAGAAATTGACTTAACAAATACAGCCCATGAATGATATATGTCATCAGTAAGATAATATGCTCTATCAAATTCATGGCCATTCACAACATAATTAACTCTTGGTGATCGACCCTCTAACATATCATTAAAAACTGGAGAACGATGGAGTACATTAATATCATTGCATGTACCTGGTGTTCCAAAGAATGCATGTCATACCCATAAGTCATATGATGCAACAGCCTCTAAAATGATTGTTGGCTTCCCACTTCTTCCTGCATATTGTCCAGCCCATGTAGTTGGACAATTTTTCAATTCCCAATGCATGCAATCAATACTGCCTATCATGCTTGGGAATCCACATTGTTCTCCGACGTAGAGTAATCTAGACAAATCTTGTTCATTAGGCCTTCTAAGATACTCATCACCGAAACAAGAAATAACACCATCTATAATTTTTTTTTATGAGAGCTTCCCTTGCCACAGTTGCACTCATTCGCAAGTATTCATCAACAACATCAGTTGATGTACCATACGCCAATACCCTCATAGCTCCAGTACATTTTTATAATGTTAAAATCCCTTGTCTACCTGTGGCATCAAGTCTTTGTTGAAAATATTCATCATTGGAAGCAGCAGCCTCCACTATACTAAAAAATAATAATTTTTGCATGCGAAACCTGCGTAAAAAAACTTCAGAAGAATAGGTTGGTCTATCAACAAAATAGTCATTCATCAAACGCTCTTCACCAAGTTCACGTTCTATATAATATATCGTCGTCTAGCTCTAGGAGTGTAATTTTTCACAATCATATTAGGATTGTTTATCACATCCTCAATCATCTTATCAATTTAATGATTGCTTTCAATAACTAGATTTTTCCATTCATCAAATTCTGGAAAATTGATAAAACCAGAACTTGAATCTAAATCTACAAATGAATTTTTATTGAAAGACATTTTTGCAGTTGACGAAAAAATTGATTTATGCGTAAGTTATAAATAAATACAAGTATATATAGGAAAAGCTCTCTAAAAGAAATTCGTGAATGTGAATGTGAATGACAAAAGCATGTGATAAAGTGAATGACAAAAAATTTATGACAAGCATGTGATAATGTGAATGACAAGCATGTGATAAAGTAAGGAATGGACAAGCATGATAATGCAAATACACGTTAACTTCAATGACAAATAATTACAACAATTGAATGACAAGCATGTGAATAAAGTAAGAAATGGACAATTTAATGACAAAAGTATCATTTGTATGTGATAAGATAAGAAAATTGACAATTGAGAGACAAAAATTGACAACTCAATTACTTAATTAAAATTACATGACATTAACTAGAAGGCTTACAATACATTTAATTAAAATACATTAATTAAAATGTGATACTGAAAGTACATGATAGTAAGATAGATCTACTGACCAAATATAATTGCCATTGATTTGCATTTTATTTCTTCACCTTCTGGTGATAAGTGATCTTTAGCTAGCAAAGCATTCATCATAAGTTCTTTCATCTTCATTTGATTCCTCTGTAACTTCTCTTGTTTCAATTCGAATTTTTCTTTTCCCAAAATTTTCATCACTTCAACTTCATTGTCACTAGTGAGTCTCAATGCATGAATTAGAGCAACAAACTCATTCGTAGCAAAAGATTATGAGGCCTTACTTTTTTCCTTTTTTTCGCCTTATCTCTACCACTAGGACGAGCAATGGTTGAGCATTCACCACTTGGTGTTTCAGGATTTGTAGGAACAGAATACTCCAATTCTTCACTTGTTTTGATTCTTTTGAAACTTCCACCACTTTCGTCATTGTCCTCCTCATTTTCAGGACGGAAACATGTTGAGTCATGATCTAATTTCAACTCTCATTTTGGATGTTTACACTTAACTTCATTAAATACAATTAAATTAGTAAACTTAGTACCACTTGCTTCATAAATGGTATGAGCTTCTTTCTCGATATCTTTCTGGCTCATTCTGCTCCTTTTTCGAGTATGTGCTTCCTTGTAAGCTGCAATCCACTTGTTTGCACTTTCATTGAGTCGTTTGAAGCGACTTTTCAACATATCCACAGTTCTTTCCTTCATATCTTCAGGATTTTCTGCTCGAGTATCATGAAACATCTCATGAATTTGTTTTCATAGTAAAGTAGCCTTTTGATTTTTTCCATGCACTCTATCTTCACTAATGAAACACCAAGATGACATAAGAGCAATATTTTCCTTCACACACCATTTGTTGTTTGGGGGAGGATTTTGTTTGTTGAACATTATTGAATAAATTTTGAGAAATATTTTGTGATGCTTGAACTTGTTCAGAAATTGAAGTTTGATTGAGATTTGGCGAAAATTTGGAGCTTTGATAGTATTGAGAGTTTTGATAACTTCCAAAATTAATAAAATCATTAAAGTTTGAAAATTTTTGTGAGTTTGGATAGAAATTTGGATTGTTTGGATCCATTAGAAATGATAAAAAACTCAAAAGAAAGAAGAAAATATAATTGGAGATGGAGAGAAAAGAGTATTTTCGTTTTGTGGTCTATAACATATCAATATTATACTATATTTATAGAGAAAAAAAATTACGAATTTTGATTTTTTTTAAATAATTTAAATATTAGATATTGAAAATCTAAATTCAATCCTAAAAAGTTAAAAATGACCAATGAACATTTGACAAGTGTCAAATTTTGGATAGAAGGGGATGAGTTGGTCAACAATTGAATGGGATTGTGTCAGAAAGATACGTGCAACCGGTTGTTGATGTCCATTTTATTTTCTAACTTTTTTGTCATCTTGGCGCGTCTTGGAGGTGGGGATCACCAATGAGAGTAGTCTTACCCCAATCTCAAATCCGTTCCATCACTCACGTGATTTCAAATATTTTGGCCAATTAATCCTTTTAATTTTCCTCTTGGGCCAACGTGCTAATTAATTTTTTTTTTATTGGGCTTCAACTTTTCGGCCATTTAATTTTAATTCATGTGTTTTTTTTACATGAATTAATTTGGGCTTCAATTCTTGGGCCATTTAATTTTAATTCATGATTTGGGCTCACACATGAATTATTTTAATTACCCACTTTAGCATCTTGGGCTTCTTTATGGGTTTAATTTATAATTTTTTGGATTTTACTAATTAATTGATCCCATAATTTATTTTGAGTCTTTTAATTAATTAAATCCATGAATTTAAATTAACTCGAACCCATCTTTTGTTAATATTAATCCACTTGCAACATACATGATGTGACAACATGAATCGTCTTCATCAGTTCACCACTTTCATCATTTCACCACTTTTAAACTTTGAGAATAATTCATCACCAAGAGTTTGAACTCCTTTCACCATATCAATAATTTGAATTTCTTCACCCAAATAAGCATTCCACCACCGTCTTCTTCTCGTCAACCTTTACTTCTCAACTCATTCATACTTCAATTTTACTGCTTGCTTCATAGGCTCAATGTGAATGGCCTAACTAAAGTGCTAAGCTGCCTATGTACCTCTTTTGCAGAGGATCAAGTCATAACGTAGTTCAAAGGGACACGATTTAATTTTGATGGTGGGGTGTCGTATACATTTTATACTCATGAGGGTCAGGAGTGACTATTCTTTTACCACTTTAGACAAAGTAGGATATTTAATACTTTAACCACTTAAAACACCTGAGTAGGGTGAATTAATAGTTTAACCACATATAACTACCTTTGGTGGGTGTCATACACAGTTTAAACTTGTGCGGACCAGGAGTTCATCATCCACAGTTATACTCATGCAGACCAGGAGTAACGTGCAATTTAGGCTCGTGCTTCAAGGAGCATTGTACTTGTTTTTATTTTACATGTAGTAGCGTTTCAAGAATTTTCCATTTATAGGGCCAATGTTCACGCCATCTTCTGAGATCAATTTATAGGCAGAAACTTATTTTCAACACGATGAGCGATTACTATAGGACTTCTCACAGCAAGCACTAAGTCACCAACTTGGAAACTTTACTTTCTTGTTGAACATTCTAGAAAGTCGAGATTGGTAACACTCAAGTCGTTGTTGTGCTTCCAACCTCTTCTCATCTAGCGCTTCCAACTCTTGAAGACGTAAATTTTCATTTTCTTCTTCGGTGAGGCCTTCTTGTATGGCCATTCTCAAAGAGGGAATTTGTTTTTCAAGAGGTACCACAGCTTCAACACCATACACCAAAGAATACGGAGTGGCCTGAGTAGGTGTTCTATAAGTGATGCGGTACGCCCATAAAGCTTCATTGATTCTTTCATGCCAATCTCTTTCTGATTTGGACACCACTTTCTTTAGCAGGCCGCATAATGTTTTATTAAAAGCTTCGGCAACCATTAGCAACTGCATTATACATTGATGACTTCCTTTGCTTGAAGTCAACTTCTCACACAACTTATCAATCCAACTATTGCTGAACGACTTTCCATTATCAGTGATGATATAGCGAGGGACACCATATCTATAAATGATATTGATCCGAATGAAATCAGCATAATTTTCTTTCTTCACTTCTCTCAGAGGCACAGCTTTCGCCCACTTTGAAAAGTAATCGGTTGCAGCAAGAATGTAGAGATGACCACCAGAAGACTTTGAAAGCGGCCCCACCACATCTAAACCCCAAGCATCAAAAGGCCATGAAGTGACTGTCGGATGCAAAGGCTCAGGAGGTTGATGAACCAGATTTCCATGAAACTGGCAAGCTTGACATCTTTGTGCATAATCTATGCAATCTTTCACCATTGTCGTCCAATAGTAGCCCATTATTTTTATCCTGAAATGTAACTTTGGCTCAGATTGATGAGCACCGCAAATTCTGGAGTGAGCCTCCTCCATTGCTTGAATAACTTCTTCCTTACCCAGGCATCTCAAGAAGATTCCATCAAATGATCTCCTATAAAGTGTACCTTTGAAATAGATGAAACGATGTACACAACGCCGGATATCAACCCTTTGGCATGGATCGCTTGGCAATTTATCATACTTCAAATAGATCACAAGTGGTTGGCGCCAATCCTCTTCTTCAATTTTGAAGACTTCGACCACATGATTTTCAACCTCTTCATAATCATCATCTTCGAAGATTGGTGGTACAACCCAACTTCTACACATTGGTATTTGAATGTGCACCTCTAGCATAGCTATAATTGATGCTAGCTTAGCGACGACATCAGCTTGCTTATTCTTTCTTCTAGATAGATGCTTGATATCAACATCACCAAGCCAATCCATCAACTATTGAGCATACTTATGGTATGAGAGTAACTTAGGCTTCTTCGCTTCATACACTCCAAGGAGTTGATTTATCACCAATAGCGAATCATCATACACCCTAAGGTGTAATTGTTTTATGTCAGCGGTCATCTCTAAACCAAGTATGAGTGATTGATACTCAACCACATTGTTAGAGCAATTTTTCCGTTAAGGAAAATGAGAAGGGTAGGACTTCACCACTGGATATCACAAACATAATTCTGGTACCGGCTCCTTCTCTGAGTGACGCTCCATTGAAATACATCTTCCAAGAAGAAGCAATCTCAATAGCGAAAGCATCTTCATTGGGCAATTCATCAGATAGTTCCCATTCAGCAGACATTGGATGATCAGCTAGAAAATCTGCCAACACTTGTCCTTTTATGGCCTTTTGAGGGGCGTACCCAATCTCGAACTATTGAAGTTGGAGATACCATCTTGCAAGCTGATCAAAAAGTACTGGCTTTGGCATGACAAACTTTAGTGGGTTGGCTTTCGAAACCAAACAGACTGTATGAGCTTGAAAGTAATGCTTTAACTTTTAAATCACGAAGATAAGGGATAAGCAGATCTTCTCAATCGGTGAATATTTCAACTCATTTGGAGTCATGGTTCTACTTAGATAATATAGAGCTCTCTCTTTGCCGTCATTATTTTCTTGTGCAAGCAAAGCTCTAACAAAACGCTCTTGGGCAGCTAAATAGAGGATTAATGGGCGTCCCAGTATTGGAGCACCTAATACTGGCGTCTTCATCAAGTATTCTTTAATTCTATTAAAAGCATTATTGCAAGCTTTATCCATTCGAATGTGATGCCTTTCTTCATGGGATGACTAAATGGTTGGCATCGGCCAGCCAAGTTTGATAAGAACCTTCTCAAGTATGCCAACTTTCCTTGCAAACTCTTGAGCTCATGTATATTTCGTGACATGCATCTTCATGATTGCATCAATCTTTGCTTTCACAATCTCGATTCCTCGACGGCAAACAATAAATCCAAGAAATTTCCCGGATGAAATTCTAAATGCACATTTGAGTTGATTCATCTTGAGTTGATGTTCTCTTAACTGCTCAAACACCCGTCTTAGATCATGGAGATGATCTTTCTTTTCCTTTGATTTTACCACAATATTATCGACATAACATTCGACCATCTTGTGGAGCATGTCATCAAATATCTTTTTGCATGGCTCATTGATAATTGGCACCAGTATTCTTCAAACTAAATGGCATGACATTGTAACAATATATTCCTTTCGGAGTGCGAAAGGCTGTCTTCTCTTGATCCTCAGGAGTCAGACCAATTTGATTGTAGCCAGATGATCCATCCATAAATGAAAGGAGCTCATGCCCCGTTGTTGCATCGATCATGAGTTCAAAAATTGGCAGTGGAAAGTCATCTTTCGAACATTCCATGTTCAAATCTTGAAATTAACACATACTCTGATTTGCCTATTTTTCTTTCTCATCGGCACGATGTTAGAAATCTATGTAGGATATTTGACTTCTCGGATCTTGCCTGTTTTAAGAAGCTTATTAACCTCGTCCTCAATCAAAGGAATCAACTCTAATCAAAATCGACGCTACATTTGTTTTACTGGTCGAGTTCCCTTTTAATGGACAAATGGTGCACTGCGATTTTCGGTTCCAAACCAGGCATTTCTTTATGTGACCATACAAAGACGTCTCTGAATTCTCGTAAAATGCTAATATACTTTTCTTCTTCCTCAACATTTAGCAGAACACTTATGTAGGTAGGACATGGATCATTTTCATCACCTAAGTTGATTTTGTTCAACTCATCAATAGTGGCTTTCACTCCTTCTTCAAATTGTGGAGGGGTATCTTCAGCATCTACCTCCTCCATGTGAGAATATTCAAGAGCAGTGATATGGTTGGTAGAAGCTACACTTTCTCTATCACCATCACTATTATCTTTAGTAAAAATGATTGTTTGGATCTTAGCTTTCAACACTCTTCCACATGAGACAACCAAGATATTTCGCCGCTTCATGCAAGAATGAATTCGACTTCGAAGTTTTTGGAAGCTAGGAAACTTGACCTTATTTTGCCTCCCATACTTGCTCCTTTCACAAGGTCCAAGTCTTTTGAAGACACTCCCAAGCCTTTCGAAAACAAAGATTTTCTTGATTTTCCTACCACTTTTATCAAATATATCATCCGTGGATGAAGCATCCCCCTCTGTGATATAATTTATACTTGCTCTTCTAATTGCAATGCGGACTGGCTTTTGAGGAACACATCTCAAACCTGGCTTAGCATTCTTGAAAGTAGGGCCATTATTTTTCAACATTTTTTTAGTAGCGTTATGCTCATATTCCAATCGATTAATGGTCACTTGATGCAACTTACCCATCATCAGCTTTTCTTTTGGTTCATAACCGGCCTTTATGAGGAGTTTATAAGCTTGTGGACTAACGACTTGGCTATTTCGGCTTCAAATACTTTACCGTGTTCGGTCTTTGCTCCTTCAACAGGACGTGTGAATCCTTTGAGTGGTAGAGAAGAAGGTTTATTTTCATCTATTTTTGTCAGAGGTAATGTCAACTCTTCCGAGGTCTCAAGCTTCTTTGTACTATTCTTGAGAATGAGAGATGATGTGCAACCCTTATGTTTTATTTGTTTAATGCCCCCATCATCTTGCACTGTGGCTTCTTCACTCTTCACTTCCTTTGTACTCTTAAAGAAATATTTAGCATCTGCAAATTAATCTTCACCTTCAGTAAACGGCTTGTCATCACCGAATACCCTTTTCACTCTATTGCCTTCACTATCCTTGAAGCACTGGTGTAATGTAGAAGGAATCATACCATTCTCATGTAGTCATGAGCGCCCCAAAAGCATGTTGTATGAAGTTTTTGCATCAATAATCTGGAAGAGGATTGTTGATTTCATCTCATCAATTAGCAAATCAAGAACTATTGTGCCGAGAGTTCTTTTCCTCTCATGGTTGAACCCTTGAATCATCAATCGGCTATGATTGAGTTCATCCACTGGTATTTCTAGCTTTTTCAACATTCTCAAGGACAGAATATTCACTACCAAACCTCCATCAACAAGTATGCGATTCACTCGCATACCTTTAGTATAACCAGTCACAAATAGTGGTTGATTGCGAATCCAACAACACATCTTCATCCGTGAAGGTCACCTTCATGGAGTAAGCTTTACCCTTAGTTTCAGATTGTTCGCTTTCATTGTCCTCCTCGTTCACGACATGACACGAGCCTTCATCATGACTTTCTTTTACAGAAGTGAAGTTTGTGGCTGCCTCATCTTCTAACACGATTTTTCTTTCCTTAGCCAGCTGCATGATCTTTTCCTTTAGGATGAAACAATCATGAATTGGATGACCCACCAACCTATGATACTTGCAGTATTTTAGGTCATTAATTCGGTCGGCTTCCTCTGGACGTTTCATCTCAGGAAGGTCAAGAAGTTTATTTTTTATCAAATCATCGATATACCAGAAATATCTGAGTTCAAAAATGAATACTCTTTTTCTTTCATCTCTTTCAAAGTTAATCTTCTTTTCCCCAATCTTGGGCAACTTGTTTACCTTTTTCTTTCTTATCATCTCTATTCTTTTGAATTTTGACCGTCATAATATTTGTGGCCATTGATTATTTGTTGGAGTTTTTAGCATAGGGTTTGCCCCCTTTTTTGAAATCTTGTTTATCTTTGGACTTATAGAAATCTGGCATTGGTGAATGTTTGATTCCACTGGCAGCCATGCTTAATTCCATGTCATGTGCCTTAGTAGCCACCTCTTTGAAAGTTTTAGGCTGAATTCCTTGGAGTATATAAAGAAGATTAATTCCATTCCATCCCTTGGATACACATCTCAATAGCGGACTCTTCAGATAATCGGTCCTTGCAGTTTAAACTCAAATTCCTCCATCGATTGATATAACTAATCACAGGCTCTTTCTTCAATAGAAGAGTATTAGTTAGATCAGTCATGCTAACGTTTCCGTTTCTCCTCGTACTATAGAAACGGTTAAGGAACTCATGCTCCATTTGTGCCCAACTATCAATGGATTCAGCTTACAAGTCAATATACCAATCAAAGGCATTTTCTTTGAGAGAGTGAACGAACTGCCTCACTATATGGCCTCCATGAGTACCAACGTCATTGCACGTCTTAATGAAGTGTGCTATATGCTGCATCGGTTTTTCTTGCCATCAAATTGTTGGAACTTGGGAGGTTGGTGCTAGCTGACAACTTTAAGTTGTCCACTCTTTTCGTGAATGACTTGACATAAATGATGGTGGGCTTGGAATTCTCTTCAAACCTTTCTTTTATTGTTCTAAGTATAATATCCTTCAATTGATTGACTTGTAGGATTCCATCAGCTGAAAGCTGCAATGCTCCTTGAGTTTGCTCATTTTCAATAGTTTGGTGTCTTGTGAACTCTTCCACCTCACTATCGTCCACAATTTCTTTTCCGTTTGCACGGTTAGTCTCCGTGATGTCCTTTCCTTTTATCAGTTTGGAGATCTTTGAATCTTGAGTTTCTACGTGTTTTGTGAGCCCTTCAATAGCTTTTATTATGCTTGCTAATTTTTCCTCAGCAGTTGTAGTGTTCGTTGTCATCACTAGAGCAGCAATTGAGCCAGATGATGAGCTTGAAGATGAGCGTGAGCATGCGGAATCTTCATCATTATCTTCTTTAAGAGGTAGTTGTTTTGTCGAAGCCTCCTCAACCAAACGGTTGGATCCAGATGAGGCTTCCGGCCGAGCTTTTTGTGACATTCTCCTCGTAACAACAACAACATATTCATTCAATGACTCTGAGAGCTTAGAAGCAGCATTCTTTCCCACAGTGATCTTGATAAGAGTCATTTTGTACTTTCGAGCTTGTAGATAGAAGAGATGAGAGGTAGAGATGGTCCCACTGGCGTGCCAAAATTTGTAACAACAAATTTTATATTTATAATAAATAAATACAAGAGAATTACAATAATAATCCAAAATGATTAAACTTGAAAATTTATGAAACAATCTCTATCAATCCTCTGATTCTTCTCTCGAACCAATTTGGCCTTTGACTTTGACTGATTGACTGCGCTGACTGTGTGTGTTGAGTAGGATCTTCAGTTGATGCTTGTCCGAACTCGAATTTGGGACCTTATAACATTAATCAAGAGTCATTGAGCCTTTATTTGGATTGAACATTCTAGATGTGAAAAACACTTGATCTGGGGGGCTTAGCACCTTGATCCCGGGTCGTATGCTGTTCTTAACGCGAAGAACGCTGAAGAATTTAGTGTATGAAGAATGCTTGATTTGGGGGCTTAGCACCTTGATCCTGAATCGTATGTCATTCTTGACTTGAAGATGCTTGAAGATCTTGAGGAACGTTGCTTGTGTTTCAATCTCTTCAGAGCGTTAGCGTCTTCAGGTTTTTGCTCTGTGTCTGGAATGAATGGAGAAAGACTCCTTATATAGGTGAAGGATGAGAAACCTTCCATTTATAACTCGCAATTTGATTGGTCCAGGGCTGATTTGACCTAATTCTGCGGGCTTGGACCTTCCACTTGCTTAGACCTTAAGTCAGGCTTATTTGTCTTGGGCCTGATTTAATTTGTCTGGACTTATTTAACTTAAGTCAGACCTCCTTTGACTTGGGCTTATTTGACTAGAACCAGACCACATTTAAGTTGGACTTATTTGACTTGGGTCAGGCCATCTTTGATTTGGGCTTGTTTGACTTGTGTCATGCCTCATTTAATTTAAGTCCATTTAACTTATTAGGCTTAAATTAATTATCAATTATTTATTAATTTATTTTAAGAATTAATTTATTTAAATTCTAAATTAAATTAAATTGATATTTAATCAATAAAATCCACGTGTCACCATTTGATTGGATTTAAATTTTTAATTGCTTACAATAACGATTACTAATTCTATTACTACTAAAAACTAATTAAGACATGAGTTTTTCTTAATTTTGGGAATTAATTTATTAGACTAATGTTTGCAGAAAAATAAATACATAAAATAAGATAAAATAAAATATGCAAGTGGAAAATAACACGAGTGTTTCAAGAGAGAAGACAAGATATATCTAGCAAATTCAGTCAAATCAAATACCTAGATAATTGGTCAAAATTTCTGCAGAAACTATGGTAGCAATCACTTAAATATGCTAAGCAGCAAGTGGGGTCAATACCACTTAACACGTAAATCTAGTTCAGAACCTCAAATGTAGAAGAATAATTCATACTCCGTACCTAGGTATTTACGATGTTTATATTTTCCCAAGACATATACTTATATCCTAATATACACTCCCTTTATAGGTACTTAAAAACAAAAATTCAATTACCCATCTAATCATCTAAGAAACCTAATAGACCAGTAAATAATAGATGCATTAGATATTCAATATTAATTATTCTAATGAATAAAGATTATATGTTAAATCTCCTCTACTCATAACAGATTAACAAATATGATTCCCTCGTGATACAAGTAATAATTATAAACATACATAAGATAATGACATATACTATATGACTAAGGACAGATCAACAAAGAAGAAATATATTAGTCTAAAAATCAAAGCATCAATAAGAGATAAATTCTAAAAAAATTCATAACCTAATTTAAATCATCAATCTAACATGATTTAAACCTTCAAAACTCCTTTAACTAAAAAAAAAGTAATCATCCATGGTGTTACAAGCCATGGTTATATATGAAAACTTACTTATAGGTCTATAACTCAGAGAGAAAAGAAAGAATAAGAAGAACCATATATATGGCGCGATTCTTTGATCTCTCCTTTAGCATTTTAAATCTTCTCCATTCTCCTTCTCAAGTAATAAATGCTGATGAATTCTCCAGGTGTGGAACGGGTGGATAGGGTTATGGATGTTGATTTTGGAATTGTGGCAGGTGATGGATGTGATAGGTGTAATACCCAAGAATTTTTCCTATTTATGTGATACTCCCTCTGTCCCATAATAACTGTCTTACTTTTCGTTTTCGTCCGTTCCACAATAACTGTCACACCCCAAAATGAAAATTTCACATTAATCAACAACATCAAAAGTTATCTTAATTTTAAAAATACCACTCCCACTTAACACACATAACATACTTTATAATTTATTTATTACCTAAAAATACCACAATACCCCTAAAATGTCAATAAAGTTGGTCAAAAAGCGACTTTTCTTAAACGTGTCTACAGTAACTACGATAATAATTATGGGACGGAGGGAATAATATAATTTGTATTTACACATTTTTATAATTATGTGGTAATTATTTTCTACATTTTATTTGTCTCTGAATTTTTATTTGACACATTATGATAATAATGGTGACAATTTGTGAATATATATAAGTGAATAAATATTTACTTGCATTGGTTTGGATATATAACTAAATTGTCTCGTGTGTATAAATACATTATTTCTTAATTAATAAGTATCACATGTGTTATTATAATAATAATAGTGGTAAAAAAATATATACTTATGTGTATTAACTTGTAAATGTATTATATTTTAGCTGTTAAGTATTGCACATATATTTGTAATAGATAATAATAATATATCTATTAACTATAAATAGTACTTACTATTAATAGTAAGTAAGATATAGGAAGTAAATTGGAGGCGGTGAAAACCGACTAACTCCAACTTTTATATATACTCAATTACCCATTTTGGTTGATTAACATATCATAGAGGGTTTGTGAAGGAAAAAAAGGAAAGAGAGAGAGAGAGGAGGGGGGAAGGAAAAGAGAGAGAAAGAAAGGGAAGGAAGGGAGGACGTGCCGGAATGGGAGATTGAAGATTAGTTACAGTCTTTACGAGGTTTATAGTATACTATTTGGAGTTCAGGTAAGTAGAAGTCCAACTACAATGCATAAACATGTTGTGTGTGAATTATTTGTGATTAGTTAAATAACGTCATCAATTATATGTGATTAATTTGTTATACAAGTTGTGGATTTATGTGATTTAAGGAAAGTAGGTATTCATATGCAACTAAATATTATTTTGTAAGTTATTTGTGATAAATTTGTGAAACAAGTTGCAGATCTATGTGGTTTGAGATAATATCATTGTCCTATATATATCCGTGTGATCGGAAACTGTTGAATATAGATCTGTGTTATTTGAGAAGATATCATTTATAAGGATCTGTATAATCCGAGGTGAAGTTATTATTCTAAAAATGGATCTGTGTGAAGTTGTTATTCTAGAAGTGGATCTGTGTGATTCAAAATTCATTCGTTGTTTTATCTAATATTGATATTGATGTCGTAAATAATTTATGATGTGTATTTAATTGGCTTTGTTGCATACCATGCATAATCATGAAAAGTATTTTTCCTAAAATTAATAAGATACTAATGGTGTGTGCGGCCACTATATATGCATTGAGTGATGGAGGGGCGACCTAGGAAGGAGCGACCTGAGGAAACCCAGAGTAGACTACCTAGAGTGGGCCACCATCTTGAATTATTATGAGAGAAAGTGTGGTGTTCAGTAAGGGGACTTCCAAGCAGCAAGGGGTCAGTTGGTGATGGACCCTAGCGGGCTGTCATGAAAGGTGGATCCTCGGACTGCACCAGTGGGACTCTGTGGTGGGAGATGATTCTTGGTGGCGAGACAAGTGACGAGCGACAGGAAGCTTATTAGGTCACGAGATGATAGTCCTCAGAGTAGTTCCATATTTATATTTGAAATTGAAAATTGAGTGATAAGATTATTTCCGGTGCATATCATAAGTGTCGTGGGGATCCCGCAACGTGAATGATTTTCATAATAAAATAGACCAACTAGAAAAACTAGGAAAAGACGATGGCCTTGAGAAATGCATTTTCATGCACTGTCATGCATGGTTCATGCATGATTTCTACGTACTGAGATTTTATCTCACTAGTTTATGCATTGTAGGTAAAATGCATTAAGACGCTGGTGGTTGGGGTTCCTTAAAATCCTGAGAGTTATATACATGGATGACGACCTGTTGGGTGATATAATGTGCTGCTTTGTGATCAGTCTCAAAATTATATAAAAAAAGAATTAAATGAAATAAAATGAAAAGAATATTTATTACTCCCTCCGTCCTATAATACTTTTCTCACCTTCCTCATTTGTTTGTCCCACAAAACCTTTCACACCCCAAAAAAGAAAATATCACTTTGTCCAATAACCTCAAAAGTTACTTTAATTTCAAATTTGTCACTCATTTTTCACACACATATCAATACTTTATATTTTTTTATTACCTAAAAATACTACAATACCCTCCAAAGTCAATAAAGTTGATCAAAAAGTGCAACTTTTTTTAAACAACGTGGAACAGTAAACGTGAAAAGTTTTTCGGGACGGAGGGAGTATTATTTACTGGTGAGAAAAATGGGATCGTGACAATAGAGTTAAGTCTAAAATTTTCAAGTATTCCTTTTAAAGTTGAGGACTAATAGAACTCGGACTTCGTCTCAAAGTGGATTTTTTAACATCAAAACATGAACGGGTTGAAAAAATGAAGAAAATTGTGCCTGGACATAACACGGCACGAGTTGTGCCGACCATGAGCTTACGGAATCCTTCGGCATGGGACATAGCATGGATACAGGCTGTCTCAACAACTGGGCGGAACGAGCTGGTGACTCTCGGTAGACGTGTCGAATTTTCTTGGCAACACTCGGCCCTCGTGCCCGCAAGCTGTGCGGCACAAATGCACCGACTAAGCGGCACAATTCTCTTCTTGTGCTACCAAGAGTTGTGCCAACTGTGATTCTTCTCGATTTTAATCCCAACTTTTGATTTTACTCTTTTTTATTATCATTTTTCATCTAAAAATACGAAAATAGCACCTCACATGCATCTTTAGCTCATATACAATATAAACATTTTACTCAAATACTAACATAAATTCTACTTAACGATGCTAAATCGAATCCTAAATTATGCAGATTTTCACACTCATCATCAATTTTGATTTTTTTTATTCTAGTAATATTTGTTTGATTTCGATCATTTTGTCCAAGTAAAATTAGAAAAAAAAAATTAAAATTTGACAAAAAAAAAAAAAAAAAAAATGAAAATCAGATAAAAAGAAACAAAAGTAGAACCGAAAAAAACATTGAAATAATAATTGAGTGGAATCAGCCATATTTAAGTGAAATAAAGTGATAATATCTCTTTATAAATTTTATGAATCTCTTACAACAGGAGCAATTGTTTGTTGGAGTACACACTCCCTCACACTCACTTGTTACTCTCGCACTCACGGCTAACTCTCTCTCATCACTCTTCTTTGCGTTCCTTTCAAAGCACAACACCCTCACTCTCCCTTCAGATCTTTCCGGCGCGCACTACTCTCTTTCTTCCACCCTCTTAAAACCTAATTCCAACTCCCTCAGATCCACATTCTACTAAATCCATGCCTTCATTTCTGCATCTCTATCCTGCTGCCGTCTAGCAAATGGCCAACTCCGACCCCACCAAGAACCCCCGCTCCGCTCCATGGCAACCCGACCCGGAATCCGCCGCAATGCCGCCCTCTTCCTGGGCTAAGAGAACTGGCTTCCGCCCCAAGTTCTCCGGCGAGACCAATGCCACCAATTCCGGCCAAATTACTACTACGCCGCCTGCCCCGCCGAGAAACCCGAGAGAGCCCAATACTAACTTGGACATTGAGGCCGGCCGGCCGGCGCCTAATGGCGAGGCTGTGAGGGATAAGGAGAAGGAGAAAGATAAGGAGCACACAACGGCGGCGAGGAAGCGGAGGGACTCTGATGGGGGCAAGAATTCAGGGCAGAATGGGCATCCAGCTGTCGGGGAGGGAAGTCGCAGAGCGGCGAGGAACGAGGAGGGTGCCCCTGCCCCAGTGGATGTGCTGCCGCAAACGGTGGTAGAGGATGATGATTTTTTTGGGAGGCATTCACATATGAAGTACGAGCTTAGAGATACTCCTGGACTAGGTGAGTCTCATTTTTCAACACTAATTTTGCTGCTAATATATTTAAGCTATTGATTTAATGATGCTATTCCAAGTATGGGACCCTGCAGTTTTTTTTTTTTTTTTTTGTGTTTAACGTTCAAGTTATAATGCTAAGATGAGTTGAATCGCAGTTATCATCTCAACATGTTACCATTATGTAATTCAGGGATGATTTTTTAATTTGTAGAACGGATGTAGACCTTAATTCTGTGAAGCCTTGTATTATTTAATCCTTATGTACAGTTGATGATTTTGATTATAGGGTTTTGAGTTCTGTTCAAGTGACAGCTTTGTTCTTTTTTGATTTTCAGTTCCAATTGGTCTATATGGTTTTCAACATTTTCTTTCCATTTTGGGTTCACTGATATTAATACCGCTCGTGATTGTTCCAGCAATGGGTGGCACCTATGTGAGCACTTGTAATTTATTTATTTTATTTATTTTATTTATTTTCATGTTTTCCTTCTTCTACTAAGTTCTTTAGATTATAAATTGAACTGATGAAGTGATATTGTAGGAAGACACAGCAAATGTGGTTTCTACTGTGCTATTCATTTCAGGATTGACTACACTTTTGCACACATCTTTTGGGTCAAGGTTGCCATTGATACAGGGGCCTTCATTTGTTTATCTTGCCCCTGCCCTGGCAATTATCAACTCTCCTGAATTTTTGCGCCTGAATGGAAATGTATGTACTAAGCCTTCACTTGGTTTAATAGCTTCTTTTCTTTTTGGGAGGGGTGGAGGCCGGGTTTGGTTGGGGAGGGGATGGGGATAATAATACGGGAAAGATACAATGGTAGTAACTCTTGCAAAATTATACTTTATGCAGGTCGGAATAGCTTGATGACAAGTTTTAAAATTTGTTTTAGGTGTTGGTGGTGGTAGTAGTTGTAGACATCTTTTACACTTCTATTCATGCGTACAATATCTAAAACGAAGTAAAAAAAACATTGCTTAGAATGAAAAACCGACTGTGTGCCAAAATGATAACCAGGCTAGCTCTTACTTATCCAGTTAATGGTAATGTTGCATGGTACTAGGTGAATTTTCCAGGATAAAAGTATATTAAATCATTTTTCTTTAATTATAATTTAAACATGTAAAGTGCTAAAAATATGCCATTGTGATAATGCATTTTACAATTGTAATGACATAGGCATAATTTCTTAACTGAAAATGTTGTTTGTAATCACAGAACTTCAAGCATATAATGAAAGAACTACAGGGGGCTATAATTATTGGTTCAGCTTTTCAAGCCTTCTTGGGATACAGTGGTTTGATGACAATAATTGTAAGGTACAAGAAGAAATTATCATGAACTTTAATCGATTTACTTCACATTTTCTTTGTAATTGCTTTTTTGATGATAAAACCATTGTTACGACACATTGTTGTATTCATATATTTTGTAGTGTAAATACTCTATGGATAAAGTTTTATAACTAGAAGGAACTGAGTGTGAGATGGGTAAAAAACACAATTGACATGATAGAGAACAATTGATATCTAGTCTGAACAAGCATTCATCATGGGACTCCAAGTATTGCGCCTCTTTTAGACTGAGGCTGGCTCTGTTTCGGAGGTGCGTGCCTCCCACGCATCCAGCCTAGCTATCTTCCAAACACGTCTTTTGAACTATGTTTTGTCTTTGTTATTAGGTGTGTGGAAAACTTTCTGTAGGAATTGTTTCTTGTTTATCTCAAAGATTAAGGGGTACTCTATTTAAGTATTGATAAGGCTATACAGATAAGCTATTAAATCACCAAAATCTATACCATATACGCACATAATTTCTAACTCTCCCCCTCAAGTTGGAGCTTAGGTATTAATCATCCAAACTTGTTACAAAAATAATAAAACCAAACCCGATTAAGCGATTGTGTGAGGATATCTCCTAATTGGTCTTTAGTCTACATGTTCCTGTTGAAATCAGTCCACGCTATATTTTCTTATGAACAAAGTGACAATCAATTTCAATGTTTTGGTTCATTCTTGGAAGACCGTTTTAGAAGCAATCTGAAGGGCAGCTTGATTATCACACCACAGTTTGGCCAGTATTAAGACCTTCAACCCCACTGCATTCATGAACTCATTGTACCCAAACTATCTCTCACACAGATTTAGCCATAACTCTATATTCAGATTTTGCACTTGAGCCTAAAACCACTTTTTGTTTATTTCTTTGCCAAGAACTCAAGTTTCCTAAATGGAAAACACAATATACTGAAGTAGTTCTATGACATTCCTTTGACCCTGCCCAATTAGCATCGGGGAAACATTCAATCTTACATCACCATGATCTCTATAGACAATTCCACACTCGGAAATTCCCGTCAAATAAGACACAATTTGCTCTACTGATTTCCAGTGATCAAAAGTTGGTGATGACATATACTGACTCGCTACACTTATAGCATAAGCAATATTTGGGTTTACCCTGAGATAATTCAACTTTCCAACCACCCTTCCATATCTTCTAGGATGATCGAATAACACACCAGCTTTTGTAAGCTGTAAATTGGGAACCATTGGTGAGCTACACGACTTAGCTCCCAACTTGCTAGTTTCTTTAAGTAAATCAAGCACATAGTTTCTTTGAGATAAGAAATTTCCCTTACTCCTGCTCACTTTAACACTAATATAATATCTAAGTGTCCTCAAATCCTTGGTAGTAACTGAGTAGAAAAAGAAAGCTTTTAGTGATGCAATCCCTTTCGAATCACTTTACATAATCACAATATCATCCACGTACACAACCATCAAAATAATACCCCCATCAGAATGCATGTAGACAACAAATCGTCAGACTTACTTTGCTTCATACCAAACTTCTTGACAACACTAGTAAATGTGCCAAACCATGTAGAAGGACTTTGTTTAAGACTTACGAAGATAATATATATTATGACTCTCAGCCTGAGCAACAAAGCCCGGCGGTTGCTCCATATAAATGGTATTAACAAGATCACCATGGAGAAGTTTTTGAATAAATTGTGATTAGATTCCCAAAGAGAGAGAAGATTATACACCTAGCGCTCCAAATACATAATTTTTTTTTAGCAATACTTATACGATATGAAACATCGATTTCACATGCAAGTGTAGAAGGAAATATGGGGGTCAACCCTTTACCATCAGCCATGGTTTTGGGTTAAGTTAGGGCCCCCCTAGCTTAGATGCCTAACAATTTAGTCTGACCTGCCAGATCCCGATGGGCTGCAGCTTGCAGGAAGGATACCCGATGGTGGGCCCAGGGGTTGGCACCCCAGATGTGGGCCTTGGCTTGTGGATTGCCACTTGGAATGTGTCGTTCTTGGATGTCCGGTCCGAAGGTAAATGGATTGTTATGATATCCCACATCAGTTCCATAGAAGTGTGAGAGGGCATATAAGTGGGGATCAACCCTTCACCATCAACCATGGTTTCGAAATAATATAGGGCCAAGGTTTAAAATATCGATATCGGTAAAAATATCGGTACCTCAAATTTACGGATATATCGATGGATATATCGAATATCGATATCGGTAAAAATAAAAAAATCACGAACACTTGAAAAAAAAAAGAAAATTAATTATTTAATTTTGCAATATATTTTAGCTAATTTTAATATATAAATTCAATTTAAAATCTCAATAAAACTCATAATATATGATAAACAAATCAATTACAAAATATTTAAATAGTTTAAAGTCATACAATACTTAATAACTAATACCAAAATGATAATTTATGATGCTTAAATGTAAAACATGTGATGCCATATTGATCTAAACAATGTTGGTATCAACTAATTGAATTAGAGAAATTTTGAACATAATTCTGAATGTGCCATTAGTATTGTTAAGTACCAATAAAATACTCCCTCCGTTCCGATCCGATTGAATGTACCAAAATAATTGTATTTTTAATCAGAGTATACAATCATACTGTGTACATGAAAGAAAACTCCTTATTTACTTAGTATTAATAATTTTAACAAAGAGTGATAATAAGTGATAATTAATTAAATAAAATAAAGCAGTCTTAATAATTTCATGCAAGTGTTGCTCTATTTTTTTATTTTTTATTTTTTAAAATTAATCAAATTAATGAAAAAAATTGTATTTAGTTGGTAAAAGTAATATAAAAAATCATTAAAATTTTCTTTAAAATTTGGATAATTTTTCGATATTTTCGATATATCCTCGATACTCGATATATCTCGACATCTGAAAAAATTTGAACTGTGGCAAACCGATATTGATATTGTTACCGATATTTCCCGATATTTTTCGATATATCATCGACATCAGAAAAGATATATCTTTTTCTCCAATATTGATATCGGTACTCTCCAAATACGGATATATCGTGGATATTTCCGGAAATTTTAAACGTTGGATAGGGCCCCCTAGCTTATATGCCTTACAAATACTGCCTGAGCTGGTTTAGCTGAGTAGTTAGGTCTAACTTATAGCGTTAGTTACTTCATCTACAAGACCATGTTTGTTGTTGAGGAAGTTAACTGATCAACAAAATCATATTAATTTTTTCGTTATGTTTAGAAACAATTTGCCTTTCCTCGCTTTGCTTTGGATTGCACTGCTTAAACTGTTTAGCGTTATACTTCCCATAGAATCAAGGTTTTTGTTGGCATTAAGTACTGTTTATTAATGCAGCTTAAATAGTTGAACTGTAATGTTGAAGGCAGTTGGAGTTAAAATGATGAATCCGGACATATAATCTACGAACCTTGAATATCACCTTGATCCTTATTAGGTTTCTGTGTGGTTAAAGTTGTCATTTTTGTGAATACTTGATTCTGATGTCGAATTAAATTATGAAGATAAAGAACTCTAAATTTATGTTTGGTTTGAGCTTAGCTTGAATTTGTTGTTGGCCTTGTACATTGTAAACCATGAATAGTAAAAAAGTGATTTGTTTTACCAATTATGTGTGGTCCATAGAGTTATGGTTGCAACTTGGGTAGAATTTGACAAGTAAATGATGGTGTGAGTGTTATAGGGTAAAAAGTCATGTGATAATGATTGATTGATTGAGTATGAGAGAGAAGATTAAAAGTACGAGAGATAGCGTGTATTTGATTTAAAGAAATATAGTTGAAATGAGACGGTAATATGGTTATTATAGAGTAGGATTTTGTGAATATGAAATTCGGCTTTATGACCCGACAAAAACAAATAGATTTTTGGTTTATAATAGGAAACATAGCCTAATTATGAATTTAGCCTAACAAATTATATATTGATGCTGATTGAATAAGAAGAACAAAGTCCTGATTTCTTATTTCCAGCCTGCTCCAGTTCACTCTTTAAGTTTTTCATATTTTAAAATTATAATTAAGTCCAATGAGCTCAACTCCATATTCGTGATGCTTTATGTCACATGTCAATTCATGATATGTTGTTTTTATAATATTTTTTTGTTGAAAAATACAAGTCATGGTAAATCTAGACTATGAAATTTTGATTTAAAGTTCTGTAAAAGTAAATGAAAATGTGTTTTGGCTGTTTGGATTTCAAAATCCGAATTTAAATCCTAGAGAACCCAGACTACAGGATTTTGAAATCCCATATTCAGGACTGCAAAAACAGCAAAACCCAAGACAAAAATAGTTACTTGTGAAGTTGGTGTTGGGTTTTGGCAGGCTTATCTGCTGCCATCCATTATATATTAATGTTATATAGACAATGACATGTTATTAGTGCTGTCAAAATTGAATAATATTCTGGACCTATTAAGGTTTTATCTGAATACCAAGTAGTGCTATACTTGAATATGTCCATGATTATGGTCCCAAATCGGTGGAAAACAATGAGTATAGTGGGAAAATATCCAAGAAACTTTTTTATAGGTTATAGAGGTACCTTTGATGGGCTTATGTTGTATCACTTATTTTCCATGTGAGGTATAAGAATTAGTAATTTTGGCTCTATTTATATTAATCAAATGACAAATCACCTGTCATTCATTTGTTACTCCAGATACATTAATTAATTGCTGCTTTGACCTTATAACTATATCGTTGTTTAATGTTTACTCATGAAGATGAACTAAATATATACATCAAGTTTTTTGAATGAATGCCTTTCTGATGCTTAGTTTATGTTGTACATGAATATCCATCATTCTTATTTTATGAAATCTGCGGATTCCCCTTCTTTTTTGAAAAGTGAGTGTTATGTTCATACCTATGAGCTAACAATAGATTAATATCATGCAAGATTTTAAGGTTATGTCTTATGAATGTTGCTTTCGGTATTTGATGCATCTGCTGATTGGTTTGTTTCAGTTAAAAGATATATTGATCTCTTGTACCATTTTATTGCAAGTTGTTGAAAGGAAATGAAATAATTACTTGATCTTTGAATGAATAATTTCAGTTATTTAGTTCGTGAATTAAAGTAGTTGGATCTAATCACACGCCTTAAGTAGATGGTTTCCCTAAGTGCATAATACCTTTAGTGAACTACACTAGGTTGCAGCTGCAGAATTTCATTTGGATTAAATGTTGCCAAAAGAAATATGCTGCTCATATTTAATGGTCAGTTTTTACAGTTTTGCATTTTCCAGGTATAATGTTTTGAGGTGGCTTTGCCAATTTATATATGCTTCAATGCCGTTTCTTGAATTTTGAATTATATTTGAGTCATCTTAATAGGAAATTCTTAGTTTACTTAAATTAAAAAATTCTTTTTAAATTATACTTCTAATTATAATAGTGGGCTGCACTTGTTTTCACTATTTTGTTTTCATTTACACCCTAAGATTTGGCTTTATTGATTCACTTACTGTTACTCGTGGTAGAACAGAATGGCATAAAACAAAAAATTAACTCGTCTTCAATTTGTTTTCCCTGCTTTTCTCGCCTTTTCAGGTTGATTAATCCAGTAGTTATATCTCCTACTATTGCTGCTGTTGGACTTTCTTTCTACAGCTATGGCTCCCCACGAGTAGGCACCTGTATTGAAATTGGTGTGGTGCAAATATTGTTAGTTGTTATCTTCTCCCTTGTAAGTTGCAGAACGAAATCATGATTTTCTTTATTGAATTAATTTTTCCTATATACATTGTAAGCATCTATATAATGTTTGGACATTGTAAGCATCTGTATAATGTTTGGAATGTTGGCATTTTAATTCGTACAAAGTTTTGAACTGTACTATTTTTATTGTGACTCCTTTCTTCTTTTGCAGTATCTTCGTAAAATATCTGTTTTGGGTCACCGTCCATTTCTAATTTATGCGGTAAGCTTATGTTTGCTTTTCTTTTTTTTGGGTATGTGTGTTATGCTTCTGCTGACAGTTTCTTTCGTATATTTCCAATCTAACTTGCTTGTATACACTTAGGTTCCACTTGGTCTTGCTATTACATGGGCTACAGCATTCCTTTTAACTGAAGCTGGAGTGTACAACTACAAAGGCTGTGATGTAAACGTACCAACCTCAAATTTAATCTCTGATCACTGCAGAAGGCATGTATCAAGGATGAAGAGTTGTCGGATTGATACATCTCATGCATTGAAATCTTCACCATGGTTTAGATTTCCGTATCCGTTGCAATGGGGCACACCTGTTTTTCATTGGAAGACGGCCATTGTAATGTGTGTGGTGTCTATAATTTCATCAGTAGATTCAGTGAGTCAATGCTTGTTACATCTTGTTTTAGATTTCTCTCTACTCTTATACATTGCTCATATAGTATCCTTTCTTTTTTCTGTCGACATCTTTAGAGGCTTTTGCATGTGGATCCCACTTGCTTCAACTGTGTTCAGTTAATATAAAATATGTAAAAATGATATATTACTACGTGTTTCTCCACAAGCTTTACATGCAAAGTCCCACATCTATCTTCCCCTGTTACATAGGAAGCTGTAAAACTTATTTTGGTGCTTTGATTGATCCTAAGGACTAGAAGATGAAGATGAGCACATAATATAGATGGATTTTAATCTGCATTCTGATACACATATCGGATAGAATTTTGCTCGTCCCTATGTGTTCTTATGTTCTACTCAAAGAAATGTTGTTAGATTTGGATTTGCAGTGATTAGGGGCATATTGGGCATGGGGGAGAACTTGATAAGAATATAAGAACTAGAGGCATAGCTTTTTGGGTAATCCCTTTATGAATTCAGCTTCAAATTTGATGTCTGGCATAATTTATCAAAGTCAGAGATGAGAAGCAGGCTTTGTGCATGCATATATGTTCTTTTCAACATGATTTATTCAGTGGACTAAATTCGGTTCAGATTAATTGTTTTATTTTTATTTTTTAATTAGCATTTTATTTTTGTAATTTTTTGTGCTATGTTAAATTTCTATATTTAGGAAGATAGAGTACTGTGGAGGGTTAATAGACTTAGATGATATATGACTCATTATTAAAATATTTTCCCCAATGTATGTTACTGGCATGGAAAGTGTAAAAGTGCAAGAATGTAATTTCATAATTGAAGCATGTTCAGCTGTAAGACTGCAGTTTTATAATATGTCTATTTGTAAATATTTTATCTAAATTTTAAGTAATTTGATTAATGGAAATTCAGAATCAGTGTTATTTCACCATATTTTTAAGTATATGTCACATGTGATTGTAAACTAGAGAGAACATTTTAAGGGGCACTAGGCCAAAATTTACCCTCTAGATTATAATTTTTAGTAGCAGAACACTAAGTAGTGTTTATCTATATCTTTTGAACTATTGCAAATGCTTTATTTGATCGTTGTGATAATTATTCCTAATTTCTAGGTCGGTTCATATCATGCAACAGCGTTGTTGGTGGCATCTAGACCTCCCACGCGTGGTGTTGTAAGTCGTGCAATTGGTCTTGAAGGTGTTTCTAGCATTTTGGCTGGTTTATGGGGAATGGGGACTGGCTCTACAACTTTGACTGAGAATGTTCATACAATTGCTGTTACTAAAGTGGGAAGCCGCAGAGCCATAGAATTGGGTGGATGTGTATTGATTATTTTATCTCTTATAGGTATCTTCTATTTTCAAATTGGATACATCATATTTTTTCACCTCCTCTTTAACTCTGTGCTTTTTTACCTTTATACTACTATTATTGTTATTGTTTTTTATTTTGGCTCCACACTTTAATTAATTCAATGATGCACTCGCTTTTTCTCTTCAGTATTCAACTTGGTTATAACACAGTTTATTGTAATAATACCAAAGCTATTTTGAAATTCATTGATACTTTCAGAGTTTTGTGGCGATTTATCTTTTCTACGTTGCCAGGTAAAGTTGGGGGGTTCATTGCATCGATACCTGAAGTCATGGTTGCAGCTCTCTTATGCTTTATGTGGGCAATGCTTACGGCATTGGGCTTGTCAAATTTACGATATAGTGAGGCAGGGAGTTCAAGAAACATCATCATTGTTGGCCTGTCTTTGTTCTTCTCGCTTTCAATACCAGCTTATTTCCAGCAGTATGGAGTTGCTCCAAACTCTAATTTATCCGTTCCAAGTTACTTCCAGCCATATATTGTGGCTACTCACGGCCCCATCCACACCAAATCCGGTGGGGTAAGTTAGCTGTTTCAATTTATGGTTTTCTTGCTTTCAAATTCATCAGTATTTCTCTATTTATTCTTACTATATGTCTTAACATGGCAGTTAAACTATGTTCTGAATACATTGTTATCACTTCACATGGTAGTCGCATTCCTAGTAGCTCTTGTACTTGATAACACAGTACCCGGTAGTAGACAAGAACGAGGTGTATACGTGTGGTCTGAACCTGAGGTTGCTAGAAGAGAGCCTGCTGTATCTAAGGATTATGAGTTACCTCTGAGAGTCGGAAAACTTTTCAGATGGGTTAAGTGGGTCGGGTTGTAGCACATGATGTCGACATTTTGGTGGTGCTAATACTAAGTTTTGTTGAGCTTATCGGAATGTCTCTTTGGTGTGGGGTTGGGGGGAGTGTCGGATCGAATCATGGTGCTGCTAACATATTGGGATTTGGAAGTACAATGTTGTAGATGAGCTGTGTTTATGTACATTGATTGTTGTATCTTTCCCTTTCATTGTTTCTTCTTTATCGTTTTCTTTTTTCATTCTGGGGGGATTGAAGCACAGTCGTGGAATTGTCTCCGGTGTTGTAATATTGAACATAGTAGAACATGTTTGTATATTTGAATCTAAAATAATATAATAGGAAAGTAAAAAAGTCAAAATTGAATCAATTTTTAATCTACACCATTAATTTTGATTACTAATCATTTTTTAATCTCATCCATTCATTACATTATTCAATTTCATACATTATTATATTTTTTATTAGATTTTGGTCATTAATTTTTTTGTCATAATAATGATATCTTATTTAAAATGATTCCTTATATTTTCATTTTAATTTTTTCTCTTATTTATTTCAATAAAATTTTAATTTATTATTTATGGTACTAACAATTATGTTTATTTTATGATTTATTTTTGTAATTATAATTATAATGTAGTACTAACAATTATAAGTCATTATTAAATTAGTTTATTAGTCATTATTAAATTATTTTATTCATTGATAACAAGTCATTATTAAATTAGTTTATTATTCATTATTAAATTAGTTTATTCATTGATAACAGA
The DNA here is from genome assembly GCA_023678885.1 of Pogostemon cablin. Classification (NCBI taxonomy): domain Eukaryota; kingdom Viridiplantae; phylum Streptophyta; class Magnoliopsida; order Lamiales; family Lamiaceae; genus Pogostemon; species Pogostemon cablin. Next base: position 20,976,267 of record CM042985.1, on the reverse strand, counting down.
TTAAAATCTCCTTTACGAATTTTTTGAAACAATAATATAATTTTAACAATTAATTCATTGTTAAATTATTTTCTTCATTATTAATAATGTTTAATTAATATTATTAAAATTTACTTTATGATTTTTTTGAAACTATAATATAATTTTAACAATTAATTAATTATTAAACTATTTTCTTCATTATTAATAAATTTGAATTAGTCCTAACATCTTAATAATTTTAAATGGGTATGTTTAATCAACAGATATCAATAAATGTGGTTGAAATGAGTATGCGTATCATAATATATTTTTTTAATGAATCGGATACGAACACGAGTAATTTATATTTAAATGGATACGAGTACTTAACAATTAATTCATTATTAAATTATTTTCTTCATTATTAATAAATTTGAATTAATATTATTGGTCCTAACATCTTAATAATTTTAAATGGATATGCGTAATCAACAAGTATTGATAAATGTGATTGAGATATGTATGAGTATCATAATATATATTTTTAATGAAACATGTACAAATATGAGTAATTTATATTTAAATGGATACGAGTACGTTCGGATACCCCTATAGTAAATATACTACCCTTTATCATCCATAACAACTACTACCGATTGTATATTAAAATATTATTTCTCTCAAACTATACTCCTATAAACTAATACAATTAATACACCCATATACCGATTTTCCACAAGTTAATATTTCCATATAAACACCGTCTCACAAGAGACTATAGTCAAAATAAATAAAAAATAATATCAAATAGGTATGAGTAATTTATGAATATTGATAAAAGACTTTAGGACGGATACATATATTGTATTGAATTTTTAAAATATTAATATATAAATAATATTTATTTATACACGGGTACGAATATTACGAAATAAATAATTATCTAACATAAAAATTATTTATTATGTTAAAAAAATATAAATATTTTATAAAAATGCTCAGTAGACGTTGAAGTCACTAGTGTTAAAAGTAGGAGCTGCTAGACATTGATTTTTAGTCATAAGCATATAACTAATACATAGTCGCATAGTGACACACATATTTTAGTAAATAAAGCATGTATATAGTCGCACATAAAATCGCGTGTAGGATTGCATAGAAAATTTTGTATATAAAATTGCAGATATAATTTATATATTAAGAAATATTTTATATATTTAACCAAAAATTGTAAAATTTTCTATCATATTTTTGTAATAAAATTATACTATTTTATTTTATATTTAATTAATAATACTATAAGTTGATTTAACATATTAATTTTAATAAAAAAAGAACTTTAAAAAATAATAGTATCAAATGGGTATAAGTAATTTACGAGTATTGATAAAAGACTTTGGTACGGATACAAATATTGTAATGAATTTTTAAAATATTAATTTTTCAATGATATTTATTTATACAAGGGTACGAATATTACGAAATAAGCAAGTACCCAACATAATTAACAAATAATATTATTTTTTATGTTAAAAAAATATAGTAATTATTTTATAAGAACGCTCAATATTTATAACTACTTTCTTTCATTATGTATTTAAAATACATCTTTTTTTAATCTTCTTTCTACTAAAAAGGAACATCTCAGCATGGATTGAAGGATTATATTATACTTCCTCCGTCCCAAATTCAAGTTCACGTTTACTGTAGATACGGAGTTTAAGAAAAATCACTTTTTGACTTACTTTTGAGGATAGTATGGTATTTTTGGGTAATAAATAAATGATAAAGTATGTTATGTGTGTTAAAATGGTGATGAAAAATTTAAAATTAAAGTATGTTAGATGGATATTAATTTGTTGCCTTTTCCTTTTATGGAAGTGTGAAGTTGAATTTGGGACGGACCAAAACGGAAAGTGTGAAGTTGAAGTTGGGACGGAGGGAGTATAAAAATTTCAATTCAGATAAATTCTATGTGAAGTGAACTTGGTTTCAATTTTAGTTTAAATTGATTTAGAGCAAGTGTACTCCATCGCATAGTAGATCGTAGTGACAAAATGCAAAATTTATAAGATATCGAATCCAAGGGCGAAAGTTGGTAGCCGTATCTGAGAAGTATTTTACTCTAGTAGGACGAATCAAATAAGGAGGGTTGCTTATACTACAAACTAACAACTAGGAAAGCAATTAAAGATAGATGGATACAATTGAGATGGATGATGGGTGAAGGTGAACAATCTAAGAATTATGTAAGGCAAGCAACATTTATGGTAAGATATATATAGACTCACACGCATATGCATTGATAGTTTTCATGTTATGATATTAAGAGCAATCACGTTTGTACCCCTAACCCCTATGGCCAAGGTGATTAGGTTTTCTACTCTTTTACAAGTTTAAATCTCCTAATCCCATGAAGGTACTATGATCATAAGTTGGGTTCCCCTCACTAGTTTATCACTAATGTCCTATTATGAGTATCTATGCACTTGAAGGGTATGGCTTACCTCTCATCATACTAACTAAGTCATTTCATGCAATCAATAATTCAATTAAACCACTAAGCATAATATTGGAATGACCATCCTAACACTATGAATAAAGAATTTAACCACACAAATCATACATAAAATGCGAATAAGCATTCATGACAGAAAATATTCATAACAATCAATTCATCAAACATGTGGTGTGCAAAATCTACATAATCCCTAACCAATCATATTGCTAGCCTCACATGAGGACTAGCCACTACATATCATAGTAAAGTCAATACAATCTATAGCATGCTCCACTTGAGCCAAATAATGAAGAAAATCACAAATTAAAGGTAAGCTGACTTCCCTTGCAAAGTAGGCCTTCTCCTCCTTCAACATGCTCAAATCTTCACTCCTTGATGAATTTCTCTTCTTAGATTGGTGGATGGATGGATTAATGGATGGATTTGAGAAGATCAAGTGGATTGGATGGGTGAAGTGAAGGATGGAAAAGATGGAGATGAATGTGTGTGATTTAGGTGTTTAGTGTGTGTGAAAACTGATCTCAAACGATTTCTCTTGGATTTTGTGGTCAAAACATGTATTTATACCCCCATGGAAGCTTCTAGAATGTTTAGAGATCATAAAACTGCCTTTTGCACTTACATGGACCGTGTAGGGGCACACGACCATGGGGGTAGCCGTGTAGCATTTTCTGGTGTCTGAACACGCCCAACCCTTACAGGACCGTGTTCGGAATACGTGCCGTGTAGTGCAGCGCGTGCAGTGCAGTCTCACCGTTTCGCGCATAACTTTCACATCCGATCTCCGATTTAAGTAATCCTTGCGCTCACGCGATCCTCTTTTCCTTGGCTTTCTATCCATATAAAGATATGACAAAACTTCCAATATTTGAAGGTGTAAAGAGTGATGCAAATTAGCACAACCGTACTGAGTAGGAACAGCTTGCGCGACGTCACCATTTTAATTATAACTTTCTCGTTTGGGCTCCGATTGAAGTGTTCCTTATACCAAAACGATCCTCTTTTCTGTGGCTTTCCAACCATGTATCATACTTCTAGTTTGGATCTCTAAAATAGTACAGAAAAATTTTACAAATTAGACGTGCGTTTTTCAACATTTTGCTTTGACTCATTCTCCCTCGTTTCAACACCAAATTGAGCTTTATTTTTTTCCCACATCTTCTTTATCGTGCCTAGAATTCATTTTTATCTGATAATCACACAAATTACACCAATTTACCAATTCTCTAAATATTCACAAATGTAGCACAATTTAAGACACTTAATCATGAAAATCACACATTTATTATTTCAAGGCACACATCTCCATATTTTCATATAACAGCACCAAATGATATACAAAATGAATAAAAACACACAAAATACATAATAAAAAGACACTAAAATTTAAGTAAAAATGACAACGATCAGAAGATATATTTATTTTATAAAAATACGTGATCGTGCAACGCCAAAATGGGTATAACTAAACCTGTATATTTATAATTATACATGCTACAATAATGGAATGGGTATACTTTTATCCAGTGGTTTATGATTTAATGTCCCTGATAGGGGTTTTCTCAACACACAAATTAATCCTCAAGTATAAGGATATCAATTGTAGTCGCGAAGATGACCAAGTTACAATATCGAACCCAAGGGACGGATAAATATCAATTTTGTTATCTTCTAGTATATTTTAGACTATGTTTGGTAGTTGTAAAGGTTTAATGGATAATAACTTCTAATTGAAATAACAAAAGAAATAGCAAGAGTAGAGAAAAGTGAGTTGTGATCAATAAGAATAATAGGTAGTTCGTCGGATCATCCAGTTTCACTAGCAATTCGTATTTTCATATGATGGTGTCCGACTCTGCCCTGTGGTTTGTGGACGCATCACTAGACCATGCAAGTTTACTCTATAGACACAAGTAAATACGCGCTTGACACGTGTGAATAACATCGGAGCAAGAGATATACTTCACCCCCCCTTTCTAGGTACTATCATAATCAATTATCTTCTACGTCTAGAATCTAACCCGATTTGATCTCCCTTTTTAGGTACTATAAAGTTATACTCTTCATCCTATTCATCAATCCGAATTTAATTCAATTCATGAATATTCATATAAGACAGTTCTAATAAGACTTCGGAATTCCTTCACTTAGAATTATAATAATAAACCCTGCTCAGTAGTGAACGCACTCAATCAATAACCATGTTATGTATTCAGACTCTACACAACGATCATTGATGCACAAAAACAACTATGAGTATGGATTAAATATGCAATCTTATATAAAACAAACCACAGGTAGTGTTGTACGGAGTTTTACACACGAAATACGAATTACATCATGAAACTTTCATAACCCTAGAACTACCAAGGTGGTTCTAGCCCATGATTGATCTAGGAACAATCATGGTTAGATTGATCATTCTTACTTGAACCTTCAGCGAACCTCTGTCACAGCCCTCCGGATGGATCACCACCTCTACTCTTATCTCTCTTACGATTGACGATCAAAAGCTCCCTTTATTCTCTGTATGAGCCTTCTTTTATACTTGTAATCACGTCTCTAGGGCTTGGAATGGGCTTTCTAAGTGATCTCACGCGTTTCGGCTTCGAAAATCCGGATAAGGTAAGTTCTCGCGCATAGGTTCGACCACGTCAAACAGGTCGAACCCCTGGCCACAGGTCGAACCCCAGGCCAAACCCCGCTACTGGAAGAATTCTGCACAGGTTCGACCTTCTGGACAGGTCGAACCACTTAGGCCTTGGTCGAACCCCAGGTCGAACCTCATCACTGGACAACTCCCGCTCCCGATTCGACCAACTGACAAGTCGAACTCCAACGTCGTGGTCGAATCCTCTTTCCTGCGAACTGGTTCGACCATGGTTCGACCTGATGGACAGGTCGAACCAATTGAGTCGTGGTCGAATCCATCTCTGCAAGTTCAGCAATGTTGGTTCGACCTGCTGGAGAGGTCGAACCCTCCTCCAACCAGGTCGAACCCACCTAATTCTTGGGCGGTTCGCGTGGCTTCGACTCCGTCTCTTCGATTCTTGGCTCTTTCACTCCGTTTTTGCTAAGAAAACACTCAAATAGCTCCACTAACACCTGATTCATGCTAATTCACAATATATATAGGTTTTCCAACTATTTCCACATCAAAACTCTCCAAAACTAGCACAAAACATAGCGCCAAACTTGTGAATTTACACACTCATCAAACCCCCAAACTTACATGTTGCTCGTCCCGAGGCAACCAATTTAAACCACAGGAGTCGTGTATAATTCAACAAGATCTAGTACAACACATATTACACATGACACTTCATTGAATCAAACAAGAATTACTTGCATCAAATATTTCACTCATGTAAAATCAATCCAATCACACACCATTCGGAGTACTAAGTAATCTCGCTGACAAGATAAGTCTTTACTCTCTTTCGCTCGTGCGTGAGGCACTATAGGCTAGTATAAACACTCATATCAATTCATATTCACGCGTAACCATAAGCTTGGCAACGGTCTCAAAAATCAACTTACATTAGATTAATACTAGGATCACAAAGGACTTGTTTCTAGGTTGTAATGTTGGCTCTTTGGAAAGGGTAGGAAAATTTGGTCGTAGTGACTTAAGACACTAGTAGAGAGTTACCTTGGAGGTTCTTGATTTCTCATTCGGTTTCATATTCTCCTCCAATTCTTCTCTTGCACTCGCAATTTTCAATTTTCCTTCTCTTCCTTGCATCAACATCATTCTTCTTTTAATCGCTCGGGTACCAATTTCAGGCACTACCCTTCTCGAACATCGTTCGGCTGCTTCTTAAAAACTTCAAGCCCCATGTATAAGCAATTCGGGGTACCAATTTCAGGCACTACCCCTAACAAGATTTAACCATGCACCTTTTTTACTAAACCTAATTCCATCTTCCCTTTGTTTCTTCCACACTTATTCACCTTACTCTCTCTACCAATGAATAGGGTATTTTCAAAGCTCAAATAAGATAATTAAGGCTCTTATATTTGGCTTGCCAAAGAAAAAGCTTTTAAAAGGCTCAAACAGGGCTACCAAATATTTATAAAATCATTAGGAAAGGTAAAATTTGGCTAAGTGACTCAATTAATCAAAAATGGCCTAAGATCATATCCTAATATTTCATCAATTGTAAGTTTCACTCAAGACTCCAAACCAAGTTCTAGAATACGTTCATATGAATGATTCTCTCAAGAATAAACTATCATGATTAATTATGATAAAGGCTCAAATCCTCACATAGGTAATCAATTCCTAATACTCCTCATAGCACATAATCAAAATCAATTCCTCATGAATTTCATATACTTAACAAATTATTCATGCTCTTTCCAAATGAAAATAAACACGTAAACACATGAATGCACAGAATCAATAACCCATATACAAAACAATGATACAAGATCAACTATATCAGGTACATGCCACTCACACATGAATCACACCCCAATCTGTAAAAATAAAAAGAAGAATGGGAGATAAGATGAATCGGAGAAGCCAAAAGAAAACCTGAAACTACTCCCTAGGAGCATCATCATCCTCATCATCATCGCCATCCTCATCCATTCTATTTTCCACAGCTCGGCACAGACTGGTAATGTGCTTATCCATCATATCCACTCGACTACTCACTCTACCAACACGCTCATCCAAGGCAGAGTACCTTTCGTTCAGCGTGGCGTAGTTGGCGTTAGCGAGCGCGAGCTGCCTGTTCGTCTCCTGCTGTGCAGCTACCACCGCGATCAGCTGCTCATGAATCAAGCGAAACTGCTCCCGAGTACCTGGAATTGCTTGCCGCTGCTGCGGTACCGGAGCATGCTGAGGCGCATCATGCTGCTCTCCTTCCGGAATCTCCATCTCCGGCTGCTCATCTACCTGATCCTCCTCTTCAGGCTACTGTGGCTGAGGTGGACGGAACTCTCCTTGATCAACGATCTACTGTAACTCAGCCATCCTCCCCTCAGCACACATCTGTGCTACCGCTCTCCAATCACCACCCGACTTCACTGCCACGGATAAGGCGGTGTGTCCAAGAGAATTCATTAACTTATTCCTTGCTTCCCGAATAGTTGTCAAGTTGCTCACGTCGAAGGGGAACATAAATTCGAAAGGCTTGAGACCCCTCGTGAAAAACCAATCTCTATTTCTAAAATGGGCAAATCCTCCCTTCGCGCACGTGCTCATCATCAAATCGGGTTCTCCTTCTACTGGTGTAATGCCGGTGAGATCCAAGTTATAATGCTTAGCCACGATCGTCAATAACCCTCCAATATTCACCTTTTGAAATCCAATGGTCTTGAATCGATTCAGCTGTGCAATAAAATAAGCTCCAACATTGAACTTCACCCCGTTTAGCATACACCACAAGGCGTAAAGCTCTCCTCTAGACACAACACTCCCCTCCGAGCGGGCGAATAACGTGTTGCTCAGGACGCGGTCCATGTACCTCAAGACTGGGTTCTTTATTGCGGAAGCACGAGCCTGTCTGGTCTTATAATCACGAATCTCCCCAGTGATCTCCCTCCAAAACCGTTTTACACTGAATGCAGCATTTTCTAAACGAGGGATCTCTAAAGGCGTCTCAAACAGCTCATTGAAATCCTCAGACATCCATCTCCTACTCACTCCACCAACCTGAAACGTACACCGATATGGGTACCCAAGCGGGTCCTTCTCCATCTCAAATGAGCAAACTACTTCCGCTGTAACATGGAAGTACGTCGGCCTCTTCAACTCCATGAATCTTCGGATCCCTACTTGATCAAACATCCAAAATATATCATCCCCTATTCTCATTATCCTCATCGCTTCATCATCTTAGTATCGAGTGCGAGCTATCTTGTCTGAAACTTCTTCCCACTTCTCTTTGATCTCATCCCAATCTTGCATCTGAATCTTGAAGTTATCGGGTAAACGATCTTGTAGCCTCAGTTTCTTTGTCACTTTGTCCAAATTCGAAGGCCTGTCATGCCTCTTCTTCGATCTTTCCTCCTCTGCCTTTCCTTTACCTTTACTTGATCCTTGTCCCTTTCCTGAAAACAAATACTTCAATCCAACCAACAAGACAAGAAAGCAAGTATTTTACTAGCACATCACATACTCTACTCAAGACTTCAAGCATCAATGCATATTCACACAAACTATCATCTCAACACCACTTGCTTATTCAACATGCTCAAAACATCTTCAATCACACCTTCTTTAATCATCAAAACATAACCAACAAGCATGCATTAATCAATTCAAGCAATTCAATCAAAAATTCAACATGTTTCCCTCAACGAACTACTTCAATTTCATCAATTTCAAACCAAATCAACATGCTCATTCTATGATATGTTCTATATCCTTGATCAATCCACATAAAAATTCAAGTTCTATCAATAATCAAACAACCAAAAACCAAGAAACAGGAATTCATATGAAACAAATCATAATATCAACATTCACCATGAAATTCAACCATACTCAACATCAATCCTCTTATTCACATCGAATTTCTTACCTAAACCTTCAATCCTAGAGTAATTGAGTTGGAAAAACATACCTTTTGACTTGTCCATGGTGAACAACCGATCGAGAACACACAACAACCAAAAATCACGATTTAGCCCTAACTCGCGACGAAACCCGCCCAAATCCACGACAGAATCGATAATTCAAGGTGTAGTGTTGTGTAATCGGTGTGAAATCAAGTATAATTGAAGAATTTGTGCAAGGGTGTAGAGGTTCAAAGAGGGTTCGAGGTTTGGTGTTTCGAAAAAGTGATCGAACCCCTCTGAAAAATCAAACTTAAATCGCGTACCTGGCTTGGTTCGACCTCAGGTTCGACCACCTGAACAGGTCGAACCATGGATGGCGAGGTCGAACCTCTCTTCTGGACAAACGATCTTCTCGGTTCGACCAGGGGTTCGACTTGCTAATCAGGTCGAACCTTCCTTGAATTGGTCGAACCCCTCTTCTGGAAAACAGAGTGCTTCCAACTGACAGGTTCGACCTTAGGTTCGACCTTCTGATCAGGTCGAACAACTATGGCTTAGGTCGAACCTCCTCTCTGGACAACTTTCGACGCCGGTTCGACCTCCTCTGCTTTTGTTAACCTCTGGCTCTGGTCGAACCACTCCTAGTGTTGGTCGAACCTTCCTCCTGATTTCCAAAACTGAGTGTTCTTCATTCACTACATACTTCAAGCTTCAACACAACTTCATTAGGTACAATCTAGAGCATAACTTCAAAAATTGTTCCGCAAAACATCATTCATGAGTAACTCCGTAAAAGAAAACACAACCAAAAACCACTGAACATTAGGCAAGTTGTAAAAAATCATCACATCAAAATCGATTAAAATTTCAATATGGCCGCAAAAACCAACTCCCCTAACAAACAATACAAAGAAAAGATTATACTCTTAATGCTTCAATGAGGTAATAACATCACATCCCCCCCAAACTTAGGAAAAACGTAAGTCGAAACTAAGTTTGAAAAGAGATGTAATTGCCGATTAGTAAGCATCTTAAATATAAAAATTTCTTACTCACACAAAAGAAATAAAGCAATAAAATGGAAGAGTAAGCTCTCAACAAGCGCTCATGTTTAACGTCGTAGAGTCACGACGGTACCAAATCAGATCAAGGTATCATCAAAAATGACACACGCATCATCCGGTGACCTATAATGCTTCAACCGATGCCCATTCGCCGCGATAACGTCTCCATCTTTGTCAATAAGTTCAAAACTCCCCCCTCCTAAGGCTCGATGAATCATGAACGGTCCCGTCCACTTAGACTTCAACTTGCCTGCAAAAAGCTTCAAACGAGAGTTAAAAAGTAGTACATCATCTCCTTGTATGAGATCTTAGAATCATGCCACCTCTTCATTCTTTCCTTATAAATCTCTGAATTCTTGTAAGCACGACTCCTAAACTCATCCAATTGATTCATGTGAGTTATCCTCAACTCCTTTACATCCTTAAGGGTCAAGTTCAAGCGACGCAAAGCCCAAAACGCTTTGTGTTGAATCTCTACAGGTAAGTGGCACGGCTTCCCATAGACAATTTGATATGGTGACATATCTAACACCGTCTTGTAAGCGGTCCGGAACCCCCATAACACATCATCAAGCTTCATAGCCCAATCCTTTCTATTAGTTCCTACCATTTTCTCCAGAATCTATTTTACTTGACGGTTAGAGACCTCTGCTTGCCCATTCGCTTGCGGATGATAGGGTGTAGTAACCCTATGCTTAACACCATAATCCTTAAGCACCTTCTCCAGAAATTTATTGACGAAGTGGGAACCTCCATCACTAACTAGCGCTCTAGGAACTCCATAACGGGCAAAAATATGTTTCTTCAGGAAAGATAAAATAACTTTCGAGTCATTAACACGAGTAGGAATCGCTTCCACCCACTTTGAAACATAATCCACCGCAAGACGAATGTAGAGAAATCCATTCGACGGGGGAAAAGGCCCCATAAAATCGATCCCCCATACATCAAATATCTCCACGACTATGCTAGGCTGCAATGGCATCTCATCTCTCCTACCTATATTTCCCATGCGCTGACATCTATCGCAAGACGCCACATAGCTCTCACTATCTCTAAACAATGTAGGCTAATAAAGAGCGGATTGAAGTACCTTAGCTGCAGTCTTTTGCGCTCCGAAATGCCCCCCATTTGGTTGTGAATGGCAGAACTCAAGCACACTTTCCATTTCCATCTCGGGTACACATCTTCGGACAATAGAATCTGTACAAATCTTGTAAACAAACGGATCATACCATATAAATGTCTCAACTTCCCTACGAAATTTCGCAAGTTGATATCGGTTGAGATCCCTTGGAATTTCTCCAATTACAATGTAATTAACATAATCCGCGTACCATGGATCCATACCTTGCACTGCAACCACACATGCTCGCTCGGTTCCTTCAACAGCCACAGCCATGATCTTCTCATCAGGGAACATCTCTTCAATATACTCGAAAGAATTATCACAATGCTCCCTAGTCTCCAACCTTGACAAGTGATCTTCCAATACATTTTCTGTTCCTTTCTTATCCCGAATCTCCATGTTAAACTCCTGAAGTAGTAGAATCCACCTTATAATCCTAGGCTTCGTCTCCTTCTTCTCCATCAAATACCGAATCGCTGAATGATCCGTATACACAATCGTCTTCATGCCAACCAAATACTGACGAAACTTATCGAATGCATACACAACAGCCAAAAACTCCTTTTCAGTCACCGTGTAATTCTTCTGTGCCGCATCAAAAGTCTTACTCGCATAGTAAATGGAGTAGAACTTCTTCACCCTTAGCTGCCCGAGCACCACACCCAGTGCTACATCACTTGCATCACACATAAGTACAAACGGTTGAGTCCAATCCGGTGTGATCAAGATAGGGGCAGTAATAAGCGCCTCCTTCAAAACTTGAAAAGCTGTTAGACACTCATCATTAAACACAAAAGGAATATCCTTTTCAAGTAAATGAGATAAGGGTTTAGAGTATTTCGAGAAGTCTTTAATGAATCTCCTGTAAAAATCGGCGTGTCCAAGGAAGGACCGCACTCCTCTTTCATTGGTCGATGGTGGAAGCTTCTCAATTGCCACCACTTTAGCACGATCTACTTGTAATCCCTTGGCGGAAACATGATGCCCAAGAACAATCCCATCCTTCACCATGAAGTGGCACTTCTCCCAATTCAAGACAAGATTAGTTTCTTGACACCTCTTCAAAACAACAGCAAGGTTAGACAAGCACATATCAAAAGAAGAACCAAAGACTGAAAAATCATCCATGAATACTTCCATGATCTTCTCTATCAAACCATCAAAAATCGCCATCATGCATCTCTGAAAAGTAGCAGGCGCATTACACAATCCAAACGGCATCTTCCTAAAAGCAAAGGTCCCGTAGGGGCAAGTAAAAGTGGTCTTTTCTTGATCCTCGGGAGCAATCATGATTTGATTATACCCTGAGTATCAATCCAAGAAATAATAAAACTCATACCCTGCAAGACGATCCAACATTTGATCCATAAACGGAAGAGGAAAATTGTCCTTACACGTGTTCTCATTTAATTTCCTGTAATCCACACATGTACGCCATCCCGTAGGAATCCTCGTGGCTATAGCTTCTCCATCCTCAGCTTTCACTACAGTCATACCCCCCCTTTTTAGCAACTACATGCAATGGACTCACATGGGGACTATCACTAATAGGATATATAATTCCAGCATCCAACCACGTAAGAATTTGCTTCCTTATCACCTCTTGAATTGCGGGATTCACCCTATGCTGATTCTGAACACTAGCCTTGGCTTCATCCAACAACCTAATCCGATGCATACAATATGAAGGGCTAATACCTTTCAAATCATCAAGTGACCACCCTATTGCAGACTTGTACTTCCTTAAGACATCTAATAACTCCTCAAGTTGATCATCATTAAGGGAAGAAGATACAATTACCGGGTATTTTCCATTATCACCAAGAAAAGCGTACTTCAAGTGTTCCGGCAATGGTTTCAACTCCTCTTTTCTTTCTTCCACTGGAGTGTTTTCGTTATCCAAAGGCAAGTACTTCCTGGTCCATTTGACTTCTTCCACTTTTTTTCTTTCCAATGCAAACCTGTCATCACCCAAAGCAAGTAAGTTTTCAAGAAATTCAATACATACCTCGTTAGAAAGTCCGTCAAGCTCCGAAGTGGGATAAGTAAGAGACTCCATCAAACATGTCTCAAGAGGATCCTTTGACAAGATCAGAGACATATCCTCCTTCACAATCTCCTCCACCACGTCAATACTATAACACTGGGACTCCATTGGCATCTTCATTGCTTTGTCCAAGTTGAAAAGTACTTCTTCTTTGTCCATTCTCAACTTCAATTCTCCCTTCCGAACATCTATCATAGCTCCAGCCGTAGCAAGGAATGGCTTCCCCAAGATTAAAGGAACATTATCCTTGTCATCATCCATTTCTAGTACAAGGAAATCCACAGGAAAGACTAGCTTCTCCACCTTTACAAGAACATCTTCAACTATACCTTTCGGAAACGTCATTGATCTATCTGCCAATTGGAGAGCAACAGTTGTCGGGGTCAGCTCCCCCAAACCAAGCTTCTGAAAGATGGACAACGGCATCAAATTGATGCTTGCCCCTAGATCGCACAAAGCTCGCCGTGCTGGCCCCTTCCCGATCTCACATAGAATAGTAAAGCTCCCCGGATCTTTCATCTTTGGTGACAACTTCTTTTGAATAATTGAGCTACAATTCTCAGATAAGTTTACCGTTTCAACTCCGGTTAAGCTTCGCTTCTTCATCAATATGTCTTTAAGGAATCGAGAATAATATGGCATCTCCATGATTGCCTCTGAAAAATGGATGTTCAAGCTTATCTTGTTCATTATCTCTGAAAACTTCTTGAACTTCTCTTCCAACCCCTTCTTCACTAGCTTGTAGGGAAACGGTGGAGGTATCTTTGTTTTGGGAATCCCCCATTCATCACGATCAACCTTCTCCGCTTTCTCCTTTTCGGCTCTTAATCGCTTAGCTCTTTCCCATTTTTTCTCAGCTATTATGTCTGTACTTTGCTCATTCCGTACCACTGGAGTTGCATCAACATCAAAAGGAACATCAGGTGCATCAATCAAAACATCTTGGCGAGGTTCGACTAGGGTTCGACCAGTTTGAGAGGTCGAACCAGGACTGTATTGGTCGAACCTCTCTCCTGGAAGACTGATCTCATTCTGCTCCGGAGGTTCGACTTGGGTTCGACCAGCATTGGAGGTCGAACAATTTCGATCGTGGTCGAACTGCTTCACTGTATAATCACTATCCTCCGGTTTGACATGGGTTCGGCCTGAAGAGTTGGTCGAACCATTTCGATCGTGGTCGAACCGTTCCTGCGTCAAAACAGAGTGCTTTTGTTGATGAGGTTCGACCATGGTTCGACCTGTATGCCAGGTCGAACCCTCTGAATTATGGTCGAACCGTTCCTGCGTCAAAACAGAGTGCTTTTGTTGATGAGGTTCGACCATGGTTCGACCTGTATGCCAGGTCGAACCCTCTGAATTTTGGTCGAACCTAGGCTTAGAAAATTCCAACTTTGATTCCGGCCTCATCGGTCCCTCGTACTGCGTTCCCGACCTCAGTGTGATGGCATTACATGACTTCGGATTCTCTATACTCTGAGACGGAAACTTCCCTTTTCCTACAGTTTGAGTCAATGTGTTTACATTCTCTGCAATTGTACCCATCAACAACGTGAGATCTTTCACTTGAGTGGACAAATCTCTGTGGTGATCATCAATCTTTTTCTCAAGCTTTACCTCAAGGCGGTTCACTCTTTCATCATTCTTTACCATGTACCGGTTCACAGTATCCTCAAAACCAGGCTTCCCTTCTTCCACCTTTTCTCCCGAATCAACACCCATCGGAAGTTGCACTGCATTGTTCGTATTGCTCCATGAAAATTCAGGCCTCCTTGGTTGCTGTTGATAACTACCAGATGGACCACGATTATTAAAATTCCCTCGATAGTTCCCTTGGTAATTCCGGTTTCCTTGATTTGGGTACCTCGTTCCTTGAATACTTTGACCCATGGCATAATTTGCTTCCTCCAATTCTTCTTGGATGGTTACATTATTCATCATCTCTTGCTGCATGATTGGTACTCGTTGAGATATCTCGCTGATCTGCTTCTGTTGAGACTCAAGTAGCTTGTTGACATTGGACAAGCTTGAAACGATCTCATCCTCTCTCTTTGTTTTCACCATTGCTTGTTCAACCTGAGCTACCTTTCCAAGAACATACGTACCTCTAACTCTATCAGTAGGCCAATCCCTCGAATTCATCGATATGTCTTCAAACAATCTCTCGGCCTCAACGGATGACTTTGTAAGCAATGCTCCATTAGAAGAAGCATCAAGTAGCACTCTTGATTCACAGTCCAATCCATTATAGAATATACTGATATATTGGGCTTTAGATAACCCATGTTGAGGACACTTCCTGAGCATGTCCTTGAATCTATCCCACGCTTCATGAAATTTCTCACCTCCACTGATAGCAAATTGGTTAATATCTTGCTTCATCTTAAACACCTTCGAAGGTGGCATATACCTTTCCAAGAACCTTAACTTCAATTGCTCCCACGTGGTGCACTCAGCTGCGTTAATAGTATCGTACCAATCCCTCGCCTTTTCAGTAAGCGAGAATTTGAACAAAAGGATCTTCCTAGCATCTTCATGTTCTCCTACGTCTTTTTGAGTACTTGCATAGCCCAAGAACTTGTTCAGATGCTGCTGCGGATCCTCGAAAGACCCTCCTGAAAAGGAGTTTCTTTCTATCATGCTAATAAGAGCTGGATGAAGATCGAACGCTGTGTTAGTTCCCCTTGCTCCTAAAAGCTCATAATTTCCAGCCCCATTATTTCTGAAAACCTCTCGGATGGCTAGATTATCCGGATTCGCTGCCATGTTGACAGTTTCTACTTCCAAATTAACTTCAGTTGTAGCCTCAATCGTTTGCGAAATCTGTTCGTCAACCTCGACTCCAAAATTCAGAGCTTCAGTTGGGTCTATTATCTTTGCCTTGCTCTTCTTCTTCTTCTTCTTTCTTGATGATGCTCCAATCTCAGGATTATACGGTTTAAGATTACCTTTCTTTGATCTTGTGAGCATACACCTAAAACGAATATGAAAGAAAACAACAAAACAAGGTAAATAGTCCTAATAAACTAGAAATAACACAAAAAAGATATTTTACGCCGTCCCCGGCAATGGCGCCAAGAACTTGATAGGGGTTTTCTCAACACACAAATTAATCCTCAAGTATAAGGATATCAATTGTAGTCGCGAAGATGACCAAGTTACAATATCGAACCCAAGGGACGGATAAATATCAATTTTGTTATCTTCTAGTATATTTTAGACTATGTTTGGTAGTTGTAAAGGTTTAATGGATAATAACTTCTAATCGAAATAACAAAAGAAATAG